>JAGTJN010000017.1:0-600000 GCA_020747045.1 Phaeosphaeria sp. MPI-PUGE-AT-0046c | reverse complement strand
TGAGTGTATCTTGATCGAAGGAGTTGCGGTCGGGAAAAATGGGAGAACCCATCCAGGTGAGCTGGATATCCTTCCTGGTGCCGGTGTTACGGAACTTGGCGGCCTTCGACGAAGCGCTAACGGCTTGCTCGTCGGCATCTTCAGCCTCGTCTGGATGCAGCTGGGCTCGTGGTGTATGCCTGAGGACCACGCCCACGCCCTCCAGTCCTCGCTCAGCCGCTACCCGGTTCCACAGAAACTGCTGGATCAATCCTGTTTTGGTGATCATAACAAAACCCATGGGCCAGCGCGAGTCCCCCAATGCTTTGAGCACGCCCTTGGTAGCCTTCATGCTTGTGATGATGAGGCCGAGGACGTCCTTGTTTTTCCAGTTGGCAGGCGTGCCTTGAAAGGAGCCTTCAAGTTCGCGGACATGGCAAGGGCTCACCGACATGTTGCGCGCCTTGCACTGTATGATGACACGCAGGGGCTCGCGGAGCGGCGCAAGCACCCAGTGGCCGATAAGGTCAATACCATCGTCAGATTTCTTGCCAACACGCAGCAGCGAGAAGCCGAGGCGCATTAGAGACAGAGCGCAGGTGTATTCGTAATGTGTGCCGACATAGACGGAGGACTTGTTTGTGAGACCCTGGCGTTTCGCATACTCGAGAAAGGTCTCGAGCGAATTATGACGCGTCGAGCCAGGAGCGAGGATCAGCTTGGGGATATCAACGGGGGCTGCATTGGTGGCTGAAGTGGTTGCGATGCGACGGGGGATGCTTTGCGGAGCTTGGAGGTGCCAGCGGAGAAGCTGTGTCTGTATGGGCCATGGCGGGCGGAGAAGAGGGCGCATTACGTTTCTGCAGGGAGCGGCAATAATGGTAACATATTTACAGTGAAGGTAAAGGTCGGAGAGCGGTGAATTGGCTGGCTGGGGAAGGAAAGACGAGGTCGCGTTCCTGACTTTTTTGGCCTGTTGTGACGCGCTAGCAGCCTCGCGGTCGGTCCCGCACCTCCCTCCGCATTCCGAACTCAACGTCTATCACCGCAACACCACCAGTCACATGCCCATATCGCCACCATGGCCGACATTCTCACCCAGATCCAAGATGAGATGGACCAGATCCTCAACATGATGCAAAGACAAATGGCCCACATCCGCATCCACGCCCCACCAAGCGTCCCGCATGGACAGCAGCGCGTCGATACATATGCCGAGATCCAAGCCAACAAAGCCCCCGACAACACGCAGACAACTACCTCGCAACTCACCCTCGCGCCATCTCAGCCTACTCATCCCGAACAACTATCACCAGAACAATTTGAAAAAGACATCAAGGAGTTTGCCCAAGACATAGTCTTCAAGCAGCAGCAGGTCGAAGTTCTGATTGCTGGTCTGCCTGGACTCAACGTTAGCGAGGAACAGCAGATCGAACGCATGAAGCAGCTGGAGAAGGAGCTCGAGGGCCTCGAGGGCGATCGATTGGAGGCTGTCAAGGAGAAGGAGCTGCTGCTGAACAAGGTGGAAGAGAAGATCATGGGCGTGGGAAGGGTGAGGTGAAATCTGGGGGACCGACAATCGCACGCACTGCGCACACATTTCCCTTGTCGCTGTTCTGAACACTGCTCTTGGGAACAATATGACAACCACCGGCACCGTCCGACTTCACACGCTCCATGCCACATTCTTGAAGCCACGACGAATCGATGGGATCCACATCTTGCGCAGTATACACCATTTCCAGCGTCAACGTCCTTCGTACCACAACATACTCGGTCGTTTCATGGCCACCGCTTGCAGGCTTGTCGGCCTCGCCCTTGCTCGAAGTTGCATCAAGTTTTGACTTTTTTCCTCGGCCGAAAAGTCTTCCGGGCCACAAGAATAGTGAGACTAATTTGGATATCTCTCTGCCCTGCTTGATCGCAGCTCGGGCTTCTTTGCGCTCCTTACGTTGACCATGTTGCTCATGTCGACGGATTTGTGCTTCTAGCCGCTCGCGTTCGTGACGTTCGGCTCGAGTCATCGCGGTCTGAAGCTCATCATCGTCGTCAAAAAGGCCGATAGTGCCTGAGTGCGTTACACCGTGCTGGTCCGTCGGCATATTCAAAGGTCAAAGATGTGTTATCAAGGTTTGAAGATTATCCGCGGATCAGCCTGTCGCTCTAGAATGATGAAGCGAGGACAGAGAGCTGCAAAGAAGCACGTTGAGGATTCTGTGATGTCTTCATGTCACGCTGGTAATACCGTTGGCACAGCAAACGAGTTGCTGGCTGTGGAGTGTCGAAGAGACACCAAAACCTGATATCACGACAAGCTTGCATTTCGGAGAGGATGACGACAAGGCCAAGTCCACTCTAGCAGCTCTTTATATATCTGTGGGACAGCATTCGCTTTTGCGGTCTTCACTCAGGTCACGCCTGTAACGATTAGCTAGTGCTATCACCAATTTATTCCAGATTTGGTCGTGTCCATCTAGTCACCGATGCTGGAAATCTCAACTTCATTCATGCCAGTGAAGCCACCACGTCACACCGACAAGTCCGTCATCTTGTTCCGTGTAGCTACGCAAAGGTCTCGATGTGAGATGTAGATATAAGTCCAGCGCTTCCTCGGGAATGTGACTTCTTCTCGATCATCATCTCTTGAGACAATTTACCCACCAACCTTGTCCGCTAAAGCGTCAAATGGAATGCTTGACTGGACCTTCTTCCTACCATTCCCGATTCACGCTAAGAATTGCAAGTAGGCGTGTTCCGTTATGTGGAGGAGGACCCAAGATGTAGAGTGTGCTTGGCGGGTACGTGATGGATCACATGATGTGATAAGCATAGTTGCAATCGGTGCATCTCCTTAATTCTTTCCGATATGACGATACAGTCGCAAGCCCTCTCTACACGAACTTCGGGCAAAATAAATTGCTACATTCCAGTTGATAGGGCAAATGCAGTGCCGCATGATCTACGTGGGGTGATGGATTCAGAGGTGGCGTGATGCCACCGTACCACAAGCCCACCTTGAATCTGCCAGAACATAACGTAACGTATATCTCCAGATCAGAACAATGAATCACAGTCTATAAATTTTCATACTTATTATTGACGATCGACGCATAACAAGCCCAGTACTTCCCAAGAACCCAACCTATTCTCTACTTGAATCTGTGCTTGAACATCCCAAACCACGAGAAGCCTCTCACACATATCTTCAGATTTAAATTTTCTGGAAAAACAATGACCTCGCCGCCCCCATCTCCAGCTCCCCCGTCAATAACATCCGAGAGCCACATCCTTCCCCTCTTACGCACCTATCTTTCCCTCTCCCTTCGCGCCTCCTATGCGCTGTCGCTCATCCACTCCCACCTCCAACATAACCGGTACCACGATCAAGTTCACGGTCCGCCATATGAGCGCTACGAGCACTGGGCTCGATGTTTGAAAGCTGAACAAGAGAAGTTTACACAGGTGCAGATTGAGTGGAGAGAGAGAGGCGATGGCTTGGACAAGGGGTTTGAGGAGAGAGTGAGGAAAGGCCGCAAGGGGTTTGAAGGGGTGTTGGGGGAGGTAGAAGGTCATTTGGTTGAGAAGGGTGAATGAGGCAAGATGTTTAAGGGTGGGGAAGAAGGCAAGCATTTTGGGATGGATTTAAGTGAGGAGGAAGAGGTTTATGGAATATGAGCAGAAAAATTCAGGAGCAGTGGGGTTGAGTAACGAATTACGACAATTAAAATTGAAAAGAAAGATAGCGTAGGAGGATGAAGTCATAATGTAATGTTGCCAGAGCAATCACGAAAGGCAGGTCAGAGGGCATGCAGCGCAAGTCACGAAATTTTATGAAAAAGCTCGTGTAATAAGTAAGTAAGACATGAATGTATCACAATTTGCAAGGATGGCTTCCTCCGTATTGTCATTTGTGGTCGTATAGGTCTGTTTAGCGGCGACAGCGGACAGCAAATATGCTTGCCAGCTTCTTCATACCGAAGACACCCAACGAACCCTTGAGCTTCAGGCCAGAATCTTCAACGATTACATTTCGTACTATCAAATCCACTGCAAGTGGCGAGAACAGCTGAGACAAGTTATTACCAGCTCACACATCCTCGGAAGCACAGTAATCTCCTTGAGCACGTCATTGCCATTGGAGCTCAAGTGATGCTGCCGCTCATGGAACACGAAACAACAAGAGAGCAACGAATTTGGAGAGTACAACATATATGGAAGAAGCTGTAGTAATCTCCTGCGGAGGGGTATCAAGCAAGGCCATCTATCAGGGACGGCTTATACACAACGCATGACGTAGAGGGTGCATTAGGCATTGAATCTGGTCGCTGCCTGCTACAAAATTTAGGAAAAGCAGATATCTTCCGAATCTGTCAGATTTGTAAATTTTTGACCCCATAAGGCTGTACAGATGACACAGAGCAAGCTCATGCTGTCGCACTCCATGTTTGCTCTTCACAAAGGACATACAATTGCTGATGCGAATGACTGCGCGCAGAGCAAGCGAGCTGGATGTATAAGTGCAGTCACTCGTATTGTACGAGCCTAGGTGTATTCATGAAGACTTTTTTATATAATTGGAAAATGAATTGAACGCCAATATAACAACCGCTCAAAAAATTCTTGTATAACTTGCCTACACACCCGTCATCTGCTCATTGCGCTTGAGCCTTGTGGATTCAGGTAATTCCTTCATGTATTTTGGGGTATCCTCCTTCGAGATCCTTTGTCGTACTCGAAGGCGTGCTTTCAGACCTGCCACTGGGCGATTTTTTAACACGCGCGCTTCTCTCGTTGCTTGTTTCCATCCTCGGCTTCGTTATCCTCGTCATCTCCCTTGCGCTTCGCAGTAATCAGGACTGGAGTTGGAAACAGTCTTCGCATGGTGACCAAGCGCGCCCAGTTAGCATAGGTCGGGCCGTTCTTGTCCTCCATCTTGAACTCGTTCCAAAGATGCGAGCAGGACAGCGCCACCGCCGAGAGGCTCCTCATATCGATGTTCGACGCGAACATCTTCATGCACTCATAGTTCGTCAGCAATTTGACGAGCTTGTTCTTGTTGTTTGCGTCGCAACCCAGCTGCCAGCCCACTGTCGAGTCCTCGCCTTGCGAACCTTCAGCTCACTCGCGCTTGCGCCTCGTCCAACGTGTCTTCGGCTTCTGCATCCCTATGACACTGATCCCCCATCAATTGGCATACTTCGTCGAAGGACCCAGGTAATAGCCTATTCGGGTGACTCGACGCTCTCGACTTGACGTCGCTGACAAATGTGGACGCGCAGAAGAGCGGGTGCATGTATAACTGCACTGGACAAGTCGATTCATGTGGTCGAGACGGTGACACAAATATTCCATTTCGGGGCCTGTTGTGTTGAGAATACCAGTTGTCATGATGTTAGTTGACCTTGTGCGCCGATAGTAAGGGTTATTCACGGAGCACACCCCAACATCTCAAGTTATCTGGCGGCCTACCCCTTGGCATTACACCCTCGAAGTTCGAGTCGCCATAACACTTGTTCTCTGTGCTGTGTCCTGCAAATCAATTGCAAGGTGCACGTCAATGTCTCACGTCATCCGCTGAAACCCTCCATGACGAAAAGATCTACGACACTATGCTCTCGCTGGCTACTTAGGATATGCTCTATCTACAAGCCTACGTTTGTTTCAATGGTACCAAACGGCTTTGAGAAAAATCATTGGTTGTCTCCACGACTAGTTGTCGCGCAAGCATCTATTCGAGGACAGGCATGCGAGGAGATCGTGGGCGGTGTTTACATCGCAAATCGTCCAAACTCTAGTACAGTGAGGGAGCCCCAGCACCTTCCGATCAAACAATCTCTTCCTAGTTCACGACTGGCTCCATTGATCTGGCACCCTGTCACCAATCCTAAACACCTTGTTGAATCTGAGGTCCTTCCCACTAGCCCTGCTGGCCACCAGGCGAAGTGAGTCAAGCTCGGCGGCAGAGATAGTAAGCCGACGAACAATGATGATGACATCCCTCAGCTTCGGTAACAATGCAAGCATCCTCCACTTCCTCGAATCGTGCGGACCGTCGTATACATACAATGTTGTCACCGCCGGGCGCATCTTGCAGCTCAACTTCTTCAACTCCTCCATCGAGCCCCCAACCGAGAACTTGTTGAGCTGCAATGGAAGCAAGTTGGTTTCAAAGTGAAGCTGACGTGATGCCTTGCTCAAGGGGTTGCGCAAGTTTGTGAGATAGTGTCTTCCTCCGTTGCTTTGTATGGAGTACAGCTTGCCGCGATCGGTAACGCCGCATGTATAGCCGGCTTTGAAAACGTAGCCGTAAATCCTGTTGCGGATCTCGCTTGGTAGGCGGAGTAATGGAGAGTGGTTCGAGTTGCAGAGGGTTCTGTCAATACGTCAGATATTGCTTCTACCTGCAATGTCTTTGCCCAAACCTACGTGGCATCTAGAGACATTGTGTCAACTGCGGCTGCCGGTGCGGTTGTCCGCACCCTTGTTGCCAGAATGTTGAGGTTGATTGTCGAGCGCAGAAGTTGATGTATTGTGCGTGTTGTGTGAAGGTGATGGGGTTGTCGCATATATGTAGCAACAGGCGCAACTAGCGTCATTTGCAATGCTCATTATGGGTGCCCTTTGAATTCACTAGACGAGTCAAAGACTACGTATGGGTCGCTCACGCCTACGCCATTTGTATTGATCTCTCTTGACTATTCTCCATGTAGCAAGACCGTTCGCGCTTCGTCACTGCCCGATCTCCTTATCCTCGTCTGCGCCGCCGCCCATATAGCTCTCCATCTCGTCCATGACCTCCTTTCAGACCTTTTAATCCTTCACACCGCCGCGAGGGATATTTTCGATGATCTTAAGAGCAGGGAACATGCTCCGGGCCTCGCTCTCGGGAAGGAAGTCATCGAGATGCACGTCGTTTAGGATGCCAATCCGCTTGACGCACGTGCTGAACTCGTCCGGTAGAACGCTTACAAGCTGGTGTAGACTAGTGAAGGACATCGAGTAGTGTGGAGAGGGTCAACATTGTTTCATGTGTCGACTAATGTGGTTTTGAGTACTCACGTAGAAGACATGGAGGGAAAAGAAACGAGAGAGCCCTTGAAAGCGTGGGCGCTTTTCATGCATACTCGAGACCTCGAAATGCATTCCGTGGCTGCGGTAATGGATGTAATCGCATTGAAGAGCCAACCTGTAGACCTCGAGGCAAAGCTCCACGGGCAAATGCAGCAGAACGAACCCTTTACAACTCATGATGGTGCTGCCCTAGCTGTTAGAAATAGCCATTGCGCTTGAGTTGGTCGAAAGAGACCTTTTACCTTGATGAACCGTCTCTGAAGGGCATGGACAACGTGCAGAATCTTTGCAGTAAAACGGATAGAAGGAGTTAAACTGAAAGACTTTTGAGCACTAGTTAAGAGTTTACGGGGCAGATGCAGCTACAAGTTTACTTGTAGATGTATCATGGCGTCTGCCATGTTTTCCATTCTTCATCACTTTGAAATGGCAACAAATCGTGTCAAATCACTCAAAGCCCATCTCCTATACCATCTCCACCACGACCGTTCTGCCCAAGAGGCGCTCCAGCGTCTGCTCCATGAAGTTCTGCAGCTGAGGCTGCCAGTTTTCTCCGAAGCCAAGACCATTCATCTCGCCCCGAACACGCAAGAAGACCTTGTTGAGAGAGGGCAAACCCCTCAACAGGCCAATCAGAGTCAACCAGACTCGGGGGTCGTTCTCGTTGTAGTCGCCCCAGAAGTTCATGTCACCCACACAGCTCATCTTGCGGCCCGGACTCTTCCAGAGGCTGATGACCTTGATGTCATCTCGGATCTCCTTTGGAACCGCGACGAGAAAGTGCTGGATGGCATGGAAGCCGACGTCGAAGAGATTGTTGGTGAAGGGCGCCAGCGGCGCGATCTCAGCGCGAACTTGGCGACAGACGCTGGCGAGGGAGAGGAAGGTGGAGAGCGATTGTTGTCCGCTTCGCCAGGTGTTGCGGTCACGGACCTCGAAAGTCATGCTGTAGGTGGTGTTGAGGGTTTTATATTTGTTGTTGCCCTTGTTGCTGCTGCGCTTATCGTGCTGGATTGCGTTGATGTGCTCAATGGAGAAGGCGAAGTCATAGATTCTGCTGCGGAGCTCGAGCCGCAAGGCCAGGAGAGAGGAGGCGTTTTCGAAGAGCCTTCTGGCGGCCATGGCAGCCATCGATGAAGACATTTTATGATGAGGAGTATTGATTTTGTGTGGTTTTGCGTGAGGCGGCTGTGGTTGGGAGCAGAGTCAGATCCGAACACAATATCTTCACCAGAGTTCGCAAAAGCTCGGCAACACAACGGTACTAAAGCGGAACACAAAGCACATTCACTGCGAGCTTTTTCGAGAACATTCATGTAGAGAAATGTAACATGCGCGTGCGTATTCGAATCAAACTCGTACTTGGTGTCAATGATTGCCTGAACTGCTATCTGACCAGGTCCGCCCAGGTGACGTATTCCACCTCAATGTTCAGTGAACACGTCTGGAGAACCTTCTCTTTAAACCTTCTCGCATCCTCCAATAGTACATCCTTGGATATCGGGTGCCAGTCACTCAGGCCAAAGCTTAGCACAACCTTGATACATTCGAGCTGTTTGAGGATGCTCAAACCCGAGAATTCTAAGAAGTCCTGCAAGTCCCCAGACACAGTCAGATTCTTAAAGATCGGGAGAGCCACTTTCGGGATCCGCTTCATAAATGCAGCCAGGCAGACAACGTCCACGATGTAGATGTTGCGGATGTATGCTGAAAGGCCAATCTCGTTGCGGACCTGGCGGCAGATCGATGGCAGCTCTACGAGCGTCTTGAGAGGACGACTGTGTCTGCGCGGTGGTGCACAATATTGCAGGCGTTCAAGAGTGGAGACTTTGACGCTGACTTCGTGCCCATAGAGGTCGGAGATTTGCCAGTCTGAGGTATCGTCTATGGGCGCATCAACGAGGATCGTGGGTCCGCTGATGGCGAATTGAAGGATTCTGTTTCGAATCTCCGCCGGAAGCCCAAAAAGGCACGAACTCTGGGCCACGGGATTCGGCTTTGTACTAGTCAAAATATGTGTCAGTCGGCGACCTGGCAGGAAACAGCTTCTGCGGGGGATAAGCATTCAACTTACGCGCTATTTGTAGCAGACATATTAGAGAATTCGACCTTACGTGTCGCGATGAGTAAGAAAGAAGTATCTTTAGGTTGTTAAGTGGCGATTGACGATAGGCATTGTGAAGACGCACAGTGTAAACAAGCACAGTTTGAGATCACGTGTTCAGCGGCAGCTCACTTACTGCAGGCGTATCGCAGACATTGTATTTAATGTCTTGTTATGTATTGTCACGGCCACTGGCATGGATAGAATGGCTGATGAGATACAAGAAATTCACAAGACTGGTGACAATTGTGTCCCCATGGTATGATACTTCATGCGCGTCTGTCCATGTGTACATCAAGCTTGTCATTCCTTTTGAGCCCCAGCAAGGTCATTACATTATTCAGATTACTGCTCTACAGTATCTCCTCTTCCCTACGAGCCTCAAGATCGATATGCAGACTGATGATCGAAGCTGGTGCACTCCCTCTCCTGCACCAATTGTCGACTCACAGACGATTTTTGGTAGTGCCTAGCTCTAGGGATGACGGCGACCACGGAAACGACTTCTACCTGCCCAGAAACCGGTGAAAATGCCCATGATCAGTACTCTGAGTCTGCTGCGTACTGCAGCAGTCTTGCTCAGGCGAGTCCTGGGGTAGTAGAAGTGGTTGGCAATCACTGTCACCTTCAAGTTTGTGTACCTCTCAATTACCTCCGCCATCACTTCTAACTCTCGCACCACCTTTTCAGGCTCTCGTGTCGGAGGCTCGGTCTCTATCTTCCGAAGTGAACGTAGGACCCCCATCATCTGCAGTGCCGACAGATTTTCGTGGATGTTGACGACCCATACTCGCATAGGGAGAATGAGCTTAGTTGGTTCGATGAGAATAGTAGTCACCACATCACGGCCGTTCTGGGGCAGGGCTTGGAGTAGGTGCCGTCCTTCCCAACCGGAGAAATCAAAGGTGTTGAGCGCGAATACGAGCAGGCCAATCTCAGCGTGGAGCTGACGCGAAGCGCTCTGGAGGGATAGCAGAGTCATGACCTGCAAGGGTCCCTGGAGCGGCAACTCCCCGAATGCTCCCCTTGGTTTGTCGGCTTCGGCGGGGCTCCAGGCCTCGAATCTGCTATGAGGTGGCGTCTCAGGATCGTAAGTCGAAAGACGAGCGGCGTAGCGGATGTTGTTACCGCCCACAGCGAACGCGCAGATAGCATCGCGCAGCTCGCGAGGGAGACGAAGCAGCGGAGAAACGCTTCGGTTGAGCTCGAAGCTGATGACTAGCTCAGCACAAGCATGGTATTCAAGTGTCAGGAAGTGCTTACATAGCATCTGCTTCAGCGGCAGTGCGGAGGGACGACATTGTTGTATCTGTCTTCATTTATAGTCTGATACGATTTGTCGTGATAGTTCGCTTGGAGCGGCAGTATGGTGTCGCAATTGTGGTTTTGTGGGATTGGAAGAGAAGGTGGGGGGGGGGGGGGGGGGGGGGGGGGAGGGGGGCCGGACTTGTTTGAAGGTCTGCTGGGCTAGTGAATCTACAATGATGCGCGTTACTTTGGGAGCAACTCCCACATACTAATAAATTCTTCTCCCTTCACCAACATCGATTCCCCCAACAGATCCAAAGACCATCACGACATCGTCAAGCACCATGCCTACGCACGCCCTCACAGGTGAAGAAGCCGATATCCTCGCCGTGCGGAACCAGACCATGTCACCTATTCTCTGTCTTCCCGCTGAACTTCGAAACCGGAATCTCGAGTACGCCTTCGATATCGGAACTGTTCGTTTCAAATCTGTCTCCACCCACACGAACCTTACACGGCCCCTCATAACACTACACGTTGCGACGATTCACATCGACGCTGGCGCGAAGATAATCTCTATCCTCCTCCGCCGGACAACGGTGTGCCGCCAAATCCGCGCAGAAACTGCAGCACTGCCTATCAAGCTCAATGCTTTCGCAGTTGACATCAGCCAGCTTGTGGATATGGGCGTGATAATGCTGGAGATTGACAAGCTGGCTAAACTTCCGTCGCTGTACAAGCTGATGCTACGTCCGATCATGTTCCCCGAACAAACAAGCAAGCTGGTCAAGAACTTTTTATGTAAAGGGGCGGGAGAGAATGCGGAGATCGTGGAGTTGAGATAAAGCATCTTAGACTACTGTTATTGAACGATGAAGGGGCATCGCACAAGCCTTGCCCAAAGTGACCGAGGTTACTGAGGAGGGTTCCGTGTACAGATGCTCTCGAGCTTCATGTAAAGAGACAGTAGCAGCAGCCACTTTCTTGCAGGACAGAATGGGAGATTTACGCCGTGGCGTTCTTTCAGAAGATGGAATTGAAAAACCGGGATCAAAGGAAATGTCAGTAACAATCGCATGTGATGCGTGTGCTCTAGGTACTCGGGAAGTGTAGTCACGTAGTCTATAAAGTGACATGTCTGATTGCGCTGACGATGAAGGCAGATGACATGAGATGGTCAAATTTGAATGTGTTTGAAATGTACAGACAGAATGAACTACTAAACTTTATTAAACGTTCTGCTCGTTGACGAACAAACCAGCCATTCCCATACCAGTTCCAATGCACATGCTGGTCAACAGCACCTTCTTCTTTTGCCTCCTGCACTCGCTCAAACCGGTGACGATCTGACGGGCGCCTGTGACACCAAGCGGGTGGCCAAGCGCGATAGCGCCACCTCGTACGTTGAGCTTCGAGTGGTCGATCTTGAGGGTCTCGAGACAGTAGACTGCCATTGAGGCAAAAGCCTCGTTGATCTCGATCAGGTCAATGTCGTCGAGGGTGAGGCCAAACTTGGTGAGGAGCTTGGGAATGGCGACCGAAGGTCCAATGCCCATGATACGAGGAGCAAGCCCAGCCACGGTGGCACCGACGTACTTGGCAAGGATGGGCTGGCCAAGCTTCTCGGCTGTGGAGCGCTTCATCATGAGGATGGCAGCGGCACCATCGGTCAATTGAGAGGAGTTGCCAGCGTGTGACTTGTCGCCGTGGGGCAAGAAGGCGGGCTTGAGTTTCTGCAGACTCTCAAAAGTCGTACCAGCACGGATGCCCTCGTCCTTGGTCAGAGTGACCTGCTTCTCCTCGCCAGTTTTGGGGTCCTTGATGGTGGTCGTGATGGGAGCAATTTCATCGTCGAACCAGCCAGCCTTTTGTGCAACCTCGGCTCTTCGGTAGGACTCAGCGGCGAATTTGTCTTGCCTCTCTCGTGTGATGTTGAAGTCGTTTCCGACGTTCTCTGATGTCTGGCCCATGGGCTGCATGCAGTCCATGCTCTCCTTGTTCTCGAGGATCTCGTCTACAAACGGCCTCTCCAGGCGGTCTCCTCCGGTGGTCATGCTCTCGGCTCCCATGGCAAGGCCGATCTCGATGCTTCCGACGGCGATCTGGTTGGCGATGTCCTGCACTGCCTTCAATCCTGACGAGCAGAATCTATTCAGGGATGAACCAGAAGTGGTGTTGGGGAACCCCGCAGCCAGCATAGCTGCACGAACATAGTATGCAGCCTTCGCGTCGCTGACGTTACCGCAGCAAATGTCCTCTACGAGAGCAGGATCAAGATTCGATTGCTTGATGACAGCCTTGAGAGTCTTGACCATGATGCCATCAAGCTTGGTGTCCTTCATACCACCCTTGTGTGCCTTAGTAAGAGGTGTGCGGAGCGCCAGTGTAATAACGACATCGTCTGGGTTCTTGGTGGTGCTGGAACACATCTGTTAGCATTGTAGTGTTGTGCGATTCGACATGGTATGATCGATTTTAAGGAATACCAGCGGCGGGTACTTACATGGCTGACAATGCGCTCGTCGACGGGGTCATCTGCGACACAATGGACTTGAGGCGTTCGGTCATAATGAAAACGAGTATGTGACTTTTGTGATGAAAAGATCGGAATATGCCTGGGATGCGCTGGAGATAATGAACAGAAAGATGCGGAGTGCGGAGACGGGAGCTTTAACAAGTTGTGGGGCTGCCGCGGCGAAGTTTGGGCCGAGGCTCTCGGACTCTCGAAGTCACGCGTCGGCAGTTTGGCAATTGGCTGGCAGCAACTCGCGTACTTTTGCCGTCTCAACACAACATCTCCATCTCGTACGGGTATTGAGGCGTCGATGGCGTGGTTAGTATGTAGTCTCGTTACATCGGCTCGGTATGGTCGAGATTGGGCTCTAGCAATGAGGTTAAGTCCACGTGTGCGTTTCCGGGAAACCATGTGAGACACCTGAGCGCCCTTTTGCGCTTATTGAAGTCGACCCTGTTACTCGAATAGCTCATAATCAATGCTGGGCCGCTTCTCGTCGCAAAACACAGATAGGACCAACCCATGCTCCCGGACTTGAAAAGGCAAGGCCATGTAATGGCGGGCTGTCGCGATATCTCGGGAGCGTTCCAATCCTTCAGGCCGATCAGTACCTGTACGTCGAGTACAATGTCAATTCAAAGCCGTTGAACTGGATGATGAGTAGTCAGGGGTCCGACGTCCAGCAGATCCATCGAAGTTGTGCCAGATCATAAAAGTGAGCCGACGTGTTGCCGTTTTCAGCACTATGTAAATACTGTTTCGCAGAGAAAGCATTGTGTTACAATTTTATATTGTATCGAGTGGTGCTTGTGATTTCATGTTGTTTTATTCGCTGACATAGAGGGGAGCCGGCTCCGTTGCGCATAATGACGTAGTCGGAGCATTTCAAAGATGCACTAGTTGTCACATTCGAAGGGTAAATCAGAATTGCTTTGACAATTTCCAGCCTCTGCCTGTATCTAGAAAGGTCGTGATCCATCATCGCATACCGTACAGACCATCCGCCAGAAGCGTGCCACCACGTCGACGACATGGCTAATATATCGAACAAGACGCTTCTTGACCGCGTCTTCGCCGCCACAAGTACCGAAGAGTCGCGCAACCTCTACAATGAATGGGCAAATTCCTACGACTCTGACATGGCAGAACATGAGTTCACTGCACCACGATTGGTCGCTGAAGCGGTTGTCCGTGGGCTCAAGGTGACCCACATTCCAGACTCGAAGTCAGCCATGAGCAAAATCATAATCGCTGATGCTGGCTGTGGCACTGGACTTGTTGGCGTCGAGCTGGCCAAAATTGGTGCAAAAGCTATCGACGGCCTCGACATCAGTCAAGGTATGCTTGATGTCGCAAGCAATACAGGTGCATACAGAGACTTCAAAATAGCCGACCTCACGACAAGGCTCCCTATTGTGGATGCAACATACGACGTGGTCACATGCTGCGGCACGTTCACGCATGGACATCTCGGTCCCGAGCCACTTGAAGAGTTCTTGAGGATCATCAAGACCTCCGGCATCGTTGTTGCTACTGTCTTGAAAAGCCACTGGGAAGAAAAGGGGTTCGAGGCGGAGGTCAAGCGGCTTGAGAAGGAAGGCAAACTTGAAGTTGTAGAGAACGAATACCGCTCCTATCGAAAGGATACTGGTGGCGGCCTGGTCCTGATTCTTCGCAAGACTTCTGGGTCATGAATCGAGAGGTCAGTAACGATTCTAAATTTGTTAGATATCGTTCCGAATGCTGATTCTTTCGCAGCGTTCCAATGGAAATGAGGTAGTAGAAGTAAGGAGCTTTGACTCAGGCGCACGTCTGTTACAATAACGTCTGTACGAGCATAATTTCTTATAAATAGCTGTTATATGTGCAATGAGAACTACTTGTTTAGTGTAGATGAGTTCAGTCCGCAGTGGTAGTGCATAAGACTGACCTCAGACCTGCCATCCTGTTGAAGCCAAGACGCTAAATTGGCGCTACACGCATATGTCAACGTCAAGCCATCCCGTCTTTCTCAACATGAAGTTCGAATGAAGGTAAATAAGGCAATAGAGAGGTCTCTTTAACAAATCTTGGGAATTCGGCGTAGATTGAGTAAGGCTAGATGCTTCGTCCCATACCTGCTGCGTGTTGGGAACAGCACAAAAGGTGAATTGAGCTGCGTTGTCTACACTGATCCACCGAAAAACCTTTGCGCAATGGCGCTCATGCAGCTTTTAGCACACAACTCATTGATTGTAGGGCAGTCATAGTTACAGATTCTATTTCTTACAGGGTCCTAGATTATAGCACATTCAATTGAGTCTTCCAACGGAAAATAGTGGTAACTAGTGGTACCACAGACTGTCTGCACGACACATCTCGATCTCAGAAACATCGAGCCGCGTGACGACGCGCCATGGTAAAGCGGGATCATGAATCCAAGTTCACCTGACACAGTGATTGTTACATCGAACAGTTGCGCCGTCCATCTGACCGTCAGATCCTCAGTGTATAAGATGACTGCCAGGACGTAATACGGACGAGCATTGGTCTCATTATCTGGTTGTGCCTTCGGGTACAGCATGTATATATGCTCGTCTTCTTTGCTTCCTCTTACCCCTGCGCTCTGTCTGGATGAAATCTCCCTACACACAATCGGGAGCGGAAGTGTCGACGTCTTCAGTGATGAGTTTCCGCGGTCACTGTTTTAGTGTGCATGCTGGTTCGTACACAAAAATATGGAGGACTCCTAAACAGTTCATCCTCATCGCTCTCCGTTGTAGGTGCGCCCAGGTTTCACTACGTTCAAGGCAGGTTCTGGGTATTCACACACTTGCCTCGCGGTCGAGACATTGTCTAGGCCCCTCATTGCGTCACTGGGGTCCTCCATCGACTCTTGCTTACAGTTGCCCAGCGACGTGATTGGAACGCGCTACTAGTAACGCTGCGAGCAGAAGCACGGACGGACGGGCCCGCATCCTGCTCCTCTGTGATATATATTCACGGACCTCTCCTAGTGGCACACCTGGACAACTCATCGTCAATCATTCCGCTCAACATACGGCTCTACGAAACAGCCCCATCCCAAGATCTGCCAGAGCGTGGTGAGCATTGCTGTTGTAGATTCTTGATGTGAGTGTATCTGTCGTGCTTCTCAATGTTCGCATGCAATTCGTTTTAGTGCAGCTGTATTGGAACAAAAGTCTAACTCAACACCTACAGTGCCGACCAAATCTCTCCCCACGCGTCGACTGTCAAGGCCAGTGAAGCGACATGTCAAGCTCAACACGCAAGGACCCCGAGCATCTTTTCACGTCTGCACCGTCCGCCGATTTCGCGTCTTCCGTGACTGAGAACATCACCGCGGTGGAGATCGGCGCCTTTCTTCCCAACTTCTATCGTGCACACCATGTGGCCTTCCGTCTTGCGTCGAACGGTGTCACCAACTCGCTCGCATCAGACATCGTCAACCATCACCGTGAGTCGCCAGAGGAGGGCGATGTGACGAACAACACATTGTGCAAGATGCTGCAAACTGCCATGCGCACCGACGGGCATTACAAGTATCTTATCACTACGAAAGATGATAGCGGAGAAGATGAGGTGGTTGTTCAAGAGTGGTCGATCTTCAACCACAAGAAGAACAACACCAAACACTATTGGGGAGTTTGGGACCCCAACTTGCTTACTTTCAGCAACGTGCCAATCGGTAGCGCTGGTAATGTTGGCGTTGCCACGAGCGTCAACTTCAAGACACTCGCCAATGGCGTGAAGAATTTCCCATCCTAAATGAATGGGGACGGTCTGGACCTCACGCGTTGTGTTCAGTACGCAATCGACAATCCGGAGCTGGACTTCTTGTTCCCTGACCACTTTGGGATGATGTGCGACATCATCGGGCGCACGCAGGTTCAGGACAAGCACCGTGGTAAGTTGCTGATGTATGATCTGCGTGTATGAGACATTACTGACTTCGAATGCTCTGATTCTTAGACGGTCCCACCTTCTTGCGCTGGCTTGAGAAGCGGAAGCAAGAAAAGAAGTCGGCCCGAGCTGTTGCGCTCACTACTGGCAGGCCTAAGACTTTTCCAATGGCAATCCGCAAAGCTGAACCCAGCGACATCAAGGACAAAGCCAACAAAATTCGAGCTAAGGTAGCTCACGCTTTCAAGAGCGGACGCTTTGATCTTGGACCTGATGGCAGTCTCATCCTCGACAAGCGAAACACCGCAATGGTTAGCCAGACAGCTGCGGACGATCACCATTGCAACGAGATTCAAGCCTCGCATGGCCCATACAATGGCATCCGGCCAGTCTTCAGTCGTCCCTCGTCCTCTGGCTCTCTCAAGCCACATACCCCGCAGCACGTTTTTGGTATACCTGGCTTTGGTCTCGACGACGCTAGCAGCGTGCTAGTTGGAAGCAATAGGTTCAGGCCCGTTGAGAACGCCTACAGACCTGTGGATAAAGCTTACAGGCCGACAAGTAACGCCTACAAACCCACGGGTAACCCCTCAACGGCTAGAGGGATATACTCTCAGGCTGCCCCATTCGCCAACACAGGCCAGTCTACCAGTGCTTCATCCGACCCTCTGATGTCGAGCTCCATCAACGACAAAGACTGGGACACCACCGTTGATGCCATCCAAAATCAGCTGGTGGGATACGCTGACATGAAGTTCGATCTTGACATGGAGGACCTTGACTTTCTGCAGTAGGTCGCTGGCCTACTGGAGCTGCTCAAGTCTATGGAGTTCTGAGTTGGCTGTTTTATTTTGGAGAACCGCGACACGAAGCGCATCTATATATGTCCCTGATTTGGCTTGCATGTGGCATCGACACTATAGCGGTGTCTTTCCAGCTCTTTGCTTATTATCTTTGGATTCCCTTTGAGGACTATGTGTTGCATGGCGATACATTTATGGCATGGGAAATGGAGCCTATTTAGCGTTTCGTCTTCCTACTACCACATCCTCCAGGTCGTAAGCCGTCGCATATTCGCTTACGAGCTTTTTGTATTTTGTTTATATCCGCGCATATTGGCGCGAGTAGATTACGATACCCCAAGACTGACAAGGGTCGGCTCACGAACAAGATGAACAGAAGATTCAACGGTGCTTCCATGGTAGTATTCAGCTCATAGTGGAACGTCATGATGTGATGAGTATGTGAAGAACAATCGTGATAGTGCTTAACATGTGATTGCGTGAGCGTAGTGGCTGTGCAACGTAGCAATGTGAGCACATAACATTGTCGATCCAATTTCTTTCGGAGCGGCCCACGAGTGACGAACTCGGTGAGAAGCATTATCAACATGCAGTAGCTGCGCATTTGAGGTGCTCATAAACCTAAGACCAAACATGAAGCCGAAATTTTCAATGACCCACTGCAGTTGTCAGAGACTAGTCATGTGTGCTGTAGAAATGTATAAGGGAAGTCACGAACATTACCAAGACCGGGTATTCGGGAAGATTCAATGCATGTTTTATAATCATGATCCATTATTAGTTCAAGCGACCGCATACTCTACTAGTAGACGCGTAAAGCGGTACTGTTGAATTGTCAAGCCTGAACAGGATTTTCATCCATCCCCGATACCCGTGAGCACAGCCCTAAAGAGCCCAAAAGTCGTTCAAAGACATGTGTATCCTTCCAATCCCCCTCAAAAGTAATCTCCTCTGCCACGATTACTGTGTTGAGCGCTCACAGTCAACCCATGATAGCCTCCTCGCTGACCCAGAAACCCAGCCTACGATGCTCTGTGATGAGCGCGAGATGGTAGTCGTATTCGGTCCATGTGTCGCTGCCGAAGAGAGCATGCTGCTCCTTGGCCCAACGGATGTTTTCGGCCCAGTCGCTGACGTCGTTGCGAGGAGGGTTGGTGAGACGGTGCAGCTCACGGAAGGGAGGAGAGCGGCGCGGTCCGTTGAAGCGAGTGGAGGACAATGCACTGTTCCATAGCTCAGAGATACTGGTGCAACCTTCGGCGGCGTAGAGGAAGACTGAGGAACTATCGACACGCAGACGATTGGCAGAGAGCACAGGCGGCTTGACAAAGATAGGCTGGGACTTGGAGTATCCGCGCGCGAGTGCCATCATCTCTTGGCTAACTGCGACGGTGGGGCGTGGGATCGGCGGAGGCAGCATCTGGATGGTCTGGGGCATAGGCATCTTCTGCTTGGTGAGGGCCTCGATGTTGCGCTCAGTCTCGGTCGATAGGCTGCGGATGGCTTGACGTGCTTTGTGTGCCGCAGCCCGGCCATGGGCGCGTGGCAGTGAATGGCTGGGAGCTTCGTCACTCACATCCTCAGCTTCGGACATCTCCTCATCGGTGTCTGATTCTTCTTGCCGAAAGTCGCTGTCGTTGGAGGGAGAAGCTGGTGTAGATGGGACGCGATCATACTTTCGTTTCTTAGCTGGTGTAGAGAAGCCAGACTGGAGCGACTCGACATCATCCTACCTTCTTGATTAGTACATATCTGAGACTTCGATCACGCCTGATAGCTTACGGGAACGTCAGACCCGTACTCCCGAAAGTCTCTGCTGGGCCTGTCTGCAAGCCTGCCACTCTTTCTGCTGCCCCCAATCTGCTCCATGTCTTCGGCTGACATCATCCGCTTGAGAGGTGAGGGAGATGCAGGCACGGTTGAGTGCGCTGTGCGACCACTGGCGCGCGGCATGGTGCTAGAAACTTCGCCCTTCTTTCGAGTTGTTGAATTAGAGGCCGAGGGCAAGCGGACGTTCTCGCGGCGATTGAATATCTGCCTATCGAGGTGCTGGAAGGTGATAGTAGCAGGTCCGCCAAGCTTATTCACCAGGAGCTCGAAGTCAGTGGGAAATAGCCAGGTCTCATCTTGGTGAGTAAGAGCGTACGCGACGCAACGGGCAAGGTCCAGCGCGTCGTCACCAGTGGGGTGCTTCTTGACGTGCAGCGCGAGATCCTTGAAGTCGATAGGCTTAGCCTCTTCGTTTACCTTGAGCAGCTCCTTAGGAGTCTTTGACGACCCTCCTTTAGGGTGGGTCACGCGCGGCAGCCGAAAATCCTCCACGTTGAGATCATCCTCTGTCATGGATGGATCGGGGCGAGGGAACGTGTGATGAGTTCCAACCTTCCACCCTTTAAAGCCTGCTCGTCGCATGCTGAACGACATCATGATCTGCGCGGAGTTGGAATTGAATCCGCCATCTCTGGGAAGGGACCGGAACTCGTTGATGGTGACGGCAATGGTTTGAGACCTTCCACCGTTGGCTATGAAGCGATCAACCACGTCCACGGACTTGAGCCAGTGTGGCAGGTAGGCCAGGATCTCTGCAGCCGTGAGATTGCCAATCGGAAAGGGTAAGTTCCAGCTGGGACTATTCAAACCGAAGGCGTTCCTCTTCGACTTAGACTTAGACTTTTGAGTCGCCGACTTTCCTGACTTCTTCTTGGACTTAGATGATGAAGCGCCTGCCATTTTCGCTGGTTTCTTCTTGGACGTAGAAGTTGCAGAGCTTGCCATTGTCGCTGACCTTTGTTGTGAGCATGTTCACATAGCGGCAGAAGGGCGGAGGTAGTGGAGAAGTGGGGAAGCATACCTCGAAGGTTGAGAATGGCACAGGCGCACGTTGATTCCAAGATTCCAAAGCCGCACTGAGCGAAGAGACAAGATCCCAAGAGAATACCGAAGCGAGAAGTTGGCGAAGGAATAGAGGAGCTCGTGGCTCTGCGCCAAACCCTTGATATGCGCTCGGACCAAGCGCGCGTTGTGACGGAGTTTGTTATGGTCGCAACACACAACAAGTCAGTCTGAAAATAGTCCCGCAAAACCTTGAATTCTTCCTCTAGGTAATTCACTGCGTTCCCCTCCATCAATCTCTGATCTCCGCACTCACTGTGTGCACAGTGCCTCAGTCACTGCTCCGGATCAATCACCATGGAGTCCCCTGAGCCTGAGCAGAAGCGAAAGCCGAAGATCAGAGAAAACCTGTTTGGTCCGTATGAGCCACCACATAGCATAGGATTCCCAGCCCATGCCAATATCACAGCATACGAGCTGGTTACTTTCCTGCCAAACAGCCTACGAAGCACTGATGTCGTCTACCGATTCGCATCGAATGGCGCCACGCGATCCGCTATCTGGTCAATGGTTAACACAGCGCGAGATCTGCAGAAGGAGTGGAGAATAGAGCTGTGTGGCCTCGCGGTGAACAAGACAATGGAAGATGCCGGATACGATGGATGGACCATGAAGCTCCACGACAGGTGGAAAAACGCGCTGACGGTCATTTGGGATGAGCGCCAACTAAATGTGGACAACTTCCGGACATTCGCAGAGTTGCACGGAGGAGACCGACCGAAAGAAGCAACGCCCTTCAAGAACCTGGCGCTATTCGTGAGGAGTATGCTACAAGGTAACGACGCTTTGGATATGACAAGGATGGTACAGTACTGTGTCGATAATCTAGCAGAGGAATGGATGTACCTAAGAGACTTCGAGAAGCTGCTGAAACATGTTGGTGGACCACGCGCCATCTCTTATGCACATTTCGACCGTTCGTCCTTTGCACGTTGGGACACGAGGGTGCCGCCGCCTCATCGCACCTGGAGCATCGAGGAGAAGCAAGCCGCCAAGGACCTTTCCAGATCGAAGCGGACGAAGACGAAGAGAAAGGTCGACAGCTCGACGCTGACTACGTCGATGTCTGAAGTAAAAGCTCGAGACCCCACACCAGGCATTGTCGCACGTGTGAAAACACGAGCAAGGCCAGAGAAACGAGTAACAAGGAACATGAATGACTTGGGAGCAGAAAATGCAGAGGAAGGACAACGAGCTGTAGCATTTGGAGAAAAGCGTTCAGAGGCGTACAAACGCGCAGTGGCACAATACGTTGCTCCACCCGAGCATGTAGCGGCCCCGACTTTGACCGACGTCTATTTCGCATTCCGTGCGGAGCATGAGGTTGGTGAGACTGAGCCTTTCAGCGCCTACGCCTTCGGCGGCCCTCGTCACCAAGCCCCCTTTCGAATGCTCCGCGACGTGCAGGAGCCACATAGAGCCGACATCAGTGGTTGGGCAGAGAACCTGCGCTGGGCCTTGGAGCAGGAGACATATTTCGGGTACGCCATGGTGAACAGAGGCTGGAACGAGAGCCCGATGCACATGCAGTGGATTGCGTTTATCCGACAAGAGCAAGTGTGGGCTTCGGATGAGCTGCTCAAGAAGGTGAACGAGAATGAGGACAAGAAATGTGGGGGGAAGGGCCGTAAGGGTAAGGGCGAAAAGGGTAAGGGCGGAAAGGGTAAGGACCGTAAGGATGAGGCACGCAAGAACAAGGGACGCAAGAACACGGGGCGGAAGAACAAAGGACGCCAGAACAAGGGGCATAGGGACAAGGAACACAAGGATAAGGAACATGAGAAGAAGGGACGTAGTCGACCGAGGCGAAGATCGAAGCTCAGGGCAACGGACTAGTCTCAGGACGCGTTACACAAGTTGCACGCATCAGCAGAGTCCTAGGCCCAAGCAGCAGAAGCGCATCAATGACCAGATACGAAACACAATACATGTCGATGCACATCTGCAGCGCGTACGTGATGTGCTGGCTTCGATATGTGCGTTGCTGTGAGGGATGGTAGGGAGATCGATGGTTGGTGCGCGACAGCAGATGCAAGCACGACGCACATAGGTTTCTTGTTTGATAGCGATAACATTGAAGATGTGTAGCATGAGTTAGTGGGGTTGGACCTTGCTCCTTTTTTTCTCGTACTCGCTGAGTTCATTCTCATTGCTCCATTTATGTGTAGAATGGACCGCGTATGTCGATTTTGCAGATATTGCACAAATAAGCATGGGAGCGCTGGTTTGTCAGTCATTTCGCGTGCAGAGCGATATAATTGGGGGCGAGATCTATGTGCGGGGTAGGTACGGCGCTGTGACAGCCTGATCCATCGCAGTGAGCCCAGATTCTCGATATTTACCTTTGCCATCCTCTCTGAAGTTCGCCCTATGCCCAGGCAACATGGCTCAATTTGGCAGCCAGAATTTATGGGAGGAGGCCCTGGAGACATTGGCAGAGGAAGAAAAGTCCAAATATCAGGGCCTTGTCTCAAAAGGCTCTGGACACATCACCATCCTCGATGATATACTTCTAGCGACTACGGAAAAGAAAGAGCAGTGCATTAAAAAAAGATGGAAAATCTCGATAAGGGGCAGAATCGTCGTTCTGAGCGATGTACTGGCAAAGCTGGCAATCTGGATCAACAAATTCGTTGCCGTGGGAGACACGGCAGTACAGTACGACCCTGGCCATGCCGCACTTCCTTGGGCGGCTATACGCTTCATTCTCAAGGCCTCCGTCAATGAGGTGGAGATCTTTGGTGCAGTCCTGCAGAGTGTGGAGTCGATTTCACGCACGCTCACTCGCTGCACAGTAATGGAGAATCTGTACCTGAGTAGGTGCGTTTACCTTCATCCTGCATTTGCAAACATGTCTTCAGAAATTTCATTTATTAAACATCTGACAGCGACTTCGAGATCTCCGACCAGCTGCGCAGTGCCCTGATCAGCTTGTACGCTGCAATCCTGACTTTCCTTGCGAAATCTCTTCATTATTACTCGCATAGCACAATAGCTCGTATGGCAAAGACAATGGTTACTACTCTCAACGACGTCGAAACTTGGTCAAGTCCCATGAAAGAGAAGGAAGCGGAAATAGATCGTCTAGTCGCGCTGGCTGAGTCTGAACGTAACGAACAAGTGATTGGTGGCTTGTCTGAACTTCAGGCGGGACAGCTTGAACAAAACAAGAAACTGCAAGAGTCATATGAAGCGCTGCGGAAGCTATCATTGGACTTACTTGGCCCCATAGACCGAATCGATCGACAACTGTTGGTGCTGGAAAACGATCTGGAGCGAAAAAGTCGCGACGCCATACTTGAGTCTATTTCCAGTATAAAGTTTATCATACAACACAAATTGGCAAACTATGGTCTCGTGCCGGATTCTGGCCAATGGTTCTTGAACAAACAGCCTTTCCAGCAATGGCGAGACGAGAGCTGTTCCTCGGTTTTGTGGCTACATGGTATCCCTGGATCCGGGAAAACGAAGCTCACGTCCATGGTGGTGTCGGAAATGAAGAAGAATACCCATGTGGCTTATTTTTATGCCGTACGTAACCCGATAGAGCCGGAGAGGGCTGAAAGCGCCCAGATTATCCGCTCGCTGGTCCTCCAACTGGCTTGCCCTTCTGCAGGTGGACCGATACTTGCTCCCGTTCTGGCAAAGTATGAGGATGCCCTGGAGGGACGCGAGGGTTATACAGACGTTATGTGGATGCTTGAAGATGCGATCGAGACATTGATCGAGCTTTGCGACCTTTATCCGGCCGTTGTCCTTATCATCGACGCGCTGGATGAAGTCAACCCATTGAATCGACTTGAGCTTCTGGATGGCTTGATTCGAGTCATGGAAGATTCCAAGACGTTAGTGAAGGTGTTCATCTCGAGCAGAGAAAGTATGGATATTTTCGAAAGACTGGAAAGCAAGCCTAATATTAGGATCGATGCACAGGATAATGCCGACGACATTGCAAAGTTTGTGCACAGACAGCTCAAAGCTGCAAAACTTTTGCAGGGAAAATTACCCGATTCGTTAAAGCAAAAAATACCCGAGGTTCTCATTGCTGGTGCACACGGCATGTTTCGATGGGTCGATCTACAGATACAAGCTCTTCGCCCACTCAAAGTCGCGGCTGATATCGATGAGAGGCTCGGTCGTCTCCCGCACACGCTGGAGGAATCTTACGTCGAGATCTACCAGCAGATATTGGATTCCGGCGAGCACGCATCCCAACTGGCCATTTTAACTTTTCAATGGCTACTCTACGCCCAGAAACCTATCGCCATTGCCGACTTCGCCCAACTGGCCTCGATTCATCTGAGTCCAACACTCGCGCATACACCGCAAAATGTCCTCGAAGTTTGCCAGAACCTGATCTTGAGTAATGACAAGGGCATCTTCCGCTTTGTACACTTGTCAGTGCGAGAGTTTCTGGAGAATCTCAAGGAGGGGAAGCTAGAGCATCGAGACGTCAAATACTTCCTTCCCAGCGAAGGCAATGCGGCAATTGCATCGATTTTGTTGGCGTATCTCAGAACGACCATGAGCCTGGATATAAACCAGAAGGCAAACGATCTTCTGAAGGAAACACAGCTGGACAAGAACACCGTCATTAAGTCTTATGCTGTGAATTACTGGCCCTGGCACGTTTCCAAGAGCGGCCAACTCAGACACTCGGCTCCATTGTCAAGCGACGTCCGCTCATTCCTTGTCGAAAATAAAGATGTTGCACCCACATTCACACAGTGGTGTAATCTGGTCAAGGAAGAGCAAGACGTGCTTCCTGACGTCAAGAAAGCGGCGCAACATCCACCCAACCCCGTGTTCTTAGTACACACTTACGACTTACTCGACATCCAAAATGCTGCTATCAGCGATAAGGACTACCAAAGACAAGCTTTCTTATACGCCGCCGGCGAAGGCAACTGCGGAGAAATGTCGACGCTCTTGGAACATGGCTTGGACATCAAGGACGTGGGCATCAGCGCCATGGGAAGGGCGATTGCGGCCGCGAAACTACCTTCCATCGAGATGCTCAAGACTTTTCGGATCCCAGTGGACCCCAAATTTCTCTTGGGAGCCGCTCAGATGAGAAAGACCAATATCCTTCGCGCACTGATTTCATACGACGCGAAGTGCATTCCCGCTACTCAACTTCAACTCATCTTCCGCATCGCAATCTCCAACGGCGATGACGAGCTCCTACCAATATTTCTCGAGCAAGGAATCACTAGGGACCCTGTCGCCGTCGTTCGCGCTTTGAAAGCTGCGGCACCGTCCAGCACAATGCGCCTCATCAATGCAGGCTTCGACATTCAAGGCGCTTACCTGCTCGAGCAAAGAACAGCCCTTCACTGGGCAGTTGATCGTGGCTTTCCGGGTATCGTGCAGGGGCTACTTGATAAGGGCGTTGAGATCAATCCAGTGGATGCCTGGGGAAACACGCCGCTTCATCTTGCGGCTTGGAGGGGCCGGGTGGATGTTACACGCTTGCTGGTCGAGCGGCTGGCCGATCAAGATTGTGTGAATGCTGCGGGACAGACGGCGTTGCATCTTGCGGCTCTGATGGGCTTTCGAGGAGTCGTGAAAGCACTGCGGCACGGTACGGAGGCAACCCAGCGGATAGACGGCGCTGGAAAATCGCCATTGATGTACGCGCTGGAGTACGCGCTTAGACGTGACGACGGCGGTATTGCTCAGCTTCTCCGCGAAAATGACTGGGACGTCGTACCTGAGGTTGACGACGATATAAATGCAACTGGCCAAGCAAAAAGCTGAGCAGCACACATGTCTCTTGAACTTTTAATTGTCGGGTCCGGCACTGCAGCTCTGTACTTATGGATCGCTGCATCGATTACACGAGTCGCACACCAGCTACCAACCTCTTGACACAACTAGTTCGAACCATTCCTACTCCAATCCTCGCGTACTCCCAATCCTCCCTTGTTGGCACAACAACCAGTATGTAGTAATATCTCTTGCTGGTTTTCTCCTCCGTCCGTCCAATCACAACACAATGTTCTCTGCGACCGCTCTCGCTGCCTTTAACATCATATTGAATCCACCCTTTTGCTTTTCCGATTAAATTGGAAACCGTGTGACGTTCACCGTCTGGCGTTAGAGTGACGCACCGAAACTGACACACATCGACGATTAACGTAATAGAGTAATTCTCGGCATGGAAAGCCAGAGCTTTAACCCAGGCCACGGCGGTGAAGGCAATCTCCATAAATTTTATGCCTCCCCCGTATGCCATCCATGACCACGACGGTACTTGTCGGCCTTCGTCGTAATTGATGCGCTTCGTATTAGTATCCGACGCCTGCCATAACAGGTTCCGGTGAAGATACTTTTCGAAGATGCCGCATTTGCTCCTGCATTGAAGCGCTCCAGCGATACAAGCCTCTAACCCAGATATCGCAACACACCTGTCAGTATCCTTGGTAATTCCACGCTTCGAGTAATTCTCGAATAGGAAATGGATGAATTCCACAGTACGTCTGTATCCTGATCCAAGGAGGCGTTCTGGAAAGCCTGGGTCTAGTAAGAAATAATTCTTTCGAGGTGAGCTGAAGATGGATTAGCCACATATTACCTGAGGTATCATAGGCGTCTTACCTCTTCATAATCGTAAGGTTCTCACAGAAAACCCCTTCTCCACACTCCCAGTAGGTCTGATTGGCGCTGAAGTGGATAGTCCGTTTTGCCAAGACTCTCTCTTGCATAACCCATGCTCGCTTGTTGATCTCGGCTTGTTCAACATCGTTTTTGAAATCATCCATATGGGTGCAGACACACACTTGATTACCTGCAGTGTCTTGGACCCGCACGTACTCGGCACTGCTGTTCCGGTCGAGGAATCCTGCGTTCGAATCAACAGCTGACGTTGCAGCAATTGTGCAGTAGGCAAAGGCGAAAACCTCCTCCATACGCTCAGCCTGCAAGTCCCAATCTCTCAAGTTCCACTGAATAATGCACAATGAGTCGATCCAGAGATATTCAATTCCCAACTCTCGAGTTACTCGAATTGCGTCGTAGAATGTCTTTGGTAGTTCAGAGAGTCTGAACTCGTTGAATCGTGCAGCGATGTTGTTATCCGTGGTGCAGAATTGGGGATCGTCCTCTGTCGGGGGATGGCTGCCCCAGCAGTGAGACAACGCAGTATACTTGACGACTTCCATTTGCTTCGGGCGATAGAGACATAGAACTTCTGGATTGGCATGTCCAACATAGATCAGCCTAGTTGGGGATCTACGTTGGGGTCTGACAATCTGATGAGTTCTGGTATTTCGACGGCGGCAGTTATGGTGCTCGTCACACAATTCGAGCCAGCTTCGAAGGAGTGCGAAACGTGCAGCGCTTCTAGGCTCAGGTAGAAGTGGGAAGCCAATTGGGATGTCATTTCTGTCGGGGGGCGGATATTCTATACTCAAGACAGGTAGTACGTGAATGATGTTTGTAGCACACTGGAGGGGTTAGGGACACTCACCCACGTCAAAACAAAGCTTCAGCATACGTGGACCTTCACAGCCGAGTCGCAGTGCCGCACCATCTCTAACAACGCTGCTGATGTTGGCGTTTTCGCTCTCGCGACAGCATTCAGCGGTCCGGGCGACTAGTTTGCAGAGGGTGCAGCTTCTTGAGGCGATCTGAATCTCAGAGAGGCGAGCTTGAGGAACCCCCTGCTCGGTTGCAGGATCTACCAAGACACTACAACATGCGCAGGTGCGAACGGTGCTAGAATCGTCCTGTGGTCTACGCTCAGACAAGACCCCATGCAAGTTTCTCGCGAAGCTGTTGTCGAAAGCGAATGACCAGTCCGGCTATCACAAGGTTATTGTAAATCAGACCAGCAATTTATAACGCACCAAAGACACTTACATACTACACCACCAGGCACGCTAAGGTCAGCAGCAGCCTCATGCATCCACGTTAGCAGGCCAACATACATCCTACACCACCAGGCGCGTTAAGATTAGGAGCCGTCTAATGCATTCACGTTTACAGGTTCACTTACATCCTACACCACCAGACACACATATATCAGTAAACAAACTACGTATCTCCCTACGTTTAAAGGTAAACTCACAGGCTATACCACCAGACACACAAAATTAGTGACCGCTTCACGCATCCACGCTAATAGGTCAACTTACATACTACACCACCAGACACACTAAGGTTAGTAGTAGCCTCATGCATCTACGTTGATAGGTCGACATACATCCTACATCACCAGACACGTTAAGGTTAGTAGTAGCCTCACGCATTTACGTCAATAGGTCGACATACATCCTACATCACCAGGCACATTAAAGTTAGCAGCCGCTTTATACATTCACGTTCACAGGTTAACTTACGTCCTACACCACCAGACACACTCATATTAGCAGTTAACCTACTTATCTCTTACGTTTATAGGTAAACTTACAGGCTATACCACCAGACACACCAATATCAGTAGCTGCCCAAGGTGTCCCGTTCGCATTTGACTTACGAACTACACCGCACACACAAGGTTAGTAACTGCTTCACATAACAACGCTCATAGGTTAACTTACGTACTACACCACCAGACACACCGAGGTTAGTATCTCAGGATCTGTGCCTTAACGCCCGTCAGCTTGCTTACATCCTACATCCATGTTAGTTAGCATCAACGTGTGGTATATTCAGCAGCCTAGTTACCATCTACATGTCTGTCGTCAGCCTGGTTCAAAGCCTGCTCGCATTCTATGCATACAATGAATAAGTTATTGTTCCACTGTTCGTCCCACATAGCTGCAACTTATCAGCAGAGACAGTGTTTAGAGACTTACTCGCCAGAACCAGCGTTCGGGAGAGCGGGGTAGTTGTATTCCTGTTGCCAAAATCATCACGGGATAGCGGGGCAGCTGGCGCCTACTTTACCTTCTGACGAAAGGTTATTTTTAGCTAAGCCGCTCTAGACCATGCCGAGTCACGTTATTGGCGGACAGCTGACAGTCACGGGAGGGCTTTACAGCTACCCCACTCGAGTCAGTTGTGGCTGCCGTCTGGTGGTACTCCAATAAGGACAAGCCGCTTCCGTACAGCACGGATGTCGGCTATGGCTTGGCTATGCAACTCGCATCAAGTAACAAATCACAGCTACAACGCAACAAGCTCGTCACAGACAGTAGCCCACTCCGGATTCAATCTTCGCATAGCTCTCCTCAACTCGGTAAGCTTACAGAAAGAAGCACCCAATTTGGCAGCGATCCAATCTACTTCAACGTGGCAGCGCTGTGCAGCTAAGAGGCTAATTGTGGTATTTTCCATGGAACAACTCTACCAGGGTGAAGAGACTCTGCTTTTAAGCGAATAAGGGTCCAAGGTATCCATTCCGAGATCAAGTAAGCTAATAAGTTCGGGCTGGTGTTGTCAGGCGAGATGGTGTTCCGCCACGGCGGGTTTTCCGTTACGAAGATGGAACTTTACTTACTTTCTAGACCATTCACGACTGAACTTACAATGACGTTTGCTTTCATGTACCAGGTGATGGAGTCTCTATTATACTTCGCTCTGGCCATCGCCGGCCTTTGTAGCTGTCTAGATAGCCCACGCGAGTCAAAGGCGTATGGAATTGGGATCGACAGATGGCAGACCTTGGTTCAGATGGAGAACAGCCACTTTAGGAATCCGATTGTTGCCTGTGATCCGTGTTGTTCACAATGTTTTTTATCATATCACACTTTGTTGGAATGTACGAAGAGCAAACAAAGGAGCATCATAACGGCTGTCAATCGAATGACGAATGTACGACGATAAACAAGTTACAAAAGACACCTAGGCGATGCAACATGGATTTGTTGCACGGGATTGCATTGTAGTGCTATCTATCACTTGAGAGTACTTTTTCCAGAGAAGACAAAATCTAATTGAGTTTTCGAGCCTCATCTTAGTCAACGAACGTCCGCTCCGCTGCTGCGCTACCCCTAACGAATAGTCTTCGCCGTCCATACCCTTCTGGGTATCCTCTATAAGACAACCACCTTGATTCACCAGCCTGCGTAGAGAAGATATAACAAATACGAGAATGTTTTTCTGGTCATCACATCAGTATACTTGGCTTTCTCTAAGCAGTTTGAAATTGCTGAACTTACAGCACATTATTGTGCAAGACTCCTGGAAGTAGTAGCACCATTCAACATACTCGTTGTCATCCGCCATCACGATATCTTCCTAGCCATCGTACTAATCGTCAGTATCCTTCGCTGTCGGAGCCATGCCATCATCATTGTCGGCCATGTCGTGCCCCGATCCAGTCGCCGTCTGATGAGAGAAAGTCGCCGCCCACAAAGTAGTTGGGGTACTCGTCAAGCGGTTGGGAGACGTGCTGGTCAGTCCTGAAAGCTGTATCAGAGAGCGGTGTTTCCAAATTCCCAGATGTATGGTAAACATCGACTATGTCGGGGGCAAGGGCGTCAAGGAGGTCCCAGTCAGTCCACAAGTGGCTCTGCAGCTCATACGATGCAGCAATGACTACCGCCGAGTGGCTATGGGAATTTATGGAGGGCTGTGATAGCGGAAGGGGTGAAAAGCCTTCATTCATTGGGCGCGGCAGTGGTGGGAAGACGCTGTGGTCCGCCATCAAGGGGCCCGTAATTCCCATATTGCGAGAATTTGGCGCCTCATCTCTCATCAGCTCCGCCATGATACCCAATAAATCGTCGCCATGTGAACTGAAGAGGTTTGCTTGGTCGCTGTCTAGGTCTTCGTTGGTTTCATTGTCAGATTGCGCGACTTGTTCAAAGCTCTCAGTCTCAGCATTACCATACGCCTGCTTGATGGCAGAGTCGGCCCAGCGTCTGATCGAAGCTTTTTCGTAATGCTCAGCACTCAGGCGGCGATTATCGTCCAGCTTCCGCACCAAGGTATCAAAGTCGTCTGGAAATACATAGCCCATACCAGGGTTAGCAGCAGCATATTGGACGCAGCGTGTGAGCATGAAGCCATCTCCGCGGTTGAACGATGGGTGCACATGAACATCGCGAGCCAAGTCGGCAAAGGTAATCGTGTGGGTCCTGACATCCGGCTTCATGTCTGGCGGAGCCGTGCGCGGGCAGTTGAGCTCGATATCCTGCAAGGTGAATTCTTCGTCCGCCCAGGTGCGATCATATGCGTATTGGCGCTTGTGTAAAGACGTGTTCCACAAATTATCGCCGGTACCTTCACGGGTCGCTTTCCTGAGGATCACGCCACAGGTGTTTGCTACAGACCAAGGTGTAAAAAGTCATTAATGTCGCATATCGTATGTTTGATCGAAAACTGACTTAAAATGGGGCGCCTGTCCCATCGGCGATGGAAGTTCAGGATACGAGCGAGGGTGACTTGATCAAGGTCTGCCTGAACGAAACGCAGAAGCGGTTCGTAGTTACGGATGGCGTTCGGAAAGTAGACCAAGAACTCCACGGCAGTGATGCGCAGACCTTCTGGAAAGCCAATATCCATGTTCGGGGCTGCATCACCAAAGACACACGAAGTACTGCGCCGCGCGCCCACGTTGGTGTTCGGCGTGAAAGTTGACATTTTATCAGTTTTCGCTGCCCATTTCAAATTATTAGTATCTAGAGATGACTCCTGTAGCTGGAATCTTGAGACTTACCAGATTCGGGGGTGAGATTTCTCGAAGTGCAGCAAGCTGTTGATCTTCCAGCCGTGCTTTTGGCGCTCGGTGTATACATCGAAAGGGTGCAGGAAAGTTGCGATATATATGGTGTGGGGAGCGCCGGATGCGGGCCGAAACCAACCTTTCCCTCGCCGTGGCAGGTGGTCATGATACTGGTGAAACGTTGGCATGGCGATGATTTGAGAGTCCATTATCGGGACACTGAATTCGAAAGACAAGGCACTAGTGCTATCTTGTGCTTCACTTCATCTGAATTAGGAGAGCAACAATGATCTCACACGGCCACATTCGCACGCTACGAACAGACACATCTTTATAGTCTACCAGCTTTGCTACATTGCTTGATCAGCGAAGTGCGTAAGATGCGGGTGGAAGTGGCCGCAGCTGAAGTCGTCTGCACCGCTTCGCCGAGCGATTAGCTCCCTGCATCTCTACTCGTTGCGATCGTTGAGCCACTCTTTGTAATCCTTTCTCCACTTCTTGTAATTTGGTTTCCACCTCTTACACTGCACGATCTGTACGACTGCGTCATGTCCAACCTCTTCTTCCACATCAGTATCGTCATTCACATCCACCTCGAGCTCAGAGGCCTCCCAGATCTCGATCTTGGCTTCATACGTACGCTTATTCTGTTCATAAGAGTAGTTTCCACTTTTGAAGCCCAATGTATCGCCGAAAGGGCCATAGTGCGGTGGTGGCATATTTGTGAGGTCATGCGCCAACAGAATCCTGGTCTGTTGCATGTCCCATAATTTGTACTTTGAGTATGTTGTGCATGGAGAGACGATAAGTTTGGCGTTTGCTGGCTTCTGTTCTTTGTATTTTCCCGCGATTCCTCTGTTCTCAAGTTCTTGGATCCGCTTGGATCTCCGTTCTCCGACTCGATGGACCTTCCAAGCCGGCTCCGACACTTCTCCAGAGAAGAATGGTACGCCTTTGTGCATTAGAGCAGGAGCATTGTTCCCCTTGTTGATGAGTGGATGTTTTCTAGGTCGGCCGCGTCCTCGCTTGACTGGTGGTTGAAGAAGTGTTGGATCGTCTGGATGATCCCGCTTCTGCGCCTTCAAAAATGTCGCTACTTTTAGCCTTAGCGGCAAGCTGATCGAATCCTTGAAGGGTTTGATGCCATAACGGAGGCCCTCAGGCATCATGGCAGTATATTGTGACTATTTGATCGCTCTGGGCTGGTTGAGTGCTGGCGGTGGCGCTGAACTTGAGGATACAAACCTTGAATGAGATGTGATGGTCTTCCTGAGTGCTCCCGATCCAAGCGACTCTTTCTATACTCATTGTATTCGCGTCCCTCGCGCCATAAAAGCACATTACCACGGTTCATACCAAACCAGGAGACCCACTACCAATGTTGCGGAGGTGCTATATAGCTGTGTCGGGGAACCTTTTTGTGCAGTATTCTGTATGCTTGGTAAGTTGAGAGTGAGAATCAGGGTCGAGCAAGCACTACACCCAAAAATTGTAGCATAAAAGTACTACAGTAGTCGTTCTTGTAGAAGCGCTAACACAAACTCAAGAGGCTAATCCACGGTACTCCTAAACTTAGCTTCAGTAAGAAAATAGGCCTTGCTTTCGAATGCATCAAGCCCTGAAAGAAAACAGAAGGGGCAATGCAGCTGCCACTACAGTCATACACCCCGCAAATAACCACGCAATGCTAGTTCCAATTTTCGTACTCAGTATGCGCCGCCATATACATCGCAATTCCCGGCCGTTGAGTGTGGCAATGCAAAAGGTGTGATGATCCTCGGCGCAACAAGCAGTGGTGCTCCTAAGCACCATGACGTACCTAGCACTATATCTTGATGCGCGAAAATGATATTTGAATAATGTTGTACTTGGTTGTACTCCTCGCTGGCATTATTCTCCTGGCACAGGTTCTTCGTCGGGAAAAGGGTCGTGGAAGTCTGCTGGCTCTGTTGCTGCGAAATACTTCTTCTCGGAGCACCACGTAGTTGGAAAGACCGACGCCCATCCGGCGGCAAAGTGTTCCACACTGATTTTGCAATACCGTGTGGCACGGCGGATATGGACTTCAGTGCCCTTTCGAGGGCTTTTCTGCCGTCGTGGCTCCTATTGTTTCCGAAGAGCCTCGTCGAAGCTGAACGGTGTTTGGGGAATTTTAGCACCACCGGTGCGCCGAGGGTCTTTTGGCATAGTTGGCGAAGTTGTAGGTGTTTTGGTCGAGACCTTGGTCTTGGCAGGCGGTCTCGAAGATTAGAAGTCGTCGATGTGGAAACAATATATTGAGGTGCTTTGTGCAGGAAATGACAATCATGAGACATGAGACATAGTATACGTTTGCTCGGACAAAGATGCTTGCTTAAGCCACGCGCAAATTGCAATCGGCGATTTCATTCAATACCTCAACAACCTCCAAGGATTGTTGCGTGCCTCATAGCTGAATGTGCCTTCTTCAGTCCGTTTCTAGTTGTGTATATTATGCCAGATCACTTTACACCTCGATAATCATTGCCCAAAATCTGACCGACGGTCGTCTTCTGTGGTCCGGGAGGAAGGGATATCTTTGCCTGGGATCTGTCATCATGTGCAACCTGCGATTGAGTTGTGGTCGAATGTGTTGCAGCAGGCAGCGCAGGGGAGGATGACGGACTGGCGGCTGCAGTGCAGTTTGAGTCGCCCAAATTGCGGCTATATCCGACGGTGGCGAGTATGTGACACTACCGACAGGAATCCCCGAGCTTACACAGTGATATGCATCGGTGCTCAGCCCCATAGACTCAAAGTTCCTCGACTCCTTAGCGAAGTCAAAACGCAGTAGTTGCGCTATCCATTCTGCGTGTAGGCGAAACCGAATTTGCTTGCGCGCAATCCCGTTCGACACCGTTGGACTAGATGTGGATATGCATAGGTTCGAAGCTCGGGGGCAGCCTTGATCGACTTGATTAGCGCCACATTGCCTGCGCCTCAGTCTACATCAAGATCCAGAAGGGCATTGCGCTTGGCGACGAGATCTTCAGTGAACCACTGTACAAGAAACTCCTGATCTGCGTAGAGATAATGAGGGGCAGGGTCGATCAGAATGCCCGTGGCAATCATCTAGTAAGTCATAGCAGCATTGTTCCCCACCGGGTTGCAAGATACCTATCACGGAGCAAGAACTTTTCAGCGGGCACTGGCCGATAAGTCGCGTTGTTGGAGCTAGGAGATTTTCAGGGAGGCCTGTGATCGTAACTATCTCGCAGAACGTCATGATGCTGTTCATATCGAGTGAAGCCGTTAGCTGAGGAAGGCAGCCTTCACGTGAAGGCGCTGTGGCATGTGGGGTAACATTGGAAGCGTTCAGATGCACCGAGTAACTCGATCTTGCTGCGAAGATCGGGGAAGCCATTGAAGGTGCAAAGGCATTCTCGCCGCTGAGACTTTGAAGTGACACACCGAGCCTAGACATTACGTCTACTACCGCTGCCATCGGGTTGCTCAGCGTGAAGGGCGGGGTCGGTTATGTCGATTGAGGATGATCAGCACTGAACGAATACAGCTCAGTGAAATATGTAGTTTCACCAGGATCAATTGAAGCGATATATCGGTCTTCAACCCTCATCTTGAAGCCGTAGTTTAAGTTCTTTGCTTTCGTGGTTGAGCAGGTCCTGTTGCGCGTAATATTAGCGAGATGTTATGGAACTGAGTACCTGTGCTTGGGCCATTGCTTATTCTGACCACTTGAAAAATGACATCGATTGTTTAAAATTCGGGGTACATATGACACCTGTCATCTTCTTCCATCAGCCTATTCCCTTGTTTCTGGTCCCCCAGCCAGAACCTCTAATAAGTAAGGCGACTGTAAAGTATCGAAGCCTTGATCCTCCAGCGCGTCCCGCACGCTGAGACTCAATGTGTGCAAACTTTGCTGAAGCTGTGGTATGGACTTCTAAATCGCCAGTCTCTAATCATGTCTTCATCAAACACAAGCGACAGAATCCGCACGGTGTTGGCACCATCTTCTGGCCTCATTCCCAACAGTCCAGATCTTCGACAGATGCGGTCAGTCGGCAACACCTCGCAAAGGGAAGTACATGTTCCAGAACGTCGCCCAATCAACCGCAGCATGTGATTCATTACAGAACCCTGGGGATGAACAGTAAGCGTCACGCACATTCATGAATTACAATTGCGAATTTCTGTAGTTCCTTGATTCTTTTGGTGGACGAAAGAATGACACTATCCAGACTCCGCAATGCTAGCAGCTGCACTTCGATCCAGCCAGCGTAGTGTTATCCAACCCAGCAGGCACATACCACTCATACCTCAGGTGTGCACATTCTGTCTTTGCATGCGGAGGCACTCCTAGACATTCCTTCAAAAGCTACATCGCCCGTAGTGATGTGGTATACCATATAAGTCAATACTGCAGAATTTGCTGTTAGTGTCTGCAGTGTGCGCAAGCCGGCAATGTACCAGAACAGCAGGAAAACCCCGCTGGAGGGTTCCAGAAGTAATAGTCGGTGGTGATAGGATATAGAGCAAGCAATGCACCATCATCGAGTGATGGAAAAGGATGAGAGATCTTGCTCAATGCGCCAGCCACGCTACAATACGCTTCTGTAGTACATCATCGAGCCAGCCTTCTTCAAAATCAAATTCCTGGGTACGTTCCTCTGGGCGGTCCTAGCGCTTCGAAGGCTGCTTCGAGCGTGCGGTTGCGGATGTAGAAGGCTGCCGGTCCTGGGCGAGCTTGTCCAGGTCCTCATTGTGGTAGCCGATAGCCCTCTTGACGTCTCTTGGGTACTCCATGTAGTAATCCCAATGCTTTTTGGCGTAGCCGATGGCAATGGCGAGCTCGTCCGTTTCGTCGGACGGCATGGGACGGTTAGCTAGTAGGTAAACCAAGTATCGGTTCGTGCGTTCCTCGACAGGGTCCAGAGGGAAGCACTGCATATACTCGCGGTAGTGGCGATAGAGTGCACTCGGATCGGAGCGAAGCTGGTCTCGTCGAAGCTCCTTGCGCTGCTTCTCGAGGCGTGCTTCTTGGGCGATGCGATGCTGTTCCGCTTGCTGGTTTTCCCAGGCTCGTTGCTGCGCAGCCAGACGTCTTTGCTGTTCGGCATCAACAATGGCTTGTTGGTCGATGCGCTGCTGCTCCTTGATGCGCGCCTGACGTTCCTGCTCCGCCTTCTCTTTGGCGGCCTTGTCGGCAGCTTCTTTGAGTAGCCTTTGCTTTTCTCGCTTTTGATCTTCGATAGCTTGTAGGCGCGCCTTCTCTGCTGCCTTCAGTAGTGCCTTCTCAACCGCGTCTTTTTTCTGCTCTTCTTCAAGAGTAAGAGCCTGGATACTCTGGTGCTCGTTTTGATCGCGACGCCGGGGCTGATCTTTGCGACCCTGCTGGACCTGATGTTTGAGAAGACTTCGCTGTACTTCTTGCCATTTCTCGGGACTCAGCGAATATCTCTGGCCGTTAGGATGAGTCCATAATACCCTTGGTCTACCTTGGGCATCTGAGACTGTCTGCCGCTTGTTCTTACCAGGAGAAGCTTGAAGAGTGTCGCTGCCAGGCCGCTTTTGACCTCGCATACTTGTGTTCGTCACTTTGTGCTGTGCGGCCTGTGCGGGCCTAGCAGTCTGCGGAGGTTGATCCATGGGTGCACTCCGAGTGCGACTGGCAGTCGGCCGGCCCATGTTGTGCTGATCCATGGTCTTAGGTGAATGATCGACAGACTGTCCAGAAGAAGGAGGGGTGACCATTTTCGCGGCGTATGGAGATATTTCTGATAACTGTACGAGCTGCTGATCGTTCGCCGTGATCCGTTTCTGTGTGCTTGCTTGCGTGTGCGGAGCACTGGTGCGCTGGCTGGGAGTGCGTACGGAGTTGGTTGATGGGGTCCTGTAATGCGACTGCTGCTGCAGTCGCGTTGATGGTGAGTAAGCCTGTGCTATCGGGCGCTGCTGCGTGAGGGAAGTGCTGCCGGATGTGTTGAAGTTAGACATGCCACCGGGCATGTTGAAGTTGGACATGCCGCTGGGCGTGTTGAAGTTGGGCATGCTGTGATCCTGCGCAATGCCGAAAGCATAGCCTGAGAGATACGAAGGGTTCTGCATAGACTGTGCGGAATACATTGAGGTGTCGTACTGCTCCTGGAGCTGGTTCTGCTGCATGTCTAACGTGTGCTGCAAATCATGCAGAGACTGTTGCGTGTCGTGCGATCGTGGGCTGTATGGTTCAGGTGTGTCGAAGGGAACGAAGTCCTGCGGCTCTGGAGGTGGCTGGTATTGTGTCGACCACGGTGAGGGTGAACCGGTGAAAACAGGTCGTGGCGGCAACGCCATATTTTGTCTAGTATTGTGGCTTGCTATTGTGATCTCGCGCCTTGAAAGGGTCCTTCTAGAAATCATGTTGGTCGGTATTGTAGTTCTCTCGCAGCCCTATTGGCGCGTGCTATTGTTGTGAGTCGACCAATTTATAGTCGAATTTTAGGATCGAGGACAGAATCACAATAGCCTCCAGCAGCAGCAGAGTCCAAGGTAAAATACACCACTCTCACTTACCGGCCTGTTTTGCGGCCGTTTCTTGTTCTTGTTCTTGTTGTTGTTCTTGTTCATGTTGGCTTCGCCATCTTTGAAGTCGCATGACCCACTGCTGGTGGGTCATAAGGGCCGTCACAAACAGATGTAATTGCTAGAATATAGGCATGACACACATTGCCACAATGAATCCATGCATGTATTGCCTCATCATGGAGTATAGGTGAGACAGTGAACCACCGTAAGCACTGTTTTTGAGCAGCGACAGCACGCACGCGCCAATGACTTCAACAAGGTACTAGCACATCTCAATGAACATAGCCCGCAACCTTCAAAAGGTCGACTTTAGCATACATGTACTACAAGCATATCCAATCGCGTCAGGATTTTGCTACATGACGTCGCTAATAGGGAAGACACGCAGCCATTACCAAGTTTATCACCAAACACGGTTTTGGCGGAACCTCTCCAGCTTGTCAACATGCTCTCCAATGTGCTGCGAAAGGGTTACTACCCTTACAGAGCTTGTTGATCACACCAATAAAAGAGGATGATTAGTCGATACGTGTGGAAGACGGGGGATCCTCCGACTTGCGTTCTTGCGCAGGCGTCTGACGGCGCCTGGGAGTGCGACCGGCTTCGAGGTCTGATGCCAATTCAAACACGTCTGAGAGCTTGTATGCCGCGTTTGTTTCCTCACAATACTTCACGCAGCGCGTGAAGATGCTGCCATCGCAATCTTCCGGGTGCTTCTTGAGACCATTACAGAGGGCGCGAATCTCAAAGTCGACTGCCAAATGGATCTCGCTTGGCGACAATCGAATCATGTCTGTGGCCTTGTCGTCTAAGGTAGTAGCGTCCTGGAAGATCTCCCGGTTGGTTGTGCTCCACTGCTCGCCATATAGCTCATTTCCTTTCTTGATGGCGGTCGTGCACTTGACAGAGCAGGTATTCCGGAGGTACGCCGGCTCGACGATGCGGTGAGTGTTAACAACGTCGCTGATAGCTGCAGGACCCCAGCCTCGAGCATACAAGCGCAACGACACGATCGGACGACAGAGAGAGTTGAAGAGGTAGACGATGATTTCCGTGTCGGTCAGCGGCAATAGCGGAATGTGAGCATATGCAGGCGGAACCATTTGGTCGAGGTTGTGGATGTTCCGCTTGTTGACGCAGGTGGATATCCTCTTCGCACTCAGAGGCGGTCCAGTGCGACCTGGGGTGATGGGGGTGGTCGGAACATGGGTGAAAGAGCTCTGTCGATGTGTCAGCAGCTGTATGAGCGCTTGAGTTGTCAACATATACTCACAGATGGCGTGGGCAGGGTATTGGCAGCCGTTGGAGGTACATAGAGCTTTCCCGGTATGGAAATCGCCAAATCTTTGCGGCCTTTCTTCTTTTGACCTTTCATGTTTCTGTCTCTATATCCTTCACGGTCTGGGGAGGGGCTACGTGAGCGGCCATCCTCGTTGTCGCCGCGTGACCTCAAAACAGATTGAACTGCTGGAACTGGTGTAGCGAAAGATTTAGTGGGGTGGAAGCCGACCAAATTGGCGCTCTCCACCGCTTTGATACGCTCGTTGAGGTGTTCGATCGCCACGTGCATCCTCTGACTGAAAGTGATCAACTCAGTGATGAGGACGCCCTGATTTTGTACTGCAACAATTAGTTGAGAAGTCGAATACAGTCGATGCGTTGAGGCAACTGACCTTTCTCTTCGCTTGTAGCATGCTCGTTACGCAGGAGCTGGACACCGTACTGCAGCTCCTCAAGATCTGATCGCGACACAAAGATCTCATCGTCATGCTCTGCAACCTGTTAGTATCTGGTACTCAAGGGTTGAAACGTACGCACCCCTCAAATTCGTAGCTGGGAGACTACCGAAATGGACATCATCTACATTCTGGTTAGCATTGCCCAGGTATTCGTCCATTTTCCTTGGTTCGGCTGCGACAGGCTGCTGGCTATCTTGGAATTGCTGGATGGGTATATTGGTGATGTTCGAGATGCAAGGTGTTGCGGCGTGTCCGTTTGTCGTTGTCGTTGTTGTGGACGCAATGATCACGTGACCTGGCGTCGTTGCCATGGCGGAGGCAGATCGAGACGGGAATCGCGAAAGCGGCGGTGTGAGAGGATTCGTCTGACCATCTTGGTGATAGAGTGTACCGATTCTGTGCTTACGAGGAGAACTGCCAAAGTACGGACCAAGTGTGAGGTGAGCATGTGTGGTCATGTTGTAGGGCCGCAGCGTTGATGAGACTGCTGGCGGAAGTTGCATTTTGTGCGCATTGGTTGCCTCTAAAGCTTCACGGGACATGTGGGAAGGTGGTGCAGGTACTTTGGATAAGTCTGGCGATGCCGAGTGCTCTTCCCGCTTCATAGCATGCATTTCTGCGGTTGTCGTGCTCGTGATGCGTTGGTAGGCCCGAGAGTCATATCAGCAGCATCGTGCACTATGATCTTGCAGAGAACGTCTGTGCACCGGTATCGTCATCTCGGATCGGGTGAGACGGTGAAGGTGAACAAGTGCATGCGGTCAGCTAGGCTGCGGCTGCCTCGCTGATGGTACCGCGTGCCTTGATCATCGAAGAAATAAGTGAAATGCGTTGAGATCTTTGGAAAAAGACAACTAAGGCGGTCATGGAAGAATCAAATACAGCAAAGAACTCGCGTTGTCGCCTTCTTGCCCGCATCTTGTGGGGTGAGAGAGGAGTGGAAGTAAATGCATCGGGTAGGAGAAGGCAGGCAAAGGGGTGAGCGTGAGTGGAGTGAAGTAAAGAGATAAATGTATGAAAAGAATAGACCGCACTGCCGTTGCAGCGCGCACAACAAGATTTGAGTTGGTCATGTAGCATTTGAACCAGCCCTTTACCATGGCAGTGAACAACCGAGGGCTAGAGGGCGAACCCGATGGGTGGAAGGCGGGCTCAACGATGAATTATCGGTCGTGTGGCCACATGGTTCTTGCAGTTGTAGGAGTTACTCTTACGGGTGTATGCCCAGAGCAAATGTCCGACGTGCAGAAGTAGTCGAATTCTTCGAGGCTTTCCAGGTAGTCGGTCCGTACATTGGAAGTGCCAGAGATTGCGACCACACCTTACCTGATTTTTTCGGATTCCAGCCTCAGGAAAGGTGTCGATAATTAGATTCAGACTTTGAGTGATTCCATCAGTTCTACAATGCTGCAGGCACCTCAGATCGATGGCTCCAGCCCAGCTCCTACCACTTCCGCCCGCGCCGCAATTATCGGTCGGGGAGATGCAATTGGGCAGTAAGTTTGAAGTGTCATCCTCGACGTTGGCGCCTGGAACGGACGGGAGCACCATCATCATCAAGGGCGATTATCATTGTGCGAGTCGTAAGTGGTGGTCGCTACAGACCGAACATGTCGACGTCACGTAAGTTGCCGAGGCTATTTGGTCATCAACGTTCAACTGTTCGCGACGCCATTGCTACTGTCCTCATCCTATACACTTCGCGATGCCAACACAAATACTAATTGTTGGCGCTGGCGCCATTGGAGCTTTCTATGCGTCGCGTCTCGCCGTCGTCCCCGACGTCGCCGTCTCGGTAATCTGCCGTTCCAACTACTCGGCCGTCAAGTCGCATGGCTTCAAGATCACCTCTCCACAGTACGGCGACTACACATACACGCCTGCGCACACGTTCGCGAACCCAGACGAAGCATTAAGGAGCAAGATACAGTGGGACTATATTGTCGTGAGCACGAAGGCGCTGCCAGACGTCAGCGATGACTCGGCGATACTCGAGGGTCTGGTGGGAGACAAGACAGCAATTGTCCTCATACAGAATGGCCTGGGGGTAGAGGAGCCGTACACCAAGCGCTTTCCGACTGCTGCCATTTGCTCTGCCGTCACAATCGCAACATGCGCCCAGCCTGAACACGGCATCATCAAACACAATCGGTGGACGCGCATAAACTCCGGGCCATACCTCCCACACTTGGACACGGGCAGCGTCAGGTCTAGCGATGCGCGCATCACAGAGCAGAACCGTGCCTTCATTGCGCTCCTCAAGGAAGGTGGCATCAAGGACGCCGAAGCATACACACACGCCAAGCTGCAGCTTGTCCGCTGGCACAAGATCGCCATCAATGCGTCCATGAACCCATCCTCTGTTCTAACCCTTTGTTCCTCCAACTACGCCATGTCCAACGACTCAGAAGTACAGCTGCATCTAAAAGGCGTCATGCACGAGATCCTAGCGACGGCACCCAAGATCCTTGGCCAGCCGATGCCCAAGGAGTTCGCAACTCCCGAACAGATCATAAGAAGTACACAGAAGAATACGAGTGGAAGCAAACCGAGCATGGCAGTCGACTGGGAGCATGGAAAAAGGATGGAAATTGAGGTGATACTGGGAAACCCGATACGGATTGCGCGGAGCCGAGGATTCGAGATGCCAAGATTACAGACTTTGTATGCTTTGGTGAGGATGGCACAAGAGGTGAGGGATTCCAAGAAGCAGAGCAAGCTATGAACAAGGGGCTTGTCCAATTCATGTCGGGAAGCGGAATCGTTTTCAAACGTCAATCCCTACTATCTAGCCAACGAAACGCGGCTTGTCGGAACAAAAGCATCCATCATTGTCGGAGCTGCGATCTCAGGGAATCTCCAGACGCTGTGTGCTTGCAGGGGTCTCAAATCACCAAGGATTTTTACGTCGTTGCTGTACCGACTTTAAACCAGCCACACTCACCTTCCAACCACTACCACGAGCGCTGTTTATAGAACCCGGAAAGGAAACATCGGTGAAGTTGCAGGAACGTAGTGTCGGGCCTGCATTAGGTCCTAGAAGAAGAATAACATGACAAGCTTCGGCTTGGACCTTTGCTGGCAATGTGAAATCACGGAATTATCCGAGCTACAAGACATTCCTTGAAATTTGAACACGGAATCCCTGACCTTGGCAGAACTAAAGCTAGCAAATGTTCGACCAAATGTGGAATAAGAATTGTCATCAGGTACAATTTTGTGCATCGCCATTTTTCACATCTTGCTTAAGTGCCGACAAGTACCAAATATGCGGAGGACCGCATCCCGAGACAAGGTAAGCGTGAGAGAGGCGCAGCACTTTTGGCGCCCGAAACCCGTTGCAATATAAGCAACATCAAATCAAATATCGAGCTGTCGACAAACACTTGAGAACATTTGAATCGAACTTCATGCCTGACATGAATCCTCTGATATATCTCTTTATTGAGATAGCGCTGACAGTCTTCATTATCGGATTCACAGCGCCATTCTCTGCGTTGCGGCCTGTGGGCCTTCTCATCATCACATTGTGCGTCATTCGATGTATTCCTAACTGCATGCCCTACATGATTCGGACACCATGGGCGGCACTGGTTGGGGGCTACTCGATCACATACCTGTACCATTACCTGGACATTGCGCTACTAAGTCGCTGGAGCTTTAAACACAGGGCACCTGTTAGTGGTCTCCTGAGGCCAGCTGCAAACTCGGTCCGCTCTAGGGAAACCCTCCAGCTCCAAGGATCAGGGTCTTCTTGGGATAAGTTTGCGTTTGGGCTCAACCTTGCCTCTACATTTCGTTTCATTGGCACCGAGTACGAAGTCAGAAATGCCCCACGTGCTACGGTATCAGATTCCAGAGACTTTCGCCGACGGACACTGCTCACGATACTGTTCTCGTATTGTGTCCTAGACTTCATCAATTCGAACAACGACCTTTCTATCTCAACGCGCTATTTGACCCCAGAGAAAATCCCACTCCTGTCCCGCTTGCATCAAGTCACCGCAGAAGAGCTCACGATCCGACTCTTCACTGTCCTGGTATCTTGCATCGGTCTTATCTGCGTACAAGGGGGTGTTTACCATATATTTGCTCTTGTGGCCGTGAGAGCGAAAGTGACACAGCCTTCGGCATGGCCCCCATTCTACGGCTCAGCTCGCGAGGCGTACACACTGCGGCAATTCTGGGAGTAAGCAGGTCCCACCCGCATGATGCTCAATCTAATCTGCAGCAGTATCTTCTGGCACCAGACCAATACCAGGAAATTCTCGTCCATAGCTCACTACACGACTCACGTATTGATCGGCCTTCCTCGTGGCACAGTGATAGCTCGCTACTTTCGCATCGTAGTCGCTTTCATGTGCTCAGGATTCATGCATCTCTTGGACGACCGAGCAGCCGGAATCTCTGTATCTGATTCCGGAGCCATGCGCTTTTTCCTGACCCAAGGGCTTGGATTGATACTAGAGGACTGTGTTCTGAAGTTGTACGGTCGCTGCCCGTCTTGCATGCAAATATCAAGAGGCACGGCTAGGATAATCGGATTCGCGTGGGTCTTGGTCTTTCTTACATGGTCTGTTCCGGTTTACATGTACCCGATGCTATGGCGCGCCAACCAGGGACTCCAAGACTCCACCATCCCATTCAGTTTATTTGGACCCAGGGCTGAGATGGTGAAGGCGCTGGGCTTTTTGTCTTTGGTATCAACATTGGCATTGACTGGGTAATTTTCGATACAATAAGCATGAGTGTGGCACAGGTGGAACGTTTCGATGGATGCACGCATGCATAGGTCTGGATTGGCAGCCCAGCCGTCATATGATGTATAAATTACAATTCGGGAGTATCTATTCAAGGGGCTCAACTCAGAATTGACACATGCAACTGACCCTCCTAAGGGTTTGCACTGATGTAGTTAGGGGAGACAACTCTACTTGCATACCCATTGATCATGATACCGTGTTTGAAGATCAGACACGTAGCTCTGTGGACCGACATACATTACCACCAGCGTACATACCCCGGTTAGCGAGGCCAATTTGGTGGCACGAGCAGAGCCTACTTCATATCAGGCCAAGCCACAGTGTTGCTGGTAATGTGCTGAGGGAACTGAAACAGCGGCAGCAAGGTCTCAGGGCCACGGGTGTAAGGCATCATCTCGAGATGGTGACGTGAGTTCATGATCGATTGCCAAGATGTCTAGCTAGATCATGCGACGTAATGTATCTCTTGTAGTAGTGTGAAATATATACATAAAGCTATGAAAAGATGCTACGATACGAAATGCGATGTTCCTTTCACAGGCAAATCCCGCGTGCTCACCACACTTGTCGCGCAATATGACATGATCAAGCGCCGCCTCCCAATGCCTTGGTGACATACTCAGTTCCCAAGGTTTGTGTAGCTTGATCCCTGGGATACTGGGTGTGTTGTACGTTAATACCAGCTCCGTTTGTAGTGTCGCAAACTCCGTCGCCCTGTGAGATGGGTTAGTCTGATCACCGTGATGCAACACTGAGAGAGCGAGTGAACGTACGAAGATGCAAACATCCAATGTCTTGGCCACCCATTCGCTTGGGATACCTCTCCCAAAGCCGGCAGAGAGTCCATTGACGTTCAGAGTAGTCGTGCCACCGTTGTTGTCTACATTGCAAGTGAGACCAGCCTTGTGGGCCGGATTGCCAATGAGGAACACGCCCTTGACTGCATCGAAGTTCGCGCCTGTGATTTGCGACATGGCATTGACAGTTGCCTGCGCACCCTGGGAATAGCCTTCGAGAATGAAGCATTCATTCGGCGATGTGCTCAGAGTGGTGGAGATCTTGTTGACAATGTCTTTGGTTCCGAGGGCAGAGTTCTGACTGGCGTCGGCAGCATACACCGTGTTGTAGATCTTGCCACCGGATACTGCGGACTGGATACGCTTGTTCATGGTTCGGAACCCTGCCGACTCGCCCTGGGCTTCTGATGTTCCTCGGGTGTTGATAATGGTGTATGAGGAGCATGAGCCAGCTTCAGCACGCCTGACATCCTTGACAGGAGCGGCCAAGGTCAATGAAAGCAGTGAGACCGCAGAGACAAATGTAGAGGTACGCATCTTGAAACTAAACTTTAGGAAGACGTCTATTTGAGAAAGCGAAGTTCGTAAGAGCGAATGGGTTGTTCGTGAAGACTCCAAGTCGTGCTTATATAGACTAATTCGACACACACGGCAAGGCTCTGTTGGTTGTCATATAAGGAAGGACGGGGACGGCATGACCAGCAATCCATGTTCGACAAGTGGTGACGGGTACTTGAAACAAGGCACGAATCTCGATTACGGTGTGGGCCGCGAAGTAGTGTTCTGATCGACGCCCCTTGCGATGCCTGCCGAGGTACGACTAATAATTACCTTTACAAATTGGGAAGGTCGTGAAATTTGTAGTCTAGAACTAGTCTGAAGAGTGTGGAAGTTCATGCTCTTTTTGATGGTGTGACTTAATTTCTTTGTTCCTTGTAGCTCGACGGGACAAACATCTTGACCATGTACGGGTCTTGTTCTTCAAAAGTGCCTATAGTCAATTGATTAGACAAATTGCATTGTATGGGTCGCTTCCACGCGCTGGCTCTTGGGATAGGAGGGTGTGGCAACAGCACCCCAGCCAAAGGTCATGTCCTTGCGCGAGGTGTCGAAAGTGTCGCGATAGAGGAGAAGACCAGCATGCTGAACGACTTTGCTTTGGTCATCATTCTTGTCCCTATATTTTCTGCAATCGGCCAGGTACACGACTGATAGTGACGTCAGTGTCATCTCCTTCGAATCCTGAACTGGGCAGAGACCTTCGTCTAAGAGATCGTTGGCTCGAGGCTGAAGTACATCGCGAGTCTCAAATGGGGTGGCTATTCCGATCGATCGTGCAGCAGCCACGAGAGCACAGAGGAGTAGCCCGCCAAGAGCAGTGAACTGGCCCATGATGAGCAGTGTGAAACATGGTATCTCTTGAATGGGTAAGGACCAAAACCAAAACGAGGAGTTATCTGATGTAGTAACGGGGAGGTACTTGTAAGCTGATTATTACAACAAATGTCAACTTTAGAAATGGTCTAGATATAACATCAATCCTTCTGCCTTTATCGCATTCGGCCTAAGTATCATACAAAGTGTAAAGATGCAGTTCATGCATTTCTTTACAAGGACGTAACGCGACCACTCGCCGTATCCTCGACAAAGATACCTCCATAGACTACACCCTCTAGAATCCCGCTCTCCTGAAAACCGGTCCTCAACACGTCGGCCCCAGGTTCGGTCGGATTCTTGTTCACACCGAAATGGAATTGGCCATTGCCCGACAGATCGTTGGCCAGAGGCGTGGTAGCCTGCGTGAGCGGTTCGTTATCTGTCGATGAGAAGACTTGCAGCGTGTTTGCATTGAAGTCTAGCTGTAGCGCTAGATTTGTCCACACATTGTCCGTGAAGGGTGTCGTGAACAGCGTCTTGCTTCCTGCGGCTGTGTTGCCGATGAGTACAAGATCATCCTTCGATGCGCCATTGCTGCCGAGCAAGGTGCCTGTGCGCAGTACGAATAAGTTTGCGCTGAAGTCTGCACGCTCAAGGAACACGAGCGAGTACTCGTGGCTGGTGTTGAGAGCATTTGCACTCGGGCGGAGTGAAACGTGGAGAGTTTTGACTCCAGTGGTCGTGTTACCGCCACCAGCAGGGTTGAGTTCGGTGCGCCGTACAGCAGTTTGCGCATTGGCGACATTACCACCGGGAACAAAGATGGAGTCGTCGCTGGTATTATTGAGCATGACATTGTGCAGGCGACATGAGTGGCTTACGTGATCTGTACCTCGATTGCCTTTGCGCCAACCTGGGCATCAAAGATCGAGTCTGGGACGTCTGGAAATGTAACCAAATTGCTGAAAAGCAGGCCTACAATCCATGAGTAACAATCGTGCGATCTAGGTTGTTGAAGTACCATTTCCTTTGACATTATCATTTCCAAATGGTCCAGCCGTGTCAAAGTCGGTTGTCCTCGCTGCCGCGTCTACTCTACCGTCGTATACAACCTTTGCGGCGGTACTAGCCGCTGCAGAGTTGCGATTCTGTCGAGACACAACACGACTTTGTGCGATTGCCGCAAGGGACAAGAAAATGGCGGACGTCGCAACCATGTTGTCTTAACTAGAAAATAATGGAGAGCGGAACAGTATGTAGCGAGCGAATGTAATTTGAACGAAAGAAAAGATAACCAGGCACCGAACACATGTTTGGGAGCCCATTGGGCTTTATATCGTGGTAGACATCGTGAGATTCGAGTCGGTCCTGTCAGTTTCAGGGAGTACGGTGGTTGTATCACAGTCCGCCGAAGCGGCCGAACAGGGGCTTGCGCATGTTTCGCGGCGGCCGACTGATCATTTGCATGAACCAGTACGGACCGATGTGTTCCATCCGTTCATTAAGAGACTACTAGCACCTTTGTCGCGTCGGTCAATGCATGATCGCCACTTTTGTGGGTTGATATACCTTTTTTATGGTTCCATCCTACGCTCTAGCAACGGTCAAGCTGTCAACTTTGGTGCCTCCCCATAAATTAAGCTCACCATGCTCTTCTCGGGCCGCAGTCTTCTTACGCCGCATTGTTCTTGGGGATGTGAGATGAAATCATAAGCGGAGAACATCGTCCGTGCAAAACGCTTGTTAGGATATGTATTTTGTAAATTGGTTCGATTGCGACTCAGGTTTGTAACCCACAGGACATGGCTGAGGCGCTGAAAACTACTGGGGTAATCGCAACGGCGGGCATGGCAGTTCCAAAATGTTTCTCACTCCACTTAGATCTCGTTCTCATCCCCTCTCCGACTTTGATCCACACTTGGCGTGTAGCTTTTATTCTCTTAGTCGCTCGATGATTTGGCTCCCCACAAATTTCCCCGGTGATATCTACCGATCCTGTAAGAGTCTTCTTTGCAAAGAACTGGTTCATTGCTCTTGTAAGTCCAGGATAATCGCGCAACGTCGTCCCTTTGTAGCCTTTCTGGGACCAATGGAGTTTAGGAACTAGTTTAGTGGAAACCTCTACCAGACGCTGTGGTAATGAGGTAAATGTAACAGTAAAGCCGCCCGCTGCATTATGCTCCAGCCATTGCTCCCTTTTCTCAACTACAGATTTTGCAGTGCCAGCGAGTGCTAGCCCGGCATAACCTCCATAGCGTCACGCAAGTTGGCGATCAGTCAGGTCTTCGTAAGGCTATGTGCACTGGTACGGCTCGTGTGGCTGGCGTTCGTGGCAGGCAGGTAACTAAGCGGTCCGACTTGAGACGTTGCTAAATTCACATTTTGACCACGGCCCTTCTCAGACTTCAGATGGCAGTCGCAACCATTGAACGAAGTGGAATGAGCTCTGTTTTCATTGCGTATTCATACTGAGTACAAATTTGGCAAGTTAGAACCAAGTGGCAGACTCACAAAGTCATCTGCGAAGGTCCATTGTAAATTGGCACAAGAATGGCCCACGAGGCCAATCTCAGTAGCAGGCCCGCGATCACAATCTTCCTCGCGGAAACACCGGTTCTAAATATATGGATGCCGTCTCGCCCCTTTAAAAGGTTCTTTGATCACGTGCGGGTCCAGCTTTTGGCACAAGGTAATGCCAGACGGCCGTGCCAAGTCGTACTACCGTTTCCCCATAAATCAGGTACCTCTCACAGCACACCGGTTGAGAGCACTGGCACTGGGTCTATGACTGTGGCTAGAGTATTGACTTTGCCTAGTCGGCTTGAAAGAATTCTTGGCGCAGTAGGACATGTATTTTCTATGTAAGTTCACAAGAATTACCTTTTCTTATCACTTACCTTGTTCAAGTATTTCTGGCATGACAAGTCCGCTAACTGATGTGTAGATCAAGGGAAACAAAGCACATAAGTTCACTTGACAGTTTGAGTAGTCGTATTTCGATACCCTGTTCCTGCTTTTGTAGGAAGAAGGTGACTCCGTTCCGAGACATGGGTTGTGCTGAGTGAGGCACATGGGTTCGGTACGCGATCTGCATTATCCATAGTTGCGTAAATGAACCGGCCACTAAGATCAACGACATCAGCTCGACTTACCAGAAGAGGAAATTATGATCGAGTAATCAAGACACAAGAAGAGATATATGTTCGAAGTAGCGTAAATCAACAAGTTTGACCTTGAAGCTGCGGAAGAATCAAGAAAACGGATTTACAGTACATATTAGGAGTCAAATTGCCTAGCACAGATCGCCAAAGTAGCTCCTAGAGTTTTATTTGACCCTTCGTACATTTTGATGCTCATCGGTTGCATTTACGTCCCGTTCTACCCTTAATTGTCCACCAATATGATTCGTAACCGATGGAAGGCTTTTTTGAAGGCTTTTTTTTTTTGGTGCAATGAAAACTCGCAAGACATTGGCCACTGTAATTGTCCCGCCTCGCCGGATCATACGCACGATGCAAGCTTTTGTATGATCACAAACATCCTCTCTCAAAGTCTGACACCAGGATGCAACCAACCATCTTACAAGCAGTTCCGCTCATAGTCCTGCTAGGTATTTCGGCGCGACTCCCGATTCGCCTACTAGTCTTCTTATCTGAGCATGGATACCTTATCGGGAAACTACTATGATAGAGATCATCCATACTGCGTGCTTGGAAGATAAGCGCCTGAAGGCACGTAAACGAATCATATATTGGAAACAGTGATTCCCAAGACCTCGGCGAGCATCTCGTACCTAGTTCACCTGCATGTAGATACCAAGGACAAGAAATGTTCCTGGCTAAGTTGCAGACGACTTTAATTGTACATCAAGCGAAATTTATATTGGCCAAGTACAGAATATCTCCGTGTATTTTCTGCCCTGAATGTATATATACCTAGCATAAACCAGCAAAGAACCAGGCATTACACCACTGTGGGATCTCATCAGGCCATCGATCTACCATCTGTCACGATGCAGCTTCTTAACATTATTCTTCCGTTCCTGGCTGCAGGTGCCCTTGCACAAAACCAGACGACTGGCAAACTCGGCGATGCCATGGTTGTCTCGAACAATCCTCCCATGGCGTCGTACGTAGCCATGTTCATGCCCAATGGCATGAAAAAACTTCGAGGCATGGTCACCGCCATGTCTGGGAAAGGTGGCAAGGGGGTCGACTTTAATCTCATGGTCATGGGTCTCCCTGAAGAGGGTGGACCATTCAGTGAGTTTTGTCAAGATGCAGCGCTGTAACGATACAAGGAGCTGTTGGGCTAAATATTATCCAGGTTTCCATCTGCACGACCAGCCAGTTCCGATGAATGGGAATTGCACTGCGACGCTGGCCCACCTTGACCCCTACCAACGCGGACAGACTCCTGCATGCGACATGGCTATGCCTCAAACTTGTGAAGTGGGCGACCTTTCCGGAAAGCATGGAAAAATTATGGGCATGGAAGCCATGAAGAAGTTAGTAAAGCCACGAAAAAGAGAGAGTGTGTATGAGCTTGTCGGATATATCTAACCTACGACAGGTTTACAGATATGTATGCTTCTCTTGTGCCAGGAATGGGGGCGTTCTTTGGAAACCGCAGCATCGTCATTCATTATGCAAACTCGACCCGTCTTGCGTGCGCGAACTTCACCATGGGAATGATGGACTAGAAAACGGGGTCTGAATACTGTGAGGGTGGTACAAGAATCGGTCGTAAACTACTCAAGATAGAGGCATCCCTAGGTGCCTAGGAAATTGGAGAGTGCGTCATTTCTACTCAGTCGCGCACTTTGCGCTCCGATGTGTATGCTATTGCAGTACCAATGTCGTTTGCTCGAGCCTAAGAATCTTCACCATCGCAATGTGTTCTTAGAGGGTTCTTATTATCTAGCGCTTCATGTTTGCGACTTCTGTACGAGTCGGCTGCTCGCCCGGGCGACAGAGGATTCTGAAGTGCGCTGGATCTGTCCGATACCTGCCGTTGGGGAATCTGTCGTAATCAGCAATCGACCGAGTTCCGTTGCGATGGAAGCCCTTACTCGTCTTCGGCCTTTTCTCTGGCTTTGGTCTTCTTCTCGCCTGCCCAGATGCGCATCTTCTCGAGCAGCATGTTGCCGTAGTAATAGCTTTCGCTGTCCCCGCCGCCCATACTGCCGCTCTTCTTCAAAAACGCAGTGAGCGCCCTCACACTGGGGCCGTCATTTCTCGTTCCTGCCGTTGTATCGATCGCGTGGTGGCGTTGGGCAATCTCGCCGAGCTCTTTGCACATGGTCGTCTTGTTGAAGGCTCTTGTTGAGCCTGGAATCGTGGCCTTCTTGTCGAGGAGTGTCTTCAGCTTGCGGCGAATTGCTGCGGCCTATCAATGAGGTCAGTACTGCTGACGGGGGAGACGGGAAAATCGAGGCACACATTCTCATAGCAAGGCACCTCGCCCTTCTTCTCCTCGATGCACTTGTGGCGGCGACGACATCACTTGTGGGGTAAGGCTCGGTGCGAGCTTGCCGCCGGCTTCTCGCGGTTTTCGTTGGCGGCATTTTCAAAGGTGATGGACTTGATCATAGTGAAGGTCTGCTCTGAGACGCTTGCCGGTGCTGTTACATGTGTGATGTCATTTGTTTGGGTGAACGCGTGCGGGGATTGCGCTAGTCGCAGACGCGTTTTCCCTTGCACACCTCAAGCGTTGACAACATCACCATTACACGAGGCTCATGTTCCAGTCGAGACAGCAGCCTTATGATGGCTCTGAACAGTCTGGGTCGTGTCATGTTCAAGGGTTAGATATCCCACAACTGCTAGCCACCGTTGTCCCTACATCTCAAGACCATAGGCCGCAGGCGATCAAGCACCATGCGGTAGCCGAAAGATCGAGCGCCAGACCGCGTTTTCGATGCATCATGAATGTCTTTGTATACTTCTACCCGCGAAATGTAGACTCATGCTGCTATCACCACTATCTCAACAAGACCTTTCTATGCTGCTTCTATCTGCATCTTGATCACTAAGAATCATATACAAGTCCTGGTTCCGGAAGTTTTGCAGTGAGGAGAAATGCTTCCATCGCTTCCATCGTTTTGCCTCCTTTTCCATACGTCGTATGCCCAGGTCCATTTCGTGTTAACAGAACACTATTCTCAATGTCTTCTTGCATACTCGCAGCCCAAACATAGCTAGTGCTTGGATCATAAATCGAGTTCACAAGGAGAATCGGGCTCTTGGTATCAATCTTCAACGGAGCAGGTGGATTTGCAAGTGGCGCTCCCCAGCCAAGACATGCTGCTTGAAGCGAATAGGTCTGTGACGCTCCCTTGACTAATGGTGTGTAGGCCTCACCAATCATCATCTTCGCCTGGAGCGCTTCCCATGATTCATCGACTGGCTTCCAATCTTGACAAGCAATCGCAAGTCCAGGGAAGACATCCCTATTCAGAGCAATCTCCGACGGAGGTTGTAAGGCAGCAGAAAATCCGGAAGCGTCCCCTTGGCTAGCACTGAGTATAGATTGTGCAAAAGACCGTCTGAAGTACGGTGCATTATTGATCAACCCACCCTGCGCGTTCAAGACAAATTCAGAAAGGGTCACGTCCTTGTAGCACCTGCCGAGGCCTCCAGTAGCATTGCTCCCGCCGCAACGCAGTGCGGGAATCGGAGCTTTTGACGCAGCTTCAAGAACGCTTGACCAGACTTTTTCCACATCTTGACCTTTCAAAGCACTCTTTTCATCTTTGCTTGCCCATCCAAAGAACTCTTTCAATGCCGTCTCGTACGCTGTGCCTTCAATGAGAACCCGTGTCGCATCAGACCCGCTGTGCTGCAATACACCATCCAGGACCATGGCGCGAATGTTATCTGGGTAGAGCTGAGCATACTGTGAACCAATCTGTGAACCATAGGATAGACCAAGCCAGCTAAGCTTGACCGCTTCACCAAGTGCAATGCGTACTGCTTCGAGGTCCTTCACAGTGGAGAGTGTGTCGATATGGTTGATCAAGTTCCCTGTTCTGGCGAGACAACTTTGATAGAGCCTCTTATTCTTGTCCACTAATTTATCGTACTCTTCGCGGGTCCGCGGAAATAGCGTGACTCGCTCATTCCACACTGCTGCATCGCAGTCAATTGCAGCGCTCTGGCCGACGCCACGGGGATCGACGCCGATGATGTCGAAGCTGTCAAAGATTTTGGACGATATATCCGGGTAGAAATCTTGTACGATACGACGGAGCATGTCAATAGCACTGTTCCCAGGGCCTCCAGGGTTGACTAATAATGGACCTAGGTGTTGCATGGTGCTATTCGCGGTCCTAGGAAGTCGAACCATCTTCAATAAGATGGTGTCGCCCTCTGGGGCGGCCCAATCGACCGGGACCGTCAAATTGCCGCACTCGACTCGTGGATTGTTGATGAAGATGTCGGTACACTTTGTCCATGATATCGTCTGTCCTATTGATGGAGCCGCGGGTAAAGGTGCTCCATTCGAACTCACAGCGGCAAGCGCGAGCAGAAAAGCATACAAATTCATATCCGATCCGTTTTCACTGAATGTGAATTATGTATCGTGAGTAGCGGAGCACAAGTTTGACTGCAGTCTCAAACAATGGCCGCGCTGATGTCGACTCATAAACCGTCAATATTGACTACCCTTGTGTTAGGCGTACCATTCAACTATCGAATAGCGTAAGCGGAGGGACGATAAGGCTCGCCATAATTTACATATCCATTAGGCTAATCAATTAGAAGCTGTTGCCTCAAGGACTAAAGGGAAGCCTTACAGAACAGAAGTCTTTGGCACAAGCGAAGGACACGAGAAGCTTCAGTAGAAGTAATGTCGAATAATTTCCTGTCCCGGGCTAGCTCTGGTACGCAACTCGCACCGACATGATTTAGTTCATGGAGCAACATAGCGGCATTTACCCGAGGATTGAGCCAGCCAATGAAGCGAACTGGGCGGAGCGACACCGAGTACAGTACGAGACACTGCCTACAATATCACGAGTGTGGCAGTGAAATTTGGGGCTGAGTAATTACGCAGTGTATTATTGCAACATGTGGATGCATGTCTAGTCGAGGTAGGCTTGAGTGAAGCACGTTCGGGATGGTCCCACCACCTTCCTACCCCTTCCTTACTATTGGCTATGTGGCGTGATTGAAGTATTCAAACTTGTATTTTCTATGCTTTGCCCATATTCTAAGCCCATTGACGACATACTGCAGAAACTGTAGCCAAGGCATGCCTGATGGAATGTGATCTTGTGCGCATTTGGGCATCGATTGCATCATGTTTGTCAGCTTCGTTTCGTACCACAATCTCAACGCATATAAACTGGATATCTCAAGCAGACTTCTCAATGTATGAATAACCGTATGATCTCACAGCCCTATGATGGAACCTGCAAGTGTAATTTTGACCATAAACCTGAGCAAGAGTATTTCTTGACTACTTTGCCTGATTCATTGGACGCATCCTTAGAGCGTCAACTATTGCCTATGCGTTCGTGCATCGCAACCTGTGGACATGACTACCGGTAATCAGAACATTTCTCGTACCTTGTTGACTCTCGCCCATTTCAGAGTGGCATCCTTGTCCCGACAGGCATGCGTGTAATCGTGCACCGTAGTCAGGCCGAATGGACCATTCAGGTCTTGAAATGGGATTGGGATGACTTCGGCATTGCATCAGAGTGTCAGACGAAGATGCTCGACGCAATGATGAAGGTGTCTCTTCGTTCTCTCGGCTGTTCTGTCATGTCGGAGGTGTGGTCCGCCGTAGTAATCTTGATCTAGCGTCATGCGGACCTCATGCAGACAGTGTAAAGAATGGAAGATATGTAACATGACAGGATAGAACCCGGGGTCATCAGGGATCTCGTCGTGAGGTTGTCTGCTTCCGACTTCGGTATACGACTGATCAGATCGTAGTCTGCCACCAATGCAGCGTCAAGTTCTGGTGAAGGGTCGCCCATGAAACTAGTCTTGTGTTTGAGGTATCGGGCCAAATGACGGTCGCCGAAATTGAAGGCCCGTTGAAAGGTCTATAAGCAAGCAATTGCTACCGAGTCTACGTTGAGAAACGCCGCCGGCGCTACCTGAACGCTGATCTCCGTCGTGCCTCGGCAATTCACACACAAGGTTTCCACTACGTTAGACTATGCATCAAACAGATGTCCATAGGCCATTAAGTGTAAACTTCCCATCGACGCCATTGGAACCGTTGCGCATATACATCAGACATGACGAAGGCTCGTGGAAGTAGTGCTCGGACCATCGAATCATCACCCACTCCCGATGTGATGCTACTCTTAGACCCGGTGATCGTGGGGTAGCTATTGCGACGCGCTTGAAGGTAGGTGCAACGATTTCAAGGTTTACTTCTCTTTACCAGTCTTGCTGTTTGGCTCAGGGTGCTCTTCAAAAAAATGTTTCCACCCAGAGTGGCAAGGCACACGCTAAGAACGCGCTGGAGTCAGCGTACAGAGAGCGACCCAGTAAATGGTTTCTGTCTACAGCGATTCTTCACGTAAATGTTCCGTTATGTTACATCTGCTTCGGCATTTGAATCGGATCACGTTAGATCCCCAGCTGGGCAGATTTCGATGTTCTTTCAGTCCCCGCTTACTCTTTGGATGTGAACACATTTTTGCACAGCATGAAAAGTTATTGTTTTCATAAATCGTCATCGCAATCCCGAATGTCCTATGTTCTGCACGTCGAACCACCATTGCACAATTATTGCTGCGCGTTTGTCTTGCACATCACACCACACAGACCATGTCAGCATTCTAATCCACTCGCCAGGTTTATGCAAGCAAGTCACATGCGGTCTAGCGTTTGCCTAGATGGGCCAAACCAATCGCCAACGCATACTCGAATACACATCAGACCGCCAACCTCAGCCTCATGTCGATGTTACAACCACAATTGACGGCGGTGGCCTATGAGATGCCTGACCCGGACGGTATTCACGGATGGCGATGAAAGAGATATATCTAAAAAGACATGGCCTCACCACTGTACCCCTCGACTCTCCCACCCAACACCATCCGCCTTCTCCAGATCCTACCCGGACCCGCGGACTCCCCTCTTGAATGTACCCTCTCTACATCTGCCATCGACTTCCCCGACCCCTACCATGCCCTCTCTTACGTCTGGGGGCCCCCATCCCCGTCCTCGACGCTCATCTGCAACAACCACGTGATCCCCATAACATCCAACCTCTCCTCCGCCCTGCACGAATACCGGGCCCGCAATGTCTCTACTCCCCTCTGGGTCGACGCCATCTGCATCAATCAATCCAACCTGCCCGAACGCACCGCCCAAGTCCGCATGATGCAGCGCATCTACAGCCTCGCAGCCTGCGTCGTCATCTGGCTCGGCCCATCGCACCCCACTGACGCGCTGGCCATGGAGACGCTGCGAGCAATCCACCGGCCATGGGCGACGTTCCAGGGCGTCCCGCTCTTCGCGTGGACCGAGGGCGAGAACGCAGCGACGCACGATGGGCGCCTGGCGCAATTCCTGCCTGATGCGTGTTACGTGGCGCTCGCTACCTTTCTGATGAGGCCGTGGTTTACGCGGATCTGGATCGTGCAGGAGTTGCTGGCTGCGCGGGAGATGGAGGTGTGGTGTGGTAACGAGACGCTGGATGCTGAGACTGTTCTGGACGGGGCGAGCAAGGTCATGTTGTTGCATAACGTGAATACGAGGACGCAGCTTTGTGTAAATGAGGTGTTTGGAGTTGGGGGCGGCGTGGAGAGATTGAAAATGTCGTGTGCTGGGAAGCTGCAGGCGTTGAGGTATACAAAGGCCGGGGGGTGGTGTAGCATGACGAATTTGCTGCTGTTGACGAGGTGGTTCGAAGCGACGGATAAGAGGGATAAGATGTTTGCGTTGGTGGGGTTGGCGAATGATGTTGATCCGTCATTCGTGGATTACGAGTTGCCATATGAGGAGGTAGTCGCAAATTTGAGTAAGAAGATGTTGCAAGGTCGGGTGGGCGCCAATGGGGGCAGTGTGTTGGACATCTGGTCAAGCATCGAGCGAGAAGGTGGAAAAGAAATCCCCGAAAAGAGCTGGATGGTCGACTGGACACAGTTAGGGAACTCGTTGTATACCCCCCTCATGGTCGACTATGCATCGGAATCGCCCATCATCACTCGACCGACTGAACTGGAGTTCTCAAAAGACGAGCACGGAAAAGAGGTACGTTTATTTCATACATCATATCGTCCAAACTCTTGCCCTCTATTTACTATGTCCGAATATCCACATCTCAACCCAATCTAATTCTCAACCACAGCTCCTCCACGTCCGCGGCTCCCTCGTCGACCTCATCGACCAAATCCTCCCCTCACCGCCCTGCATCCTCCACCTGGTCCCTTGGTCCGAACTCCTCAAACCCTCCGCCTCCTCCTCCCTGCGCGACTGGCACATCTCCGCCGTCGCCTTCGCCTCCCAGCTCGCCGGCACTGCGCCCGTGCCCTCCTTCATCTACGCCCAAAGCGGGGAAACGCTCTACGAAGCCTTCTGGCGCACACTATGTTGCAATCGCCAGGGCGTGGGAACGAATGTCCCACCAGAAGACGACGTGGCGTATGAGGCGTGGCAGGGGCTGATGGAGGTGCAGAACGAGCTATTCACAAGGGAGAAGCAGTTGGAGGACGCGACGAGATGGCAGAAAGGCTGGTTTTATACCGCTTCTACAGCACTTGTCGCTTTGATTACATATCCTCTCCGCGCCCGCCCGCTCCTGCGCTGGATCGCGCCACTCTGTCTACCACCTATAGTTTGGTTCTTTCGCGCAGTCTGGTCCGCGCGTCTAAAGTTACTCGTGCAGCAGCTGCGCGGCCAGTACACTAAAGAGATGATAGAGTACACCATGCGGCAGAGCAGCTTCGAGGCGAGCTTTAGCCAGTGGTGTCAGGGGCGGCAACTGTGTTTGACGCGAAAGGGGTATTTGGGGTGGGTTCCTGTTGCGGCGCGGGTTGGGGATGCGGTGGGGTTATTTGCGGGGTGCAGGATTCCGTATGTGTTGGGATGGTATGGTGGGGAGGAGTATAGGATTGTAGGGGATGCGTATCTGCACGGGGTTATGGATGGGCAGGGGGAAGGGTTAGAAGGGACGATGTTGAAGATTGGATGAGTAATGGTGGGGCGTATTAGGCCTGAAGATGGGTCATGTTTGAATATGAGGACCAGCAGTCCAAAGTCTTGAATGTTCTACGGGATATCCTGTCTCCCAGGCGTATTGTTACATGCCAGATTAATGGCTCATTGCTCAGAACCTGAACATCATATCTCCCTTGCCCTCGCCCTCGCCCTTATCAGCTTCTCCGCCCTTTGGGTTTCCAATCGGGCTTGTCGCTGCAAAGAAGAGCACCTTGATCGCAATCGCAAAGCCAGTATGCAGGGCCAACACAACAATCAGCAGCGCCTTGCTCGTCTTAGCCTCCGTTGTACTGAGGACTGGATATAAGTTTCGAAGAAGGAAGAAGGCCGAGAAGGCCAGGCCGAGCGCGACAAAGACATAGTTGAGTACTGCAACCATTAGCATCAGCATCAGCACCGCCCACTCCTCTTGAAGCACTTACTCGAAATCGGGCTCCAGCTCACCAGCGCCACAACAATCCACACCAAATTCGCATACCCATACAGACACGCACACTCGAGCAGATTCGCGCTCTCGCTCCCATACCACTTCAACACAGCCCACAGCGCCACCGGCACCGCAGCGGTATATCCATAGACTAATCCCGCCGCGCCGCTCAGCAGCTTGAAATCATACTCGAAGCGGCCCACGCCTTTGGTCGCAAGGTACTGGTTAATCGTGCCCGTCAAGAACAAGATGACCACGACCGTCGTCGCGATCCACACGGGGCCATACAAGTCCGGATTACCCTCGAGGACGTCGAGGAAGTTGGCGCGCGGGTAGATGGCAGAGACGCAGCGGCGGAAGACTTCGTTTGTGTCGACGTCGAAGGCCTGGGCGTAGAAGGAGAGGGTCCAGAGGTAGTGTTTGCGCGACGAGGGCGAGGCCGACGAGGGGCCCGGCAGGAAGGATTGGCTGTCGGGCTGGATTTTGGGGGCGCCGCGGGACGAGGGCTGGGAGTCGAAGTCTGGCGGGTATCAGTATTGGTAGTTAAGACTGGGGAGAGTGTAAGGGGATAGATGTACTTGAGCTGTGGAATTCGAGGTCTTCTTGGAGGTCGGTGTGGCCTAGATCGCCCTGTGATGGTATGAGTCCTTCGTTCATTTGTTTTCAGATAACTGCATGATTGCATACTTCCTGGTCGACATCGACGACGACGTCATAGCCTCTGTTCGCCATATCTTGTGGTGTTGGAGCTCGTATGGGTTGAGCTTGCTGGAGCTCTGCGGCCACATTGCGAGTGCCTTGACGTCGCGCGACGCGTCCGTGCGGCAGCCCACCATCTAAGCTAACGACCACGATGACCCTTTTCGGCTACACAGTCTCACAACCACATATGCAACAACCATACAAGCTAGCGGACCAAGTTGGTGTGGGTACTTATTACAAGCTGTCTAGAAAATGACGCCAGATATACCCGCCAAACTAAACTTACAAGACCAATTCGTGGAGAATCATGTCCACTTCACATCTTACACCCAGGCGCATCCGCTCGCATCACCTCGCCCTCCTCCTCTCAATGCGCCCCGTGGCATTCCGCCAAGCCAATCTCCCTCCATGATGTCTCGGCCTCTGAGGTAGATACTTGAGCTCTTTCTCCACATCTTTCGTGACGTCCAAATGCTCCAGTCCCACCGCAGTCGGCACGGATTCAAAGTCTATGCGCCACGGGTTGCTCGAGGCCGCGTAATCGGCATCCGCAGCGCATTTTTGGTACATCTCGTCCAGACATCTCCATATGACTTCACACGATTTGCGTTCGCTTGACTCGACAATGAGCATCTTTTCTTTGATCATATTCAGGAGCTCATGGATAAAGTCTGTGCAGTTCGCATGGCGGTGGAGGTCGTCGATGAACTGTAGACAATGATTAATATTCGTATGCAGTTGGGGAGCGCTGAGATGACCTACGTCTGTGACGGACTTTTTAACGACAACCTCAGGCGTGCGCGTCCATGTATTAGTCGTGACTTGGAAAAACGTATCCGTCTCATTGTTATGTTGGAAGATGTCCAGCGCCACTCGCTTGATCGAGAACTCAGAAAGGAGCTTCTTCCCACCAAGCATCCACGCTACAAACTCGAGCAAGACACAGCCTAGACACCATATATCGTACGACTGGCGAATGGGTTTATGTTGCAAATCACATTCCGGTGGCCGGTATGTCATTGTATTTGCAACGCTCTTGGGCTGCGTCTTGCTCAGCAGCGAGTTCAGCTCAGCTTGGCCAAAGTCGGCCAGCTTTAATGTACCCGAGAGATACTCCTGGTCATCGCTGCCATCGCCGAACCAGAGGATGTTGCCAGGGGTGATGTCTCCATGTCGCCCGTACTTCTTGGCATGACTGTCGTCTTCTTTATCCGAAGCAGGTGGGGGCGTTGGTCGTGTACCATATGCTGACATTATGTAGTCAGGTGCGCATAATGGGCTAGCTGGACGTTCCCATGAGTCGGTCCGTACTCGTTCTTGGATGTGGTCGGAAAATTTGACGCCCCTGGTCTTCTGCACCTGAGGCTGTGTTTGGTTTGGCAAGTCTATATACTGTTAGCACATGCTATGACTCGCTCGATGCTTGCTACGTCGACCGTTGATTGGCATGTAAACTTACCAGCAAGATCATCCGTCGACTCCTCTTGCATACCACCTTGATTCTTGGGTAGTGTCAGCAATCGGTGCAACTTCAAAAGACCATCGGTAATGCCTCGGCACTGCTCAACCATCCAGAGGATGTTCCTTTGATTGATTTTCGGCCGCCTTTTCAACTCCTTCCAAAAAGTGAACAGATCACCCTCCGCACGAGAGAAAATCAAGTGAAACTTCTTGAACTGTTCGTAGGTAGCCAGGAGAGATACAATATGTGGATGACTCCTTTCGCCACTGAACTTCTTCAAGATGATCATCTCCTTCTTGAAGTAGTTACGGTGATCTTCATACATCTGCTGCTTAATCGCGAAGCCTTTGCAGCCCGGACTGTCTTCCCGAAAATTATGGTGGTCGGAATGGATATCGACTAGGATGACTCTTCCGAACCCACCTTCTCGTTCGGTGTCTTCATCTGCCATGTCGTCCAGCGGGATGAAAGGGAGGATATGATGATCATTGAGCTTATAGTGTTTCACATCACTGCTCTTGTCCTGGTAAAAGAAAGGTGCGAGCAGTCTCCACTGATAGTACTCAAAGTTTCGAAGTTTGTTCAGCGACCACTGAGGGCGACGCAGGCACTCGAGGGGTACACCCTCATCTTGGCTGGCCGATTCTCTTCGACAAAGGCCATCTATGCCTCGCCATTTCACCAACTTCAATGGTAAATCAAGATCGCTAATGTCTTCCTCCAAGAATTGAAGAATGGATTTCGTGGCCTCGATGATGACCAGTAGCGCAAAGATCTTGCGAAATGACTTGATCTTGGGCCTGCCACGTCGCGTGACTTCTGTTTCGCTGCAGATCTCTTCTGCTTTGCTTGCAATTTCTTCAGGCTTGAGGTCATCCGCGAAAGTATGGCTTAGCTCTTCCGCGACAGAAGTAGTGTTTACCAAGCTGCAAAGCATTCTTTTCGGAAGGAACTCCCCCTGATTCCTCCTCGTCTGCTTAAAAGCTTCGTAGATGCGTGTTTGCAGGTCATCATAGCAATTTTCGGCTGCAAGAGATGCCAATGACTCTTCAATATTAACATGCTTGCGGACTACATTTGTCTTTGGAGGTTGAGCCTGCTCGTGACGAAGCTGCAGCGCCTGCTGGTCACCAGCATCAGAAATAACATCACTAGGCTCAGGAGACGGGCCTTGATCCCATCGTGCCGGGGGGCCTAGTGAGTTCGTATAGGGCCTATTCTGTTGTCGGGCCTCTTCATAGGCTGCTTCGTTTGAGTCGAACGATGTGTTCTAATGCTATGCGTCAATATTGCACGTGCATTTCGAATGCAACTAGGTCAACGTACTCCGGACGAGAATGTGACGTCCTCTTCTGAGTCATCTTGAGGCTGAGCTCCGCCTCGAGTAGCATCGTCGACCGGGGATTGCACTACTGTTTCTGCATCTTGGTGGAGGAAGGACCTTCTTCTTCGGACACCTCTTGCTGGAGCACAATCATAATCGCTTTCGGCTCCGGATGTTGTGTCAGGCGCCGAAAGTGGCGATGACAAGAGATTATCTTCGGACCGGTTTCTGCTCGATTGGTATGGGTTGATGATGGAATCGCGTCGAGGATAATTGTCAAAGCAAGTCGCGGATTGCGCCGTGACGTTGCCGCTGCCATCCGCGTAGCCAGCGGACACACCCGAGAGCACATACGATGGCAACGACAATGCTTCATCGGCGTTACCGTCTGGACTCACATGCGCCCCGTGTCCGGAGACCGTCGCAAGATCATTCGAGGCCGTGAGCGGAATACCAGCACCATGCACCAGTATTCGAGGCGTGGTCAACTCGTGGTCTGTCAGATTGTCCGAGGCTGAGGACTCGACCGGTTCGAGGCCTAGTCTCGGCGGTGCGCCTGCTATCTTGGACGTGGACATATCGCATGCGAAACACGTTGCGCATAGGCAAAAGCGTTGGTTCCAGTCATTAAAGTGCGGTCTGTCGACTGGGCTGTCCAGGTATATGACTGTGGATGCGATTCACCACAGCAGACGGGTAGGCTGAGGCTGGAACGCATGATGAACGCCATATGTCCCAGACGTGTGCCTCGCGGCTCAGGCAACTGGCTGAAGTGGCTGCAGCCATTGCCTGCATTTAGCGCTCATGTTGCTGCCTTCGTCCGGTCAATAAGCCATGTGCAAGGGGGGAAAGGTCGCTCAGCCCCCAACCCGTGGCGGTGCACCATCGTTGTTTTGGCCCCATCTAAGCTGAAGTGTATCAGCTGCGCATACCACACTTCGCCTCAAGGTTGCGATCTTTTATATATCTATGCGACGGCGTAAGTTGATCCTGTCGCATTACAGATAAAATCGCAGGACAATAGAACTTGCCACTTCGGCCTCACAAACCCTTTCGATCGTCTACGATCACCATCTCGGAATGTCTCTGGCCGCCGCTGACAATGTGCCCCATTTTGGAACGCCATTTCGACATATCAATGCTCATGATGATGATGACGACGACTTCGATGATTACCAGTCGATACCCGGTAGCTGTATCGATGCAACAAAATTGCAAACCCTCTTGAGGATGAAGTTCGGCGCTGGGAGCTATGATATGCACGTAAGTCTCACACACGCTCTCAAACTAGGACACAGAAGCTAATGGTGATATTGTAGATTGTGCAAAACTCCTACTGCATTGCTGCACCACGAAGACTATCTAAAGTAAGTTGACCGGTTCAAGCCACGCGTTCGTAACTAACAGTTTGCAGGGCGAGATAGCACAATGTCGAAGACGATAGCGGATCTTGCCAGATCCACCGTTCGTAACTATACTTAGCCTCACCTGCTCATCCCAAGGATTGCGATGCTTGGATTCGAGAGCACGGGGATTTGATGTGGCTATAGCCAGGAGCTGAGATGCGTTGACGCGCTACAGCCATCGCACTGCCATGAGGACGCATGAGAAAATGAATGGGAGAGAACGGGTACCACAGATATCAAGGGGGAGCAGAAGAGGAATCGATAAAATGCGTCCGTCAGTCGACTGGCGTATACAAATTCCAACAATAGTGTCCCGCACTGAGAGATAGTGCAGTTCGTAAATTTCTCCAACAGGACCAGATACAACCATAAACCAGTGCTGTGATGTACTTCGGTGAGCACCAAGTGTGGAGATTGTGATGTTGATGTTAAGTGAACATAAAGGTTATGTGCAAATGTGGAACGAACGAAGCGTGAGGCATATCTCAAATGGCTCACAACAGTTAACGTCACCCGAAATATGCGTACCCAGTCTCTTCAAAGGTGCAAACGCATGTATGAAGTGCGGTGATTGAGCGTAAAGAACACAGGCGACTGTATAAATGGCAGCCACGACTCAATAGTGATAAAGCGTTTTTAAGACTATTTGGGAATAACAACACAGCAACAAAACCTCAGCACGTTTAAACATGAGCACAAATCTTTCGACTTTTTACGCGTGTCTATTTGTAGTGCGCAAACATTCTCTAGACAATAGACAAATGGGATGCTGTTTGCATGGGTGGAAGAGCACTTCAGTGTCCCGCATTCCACCTTTCAAACACTCGATATTCTTGACAATCAAGTACAACGCCGTCGCTAAGTGACATAAGAAACAAGCCCGTCGCAGCACCAACCATAGGTGCAGCAAACAGTAGAGGAACAATCGACATAATTGTCGACATGAATATATACAAAGAAGAAGTCAACGCATGAACAACTCACGCGCCTCGTTTCAGATCTTGCTCCGTCCACAGCGATCTCCCAGATCGATTCCCGGACGCGGGGCGCACGCATCCCTCCAATCGTCTTGATGTTTGGTGTTTCATCAAGAGCAGCCCATCCCATCCCATCTTTACATCACCGCATGCAGGTCAACACCACGGCGATGCATCCTAGTACTCGGTCCAATGGCCCGCCTCGCCAACCTTTTCAAACTCCGTCTCCCGGATGACGCGTCTCCTTGCGCGCTCCTCGCGGCCAAAGCAGCAAAACAGTCTTGCGAGTCCACTGCGCTTGCGTGGCGCGAGGCCATCGTAGGGGTTCTCCTTGATGGGCGAGCTTGATGTCGAGGACGGGCTGAGCGGGATGGTGGCGTTGATGAAGATAAGGGAGTCGCGGTTGCGATGTTGTCGTGCACTGCTAAGAGTTTGCGGCGATGCATCCGAGTATGGTGGTGGGGGCTCGGTGTGTGAGCGTGATTGGTCCAAAGAGAAGGTGGTGTCGATGGGGAGGAGCATCTGACGGTCTGCACGGGGAGAGGCGGGGAGGCCGTAGTGAGATGGAGGCGACGACATAATGAGATTGTTTGTCGTGGAGAACGGAACGAAAGTGAGGTTGTGTGCGGTGATGTTGTGTTTATAGAGTCACGACGCTTTAACACTGTTGTTTGTTTGTTCCACCGGTAGTACGAAGTAGATTGGGTAACACAAGAAACGAAACGGCCAAAGAACAATGTTTTTATGTATTCAAGGGGTTGCACCAGGCACGAAGAGTAAGAGGCGTAGAGCTGTTTAATGCCGATGTGCAGTGCCCAAGGCTGCGTGCCATATTTAAGAGTGCGTCCAGGGGTGCCGTCATCTCTCCACGCCAAGTAGCAACCGTATTATGAGCCAGGGGTGCAGGGCTGCGTCAAGTGCGCCTCGAAGTCCGTGCCCCGTTCTGTCACAATGTCGAGGTTACAAGGCTGTGGTGTGATACCACTGTTAATAGGATGTCCTTATGGGTGTTTGTTGGAGTTTTTCGTCCTGTCCAACCATGACTTTTGCGAAGTTTGAATCGCAACATGTTTGTAAAACATCTACATGCTCGCGATCCATCTTCGCATGACTTTGAAACTGTGCCGTCTTCATGCAAGTCGAGGCTCAAGGGCAGAACGTGGCCCTAGCCCGACGATCAAGTCAGCACCACGGTTACCGAGAAACGAGGCAGCAAGGTCGCTGGTTGGGCCACTTCGTTTGGTTTCCGTGCCGCACCCCCTTGAGACCCCTTAGGCGTCGCACGTCTGTTCCAAGCACAGCCCCGCCCGCTCAGGTCGACCACTTTACCAACCAGCTTCCTCTCTTGACCATGCTTTGGTGCTGTTTGTTGGTGATAACTTCCAAATCCGCATGTTATGCGACAAGACAAGGTAATCTCGAACATGTTCCCCAGTCGCAACTCCACCGGCTAAGTGGCGCAACAAGACCTTCAATTTGGTCAAAGACATCTCCTTGCAGGGCGAGAGACACCTCGCTTGACGCAGCTGCTTTGCCGCAATATACTTAGTACAAGCGCGCAGCTGTGCAGTAAACTTGTCGCCTTGACCTTATTGCGGCGTAGCAAAATCCTTGATGGTTGCTAATCGTCGGTTCTTCTTTTCGCCTGCGCTTATTGCTTCTGTTATTGCATGAACAGAGGCGGCATCGCTTCAACTTGAAGAGTTTCGCAGCACATCCATGATCGCAGATCAATCTAGCAACCTCGAAATTCAACATCTAAGACTGGGTGTGGTGATTTCACAGTGACCATGTTGCTCACAAACTCCTTTGAACTGCACAAGTAAGATGGCGCATCCATAATGGCGAGGCAGATCGCTGCGCCTGTTCTTTCATCGATGAACAAGCGCGTAGCAACCGACGTTGACGCATGTTCACGCGAGTTGCGCCTATCAGCAGTGCCGCCTCGCTCGATCGAGAGATCATACAGGGTGAAGGTACTATGTATGCGATGTCCATGGTCCTCGCCTTGAGACCCAACACAAGCACGCCGCTTCCTTGCAGATGCCAACTTCGCCTTCTCACACCGCTCATTTTCATGTCAGGCAAAGCGAACTCAACTTCCCATTTTGCGATGAGGACTACACATCATCGTAGGTTGTAGTAGAGACCTCGCAAGACCACATGCACATTGAGATGAGAAGCCATCAGCGGCGGTGGCTTTGCTGGCCTGGAACCAATCAAGTGGCTTGTCTTTCACATGGAGCTAATCTTGAGCTGTGAGGCACAGCTGACTGCCAAGGACCGTCTCCGCATGGCTTGTCTGCCTCAACCTCATCAGCTCGAGCATGCTTGTCTAAGGCAGATGTAAACTTCTCGAGGACAATGACCGATGACGACACCATCAGCGTGGTGTCACCAGCATCGACCTGTGCAGCCTCGTTCGCGGCACCTGCCACAACAGCCACCAAAACATGGGACAAGACTACTGTGCCCTTCGCGAGGCAACTTCAGCTTTGCGATGACCTGAACTATACCCTGTTGCCTGAAAAAGTAGCACAGCAGCTCCGAAGCCACACTTCACACCAGACGCTTCCAGACGCTCCTCGGATTGGACTGGACTCTCGCTCCGGGATCCTCGAATACTGCCTGGAGGACCTTGACACTCCAAGGCTAAATAATTTCGGCGAGAAGCTGTGGTGGGCAAGTCCAACGCCGGACGTTGTCTCACTTTCGCAACACACGGTCCTTGATCGAAGACTTCAGATTACCGAGGATCCATCCGTCCACCTCCTGTGGGTCGAAGGAATCCTGTTCTTGAAGCCATTGCCAGCTTATCTCACCTCACATGCGTTCTGGGAATTCCTCCTCGACAAATCGAGCGACGACACAAACCGAGATGAATTGCACGCGACATGTCTCGGCTTCCTCAAGACCTATGCAAGCTTGATACAGCGGCGCTCAGACTTTCGTCTCGCTCAGAAGCACCATCTCCTCGGTGGTCTGGAGGACGTGACTTTTGAGTCGTTCATCGCCTTTATATCGTCCTTTGACAACATTCCGCATCAAGATATTAGCTCGCGTTGGCGATATGGCCTCATCCATCTCGATGCATTGAACTTCCACTCGGCGCTGCATCTGCATAGGTGGCACTTGAATCGCTTTGAACTGCGATGGGCTACGTACTTCTCACGCTTCTTTCCCGTTGTTCTCTTCATCTTCGCCGTGTTCAGCGTCATGCTGAGCGCGATGCAAGTCATCATTGCTGCGAAAGAGGTGTCGGACACGGCGACGGCGACGGCGAATGTCGGTTTCAAGAAAGTACTGAACATCTTTATATGGTTCGGTACTGAGGCGATTGGATGGAGTATTGGGTTTGGCTTGTTCATCGTGGTATGGTGGCTTGCAATCATGTTCAATGAGGTTTGGCATCGGAGAAGAATGCAGCATAGGGTGAAGAAGAGGTTGAGGAGTGATGCTGAGACCACTTGATGAGGTTGCAATGTCGATATACTGTGACCTCACTCATGAAGCTGAATTGCACATCTTTTCCCCTCGAATGATAGAGTCCTCTTGCGAACAGTCGAGGAGTCTAAACAAGCCACCTTTACTACATATCCTCCCACGCCTCGTCAGCAAACGCTCTTCCACCTTTACCTCACAAGGTAAGAGCCCGTAACACCAGGCAGCAGGCACAAGCTACGGCAGGAGCATTATATAAGCTTTGCTTCGACCTCCCAACAGCGTATCCTCACACCATCGACCTCTCGAATCCCAAAACACGTTTGCAAGAGAACTCAAGGCCAATACACGGAGCCACGACCCCAAGCATCTCGACCAGTCAATCACACCCATAATGAACAAGTCCAAATACGCCAACGCATCCCCACCTCCTTCCCCTTCCCCGCCCCAAGCGCAGAACCATAACCCAACCTCATCCTCCTCCGTCTTCGACGAATCCACCGCCGTCGCCGACCTCGGCTCCGCGCGCTTCAACCACGACACGGCGCAAATCACCGACCGCGACGCATCGCTGCACTCAGGCGTCCCCGTGACGATTCCCCAAGGCCGCGCGCCCGCCGGCTACGAGAAGCAGGCATTTGCGTGGACCACATTCCAGCACACGACGTCGGAGCGTGACGAGCGCGAGGAGAAGAAGGGCGAGTTGCATGAGGGGATGTTGCATCGGTTGAATCGGGCGGCGAGGGGGGAGGATGCGGGTGGTGGGGCACGGGGTGGGAGGGGAGGGAGAGGGGGGAGGTGGGCTGGTGGGCTGGAGATGGGGAGGGATGATGGGAGGGGAGATGCGTTGTGTGCGGGGAGGAAGATGGAGAGGAATGCGGCGCCGTTGGCGAAGGGGGTGGCGGAGGAGATGGAGAAGGGGATGTTTTGGGATGGGCCGATTGTTTGAGGACGAGGAGGGGATGAATGGGAGTCGATGGGGGCGAGGTGAGATGTCTAAGACGGCGAAACTGGTGGGGAATATCTTACAGTGCAAGAGAGCATGTGTTTTGGACATGGAAGGCGGACGGTCTGGCTCTTTTATGTGGGATAATGGAATTTGAGCAAAATCTAGCATTAGGTGATTAATCTCACTTCAAAATTCTCATTGCCTCCACCTACACTGTATCAACCGTACATCCGGAGCAGGCACATACTGATCTAGAACATCTCCCCCCTCAATCCGACTTCTTAAAGTTTCGATGCACAAGCCCACAAAAGCTCTCCCACAGCACCTGTTCCCTCCCCCTCAACCACTGCAGATCGATTTCACGCGCCAATCCAATGACTCTAATCCGGAACGCCAGCTCGATCTTCCTATTTGCATCGCCCATATCCGCGACACCTTCTTTCTGCCTGCGTTCGTACGCGCGACGATAGGCACGGCTCCATACGTTTTGACTAGCTTCACCAACACCAGTGGATGTCGCATCGTCCCAGGTCCAGGTAAGATCGAGAGATTGGAGTTGTGTCTTGATGGTTGCTTTCGCAGCATCTGGAGTGACGGATGCTGGGAGCTGGATGGTGTAGGATGTAGGAAAAGGGAGATATTCGTTCGCGATGGTCTCAAGACGGGCGATGCTCTGGTCAAGTTATTAGACCTCGTTCGATATGAAGGAGCACAGCTGGACTCACGTTCTTGGGCCGCAAGTCACCAAAACTCCACGCCACGACCCATCGTTTCGTGCTTGAGTTTGTGTCAACACTGCCAACTGCCCAGTTTGTGATGCCGTGTTTCTTGAGGAGTTCTATGATGGCTTTTGCACTTGTCATCTTGCCGAACATACTGCTGTACCATTGCACCTTGTCCTTTAGCACTAGGCTCTCGTTGACGATCTTGGTGACGAAGCCAAGATCGCCGTCAGGACAGACCATCTCGACCTCTGCGCCGGTGCAGACTGCGTTGGGTTTCCAACTCTTTCCTTCACCCTTGAGACTTGCCGACATTTCTGCGACATTGTTGAAGAATGGAGGGTTGCAGATTGTGAAGTCCAGATGGTCGACGCCCAAACCTTGCATGGAAATGATCGGATTGAGCTCCGTGGTTTGAAGGAGTGTAGTGCGCGTCATTAGGTTGTTGACAGCCAGGTTACGTGCTGCGGACTCGAAGCTCTGTTTATCAATGTCGGTCGCACACATGGTCCACGCAGAACGAGACCGTAAACAGAGCATGGTGTATATTGCAGACGCCCCGGTGCCGATATCAAGGCCTTTGACCGGTCTATCGGGATCATACTGGGCAGAGTAGTCTTCCGGTGTGGAGTCGATGAGGCCGTGGATCCAGGATATGTAATTCCAGCGATTGGGTATCGGCGGACAGAGTCGATCATCGGGTACATCAAGTTGAAGGTCGAATTCAGCCTTCAGTATGGCCTGGGAAAGTGTCTTTACTGTTTCGGGATCTTGGAAGTCCAATTTCCCCAAGCTCTTCTGCCACAGCTTCTTGAAATCTGGATCCTTCTTGGTGAGTGCCTTGAAATCGACGGTGCCGAACGGGGGCCGCTGCGCGAGATCCATGTAGAATCCTCAATATCTGCAAATATCAATTGCGTTGAATAGATTTTGGCAACAGTATGTGGTTGTTGAAGACGTGAGCAGTAGCACGAGCATTTGATATGGGCTAGAGCTAGGCGCATGGACCACCTGAACAATGATTGGCCAAATAATGATGTTACAAAATCATGCGCATTTTTGTACAGATGGCATGCACAGAAGAAAGACAATGCTTACAACTCCGTGTCTAATGTTGCCTCCAACGCCGTGAAATCGAAGATCTAGATTAGGAACGGACCATCGTACGCGCCGTCAGGTTCCTGCAGGCGCACTTCCTCCAGCGTAGGCACTGTTCCTGGCTTGTAAAAGCCGAGCAACATCTCCATGTCCTCTTCCGTCATGGAGCACAGTTCGTCGAGGGTGTATTGTTCGCAGACCTTGGACATCCTGCTTGTGTTAGTCTGGATGGTCGAGCATGGATGTATAGCACATACCATTGCATCCTCTTGGGGCCTTCGTCTATGGCAGGCGCAACCTTGCGCAGCTTCTTCCGCAACATGCCGACTCGCTGTACGGCAGCACCGACATTTTTAGGCAAGCCTGCAGCAATCTGGCGTCTCACAATGTTGGCTAGCTTGGGTCCGTTGCCATTGGTGCTGACCATGATCTGGAGCGGCCCGTCACGATGCACGCTGCCAAAGTAGAAGTCGCACTCGGGCGGTACATCTGCAATGTTGGCGGCAATCTTCTTCTCTTTGCACAGCTTCCATATCTGCGTCGAGGCTTCGGGGTCGTCGACGGCGGTCAGGACCATGTCGACGCCGTCGAGATCAGAGGGCTCAAACTTGCGGTCGACATAGTCTATCTGCTTCTGTTCGATGCGGTAGGCGACTTCCTCGTTGAGGCCGTCGCGAGGCGACACGAGAGTGACTTTGGCGTCGGCATTGAGCACGTTCACGATGCGGCCAGCAGCAACCTGCTCTTGGGTCAACGGTCAATGCTAGCTAAGCACGTCACGGAGCAAGACTTACTTCGCCGCCACCGACCACCAGAACACGCTTATTGCGGATCTGCCATGCGAGGATCAGAGAGCCGCCGCCCTGTATTTCTGGATACGGGCCCTTCATGGTGGGTGTGGTGAAGGAGAAGAAAAGAGAGTATGCTGCGCGGAGATGTCGAGGCCATGATTAGACACGGCGCCACACGTGCATCAGAGCTCTTATCGATTAGCCAACATCCCGGGACATCCTCACCCATGCTCGACTTGCCAGTCTTGGTTGACGTGTATTCTGAACATTGGCAAATGCCTCGAGATGCACGGGAATGACTGTGTGACCAGATATCGAGAGCGGGCGCGTTTCCAAATGCCCTTGCCTGGTGGTGCGGGTAGCCCTACGAAGATGCCTGCCGTGCCACGTTCATCGCCTAGCGCCGCGCAACGGCGCCCGCCTAGGCTGCATATCGCATGTGCCCCAGCCCATGAACACTCTCCGCCCTCCTCGATACCGTCGATATGGCCTCTCGCCGGTCGCTAGGCGGTGGTCGCGTGCTGGGGAGCGGCAAGAACCTGTCGCCGGCCATATCTCCCCAACCGCCAGCCCAGCACCGCCGCAATGCGAGCTTCCTGTCGCCCTCGGAGAGCTCGGTATCGCTGAGCTCCCAGACGTCCAACAGCCCTGCCAGCACCGCCGAACCCAAGGAGGACATCACCAGCAAAGTGCTGCTGGGCCCGAGTGACAATGCCGCCGCAAGTGCCTCCAGCCGGCTGGTGTGCCCAATCTGCAACGAGGACATGGTACGTCACAATCACGATGCCCACGCGCCATGCTCGTATAGTACTGACATGGCAGGTCACCCTCCTCCAACTGAACAGGTACGACTGCCATATTCCGCATACTCCACTCCGTATCTGACCTTGGCAGACATCTCGACGACAATCACCAGAACCTCGTCGAGGAGGAGCAGGATGAGGTCAAGAACTGGTTCGAGTCGCAGATGCAAAAGGCAAAGAAGTTCCAGCCGCTCGCCGTGCTGAACCAAAAGCTCAAGGGCCTCGATGTCTTCGAGTCCAACGACGCCCCCACGCCGCCGCAATCCGTCTCCCATTCCGCTCACAACTCCTCCACGCACATCGTCCACGAACCAGCGCCTGTCCGACGAGATCCCGAGGAAGAGGTTACGCGAGCACACTGGCAGCGGCCCAGCTACCGAGATGTCTGCTCTGATCCAATGTGTCGGAGACCCCTCACGACCCAGATTGCGCTGGGCAGCGTTCAGGCACCCGTCAACTGCAGGCAGTGTGGGAGGCTGTTCTGCGAGGAGCATACAATGTACCAGATGAAGCTGTCGCGGCAGGCAAAACACGATCCAACGAGAGGCATCTGGTGTCGAGTGTGCGAGACATGCTACAAGTCAAGAGCAGGCTACAATGATCATCATGGTACAGAGCGCGATCACTTTGACGAATTCGCCAAGATCCGACGCCGGCGCGTCGACAGGGAGCACATGGAGATCAGCAGATTGGAAAAGCGCATGACAAAGCTGACATCACTACTGGCCAACCCGCCGCCGATGGAGGACACACCGGGCGCAGGCGGCTGGTTTGGACTATCTGGCGCAAAGAACCAGCGCAAGGCCATTGAGCAATCCATCATCACGTGGGAGGAGGATGCAAAGGTCACCAACTGCCCCTTCTGCCAGCAGGAGTTCTCTACCTACACGTTCCGGCGGCACCACTGTCGCATGTGTGGTCGCGTCGTGTGTAGCGACCCAAAGACGGAATGCTCGACAGAAATTGGGCTCAATGTCTCAGCGGGTGAGTACCCCACGACACTTCCTTTTTTTAGTTGCTCACGAAATTCGCAGGTGGGAAGAAGTCAGAGAAGGGCGCAGCACAGATGGACATTGATATTCGCATGTGCAAAGACTGCAAGCACACTCTGTTTGCCAGGGGCGACTTTGCACGTGAGATGGCTGATAAACCGAAAGACCAGCGCTCGTATGAAAATCTGGCACAATTCGAAAGAGGGATCCGACTACTTCTGCCTCGCTTCCAGAAGCTTTTACAAGCTTTACAGGACCCCGACAAGCCACCAACACCACAACAGCTGAACGACGCAACCAAGGTGCGGAAGCGACTTATGGATGCGTTTGCGCAATTCGACGCGGCAGCGAAAAGGATCAGAGATCTGCCTACGGAATCGCCTACCCAGCAGCGCCTGCAAAAGGCCGTGTACCAACAGGCCTATAGTTTTTTGAGCCTTCACATGCTGCCATTGCGAGCTTTGCCGAAGATACTCAAGCATGCTGCTCCTCAAGGTCGATCAAATGGCGGAGGCGCATTGGCCAACATCAAGTACAATGATCGCTCAGCCGGTAGTGTCGTGAGCAGTAGCGAGGTATCGGCCATGGAGACAGAAGAGAAGGAGTTCCGAGAACGTCTTATCATCCTTGAAGAGCAAAAGTTCATGGTATCGGAGATGGTCGCCAATGCTACGAAGCATAGACGATTCGATGAGGTTTCGAGCCTTGCACAAAACCTAGAGGACCTCAACAAGGAGATTGACCAGGTCAATGGCCAGCTCAGCCAGCTTGACTTTGCGAGTGCTTATCAAAAAGACTTGGCCAGTCCACCAGGGTGATAAGCCTTACACTCCCAGGATCCGCATCACGAATGACGATATCCTTCAGTAAGCACGGGGGCCATTTTATACATACAAGAGCGAGCACGAAGCCATGTATGGCACTTGGACTCGACTGTGGTGCTTGTTTAAGGCACCTACCGCGATTTCGCACCGAGAGGAAACCACACAAACACGACTTGCAAGTGCTAGTTGTCCACAACAACATCGTTCTCTCGAGCAAATTATAGGGTTGGAGGGTCGTGTCGGTATAGGGTCAGACGACCTAAAGGCTCAACGGGAGACATGATGTTCATGAAGGGCCGTAAACCTTACACAGCACATCCAGCACACGGTGCGATTTACCCATATGCAGATATATCACCAGCACGCTGCATCATGCAACATGGCAGGTTATTTGGAGCACATGGTTCGCGAGCCGGCGGCTGGAGAGAGTGTATTTCGGAGCGCCAGAGAATTGAATCGTAGTCTTGGATACGAAATAGCTTGAAGCATCCGAGGGCGTTCTCTCATATTAGCAAAGGTCCACTTGTACTAGATGTTGCAATGCAAGTACCTATGCAAAAAATGAATAGCCAGCATGTGCTCCGCGCCAGAACGCAATGCATGTATGCGCCCTTGAAATATCCACACCTTGACCAAAACTCATCCCCATCGTTCACATGTCTTGACGCACGATCCCGTATTAATTCCCCCGTCACCGCGCCCATGACGCGTCCCCATCCTCGTATCCCACCAACGTCATCCTCCTCCCACAGCCCACAACCCACCGTCACCACCGTCATAAACCCTTGCCGCAACGTCACAACCTCCCCAAACAAGCAACTTCGCTCCCATCCATCGATCGCAGCGCAGAAGTTGGCATTCCAACTTTTCGCATCCTTTTGGGACTGACGTCTTGTCTGTCGTTGCCTGATTGGGACGACGGAGCGCGCGAGTTGCTCGATTGGGCGTGTGGGGGGTCTGTGCGCGGAGCGGTGCGGATGAATTGGGTCATGGCGAGGAGATGGCGAACGGATTAGGGAACGGGGGCGGGTGAGGCGGCAGGGGAGGGGGGATTTTGTGGGGAGGACTGAGTGCGTTTGGGACGTCATGGATTGTTGCTGGTGGACGATGGGTTTAGTGAGATATGGAGTGTAGGATGTGAATTGGAATTTTTAGTTTTGATTTTGTGGATGGATTTTTGGACGGGCTGCACTTCACAAACACATGTTGGTGCTGCTATCGTTGTTTCCTGGCTATATAGACTGGGGTTGCGGTATTGGTATGTAGACGAGATATAACTTATGCTTGTCTTATGCGGATAAGGTAATATTGATGGACGTCACTATTTTGCGTGTGCGATGTAGAGCGCTCTTCAAACTTACTACGAGACCTACACAGTAGAACGACAGGCTTAACCGCAGTCATATGTCAAACGAGACACATCCTCCTCTTCGATGGCTTCTTCCATCTTCTCCTTCTCGCCCTCCCACTCCAGTGCCTTGACCCACTCATCTGCCCTCGCCTTCTGCGCCCTCATGTTCTCCTCGATGGGCGACATCTGCCTCACCCATCGCTCATGCATCTCCCACTCGTGGCTACTCACTCTCTTCGCAGTCGCAACGCTCCGCCCCGCCGGATACGCATTGAACCCCCCGCCGTTATCCACCCACACCTGCAATAAACCCGAGCAAAATATCTCAGCAATGGCAGCCTGCTCCGGCCTGAAGATGAGGTAGATGATAAATTGATGCATACGAAAGCGTTGTTTGAAGCGCTTCGTGGTGTGTAGATAAGTGCAGATATCTTCTACGAGATTCATCACGTAGTTGGATGATTGGTGCGCGCGGTGTTGTGCTAGTCGTATGTGTGAGGACTTCGAGTATCCGCACTCACCTGGTGGGAAGCGCATGGGTGTCTTGCGCAGATCTATGGGAGTTTCGAGAAAGAGACGCTCGATTCCGGCGCAGAAACGACGGAGTGTAGACACGCGTGCGGCAGAGCGGGTGGTCGTGTGCAGATATTTGCGGTGCCCTAGAGAGGAGGCGACCGGACTTACCGTCGGTGGTGTGGTGTTGTCTATTTGCCAGGCATGTTCCGAGCTTTGTCCTTCAGAAAGGTAATCGATGATCAGGTCGCGAATGATCATGTATTGTGTGGGGTTTGGTGCGACGCCATGCTCGTCTGCGAGCTGGTGGAGATAGATCGATGGCGACGATTGGGCTCGATCCTGAATCAGTGCGTGATCTTCTTGTAGAGTCGGATCTGCTAGTATCTGCTTGACCAAGGTGCCGTAAGCTGCTGCTTGAAACACAAGAGATGCAGAGGCAAGTATCAGAGCGCATTCTCGCACAAGCAAGCTCCGCTCCGCGCCATTGGACATGGTGCTGTTTGGGTATTTTAGAAGCTCTTCTTCAAGGATTTCTGATATCAGAGGTTGATAATGCTGTTGTCTAAGTAAGTTCGACCACCGGACCCTGCGCTCTGTAAGTGTTTCTGCTAAGGACGCGTGATTTTGTTCCTCAATGGTGTGGCCATAACTTTTGCTTCTTGTGTTGACCATACTATGTGCAATTTCTGCAAGGTGAGGAGCAAGGAAGCCATAATCAAATGTAGAGACCTATCGTAATGTTCTGGAGATGATTCCCATCAGTGACATAGATCGTCTCTGTAGAAATGCAGTGATGGTCTTGGATTGAAATGCTCAGCTTCAATCTAGATCGTCTGAATACATGGGCAAAGCCGTTACCGCAGAAGTAACAGATGGACACGTCAGCGACGAGCGCGAGTCCGAAAACGAGATGTTCGAGTGCTTCCGTTGACTGTGATCTCAGGACTGACCTTCATCATAGTGAGCAAAACGTACCCTTGCTATCTTGCTTGCTAGATGTGAAAATGAGCCGACATGGCTCATCCTGCGTCTCAGATTGGTATGTAGTGTTTTGCGATGCTCAGAGACGACTTGAAATCCCATATCACTCGAGTCACCGCTATCTTGATGACGCATACCATTCGAGTATCATTGTCTAACCAATGAACGTGGCTGTTTGGTGATGTGCGGCTGTCTCAGGGACATGTTAGAGGTGAATGTGTTGGACCCCCGCGGTGTTGTGGCGCAGGTGGCTGATGGTGACTCTTAGCGCGTTTGACTCAGATGCCCCTCCGTTGCTAACATTTGAAGCCCGCGTGCCGCTCAGCTCGATTGCTCAATTGCCTGATCACGTACAAGTAAGTGGTTTCTTCACTAGAGCTATACGATCTCTGTGTTCATGTGACATTGGTCGGCAGCTCGCAACAACAATATTTTCAAACGAGTTCCACTGACAATAAGCAGCTATGGCGGACGCACCACCACCTGCCGAGAAGGGTCCTTCCAAGCGCGCTCTTGAGAAAGAAGCAAAGAAGGCTGCAGCCAAAGCAAAAAAGGCCGAATATGCCTTGAGACCAAAAGAACAGTCCAAACCCGCAAACAAAGAACCCACTAGCATCTTCTCCGAGGGCTGGCTCAAGCGCGTATACGAAGAGAAAGCTGTCAAAGATGTCCGCACACGATTTCCACCCGAGCCAAACGGCTACCTCCACATTGGACACGCCAAGGCAATCGCCGTCGATTTCGGCTTCGCGAAACATCACAATGGCGCGTGCAACTTGCGTTATGATGACACAAACCCGGAGAAAGAGGAGGAGAAGTACTTCACGAGCATACTGGATATTGTCAAGTGGCTAGGTTTCGAGCCTGCGAAGGTCACATACAGTAGCGACTGCTTCGACAAGCTGTACGAGCTGGCAGAGGAGTTGATCACCAAGGATGGCGCTTATGTGTGCCACTGTTCTCGTATGTCATTCTTGAGTAGAGTGAAGGATCTGGCAGCTAATTTGTATTATAGGAGAGGACATCAACATGCAGCGCGGCGGGCCAGACAATCGAGGCAAGCGTTACGGCTGCGAACACCGCGATCGCCCCATCGAAGAGTCCATTACCGAATTCAGAGCAATGCGCGACGGCAAATACCAGGCTGGAGAGGCATTCCTGCGCATGAAGCAGAAATTGACTGATCCAGATGAAGGCAACCCGCAGATGTGGGATCTTCCCGCATATCGTGTCGTGAAGGAAAACCACCACCACAGGACCGGCGACAAGTGGAGAATTTACCCCACATATGACTTCACACACTGCATTGTCGATGCACTGGAGGGCGTCACACATTCTCTCTGTACAGTCGAGTTTCGCCAGTCCCGAATCTCGTATGATTGGCTGCTCGAGAAGCTGGATATGAAGGCACCCAAGTCTGATGAAAAGGGGCCGATGCAGCGAGAATTCGGCCGTCTTAGTGTTGGTGGCACGATCCTGTCAAAACGACGCATCCTCCAGCTTGTCGAGGGCACGACGGTCGAGAAAAAGGCAGAGGATGGCTCAGTGGAGACAAAGAAGATTGCACCAGCAGTGCGAGGCTGGGACGACCCGCGTCTATTCACAATGGTAGCACTTCGTCGACGTGGTATCCCAGCCAAGGCTATGCTCAACTTTGTCGCCGAGTTGGGTGTTACAGATGCGCTTACCGAAATCGAACCGCCACGTTTCGAGGCTTCGATCCGCAAACATCTCGAACGCACCGTACCTCGCCAGATGCTGGTTCTGGACCCCATCAAGGTTGTTATCGAAGATTTTGCGGCGGAAGACGAGCAGGAGATGACTGTGCCATACGACCCCAAGGGAACTATTCCTGGCGAGCGCAAAGTAAAGATTGGCAATGCCGTCTACATTGATCGCAGCGACTTCCGTGAAGAGGATGATCCAGACTATTTCCGTCTGGCCCCCAATAAGGCTGTCGGACTGTACAACGTACCGTTCCCGATCCGTGCGACCTCATTCTCCAAGGACGAGAATGGCAATGTGACAGAAATCAAGGCGGTCAAGGTGCCCTCAACGGAGAAGCCAAAAGCATACATCCACTGGGTAGATGTAGAGACTGCCGTTCCAGTGACTGCACGTCTATACAACTCCCTCTTCAAAACTGCCGAATCACAGTCACTTGACTGGAAGACAGGAGGTTGGGCTAACGATCTCAATCCTGACTCGGAAATTATTCACAGCAAGGCTGTTGTCGAGCGGGGTATACAGGACCTGATCAAGCAGAACTCTCTGAACCCAAGCGGATCGTCCGATGCCCTTGTTCGTTTCCAGGCTCTGCGCACTGCCTATTTCTGCGTCGATATTGAGTCGACCGAGGACAATATCGTTCTGAACCAGATCGTGACTTTGCGCGAGGACAAGAACAAATAACTTAATGATGTGTCCAATCCATCAAGCGTTGTGAGACAGTCAGGGACTTTATCAAGCGTAGAATAATTTGCGACGTTGTCTTACATTCTCCATCTCCTCTGTTATGCAGGCGCAAGGGTTTCGTGCTCGCTACCGGACCTTTCCCATGTCAAATTCAGTCCGCAGCATGGTTCGATATTTGCAGTTCCCACCTAAAATGCACATGGGATTCAGAACCCTGGTCGTTATTACGAGCCAGACCCGGCTAGCTCTGCTGACGCAGCAAGAAGCGGATATTTTCTATGTTGAGTAGCAACAGGCAAGTTGCTCAAATACAATGATCATTTCGATGCCCATGGCTATTCATCGGACTGACTTTCTTTTCTATATGAACCACGTTACTGTCATCACGATGCAAATCTGAGATCGGGCACCTAATTCCTACACACGCATACCTCACTGCTGGAGCCGTAAAAAGCAATCTTGACTAATCATTTACGAAGCAACCAACAACAGGGTCTCCCGACCCTGCCAAGGGCCTCACTAGCCTCCTGGCACATCGAACGTTTCCGGTGTAATCACAATCGACGACTTGCATATCCACCCTCGCTTAGACGTGGAAGCCGAGCTGAATCCGGGATACAAATGCGGCGGTGTATCCAATCGCAGTTTGTCCTAAACGCCTCGACCCCGCTATCGTAATCTCTGGGCATGTTATGTAATCTCTCTGCTTTTGCTCTTGAGAATATAAGCAATTGCGGTCCTACCTAAAAGGAGATCAGCAAGTACTTACTCTGCAGAGCTTAGCCTGTGGGAACGACATATCTACATTTGGGTTGTAGAACAGTGGACGAACTGCGAGAGTGATAACAATCAATCTGGGGATACAATATCCACCACCATGGCAGACACTGCACGGCCACTTACACCAGTGTCAAGCGTGACGACGCCAAGTCCTCTCGAGCAAGCAGTTCAGGAAGACGATATGGGTGCGTCAAATCGGCAATATAACTTCTTCGTCAGCACCAACTCGCAACATCAGCCAGATGGCATCGACAGAGGCCGAATCCGCCGCCTTGTGATGCGCAATTTTTTCGATACCCGATGTACGAATGCACAAGTTGAGGCCTGTGCATCTGCACATAATTCTGCCAACACAGTGCTGGCGAAGAAGCAGCTCAAGAGCCGTTTCAGACTAGCTGATGTTGGGGCGGAGACGAAGAGATCGAAGAGGGGGAGTGGGAATAAGAGCAAGGATTCAGACGAGTCAAGTAAAAGGGGCGGCACAGAGAAAGACATACTAGTTGCGGTGACGAAGAAGAAGGCTCCAAAAGCTATGCATACCACATCCAAGAGCACCAGCACCAGCAAATCTGCATCCATTTCACCAATAAACGAGTTCCCAGGATGGCAAAGTACATGGTCAACACACGCCCCGTCATCGCATCAAGCAGGACTTAGTCAAAACCCGTCAACACAGGTCCTCGATCCTTTCGACGTCCTTCCCATCCCAAATTCCCCACATCTTACTTTCCTGTTCAAACTCTGTATGTTGCATCCAATCTCTCACATGCTCTCTCGCTCCACTTTTCTCTTCGTCTCCACCCCGGCTCTTTCTAACCCTCACTCAGACAAGTCCACAACCCCCCTCAACGCTCTCGCTACCAACCCCTCGTCAACATGGTGGTCGTTCATCTCGTGCTCCGCCGCCCTGCTGCACGCCACGCTTGCGACGTGGGCTTTGTACGGGCTCCTAGTATGTCGGGGAGTGGAAGAGTTGAATTTGATCGAGTGGGGCTTGAAGCATAAGAGTGAGGCGATCGTGGGGGTGAATCGCGGGATTCAGGAGGGGGGTATGGGAGGAGGAAAAGGAGGATTAGTTGGAGCTCTTGGGTCACGTGTGAGTGAGGAGGTGGTGGGGTGTGTGGCTGTTATTGCTAGTTTTGAGGTATGCTAATCATTTTGTTTGAATGAAGATGGATACAGGGTTATAGCAGGTTGGATCTAACAAGTACTGACAAAGAAAACAGAATCTCCAAGGAACGTATGAAGCCGCACATGTTCACGTTGTTGCGTTGCGACGCATGGTCCACGCACGAGGCGGATTGGATGCATTCAAGCATAACGCGGGGTTGGTCAAAGGCATCATATGGTACGTTCATTCCCTTTGATCTCGCCCACCCCTTGTCACAATCTCCTACGCCTCAAGAACTAAACTTTGCAGGGTCGATTTCCACACCGCAACAGCGCACCATACACCCCCTTCTTTTCCCTTTATAGCTCCAGACCCTTCAAACCCAACGTTACCCGACATCTTCCAGGAAGACGCAGCCTGCACCTCCCCAACCTCGCTCCTCCACCTCTCGCTCGCAGCAATCGAATGCTTCAACATCTTCTACCGCCTCCACCGTCTCGGTCTCGCACTCTCACCGCGCTGGTTCGGACGCATCGACCGCCGCACACTAAGTGACATGCTCTACGAGGCCGAGTACATGGTGCTCAATGTACCAGATTATTCACGCGTGTACATTGACTTTGACTTTGAGCAGGAAGGGAGCGGAGAGGAGCACGAGCAGAGGGAAAGAGATGCAAACGCCGCGGCAATTGTAGAGGGCACGCTTGCTGCAAGCCAGATGTTCATCTACGCGGACTTGCGGGGCGTGCCGAGGAACGCGAAGATCTTTGAAATATTGCTCGAGAGAGTTAGGAGAGCGCTGGATCGGCCGGCGCCGCGATGTCTGTACGACATGTGGAGTCAGCAGGGGAACGCGCATGTGCTGCTGTGGGTGCTTGTAATGGCTTGTTCAGTGGCTAGCGATCGCGCGTGGTATGTTTCGCAAGTAGGGATGGTACTTGAGAGGATGGGGGTTGAGGCAAGGACCGAGATGGAAACGGTATTACGGAATGTCGCGTGGGTGGATGGCGATCTTGATCGCGTGGTCATGGAAACCTGGGACGAGGTGTTGGGTTTGAGGCAACGCTCTTCGGTCATCCATGATGCGCGACCAAGTCAGGCGGATGCAGAATTAGAACTTGGCGGGATGTGGGACATGGCGTGTAGTGAGCAGGGCGTTGAGACTGTAGTTGGATAGTGCTTCACATGCCAAACCACGTGGAATAACCTAAAAGGAGCGGGGATCGTTCGAACATAAATGCGTACAAGCTATAGTGGTCCTAGATGTCTCTGCTAATTCCAAGCTCCCGGCATCTTACTCCGAGGAAGTTTCTCGCCATTCGCCGCACGTTGCTTGCGTGCCTTGGCGGCTGTCTGACGCTCAAATCGTGCGACTCGATCGCTGTACTCACGAGCGGACTGCTCTGAAGTCTTTTCAAATTCGTACAACGGGTCGGGAAAAGGCCATTCCCAACCATCGGCATCGCCAGAGAAAGCGTTGAGCTCCGACACAACAAGATATCCTGGCTCATCCTCTTGATATATCCAATCTCTTTTTATAACCCACTCTCGATCCGAAAGTTGTTCGTACGTCACATGCGCAGAGCAAGGTCCCTTCAGGTCAAGATGATTAGAGTAGTGCCGGCTTTCTATGCTGAGACAAGTCCCAATGTCTAGGCCAAGGCCGTGAAGTAGATCGATGAAGTTAGTGAGTCTCCATCCGCCGTCTTGCGTGTAGAAAAAGTGCAAGACTCCAGTTAGCAATGAGAATTCTCCAGACAAGTACAGCTCCAGTATTTCCTCGTCCATGAGCTTGATCAACAACTTGTTGATGAGATCGCTTTGATAACCTTCATTGGTCTCGTAACTGTAAACAAGCTCTTGGACTAATTTTGCGCGAAAACAAGCGAGATCTGCGCCATGGAACGTCTCAGCAGCAAGATTCCAGAGCCACTCCACCAGGTCCAGCGGCTGCTCTCTATAACCCATTAAAAAGGGTATTGAGCATGGACGTAGAAGTTTCCTGAAGCTGGTATCGATGCCGTCAACTTGGTCGAATTGGAGCAAAAGTAATCGTACCGTGTCCATCTCAGCCTGACGCCATTCATGCTCTGGAACCCCATACACCGTTGTTCCAAGGAAAAGCAGGCATCTCGACAGGGGAGAATAACCTGCACTGTCCACCTCAGGTTTTAACCCATACTCGGCAAGCAGGCGGCAAATATCTGGTCTTCTTGAGACTGCTGCGTACTGCTGAGGAGATTAGCCAGATATAGCATGGAAAAGAATGTAATATGTACGTATAGAAGAGTGTTTCCGCTCAGATCTTTTGTGAAAGGGTGCAGAACGCCGGAAGAGATAGACTGCTGTACTTCTTCAATGCTGGACATCCACGAATGGCCCGGTTCAAGAAAGTCGAACCGTTCCACGACGGGATATACCCTGAGTGAAGGCAGAATATTGCCGCAATGATATCGACGACTCCAGTGAATGCCGTGCCCTAGCAGATTGCAAACTATGTCATAACTCGACGAAATGATGCGACCTTCTTCACCACTTCTTGTGCTACTCTGATCGTTCGATGCAATGACATATCGCTTCATTCGTCGCTGATGGATGCCGAATCTTTGCAAAAATGATGTTACCAATGATTTCTGCGTCCTCGCACCTACTTTCGATCGAGATGGGAGCATTTGCATATTCTCAAACATGATAGTGCTAGGTTGGGAGCACGTCTCTCGGGTTCTGTCAGAGACAGGCAGTCGGTCAGGCGACTTCGCTAACAAAGCGGTCTGCTCTAGACGCATTAGGATGGCGAGTGTAGTAAGCCTGTGCGCTGATATCAGTTTGGGCCGCTGGTAAGTGACGTTCCTGCATACTGCATGTTTGCTCCGTTCACGCCAAGAGCAGTGCTGAGATAGGTGATATCTCGCTGTATCCGATCTTCAAGATTCGTGATATCTCTTGCCTTGAAAGCGAATTTCACATCATGTCCAAGTCTGCCCATACCGGATGTATTGGTGGTAATCTTCTTTCCGTGTTTGGTGACCATTTGTTCTAGTGAGGTGACACTTTTCTCGCATGCTTTCAGGCATTCGAATATCGCTTGAGCAGGCAATGGGCAGTGCTCGAGCGACGTTTGCTTTTCCATCACGGTGCGCACGTGATCTAACAGAACGCTCAAGTTTGCAAGCAACTCAACTAGCCTTTCCAGCTCCTTTGTGGCGCCTTTGACATGTCCAGCGAAGGTTTTGATGGTGTCGATGGATTGTAGAAGTTGCAAGGCTAGTGAAGCAACGGCCATGCCGCTCGCAGCGCCGCCGAGTACTTCCATGCTGGCTCCACGGTGATGTGAGGTGCGTAGTGGATTTCAAGTGGAATGTCAACAAAACATATCAGCAACGGTGGGGAATAAGAGGAAGGATTGGAATAGGTCACGCGATCCAAGAGAAGGCTGTGAAGCTGGCCAGCTCAGCCTTGGAGGGGCGGGTGTTGCTCGAAGCGGATTGGCCATGAAGTCTGCGAGCGACATGGCAGCCTGACCAAACGGTCCGACCAAACCAGCAGGCTGCATGGCGGCGCAAGGAGGAGCACATGCAGAGGAGCAAAGCTGCATATCTCCGTGCTCAATCCCAAGGCTAGACATACGAGTTCTGTAATCATGCTTCGCAATGTGCGTTGGTGACACCGTGAAAGGGGACGTGGCCCTGATGCAGACAGAACCATCGTCGTGAGATGGGACTGTGGATAAACTCAGCCGCTCATGGTGGGCATAGAGGAGGTGACAGTGCACACAGTAGAGTGGTGATGGATGATGGGTGATGGGAGAAGGAGATGATGTTCGTGAATGTTCTAGCGCGGAACGGCGACCGGGGATTGGTAGCCGACCAGGAGCAGCGACGCGATGGCGACACAAATGTTGCTTCGGTGGCATTTCTCTCTCTCTGCACGCCCATCTCGACACGCCGACGACATCCACCATGGCGCCGCTTGTCGACAGCCCGCAGATCAAGCAGGCGAGCCTGCACAACCCGCTGCCCTTGCAGCTGCACACCTACATCTGGCCATTCTTAATCGTGTGGCCGGCCTTCTCTGCCATCTACCTGTCGCCCACGCGCTACGAGACATACATCCAGTCGTCGGAATGGACGTTTGTGTGGATCGCAGGCATTCTCACCTTCCAGTCGCTCTTTTGGCTCATGACCAAGTGGAACGTCAACATCAAGAGCACCTTCACCACCACGGCCGCCAGTGACGTGCGCAGCGCCCAGCTCATCAAAGTGCATCCCATTGCCAACGCCGGCGCTGCCGAGGTGTGCAAGCTGGTGCGCGACAATGTTGGCGGCAAGCAGAACCTCTCCTTCCTCTTCCAGAAGCGCCGCTTCCTCTACGACGCCGACAAGGGCTCCTTTGCCCCGCTCGCCTATGCCATCGACATCGAGCCCAAGCCCCAGCTGAAGACGTTCCAGCAGACACAGGGCCTGTCCTCGCCCGCCGAGCTCGAGCGCATCCAGCAGCACTATGGCGACAACTCGTTCGACATCCCCGTCCCCTCCTTCACCGAGCTCTTCCAGGAGCACGCCGTCGCCCCCTTCTTCGTCTTCCAGATCTTCTGCGTGGGACTGTGGATGCTTGACGAATACTGGTACTACTCGCTCTTCACCCTCTTCATGCTGGTGGTTTTCGAGAGTACCGTCGTCTGGCAGAGGCAGCGCACGCTCACCGAGTTCCGCGGAATGAGCATCAAGCCCTACGAAATCTTGGTATACAGGCAGAAGAAGTGGCAGGAAATCATGAGCGACAAGCTGCTGCCCGGCGACGTGGTCAGCGCTTGCAGGACCAAGGAAGACTCGGGCGTGGCATGCGACATGCTGCTACTTGAGGGATCTGCCATTGTCAATGAGGCTATGCTTTCTGGCGAGAGTACACCCGTGCTCAAGGAGTCGGTGCAGCTGCGTCCTGGCGATGCGTGCATCGAGCCCGAGGGTCTGGACAAGAACGCTTTCCTCTGGGGCGGCACCAAGGTCTTGCAGGTGTCCCATGGCAACGATGCCGAGGACGACATTGGCACCGTCAGGAAACTTTCTTCTGGTGTCCCACCTCCACCGGACAAGGGCGCTATCGCTGTGGTCATCAAGACTGGTTTCGAGACCAATCAGGGCAGTCTTGTCAGGACCATGATCTACGCCACCGAGCGCGTCTCCGCCAACAACGTCGAAGCGCTTCTCTTCATTCTCTTCCTTACCGTATTCGCCGTCGCTGCCTCGTGGTATGTCTGGCAAGAGGGTGTCAGACTCGACCGCCAGCGCAACAAGCTTCTCCTCGACTGTGTTTTGATTGTCACCAGCGTCGTTCCTCCTGAGCTGCCCATGGAACTCAGCTTGGCTGTCAATACCAGTCTAGCTGCCCTCAGCAAGTACGCCATCTTCTGTACCGAGCCGTTCCGCATCCCATTCGCTGGACAAGTCGATGTCGCCTGCTTTGACAAGACTGGTACTTTGACAGGTGAGGACCTGGTCGTTGATGGTATTGCCGGACTTGCTCTTGGCCAAAGTGGCGTCAAGACCGGCCCAGATGGTGCTCATACCGATCTCACCAAGCTCACTGATGTCTCAACCGAAACCACCCTCGTCCTCGCTACTGCGCACGCTCTCGTCAAACTTGACGAGGGAGATATTGTTGGAGAACCCATGGAGAAGGCGACCCTCCAGTCCCTTGGTTGGAAGGTTGGCATCAAGGACACTCTCACCGCCGCCACCACTACCGCCAAATCCCACGCCGAACTTGTCCAGATCCGTCGTCGCTTCCAATTCTCGTCTGCTTTGAAGCGTCAGAGCTCTGTCGCTACCGTCATCGTCAACAACAACAAGACCGGAAAGAAGATTCGAAGCACTTTCGTCGGAGTCAAGGGCGCACCCGAAACGATTCGCAAGATGCTTGTCAACATTCCATCGAACTATGAAGAGACCTTCAAGCATTTCACCAGAAACGGTGGACGTGTGCTCGCCCTTGCCTACAAGTTCCTGTCCGAGGAAGGCGAGTGGGGTCAGAATCGCATCAATGATCTGAAACGTGAGCAGGTCGAATCTGACTTACATTTCGCCGGCTTCCTCGTCCTCCAGTGCCCTCTCAAAGACGATGCCCGAGATGCTGTGCGCATGCTCAACGAATCCAGCCACCGTGTTGTTATGATCACCGGCGACAACCCATTGACCGCTGTACACGTCGCAAAGCAAGTTGAAATTGTCGATCGCGAATGTTACATTCTTGATGCACCAGAGAACGACGAATCTGGTGAGAAGCTTGTATGGCGCAGCGTTGATGACAAAACGAACATTCCCGTTGACCCTACAAGCCCCCTCGATGCCGCTATTATTAACTCCAAGGACATTTGTGTTACCGGTTATGCTCTCTCTAAATTTGTTGGTCAAGTTGGCTGGAAGCAAATTCTTCGTTACACATGGGTCTACGCCCGTGTTTCGCCCAAGCAAAAGGAAGAAATTCTTCTCGGACTGAAAGACTGTGGTTACACAACTCTCATGTGCGGTGATGGTACCAACGACGTTGGCGCGCTCAAGCAGGCCCACATTGGTGTCGCTCTTCTGAATGGTACTCGCGAGGACCTTGACAAGATCGGAGAGCACTACCGCAACACCAAGATGAAGGAGGTTTACCAAAAGCAGTGCGACCTGATGAAGCGCTTCAATCAGCCTCAACCACCTGTACCGGTCATGATCGCTCATCTCTACCCTCCTGGCCCCACGAATCCTCACTACGATAAGGCAATGGAACGTGAAGCAAAACGAAAGGGTACCGCCCTGCCCCCGGCTGAGAATGGTGCTTCCAACGGTGCTGTGGTAGAAGCACCTACCGAGATCAAAGGCAACAAGAACCAACAAGCCGCCCAGAACATGATGGCACAAATGCAAGAGAAGATGATGATGGGTGAGTTGGAGGACCTCGGCAATGAGCCACCTTCGATCAAGCTTGGTGATGCCTCTGTCGCCGCTCCATTCACTTCGAAGCTCGCCAATGTCATCGCTATTCCCAACATCATCCGTCAAGGACGATGCACGCTTATTGCTACCATCCAGATGTACAAGATTCTCGCTTTGAACTGTCTCATCTCCGCCTACAGTCTTTCGGTTTTGTACCTCGACGGTATCAAGTTCGGCGACGGTCAGGTCACTATTTCGGGTATGATGATGAGCGTCTGTTTCTTGTCCATCTCCCGGGCTAAGGTATGTTCGATTCCTCCTTTTAGCATTAGCTCTCACTGACTTGAAATTAGACCGTCGAATCTCTGTCCAAGGAGCGACCTCAGCACAACATCTTCAACACCTACATTATTGGCTCTGTCCTTGGGCAATTCGCTGTACACATCGCTACTCTGATCTACGTGTCGCAGTTTGTCCAACGCGTCGAGCCAAAGGACCCCAACCCCGATCTTGAGAAGGAATTTGAGCCCTCGCTGCTCAACTCCGCCATCTACCTCCTTCAACTCATTCAACAAATCTCTACTTTTGCCATCAACTACCAAGGCCGACCTTTCCGCGAGTCTATCAGTGAGAACAAGGCCATGTACTGGGGATTGATCTCCGTCTCTGGTGTCGCCTTCTCATGCGCAACTGAGTTCATTCCTGAGCTCAATTCTAGACTCAAGCTTGTTCCCTTTACTAGCGATTTCAAGTGGATGATCACTACTGTTATGCTTCTCGACTTTGGCGCCTGTTGGATTATCGAGAAAGGTCTCAAAGAGCTGTTCAGGAACAATAAGCCCAAGGATATCGCGCTCAGGCGACCGGAGCAAAACGCGAGAGAGAACGCACGCAAAAAGGAGGAGGAGAGGATAGAACAGGAAAAGAAGAACAAGGAGTTTGAGGAGAAGGCTAGAGCTTTGGGAATCAAGGTGTAGATAGATTTGGCGGATGTTTTTGTGTACACCGCTGCATTGCATAGCGGCTTGAGTAGACAGTACCCTCGCTACTCATATATAGACTATATCATTGCTTCTCAACTCGTATCATGCAGATGACGAATGCCATTTTCGCCTGCCTTCTCTCAATCTACGCAACACCCTTCAACTTCTCCAACAACTCCGCCATACTGTTCGCATATAGGTCGAACTCGCCAAAAATCTCTGTCACTGGATCATGTTCCTCGAAATCCAAATAGGCAGTCTTGAACCCAGCCTTCCTCGCGGCGGCCAGATCCCACGCATGCGCTGCAATGAACCACCGCTTCTCTTCATCCCCCACCTTCCTGGCGCTCAAATGCTCCTGCGCAACAGCGTACACTTTCGGATCCGGCTTTGCAATCTCAATCGCATCGCACGAAAGCAAATGGTCCTCATCCAGCTCGATATTAGCGCTGTGATAATACGCCAACGAAACCGCCTTCCCGCCATTCGTGACGCCATAAACGTCCCAGCCCGCACTGCGCAAACCGTCAAAACACTCCTTGAGCCCCTCGCGCGGACCCATGCTCTTGAACGCAGCCATTACGTCCGCTACGTCTGCGTCGCTGATGGTGCTTGCGTCGATGTCGACGACGGCGCAGGCGCGGCGGAAGGTGGTGCTTAGCACGGTGGCGATGGGCGCGTAGGTCGAGCAGAGGGATAGGTAGGTGAAGTCGCGCTGGGCGGCGTAGAACCAGGAGAAGAAGAGCGAGGTGGCGTCGATGTGGGGGTGGGTGGGGGACAGGATGGAGGAGATGGCGGAGATGGGGCGGGAGAAGGAGAAGCAGGTTCCTATTACGTCGAAGGAGGCAGAGGGGGGCATTTTGGTTTATGCTTTGTTTGCGTCTTTGGGTTGTGGTGTGGACGGGGTTGGTTTTGGATTTCTCACGAATTCGATCCCGAGGTAAGAATGAGGGAGGCTTGATGATACTTTCTGAAGATGCGATGTAAAAAGTGTTGATGTAATTGTAGCGAGTTTCACTGATCTCACAGCTTCTCTTTAAGTTACGTGCTGTTGTTTTGCCTGATGGTTGCATCAACACATCGGACGGATGTGGTGAAGTTGGAGTCTCCCCGCATCTCTCCCGTTCCCCGAACCTCGAATGGGGGCTACCGGCAACTACAAAAGCATGACGTAACCTGTTCCTCTCTCGCGCGTCTTTGATGCTCAGCTCTCTGATTTCGAATCTTCGTTATATGGGTTCGCTTCGCTCCGGAAAGGGAAAACAAGATAGAAGATCCACAATCGGCGCTAAAGCCCACGTGCGAGATGCGCGCACTTCTGGAGGCCTGAGAAGTGACATAGAGAGCTAAACCCTTTTGAGCGGCGTATATTATCGCCCTGTATCGCCCTGCAGGCTTTGATATCAACATCACTCATCAGCTTACATGGCCATCTCTCTTGCATCGTAGTCCTACTTCCCATCCTCTGTTCTTCCTTCAAAGATGCCGAGCGCAGGCACGTCGATCTACTTGGCTGTCGTAGTCGTGTGGAGTGCCACTTTCTACCAGTTCGTCCTCAAGGAAATCTTCAGCACCACACTCGGCCTCGGTCGCGTGGTGCAGAGCATCGACGACTTTCCATACGAATGTCGGCGCGTGCAGCATCCACGTCTTGAGGGATGCGAGGATCTATGGCTCGATGATGAGGCGAGGGTGCTGTATGCGGCATGTGCGGGGACAGACCCGGGTAGGACGCAGTGGTGTCAAGCGTAAGTATTGAGCACGTGATGTGGTGATCTGAGCTGAACCTGTGATGGAATTGATGCTAGAATAGATGGACTGACACCTCATAGGGCAAACCATCTAAATGTTACTGGGCGTAGACCCGGTGGTTCCGAACTCATCGCTCTCGACATGGACGATCCTGGCGTTGATGGACTCTTCAACCTACGCGCTATCAAGCCCCTTGGGTATGCGGGCGCAAAGGGCGACGGTGATCACGAGCTGGACCTTTTAGGATTTGATGCAGAGATCCTGGATGGCGACACGATTGAGTTTACTTTTGTGAACGAGCGCCCTCCCGTGGGCCCCTTCAACAATTACATGGAGGCGTCTGTTCTTGGCGCTAATTCTACGATTGATGTCTTTGAGATGAAGCGTGGGTCAGACACCATGCGTCATGTCAGGACCATCTGGTCATCAACTGTCCCTACGCCGAATCGTGTAGCTGCTCTTGGTAACGGGGAGTTCGTGGTGACCAATGATCACTCGACCAAGACTGGATTGGTAAGTGTAGACAAATATCGCAAGACTAAGTTGTTGTCTGACATTTCTCAGCGAATGCAACTCGACACCATCATTGGCGGTGGCAATATTGCCTTCTGCAACGTAAATGGCGAATGCCACACCGCTGTTAGCGGTGACGAACCTGCTGAAGAATTGCCCGCACACCTTCGCATCGCTGAACCCTTGTACAAAGAATATCTTAACAAAGCGCGATCTCTGCTACCAAAGCCCAAACTCAGGTTCCCCAACGGCCTCACGCGTGGTTTCGACAACTTAATCTATCTCCCCAGCAGCTTCGATGGCCAGATCCGCGTGTATGCGCTTACCAAAGATAACATGTTGCGCCTGGTCGATACCATCCACACTGGCTATCCTCTCGATAACATCTCACCTGATGCCAGGGGTGATCTATACGTTGCAGCGTTCCCAGACCTTCGGGCCACATTCAAGAAAATGGCCGAACCACTCAGCGGAGGAGCGCCAAGCACGGTTCTGCGCATCCGCAAGACTGTTGACATGGAGAAGAAGAAGGTGAATTACCACGTGGAGAAAGTATTGGAGGATAGAGATGGGAAAGTCCTGGGTGCGTCGACGACGGTGAGACATGATGTGAAGACTGGGAGATTGTGGATTGGAGGTGAGTCTTAATACTCTGAGCACGTGGAGACGGCGATATGCTGACCTATTACAGCGGCGGTACATCCGTATCTTGTTGTGTGCGACCCAAAGGCGGCAATTTAGGGTCAAATACACAAAATGGTGGAGGAGACGCGATCGAGTATGAGGTGATGGATGAGGGAAAATTCCGTCGAAGTCCATTTGGTAGATGAGAAGCATGCAGAGCTTTGCTACACAACAATGACAGACGGGACTCGCATCGTTTGCATATATCCAGCAGTCGATCGTTACCTACATTACACTGGCCAGTGATGCGATATGTGTATTAGAGTTGACACAACGAGAGTGAGCAGCATTGCAAAGGACCGCAACGCGGCATTTCTGTGTGTTGTAGTAGTCGTTATCCATTCTTCTTTTCTCATCAATAACTTTTCTCATCAATAAGTGTTCCAACTAAGATATGAAACTCTAGAAAACCAACACAGTTTGAGACCCCCTAAAACCCACTGCTTGATTTCCAATCATACTAAGTTGTCGATATTATATCTTTGACATTTTTTTATTCCTAAACAAAAATGGACCAATGCAGTTTGCATTTGATATCGCATTCAGTGGATACGTTCAGGCCGCATTACCATCCTTGCTTGGGCCCCACCCACAATTCCCTAAAAAAAGTCTGCACATCAAAACGAGAGACGCAAGAACAAAAACATTCAACAGCAGGCATTCGCTACTGGTCTCCCACGTAGCTACTACTCTGCCGGTATGTTGCTTGAATAGGGCTGAGCGGACGGGAAGCCTTGTTTTCAACATCCTATGGTCGAATGTGAAGGGGCTGCCCTTCAAAGCAGCCTATGAATTTATAGCGCAACATTCCTGGTTCTAAGGTGCGTGTTATACCTGAGAATAGTCAAAATAACACTTGAAGTAGTAATCATTGTTTGTCCCAAGATCAGGCAAGATCGTTGCTTTCCTCCGAGGAATAGCTTGAGCTGAGGTCAACATTGAGCACAGTGCGTGAACACCACTTTCTTTAAATGCGGCAAGAAATGATACAAGAACCTTGCCGCACTTGATCGATACAGTCAATTGATCTCGAATTGGTTCCAATGACATGTTCAACCTTGCAAAATGTTAATCACATGTGCGCGTGGCGATTTCAGCCATTGCGTCATCCACATTGTGACCTTTGCGGCACGACATCAGGCACAACACTTCTCCAGTCCCAGAACACTATCTACTTTGAAGATAACTTTGAAGATACTGCAAGTTCAATCAGGAGTCGTGTACCATGGGGCAGTCGTGCTTTCAGTCCCGTTCTTTCCAAAAGTGCACTCCACAGGTGAATCCACGGAAAACTCTGGATCAAGTGCCAAAATGCTAAACATTCCAGGACTTGAGAGACTTATACACGCAGTAGATCTATGCAAAGATAAGAAGCGGCCCATCACTTCGATCGGGGGTGATAAGACAAACGTGTTCTAGAATGAGGAAGTTCACACACTGCTTCAGGCTGGCAGGTCTTCGCTTCGACCTCGATCACCGCGTTGCCATAACGTCACTACTGCCTTTGTCTAGCAGCACTGCGGCACAAAGACCTACAATACTAATACGACCGCAACGACCGGCACTTCAGCCGTTCCTCAAATCTGGACTTTACCGAAAAGTGGCATTCCCAAGATTTCTACAAGTGTCTGGCCCTCCAGGCGAGCACCTGCATTCGGACGCACGATACAAGGTTTACATTTCGTGGCTCTCGCATGTATGCGGGGGTCCATGGCTTGAGAAGCCAAGGCAATGCCGCGATGCAAATGCCTCTAAAGCTGTCGACGAATTATAGAGAGTCAGCTCAAGTCACAAGCAATATGAAGACATCACGAAAGCAAAGAGAGCATGAGGATTTGTCATTTTCACAAGAGCAGGCGCTTCATAGCGAGTATGAAGAGAGAAAGATGGGACATCGAGGCCATAGGATGAGACTCACATCCTGTCAATCAACTCTGCGAGCTGCCATCTTCAACAACGCAGCTCGGCTGCACAAGTAGTGACCTTATCCTTGGGCACAGTGTCAGCCGAACGGACTGTGCCTAGGTATGCCAAGACATCTCACGCATAGCCAATTCGAAGCAAGAGATGATCGCCCAAGCTATACGATTTGATTGCTCTTTGCTGATACTTGACTTGGTCGCTCAACCTCTGGGGCCGTTTATATCGTCCCGCAACCTTTGCCATGTGCCGAAGTAGTTGCAGGCGGCATACAACCATTGCTTCGGGTTGGAAGAGGAGGACTAGTTGGGAATACTTCACCCGAGCTCTCACGATAGCTGATAGTTCGCAATCGAGGGCGCTGGGACTGTGCCAAGCATGCACTTCGGATCCAGCACTTGTACCATCAGGCGAGCGATGCGGCCAGTACCCCTTAGTGTCAAAGTCTCCTTGGAGAGACGTACCGCCATCTTGTGCCCTAATGCGCCAACAGCCGATTCAGTCTAGGTTATCTATCCACATACGTCGTCCTTGCGATCATGCGATCGAGTTCCATCTAGATGGTCGTGGCAGTCTAAGCCAGGTCGCTTACTGCTGCCACAGCAGCCCTTGGCACAATGCCTTGCAAGCTTGTATCTGACTCGACCCATACAGTGGGAAGATCGTCAGGTACTGCTTGAAGAACTCGGATCATCATTCCATGCCCGTCATTCACAGATGTGTCGCTGACTGCCTCAGCGAATGCCGCCTGACAACGAGCGTGCATCCGTCCCAAGGTTATCGAGCTGTTCCACTAGATGCTAGCTGATAGCTGAAATGTCCATCACCATAGCACATAACACTACAGCCATGGCATACTTCAAACTCGATGCAAGCTCTCCCTCAGCGACGCCCACTTCATGCACACATCCCGAAGTTCTCTTGGCACAGCCAAGCTTTCCCGAAGAGGCGGAGTCTATGAACTTGTCGAAAGTAAGCTATACATATTGCTTGGACGATCTAGGCATGGCACATGTGTCTAGAGCGATCTGATGACATGCTCGTAACTGCCCGATCAGTGCCGTCCGGTCAGCATCGACGCAGCCCTTCGAGCCCAGTAGCATTGCGTCGCCAGATAGCTATTTCTCAAACACCCTCAGAACGAAAGCTATCGCTGATGTCCGATGGGCTCGTCAATATCGGATTGGTTCCGAGCAAGCAGGGTCTTTGATTTTGTCTCCCCGGGTCTTCTAAGCCTCACCAGCGGTCACTGCCGCTTGAGACATCTTGTGCGACTCTCTAGCTCACGACGCATACTTTTTCGGGGCTTCAAAACTTCCCCTCCAGTACTGCAAGCCTTTGCATCATGCGGGAGACGTTGAAGCCAATGATAGTTTGTAAAGCATTCCTGTGGCGTTCACGTGATCACGAGATCCTTTTCCATTCGCTGCTCCATGGCATTAATGTACCATTAGGTACTCGGTACACATCTCCGCAGTACTAGATACAGCCCAGGAACCTTGTATTCAGCCTTATCCTGTGTCGGAACTGCCAAGGTGATAGCGTAAAAGTTTATTTTGTCCAAGTCAGCGTTGCCGAATATCGCCAACCGCACCCCCAGATCTACGGAGATAGTGCCGGAAGAGTGCACGTTCTCGAACTGGCTAGGGTACATCATGGGATCCTAAGTTAGGCTAGCCTTATGGCTGTGTTCAGCTCGTTCGTAAACGATTCTTTCCCAATGGATAATGTTTAAAGCTAACGAAGCCATCGATATCTAGCCATGCGTTCCGACGATACGGGTTGGTTAAGCGAGCCGCACCCACCCGCTGGCGCGATCCAGCACAGCAGGAGTGACCTGTCGAAGGTACACGCTCGTTGGTCTCAGATACTAGGTACATAACCGCTGCATGGAGTCCACGGACTCCCCGATCGCCAAGCCCAGCGGGACAGACTGTGCCAAGCACTTCAAGGCTTCCCCACGCTCACGCTTGCTCGCTGTACATTGAAGCGGAGGGCGCCCTCGACGCCATGTCTCGTGGCCCTTCTGTCGAACTATCAACGATGCCGCGACCTCCGTCGACATGTCGGTTCATAGGCATCAATTAGTGTAAGACTATGGAAGTGGCAAAAACATTACCATCGAACCAGAGCATGAGACAGGCTCACAAGTAACAGGCTTGCATGAGCTACATGTCGGCCCTCGCGTGCAATGCGCAGGCATCTTAGCATGCGAACGCTTGTTTGTGCCTTCGGCTACAGCACGATTCAGCTTCACACCTGCGATCGTGGAGCAATCCAGGTCTGTCGCGGGTAAAATCGAGAACGACGATGGCCAGCTAGTTGCTTCGAGCATGTCGAGAAAGCATGAAGATAGCTCGAGAATCAAGTATAAAGAGAACTCAGATCTTCATCGCCGTCAGGCATCAGCCTGGTATCGGTCTCGATCACTACTGCCTGACTCTTCCTCTACCTTGTGGATTGTCTTTCCACCTCTTCTTATCTCAAGTTACTCTCACAATTCGCCAACATGAAGTTCTCTCATGCTGCCCTGGCTGCTTTCCTTGCGGCCTCAGTTGCCGCAAGCCCCATCGTTCCTCGCAACTATGATGTTGAGGATGTGAACGATCATGCTCGTCGTCGAGGGGCTCCTCCACCCCCTCCACCCCCTCCGCCCCCTCCACCACCTCCACCTCCACCTCCACCTGCTCCTAAACCAGCAACTCCTCCGCCAGCACCCGCACCCAAGCCTGGGCCTGCTGCCCCAGCGCCTGCACCCAAACCGGCGCCACCTCCTCCACCTCAACCTCCACCTCCACCTCCACCAGGTATGCAGCTTCCATTACATGATGTGAATTGTCTTTGGTGTGATTGGAATCACTTCACGGAATAAACTTAGACATGCCTTCGCATTCATAGTACATCTTGCTAACTTGAGCACAGTATGTCTGGACTCTGTGACTAAGCTTGTTAATCCTGCTTGAGCAAAGGCACTGACTTCACACCTCTACCTGTAGCCACCACCTCCTCCACCTCCTCCCCCGAAGGTGGAACCAAAACCTGCACCAAAGCCTGCACCTCCGCCACCACCTCCAGGTATGAATCTCCCAAGACAAAGTGTTCAGTTTACTGCATACAACCCGCACGCCACGATGCGGGCTCACTTGCCGCCTTGATAGATATGACTAACTTAATTGCAGTATGTTGAAATCACGATACCCAGAATTTCTGGCTATACTCCATAGACATGTCACTGATCTGATCTTTCTTCCTCCAGCCACCACCGCCGCCACCGCCACCTCCCCCTCCTCCTCCTCCCAAGGTTGAGCCAAAGCCGGCACCAAAACCTGCACCGCCTCCACCACCACCTCCAGGTAAGAAGCTTTCCGTGCTATGCGATTAAACTAGTCACGTGAGACAGATCACGTGTAGCCCTACCCTTCCCAGAACATCTTGCTGACTCAATCACAGTATGTTCGCCCAGCAAAATTTTAAGTATAATTTAGTATGTGAATAAGGTATACTAACGGAATTCCCTCATCCAGCCACCACCGCCACCTCCACCACCACCTCCCGCGCCAAAGCCAAACCCGCCGGCTCCGAAACCTGATACTCCGGCACCTAAGCCAGACACACCGGCTCCTAAACCAGGTATGCTCCCCTCTTTCGAATCTATTAGAGTTTTACTGATTCTGTAGATACGCCTGCTCCCAAGCCGGGAACCCCACCTCCCAAGCCAGGTATGTTGTAGACTTGAACGACGCTCAACAACACCGCTGACTTTGCAGATACGCCAGCTCCTAAGCCCAACACTCCTGCTCCAAAGCCGGATACTCCTGCGCCCAAGCCCGGCACTCCAGCTCCAAAGCCGGATACTCCTGCGCCCAAGCCAGGTCAGTTCTTCGGAGTATCCCCATAGCCAATATTGACTCGCAGAACAGACACTCCTGCGCCCAAGCCGGATACTCCTGCACCCAAGCCCGGCACTCCAGCTCCAAAGCCGGATACTCCTGCGCCCAAGCCAGACACTCCCGCCCCCAAGCCGGATACTCCCGCGCCCAAGCCAGGTATGTTATATGTTTTGATCCGGTGCTAGAAGACATTACTGACTGCTCAGATACACCGGCTCCGAAGCCCGATACGCCAGCCCCCAAACCTGACACACCGGCGCCTAAGCCAGGTAAGTTACCCGTAATCTCACTCTTGTAGGACACCACTGATTTTGTAGATACCCCGGCCCCAAAGCCAGACACTCCTGCGCCAAAGCCTGGTAAGTGATGGCACAAGCAGTCTTGCAAGTTGAAATCGTACTAACTGCAAGTAGATACTCCAGCACCCAAGCCAGATACTCCCGCGCCTAAGCCGGATACGCCTGCCCCCAAGCCAGGTCAGTTCCTCAAGAGTATCGCGATCGCCCATATTAACTCGCAGAACAGACACGCCAGCGCCCAAGCCAGACACTCCTGCCCCCAAGCCAGGTAAGGCAATTGGCTTGTAATCAGATTCGAGTTGTCACTGACTTCATTTTGTAGACACTCCTGCGCCTAAGCCAGATACGCCTGCGCCTAAGCCAGATACGCCTGCGCCTAAGCCAAATACTCCCGCGCCTAAGCCAGATACTCCAGCTCCAAAGCCAGACACTCCCGCGCCCAAACCAGGCACTCCGGCACCGAAGCCTGGTAGGTACGTTACCAGTTTGAAAAACAAAGCAAGCCATTGTTAATAATCTGCAGATTCCGAAGAACCTAAATCAGACACACCTGTTCCTGGGCCAGGTAAATAATTGCTGTATTTCACTGCATTGCACGAGACTGACTTGAATAGAAAATCCGGCGCCAAAACCTGACACTCCCACGCCAAAGCCAGATACTCCTGCACCTCAGCCAGACACGCCAGCACCGAAACCCGACATTCCTTCACCTAAACCTGATAATCCTGTGCCAAAACCTGACAATCCGGCACCTCAACCCCAACCTGATATTCCTTCTCCAAAACCCAATACTCCAGCGCCTCAACCAGACATTCCTTCACCAAAACCAGACGTTCCTGCGCCACAGCCACAACCGGATACTCCGGCGCCAAAACCAGATACGCCAGCGCCGAAACCTGACACTCCTTCACCCAAGCCAGATACTCCGGCGCCACAACCAGACACTCCGGCGCCGAAACCAGATACGCCAGCGCCTCAGCCAGATACTCCAGCGCCAAAACCAGATACTCCAGCACCGAAACCAGATACGCCAGCGCCGAAACCTGACACTCCTTCACCCAAGCCAGATACTCCGGTGCCACAACCAGACACTCCGGCGCCGAAACCAGATACGCCAGCGCCTCAGCCAGATACTCCAGCGCCAAAACCAGATACTCCAGCACCGAAACCAGATACGCCAGCGCCGAAACCTGACACTCCTTCACCTAAACCGGATACTCCTTCGGCCAAACCCGACACGCCCGCGCCCGTGCCTCAGCCGGACACTCCTTCACCAAAGCCAGACACTCCTGCGCCAAAACCGGATACTCCGGCGCCTCAACCTCAGCCAAGCACACCAGCGCCCAAACCCGATACTCCTGCCCCTAAACCCGACACTCCTGCACCTGCGCCTCAACCAAGCACTCCAGCGCCAAAACCCAATACGCCTGCCCCCAAACCTGATACACCTGCTCCAAAACCCGACACTCCTGCACCAAAACCCAGTACTCCAGCTCCGAAGCCGAAGACTCCGTGATTTCTGGTCCTGGTATAGGAGCAGCTGTGTACGATTTCGTACAGATTATGTTAGCTGTTTTCAGTGGTTGTTGTGGCTGTTGACCAGATGTACCTTGTAATTGACTAATTTCCTGCCTTCTTTTAAGTTCTGAGTCTTCTGGTTTTGCTGGACTTCGGATTACATGTATCTACAAGCAAGTATGTAAGCTAGTCTTTCAATACGAAACTGTTGAGCTATTGAAGCTATTAAATATCATACCTAGTGGTATAAATCGTCCTTACTTTTAATGTCGCGAGATGAAGGCGAACTTCACAAAGCGTTAGTTTATACACTTAACTAACTCGCATTTGATACTTATACTTGACTACCGAAAATTCGACGCGTATAATCGTCATATCCCTTATATCCGATAGCGCTTCCGTCCATGCATCTTCCTTTGGAAAGAAGACTGCATCCCTACTGTGTCCCGGATCAAGAAATGCACTGTCCAGGATGTTTGTAAAGGCCTGAAGAAACTTGGCAATGCTGACACGACCAAGCACGAGGAAAGCGGTGTGGTAGTCGCACTCAACGTTCTTTGGGTCTCTGTGATCCGGTATCGCCACGACGCTGAGCCTCTTGGCTGCGAATTTGACAAGATGAAAGATGTCTGCAGGGCCGCGAAAACAAGCTTCCAGGGGTATAATTTTCGTGATTTGCATACGCACGGGGTGAAGGTTGCGAAGCTAAGGCAGTATATGCAATATGTACTTGGGGACAGATCCCTCAACGTGGATGTCACAAAGCTTGAGGGTGAACGAAATCTCTCATTATCTCAGTTCTGACAGGTAAGGGTAGAATCTCCTTCTTTTGTATCGTGTTGTACACTGATAACTTCTTGTTGGATATAGCTTAGTAGAAGATGTGCTTAGCGACAGCAGAGATGCCGCCAGGAGCGAGGGGACTGCTTGTATAGTCCCATAATGTGACCTTGAAAATAACTCACTTGCGGATTACCGAAGGCCATTGATATTCAGTACTACCTTGTGCATCCTAGCGAGTAAATCCTCGGTCGTCTTTGACAGATTTACCACGGTGGTGCGGTAAGAATCTGAATCGTAATTGATGGATCTTGCAATCATCCGGTACATGTCGTACATGCTTGCCCAGCGATATCAGAGTGCTACTAGAAAATATCTCTCTACTCAATCTCGATTCTGATAATCCGACATTTCACCAAATGACATGCTGGGCAAAGCCGCAAGCGTTGCCACAATTATCAGGTCTAATCTGCGGAATTGGTCCACATAGCGGCGTAACTAAGGTGTACTCAATTTCATCTTACGGCATTTTTGGGCTCTTCTCTCAGGTTCCAAATGATTGACGAAAGCCGCGAGTCTTCGTTTCCGTCTCACGGGGGCGACATCGTAAGGCGAGAAGTCGCTATCTTCCTCAAGTTAGGGGCAAAACTCTTGGTATAACGGCTCGTGTTCCTTGCTCAGCAGGATCTTCAAGCACGATTTTGTAGCAAGAAAGATCTCCTGCGTTGATCGAGAAAAGATCGATGCAGTGAGGTGGTTGAAGGACGGCGGTTTTGGCGATGGGACCACCCGAGGCCCACTAAGTAGCCGATCCGACTGGCGTCCTCAGTTTGTTATTGTAGAGTTACTGTACTTGAGCATATTTTAACCTGACCCTGTCCTTTTAAGACAGATGTTTAATCTATGAAAGTGAAAGTCTTGGCCTTCTCGGCATCGACTTGTGGCTTTGCTCGTCAAACGTGCTCCGAACCGCGACGATTGAGCTGAGCGACTTAGAACATTCTTTTCAAGCACCTATAGACTGATTGTCTATAAGCTCACAATCTAGAGGACAATAGAGTCAGTATTCCCACATCACCCGAGTTTGATCGTTCCTCTGACCATCGATAGTCAATACCATTCCTAGCTACAACTTTCTTTTCACAGGCCGCTATGACACCAAGCAACAATCGTTTGTGTATGGGGTACATGTGCATAGCACTGTTGCAAATAGGCTTCTTTCTGGCATATTACTCGTCCTTACCTTTCCTTTAGACGCACGCAGGTCAGACCCCACTGCTGCAGATTGTCGCTGACGAATTCTTTTTGAAAAGGATTTGTGAAGAAGGGTAGGTGATTTTCTAGTAATTTATAACACTTCTACGACGTATTGTAGTCGCCATACTACTTTATCACGAATCACGAATCACGATTTGTCTGTTGGGAAATGTCGTAGACCGAAGCTGCTTGTTGCAGGTGTGACCGAGTCGCGAGCACGGTGTCAGTCATTGTGACGAGCTAACGCGATGACAAGTGAATATAGCGAGACAAACATCCATCACGCAATGCTAGCTCAGCCATCGCCTTTAATTGTGCAATGCTCAGCAGGGGCTGTTTTATCTGCTGGTACGACGGCCAGTCCCAGCCACAAGCAAAGAAAATAGCCACTCGCTTGTTGCAAACGTCTTTACAGTGAAACCACGATCGAACTCAGGTGATGTGGGAATACTGACTCTATTGTCCTCTAGATTGTGAGCTTATAGACAATCAATCTATAGGTGCTTGAAAAGAATGTTCTAAGTCGCTCAGCTCAATCGTCGCGGTTCGGAGCACGTTTGAATGCTATAAGGAAGGAGCCAGACTGTGGTTCCTGATCCTCGAGCACGAAGAGTAAACTATACACCTCTGTCAAGGAATGACCTTCCAGGGATGTCCTGAGAACGTGCTTGGCCAGGTGATCTATGCTGGTTGTCTGCAAGGAAGTGAAGTAATTGAGTCCATTGTATAGCTGGAAGGTTCCGCGGGCCAAAGATGCGATGTAAGGCTTATCGATATCTGATAGAGCCTTCCAAAAGACCTAGAGGTCAAGGCTGATTAGATGTGTGATAACGGGCGGGTCGAAGGCTGCGTGCACTATTGCTTAGCGCACCCCCCAAAAGGTCATACCCGATCTCGTATCTTCTGGAAGGCGACGAGTGAAGGTTGCACGGAATCTGACGTAAAATGAGCACCTGTTTGGTGTGGACGATAAGCACGTATCAATTTGCGACAGGAAAGCACAACACTCTCATGACACCCACAAATATGATGATGGACCCCAACAGCTAAGGAGCCTTTGTTATCGGGGCACCTTGGTGCTGGTAGCACACAAGTGGCCTGCTTTGTGTGATATGTGGGTGCTACCTGAAAGGCAGTAGGAGACAAACGCCAATCAACTTCTTACTTCTGCTGTCAGACCTTGACCACCCGCACCTAACACACGTTCAGCCTCCGGTTTGGCAGAAGAAGACTCAGCCGCTATTACATCGCCTTAGTGTCCCAATCTGCCGTCGATATGTCGACATCTAAAGCCACAGAAGGTGAACGCATTCGGCAGGAACTGGTCGAATTTGCAAAATTACGACCTGAACTGGAACCATACATCATACTGAGTGGCCGTGACCGTCATCGTCAAGCACCCAGCCTTTTCACAAGTAAAGGTAGACTGCTACAGTCTTGCCGGCCCGAGACCTCACTCTCGACTGCGGCACTCGAACATGCGGACGGTCATGTCGACGAGCATCAATGCCAACATGAGTTACTCGAAGCCATTAAGTCACATCCGGAATTTCAGAAGTACTTGGTATGCAGTGGTAGACTTCGCCACCGTCAGAGGCCAGACCTGTTCAGCTCAAAAGGTCGTCTCTTGGATACTTATCGATCGGAGGTAAATTCAGCAGCCCCCATACCATTTATCGCAACCAACGGCGAAGTCAGACAAGCTGCATCATCTCAAATTGACAGAAATTCCCTCATAGCACAATGGAGCACAGCCGAAAGGCTCTCTGAGAATGACCTTATCCTCATGAAGATGGTGCTCACCGTCAAGCAACGCTATACTCTAGCCCCGGAAGTCTTCAAGGCTGATGGCGAATTCCGAGCTCAATTCTCGCGTCTACCACTACAGCCATCAGATATGCCATTATACCGGTACAGGCTCTCAAGCTATGTGTCGCGAGCACTCTTGTAACCCCTTGCATATGCGAGTCTCTGGAATTTTGCAAGGTAATCAACGATACGAAGGCGAACTACACGGTTGACGACAGCAACAGCCGGCAAGAGTTGCTGCGATACACTCACAGCCGCGCAAACTCTCGTGTCCATCCCGAAACCGTTTCCGAGAACGGCGTTGAGCCAGGCCTTACTGAGGCTCAACTGCCTGAGACGTTACGGCGCTGCCGGGAAGATATCAATAAGGCATAGTTACGAACTGGAGCGATGGAAATGCACATCTGAAGGTGGTAGTACATGTAGGGAAGTTGTTTTTGGGATCCCCAATGGATTCGTTCGCCAATTGGTATAGAGGAGAGTCAAGTGTTGTTACGGTCATGAAATCTAGTCAACCAAATCTTACATAATTGACCCTTCCATCACTCTTCCAGACCCTTTACGAGTGCGACCGAAAATAGAGCTGTGCAGGTAACAATAATGATGCAGCACCTAACTAAATGGCCCGCCATGTTCTGGAATAGATAGGGATTGAGGCAAATAAATGACAAGCATCAATCACGTGGGCTGGGTAAAAAAGGGATGGACAAAGAAGACTGTTTCGGAGGCGTGTAAAGCAAAAAAGAACAAAAAAGGAAGTTGTAGCTAAGAATGGTTTCGATCCATTGTCCTCCGGGTTATGAGCCCGGCGCGCTTCCGCTGCGCCACTCAGCTTTGAACTGATTGATGAGAGGAGATGATTTTATCTTATTTATATACTTGTTGTATGCTTGCACAGCATAGGGCTATGAAGCTTTATCGGCGAAAGTGTGATGATTCTACCAGTTGCCCCACCTCTGTGGGATTTTGCGCGGCCAGGGTCTATAAGCGAGCCACGGAACGCTGACCGAGGAACGAGTACCGCGCTTTTCGTTACATTTGGGCGACTTTGGGAATCTTGCCTCAGGCATAGTATGTATTGATGCCATACCGCAACGAAAAGTGTCAGGGGCTCCTGGGGTCCAACAAATGGTTTTCCAGTCGTCTCGTGCCAAGCAAAGATGCATTGTAGTCGCCACGCTGATAAAGACAACGACAGACGATCACAGTCGCTTTTGATAGCGAGCGACAATCTGGAATAGATAATGAGGTGACAATGATTCCAGATTCACGACACAGTATGTTCGATGTTTGGGAGCGAAGGGCAGCAGACAATTGCTCATACTGCGGTGACTGGTGCTCGAAACAGGCAGAGACCCACATGTGACACGAGATGAGATAAGGGCAGGACGGATAGAATTACACTGAGGTTCTACGAACTCGAGCGAGGTTTAGTCGGTTGTAGCAAGATGTTTGTGGAGATGCCGGAGCTTTGGTGGGTTGACGATACATTGGACGAAAGCGGCCTAGCGCTGAGCGCGAAACACGCTTCCACGCGACGCGTCGAGGTCAGCTTCCACTAACAGCACATCCCACGAGTACTTTCATACACTATGAATCAATGAGCAGTTATTCCGCAGGCATACCATCCTCTTTCGACCCTGCACTTCTCTACTCCGAATTCGGACTCCTTCAGCACGCTTCTCAATCACTTTCCTTTTCCGACGACATCGAGGCATTGCAGCAGTGCATCACCGAAGATACTGCTAAGAAGACTAAAGAGGGCGTCGTGATACAACATCGAGCCTGGAAATTAACGGACGCCTTTCGTAGCGAAGGCGACGCTCCGCTCGGTACTTGACAGCGGAATACTCACTCTGTATTTGACTCATACCTATAGACACACCTGCAAAACGTAAAAACCAATTCCCCGTAAAGCGCCTCGGCACCCACTCATCCACTGAAGATCGCACCTTCCCATCGTCACCTCCACCATACACCATGCCGCTCATCTCGTCTCCTATTGCCTATCCACCAAGCTCTTTGCCGCAAGACCTCACGCCGAGGAAGCGGAAGCGCCCCGACGAAGTGCGAGAGCCGCTCAAGGATGTCCAGAACAACAATGCATCCCGCAAAATCGGCGGCTTCTTGGATGACTCCGACGACGAGGATGACATTGCGGCGCTCAAAGAGCATACGCTGAAGAGGCGGGCAATTAGCACAATGAAGGATCTGCCCTCACTACCTGATGGCTTTGCTGACAACACACCACCCGCGAGCCAGGATGAGATGCTCGACCCAGAAAGCATACCTGTCGAAGACCTTGATAACTACAGCTTCGCATCACGGTCGCAGTCTCCAGTCAAGCGCTCAACTACTGCAGAAGCACCCCTATCAGCTCAATCATCGAGAGGTGTTGTGGCACGAAACTCGAGTGGCAAGGCAATATACATTTCCAAGAAAGTAAAGAAGCAAGCAGTGTCCTATGAGCAACTCATCGCATCGCGATCTGTAGTCGAGGAGGGCAAAGCCAGAAAAAGCTACTACGGCCTCAACATCCACGAATTAATGGATGAGGCGAAGGCATTGGATGCCGAAAAAGCAGAAAGGGTGCCACAACCTGTAGTCGAGCTGCCGCAACCATCCGTTGAGCACGACACGGGCCGTACTGGCAAGAGCAATCGCACGTTGATGTGGACCGAGAAGTATCGCGCGAAGAAATTCACCGATCTGGTTGGCGACGAGCGAACACATCGATCAGTCCTACGCTGGCTCAAAGCTTGGGACCCTATCGTCTTCCCCGGCTCGGCGAAGCAGAAACCAAAAGCCGCCAAGGCGAATTTTGCAGATGAAGAACAGCGGCATCGCAAGATCTTGCTATTAACGGGCCCGCCCGGCCTCGGAAAGACCACACTCGCACACGTATGCGCACGACAAGCAGGATATGAAGTACAAGAAATCAACGCTTCCGATGAGCGAAGCCGCGACGTGGTCAAAGGACGGATAAGAGACATGGTTGGCACAGAGAACGTCCGAGGCGTTCACACAAATACAGCAAAGGGCAAAGTGCGAAAGGCCGGTAAGCCAGTGTGCGTTGTTGTCGATGAGGTAGACGGTGTGGTCGGAGGTAGTGGAGGAGCAGGCGAGGGCGGATTCGTCAAGGCACTCATTGATCTGATCACGTTAGACGAGAAAAACTCGAAGATGACCGGGCAAGAATCAGGAACTACCAAGCGAAAGAAGGGCGACAAATTCCGCTTGCTACGTCCCCTCATTTTGATCTGCAACGACCTTTACCACCCGTCTCTACGCCCGCTGCGGCAGTCCTCGATGGCTGAGATCGTTCGTATTCGGCATCCTGCGCTGAATATGGTCGTCACTCGTATGCAAGACATCTTCGTCAAAGAAGGCATCCAGTGCGACTCTGACGGCGTCAGGCGACTGTGTGAAGCTACTTGGGGCGTCAGCACCAAGAAAGAAGGTGGCACTGGTAGTGGGACTGGCGAAGGCGATATCCGGGGGGTCATGGTTGTTAGTGAATGGGTAGCTGGCCGTCTACGATCTTCACACGACCACAAATCGAAAGAGAGGCCACATCTGAGCCGGAAATGGGTCGAGGACAACTTTATCAACGATTTACGTCATGGCGGGGGCTCAGCGCGAAGCTTGGGGCGCGGTGGTGCGAAAGATGTCGTTGAGCGTGTCTTCAAAGAGGGCGCTGGCTTCCCGAAGCAAGCTGAGACTACGGACATGCGGACTGCAGCTGCGCGCGCAAAAGCTGGAGTCATTGGTGTCGCCGAAGGTGCCAAGCGTCGCGCAATGGATCGCCTTAGGGAGATGGTTGACACAAGCGGCGAGTGTGATCGAGTCGTGACTGGTAAGTTCTGCATCAACATTCGATTGATCATGAGGACTGACGTTCAATCAGACTGCTTTACTGCCTACCCCGAGAAGCCATTCCAAGACGACACTCTTCTGAGCAAACCATCTGCGGCTTACGAGTGGCTGCATTTCCATGACACAATCAACTCCGCAGTCCACGGATCACAAGAATGGGAACTCGCACCCTACTTGTCTAATTCGGTCCTTGCTTTCCACCACCTATTCGCATCTCCTCGTAAACAAAGCTCAGACGCCACGGCTGACCCAGACGCACAACTTTTGCCCTTCACTGGGCCGGGTGCAAACTTCGCTGCAGCTGAGCAATCCAAAGCAAATAGGGCACAGCTTATGGCACTACAGTCGACCTTGAGTCTACATCTTACGCGGATGTTTCGCAGTCCTGAGGAAATGGCTCTTGAGCTCATACCTTACACACTGCGGATGCTGTCACCCGATGTCAAACCAGTCATTGTCAATACCGGCGCATCTGGGTCGAAGTCCTTTGCTTCAGCCACAGTCCGCAAGGCGTCCGAAAAGGCACTTGTCAAGAAAGCTGTCGAGGCGATGGCTGCAACTGGTGTCCGCTTCGAGAAATCACGAATCGAAAACGAGGACATTGCGAATCGCAACGCTGGCTTTGTGTGGCGCATGGAGCCATCACTCGATGTGATGGGCACCTTCGACACAATGGCAGTCAAGAAGGAAGAAAAGGTGCGTTACGCAGTGCGCAGCGTCTTGGAGCAGGAATGGCGGATAGAGAGTGCACGCATCGATATGGACAATCGCAGACGCCGCGGAGGGCAAACTGAGGCTGATGAAGTCGAGGAGCCAAAAGAGGAAAAGACGACTGAACAGAAGGTTGCAGAGGCCAATGCAAAGGCTGTAAAACGAGACTTCTTTGGCAGAGTGATCAAGGAGAAGCTTCTGGACGAGGGTGTACAAATAAAGAAGCAGGTGGAGAACAAAGGCGGCGATGAGGGCAGGATTTGGGTATCGTTCAATGAAGGGTACTCCAACGCAGTGAGAAAGCCAATCACAGTGGACGAGCTATTGAGGGGTTTATAGGCGGCCTAATTCACTAAGCAAATCGAGCCACTCGGCAAGTTCAATTGTTACAATGCACCGATTGGAGCGTTCTCGCCCCATGCCCAAGCGATGTACGTGGGTTGTTCGCATCGTACGCCCGTAAGTCGGCTCTCAAGCATGGAATATCCACAACATCGTGTCGTCATTTGCCAGTCAGCGTGGTCGCCTAGAATAACAGTCAGGCGCAACAATCATCGGCTCTTGGCACAGGAAATACAAGATGGAAGTGACACCACTGTCACGAATATGAGCCAATCAGAATGCAGCCAATCACTCGAGGTCGCCCGGGGATTGGTTGCGAACCTAGCAAAACACGCTGTGGATCCTCCATGCACAGGAGCGGCACAGCACGCAGCCTGACCTCTGAGTGGGCTATATATAATAAGACTGTGCGACCAGCCATGTGGAATTGTGCATCAGTCAACATGGCTCCGCTTCAGCTTTACTTGTCATTCTATTCCTCACTTTTCAGGTCCATGTGGACACTTGCCTTTGCTCGACTGTATAGACCTCAAAATCTCTCAAAACGCGATTTGACTGGCCGTATCGCAATTATCACAGGTGCAAATAGTGGTATAGGGCTGAGCATTGCGACTCATCTGGCCAGACAGGGCGCGAAAGCGATCGATGAGATCGTCAGCAAGATTGGAGACAAGAGCAGGGATAGGCTACATTGCTGGAACCTCGATACAAGTGACTTGTCATCCGTCCGAGCATTCTGCGGCCGCTGGGAGCGAGAAGGTAGCCATGAAATCGACATGCTCGTCCACAATGCCGGCATCGCTTCAATCCCAGCAAACTCGTCTCCGACGACCCCGGACGGCAACGACCTCATCCTCACCACCAACTTCCTCGGCTCCTTTCTCATGACACGCCTTCTCCTCCCTCACCTCACATCAGCAGCTCGCGTCGTCTTAACCAGTAGTACGGGGCACTACGCCGCCGCGGACCTTCTTCAATCCCAACAAGCCCAGCACGCACCAGGCTTCTTCGCACGCCTCGGAGCGTTTATCTCCACAAAGCTCAACCTCCCCACCCCCTCCTCACCTACCTACACTCACTCTAAAGCCCTCCAAGTCCTCTTCGCCTATCTGCTTCAAATGCACTTCAACCGCGACCCACACGCCTCACGCTCTGCACACGCATTTTTGCCTGGGTTCACTTACACGCTCATTTTTGGCAAACTCGACATGTCGTGGCGACTCTGGGTCGCGGATCCGTTCTTCGCGCTGCTAAGGGTGGCGGAGAGGTATGTGGCTGTCGATGCGGACCAGGGGGCTAGGACGGGGAGTTGGTTGGCTGCGGAGGGGACCAAGGAGGGCGGTGGCAGCGTATGGGAGTGGGGAATTAAGAGGACAAGTTTGGTGGACATGATGAGGGGGACGTTGGGAGAGAATGAGTGGCAGAGGAGAGCTGGGGAGGAGTGGAGGGCGTGGGAGCGGAAGACGGGGGTGAAGTGGGAATTGGGGATTGAAGACGTGAAGAGCCGGTAAGGCTGGATAGTGATGCTGTTAATCATTGATTGTTAGTTGGAGGTTCCAAATGGTTTTGGATTATCCATACGCACAGAGTCAAAGATATGGTTCAGGTCACGACGAAACCATGGTAGATTGGAATCCTTACTGCAAGAATTTTGGTGTAGTATTCAAGTAAGCCTTCCCACACGCTCATATCTGTCGCTTCAGAGGCATAATAAAGACCAACCAAGTCCAACACATTGCAACTTGTACCAAGACTCAACATCTAGCCATGTCTTGTCCACACGTCCCCGTCATGGCCGAGAAGATCAACTCCAAACTCCACCCCAGCGACTTTCTGCCTGATCTCGACAACGAAAAGGGTCTCAAGGACACATGGACTCTCCACACGACACAACATCCACATGAAAAGTCCTGGACGAGGAATCCGCTACTCTTCGTGAGCTTTCTGGCAATCGGCACGAGCCTTTTTATTACGTTGGTGGTTCTGACGGGGGTTACGATGGGGATGTTGCAGCAAGCGATGAAGGGGAGGTATTGATCGAGTAGGCGGAGATGGTAATGTGGGAGAAGATTGGGAATGGGGGGTGAGGAGGGAGATCCCAGGGACGTGTAAGGTGCGAAGGTGTGCAATTATTCACAAGTGGAAAAGTAGAACGAAGTTCATCAGAGGTAATCAAGATTGCATGGAAATCAAGTAGGGCTAGATACTTGGTTGGAGCAATACAGGTCAGAGAGAAAATTGCATGTGCAGTCAACAAAGCCGGGTGTTGTGGAAGCAAACATGCAGCTTTGAACGTGGAGGTGTGTACATTGCTTCATTACTCGTCTGAGGAGTTTCACACTCTATCAAATCAAGTGCGCTGCCCTTCTTCCCATTCCATCGTCCTCTTCATCTGCTCCCAAAATGTCTTGCGTTGCCTTCACACAAAAAACTTCCCCCTATCTCCCCGCTCTCTACCTCCTCCCTCCTGCTTCTGCTTAGGCTTGAGCTGCTTGCTGTTCATACCGCACCGCATCCTCACTCATATTGCACAGCGTAACGACAAAATCCAGATCACGGAACTTGTAGTACATAGCCCCATTCTCAAGATCCCGACAAAATCGAGCCGCCCGCGCAATATCACTGTGGTCCTCGGCGTCATCGCCTTCAGCGCACTGCATGAGGAGTTGAGTGGGCTCGTATGGGCCCTGAATGCTGGGCATGGTTGGAAACTGCACATCCGTATAAGTCTCGTCGGTGAGGTCGACCATCGGCGATGCAGTCAAGGTGTGTGACCAGTTGAAGTCCTGATTATCGGCTATCGTGGCTTCAAAAGCGTCGAAGTCGAAGAACTCGTCGATGGCGTTGCCATTAGGTAGGTCTCCATTGGTGTGATGATCGGTGAGGTCTACGACATCGGACGGCATGCGCATGAGATCATGAGCAGCTGGAGCAGCTTTGGCACCTAGCGTAGCATTAGTCATCGTTTGATGTTCACCCGTGGGGACAGGGACGTTCTGATGAGTGGGAGTCATGACCGTGGTCGGAAATGCTGTCGAAGATGGAAGAGCCTGCGCTTGAAGGACTTGTGGCTGCAGCGGCGTGGGCGTGCTATTGCACACCATCTGCTGAGGATGGAAGTTGTAATGATGGAAAGCAGGCACTGGAGTCGGCCATGCCGCTTGCGGCGGCACAACTTGGAACTGGTGCTGGAAGCTAGTCATATGGTCCGACTGTGGGGAATGTACGACAACCGCCGGGATGTCTTGGTGCTGCCAGAACGGCGACTTACGCAACTCCTCCACACTAGGCAATGGCGAAGACGGCACAAAGCGCTGAGGTACCTCCTCGGGAGCAATGTTTCGGCGCTTAAGCGGCTTTGCTGAAGCAGCTAGGGTGGCGTTATTGCCTTCGTAACGACGCTTGCGATCAACTTTCACTGCAACCTTCGTTGGTAAGTCGTAACGCTTGAACGCTGCTCGATCCGAATGATCGTCGGTGACAGTGATGTAACCCTGCTGCTGTAGAATAGTGTGAATGTCGTCAGGAAACATCCAGTCAGTGGTCACACCGTGGTACGGGCTTGGCTTCTCGTTCGAAAGGGCATACTCCAGAGCGTGTGTGAGATCGCCGGCATTGGCACCCTGCGGAAGCCGCTTGATACCATTTGCCAAGTCCGAGAACGCAATCGATGGCTGTTGAGCCTTAGCTCCGTTCTTGCGGATCTCGTCAGGGACAAACTGGTCGACCGAGATGGATCTCGGATCCCAGTTGTCGGGCGCTTTGTGATCAACTTTCTTCCACGTGCTGTTCGTCTTGCGCATGGCGCGACGATACAGAGCTGTGATGCCATCTTTCACGCGTGGTATCTCGTTGGTGGGAATGTTGAGCCCTTGATTCTCCTCGAGCATCGCAATATGGACACCCGAATCGAGCCCGTTGTTCATGAAGCGGGCCGCAATGTCTTCGTTCTTTACCCAGTTAGGGAGGAGGGTGAGGATCTCGACAGCCGTAAAGTTCAGCTCATGTGAGCCTTGAGACATGACGTACGTATGCTCTGGGGCCTTAAGTAGAAAGGGTAAGCGAGGTGCTGACTTTGCTGGAATGGACTTGCGAGGTATAGCGGCAGGAGCAGCATGTCCCATCGCAGCGAAGTTCTTCATTGGTGGTGTTGAAGCGATAGGGCGTGACTGATCATCATGGGGTATCACGATCATGTCGTCTGCCTTTTGAAGGTAAGTGTCATGATTGGCGACTGTGTGGTTGTCCATTTCCTGGTTGGCTGCAAGAAGCTGCTGAACAGCGTCTTGGTCCATAATGTCATTCATTATTATGAGATTTTCCAGTTCAGTTCGGTATTGCGAGGTAGTGTCTCTTGATCGGGGTTGAGGCGAGCGTGATTGCGATGGGCGTGAGTGGAGAGACCTCGTTGCTAGGGAGAGAAACGTATAGTGTTTTGTACACACAGGCGCACGCGACAACGGAAGTGAAAGGTTGAAATTTGGCAAAACTCAGTTCGTTGCTATGGCGAATTGGTGAAATCTCATTGTAACTACGTGAAAGTGAAACGAACTCATCGTACTTCGATGTGGACGACCATCATTCACCCATGACATCTGCACAACCCCCATGTGCAGTGATGATATGTCATATAAATCCACAATGCTGCGGATTCAATTCATAGGTTTCTTAACCTGGAATTTGCCTCAGCATCCCGCGTTGGAGAACCTCCATTTCGTTTCCTTTCCGGTGCTCAAGCATGCCTCGCCGATTTTCAACTGTTCCGATAATGCATCAATTGATCGAAAATCGCATCATATCGTGAAGAAGAATACTCTTTAGGCGCTATAGATGCATAAAGTTTCACCTGTTCTTGCCATGATCCTGTTACTGGCGCGGGCTTTGTTCTGGTCGATCTTGCTGTGGAAGGGCGCTGCGACATGAAGCAAGAAGGGAAATTCGGGCGAGAGAGTTGCTTCAAACAGGCTTTCGATGGTGGAAACATCTCAAAGTCTGGGTCGAAGTGCAGCTGTCTTGGAACATTCGTTGCGTATGGAGCCAGTGCGAGTGGCCTCCGCTCAGTAACGTGGTCGCCGGTCAAGTCGATGACCTCTGCATTTCGTGACGCTACCACCACTTCCTGGCGCTCCCTCCATCGCTTCATAGAAGGCATATGCAATCCTGTAACTTTCTCGTTTTACCATATCTCCTTAAATTGTCGTTGCGCCTGTGCTTGCTCCTGCGCTGCCCTTCCCTCTGGTACCATTGTTGGATGATAATGAACGAGTGAGACTGTTTGTGCGATTATCTTGTGATTGCAAATGTCAACAGCGGCGGGCTCTGTCAATAGCCAAAGTGGCTGAACCTTCGATGGCAAGGGGTCGCTCGGTGCGACGTCCCACTCGCCCAGCCATTCGCTCATGGTGGTGGCAGATTGGTAGTTCTGCACCTGCAGAGAACAACTCTGATCACCGAGGAGACGGTTTACAGTTGTGCCTGAAGATTGACTTTGAATTGGTCGATGCTTTGTAGTGCCCCACAATCGCACCTTCTGCTTGGCAAGATGTTGATTTCCGTTTGTACAAGATATTTCGACTGCGCTCAGCCCTCGCTTCCTCTTTGTCACCATATGCTTTATCGATGGTGGCTCCTGGTTTTCTCGTACTGGGCGCTTCATCCTGGAGTATACAGTGGATCTCGAGATGGTATCTGGCATGGTGACTATCGTGGAGAATTTTGAGGTTGTTGCTAAATCTTGTGCTTGTTCTGCTAGTGGTAGTAAGTTTTGAGCTAGATACTATATCCAAAGGCATTCCTTCGGGAAGCTGTGGTTGCCTCCAAGCTATTGTACAAACACGACACGTCCAATCGAATACAGTAAGAGTGAAGAATGAGCAAACGAATTCGCCAAGTAATTATTGCATGGTCAAATTAGTGACATTGACGAACGTTTTCCGGTGTGAATAGACTTATTTGTCTATAAGGCTGAAGTCACCTCAGAAAAGTGAGACGACGAAGCTATGGTGTCGCGAAACAGTGAGCGACTATAGCAGTGTTTTCGTTTGCCATCGCCGAGCCATGATACGTTCGCTCTGCGCTGTCATGTCTCGTCAGTGTCAACGCGCACAATCTTTAGAAGAGAGAACATCGCCCGCGTATAGCCAGGGGTACAAAAGAGCTGGTTATTAGTGATGCACAGCACTAATTACGATCTGAAACTTCACGACGCTTCTAGGAGTCCTCCAACGCCGTATCGTTCCACAAATCTAATGTAAACTGTGTTTGAGGTACTCCAGGGCTGTATATTAGAATTTCTATAGCTACACAAATCTAACACAAAGGGAAACGATTTATGGATGGAAGAGACTGCGAAAAGTGAGCTCTCCAACATGTTCAAGATTGGATCTGGTAGCCACATCCCGGTGGAGTGAAGGCGAAACGGGCATTCAAGAAATGCATTATAGGTAGATATATTCTTCACTGGGAAGTTTAAGGGTCCTGTACATTATTTGATTCAATTGCATTGTTTTAACTTACTTCATAAGTTTTTAATATATTCATCGTTTGTGTCGCATCGCCATTAGATAGTACTATCAACACAGCGAAAGCGAAGCGTGCATGGTATTGCGGGGATGTGTGATGTGTGATGCGTGATACGTGAGAGACAGCACTGAAAGCAAAGCACAGTGCCTTGGTGGCAAAACAAGATGAGGCATATCAATCGCGACTTAGTCCTCATCTTCGAACGCGTCTTCATCGCTCTCGGAATCTAGAAACTTTCGCATGGCTCGCGATGCTTCATCTTCGTCTTCATATGCGCCGAATGTCTCGACATCGTAGGTCTGGGTGACCTTTGTTGCGCGCAAGGACCGACGGGCCGGTGCGATAGCCTTCTCCGACTTTTTGGGGCCATGGAACGCGTCGCCATCAGAGTCAGAGTTGATGTCATCCGCGAGGAACGATTTTCGCAGCCGAGACGGCGCCGGCGTGCGACGGGACGTGTTATGAGCTGTGTGAGACTCTGGAATTGTCTTCGCAACCTTGTGTTTGTGCTTGCGGAATGTTGTATCGTGCTCATGGGTCACAGAGTCGTCGTCGAAGAAGTCTTTGCGCTTTGTGCGTTTCTTGTCTTGAGCTTCGAAGTCGATATCATCCCCCAAAGAGTCGGTCATGGAGATATCTTCTTCCTCTTCGTCTGACTCGACTTTCTGGAGGCGACCATGCGAATCGCGCTTGCGTCCTTTGGCACGGCTCACACCGAGTGCGATCCGATTTGACGTGTACCGGTCAATGACAGCACCGTCATGATGAGCTGGCTTCACTTTCGCTGGTCCTCCAAGGCGCTCTTTGAGAAGGCGTTGAAAATCGGTGGGGTATATCCACTGCTCATCTGGATGGTTCTGGCAATATGCTACAGCGCGAGCAAGGTCCAGTGCGTCATCACCAGTCGGAAACACCTTCACGCCATTGGCCATATCCTTCAACGGAATCGGTGCTGCCGACGTCCGTATCTTACCATCCGCAGCCGTACGGAAGCCTGTGACGCTCACGCTTGTTGGGTCGAAGTTGGCAGCATCATGGAACTGGTCATGCTTGCCAGACGTCCAGGTCGCATACCGGGGATCTTCCAGCTTTCCACGAAGGGTCATAGGACCTTTCATCAACCTGTATACACTGTTACCTGTAATTAGGCCCCGATCCATCTTCCGAAAGTGGTTGATCATGACTGCGAATGTTGCCTGTGAGCCACCGTTACCACAAAATCGATCGATCATGTCGAACGACTTAAGGGCTTGCGGATGGAAAGCTGCCAGCTCTGCGAGCGTGATGTTGCCTGTGGGGAAGTCGAGATTCGGAACAGGTGAGCCTTGGAGTTTGTCGTAACCTTTGTCGGCGCCCGGTGTACCAGGCTGTGTGCCGGGCTGCGTGGACTTTGATGTTGCGTTGGCAGGTCCGACCGGCACATGGGCAGTTATCTGGGCATTCGACGCGAGTCCGGTTTCATAATCGGCAGCTTGGAAGATGGGAAGAAGATCATCGGTGAGTTCGGGAAACCCACTTTCTACTACCTGAAAGCGAAGGGGGAAGTTCTCGAGATCTTCCTCGATATCTTCACCAAGAGACTCGAGTCGTGCCTCAGCGTCGTCTGGGGTTGGAACTGCCTCGTAGTACCGGAAAGCTGCTTGACCGAGCCTATGCTTATTATAGGCATCGAATACCCGTCGTTCTCCACGGAGACGTGCCATCAATATGTCCAACGCGCCGCGCTCATGAGCCTTGGACATGTGTATGCCATCCCGGAACTGTTGTTGCAATTCGTCGCGCAACTGTGGGAGATGTGCGTAGCTGATCTTGACGTCTTTGTTGGCCGCCTTGAGCATCTTGATAACGTCCCCATAATTGGGCTGCTTGGGCTGCTCGGGCGAACGTTCGGTGTTGGACTGTGGTAGCATTGGCTGCTGTGTTTGAGCCGAGCACAGTATCTTTTGTGTTATAATTGTGGTTTCTTGGTCGAAGAAGGGATTGGTAGAGAACGGTTCGAGATAGAATTTTGAAAGGTACCGTCGGGCAAATTATGAGAGTTGAACTGTATGCGGAATTGTGATGAGAAGATTGGAGGGTACAACTAGAGAAAGAATATATATCACGAGGGAGCGACACTGTTGCGGAACATCGCGCAAAACATGACTGATTCACAGTATCGGGCATGGAGGAGTCGCAAGTTTGAAATGACTGCCTGCAAGTTCAGTGATTACTGCAGTGGAGTACGAGATGAAAGACATTGTGCACCTCGGCACTGTAAGAGAAAGACATGATAACGAAATTATAAGGGAACAAAGAGGCAGGCCAAGAACAATCGCAATCATTGTTCACGGGTTGAGGAAAGACTGAAAGCTCCAAAACCGTTATGTGTGAAGACGAGCAATCGGGCGAATGCTCCACAATGATGATTTTAGCGGGTACCTCCTGACTACTTCAAGCTTGCCAGCAGCTGTTGCGCAAATAAGGTGAAGATACCCTCATGAACCGATATCAAACTGCTCTTGCGTCGTCAGAATAGTTCTACGCGGCTATCATGCCTTATGCTGAAGAAGATATGGCTGCGTCACCAAGTAAGTACTGGTGGGTGACCGGTTCTTTATGAACGAGGATCGAAAGGATCCCGATGGCAATCATGATGGAGTGCTCGCTTGACGAATCATAGCATCGAATGTGGGTGTGTTGATGATGTTGGGAATGGAAGGCTTGAGAGTAGGCGATGTTGATTGATCGCCTAGTGTGGACGGAAACCCGCACTAGCGGGTCACGTATGCATAACGCGTCATCCACTTATGTGAGCCAGGCTGTAGTTGATGTCTGTCGGAGAAAACATGGATGTGCTCTCCCCCACCATAAGGGGTTACATCATTGTGTTTAAACCTCCGAATCCATCTGGTTATGAAAGCTGCCCTATTCTCGATGTGGAGACTCGCACCGTCTCAACTGCAGAAGGTCCTCTCGGATGCATGCCTCAGACACCAGCAACAGGAGCTGAGATAACGAAATATCACATTATGCCAGTTCTATCTTAGATAATCCCTGATCTCTATGTATAGGTAGAAGATCTAGAAGTATGTTGATCAAATCCTGAATTTGTGACGAGCAGTTTTGAGACCGAGAACACGAAAATGACGAGAGACCGATCGTTTTAGTCAGCGTGGAGATGGAGCGCGAGGATTCTGTGAGATACGTAGCACACTAGGAACATTAGGCAAGAAAACAGTCCTCGAAGAAGGCAAAAGGCATTTTCGATTCAGCTATACAGATTCAGGAACGGCCCCCAAGGCCTAGTGTCTCTGTGCCTATCAACACCCCACCAATCTTGCATATCAATAGCCTACAAAGGACAGCTAGAGCCGGACCTTCCCCAGATTCTGTCCGTTATATCCCTGTATATCCAATCGGGCCATGCACGATGATCACGAATTTCCAATTCGAGCCACGCCCTCTTTAGCCGGCCTAGTCCCCAATGGCCCAGTCTGCTGCACGAGCAATAGGCAAATTCATCAAAACATATTGAGCCGCGTACTTGGCTTGCGAATAATTCGGTAGAAGATGAGAACAGCCGAGAGGCGCATGGCAGGTTCATTCAAAAGTCGTGGAGTGCGCGCAATTGTGGATTCGGGCTGCTTGGCTTTTCCATCGCATTGACAATCATAAAGTCTGACATCGAGTCCGAGCGGTCCGACAGCAAACATGCGTTTCGAAATCATCGCCCTCGTCTTCGCGACAGTCGTTGCAGCAACACCTCACCCGTGGGCCGCACCGCAAGCCAGTCTGGTCCCCACCGCGAGTAGCAAGCCAAACAGGACACATCGAGGGAACAGGACGTCGCATCACCACCACGAGCGGACACCGACGTTCAAGCAGCCATGTGACTGCCCGAAGCCGATCGTGCCGATGGACTTGTTGAGTGCGAACGAGGTTGGTGGACGAAGCGCAACTCGGCGATGAATGGTGCTGACAATAGATTCTAGAAATGCTTGATGAACCACGCCAACTCGATGGGCTGCTACATCGGATCGAAGGGTGGATGTCCATCGCCTGCGCCGGCATGCGGACTGGGCATTCTTAATGCTATTCCCTACACTCATTGAGGACAGGCACGCTGGAGGTCTTATGAATTCATTGCATTATTCCATATCGAAAGGCGTTCGCTTGACCAATAGATCATGTTCATTCCTATCATGCGTATTCAATCCATGACTACCAAGATGATTCCAATAGCGAATTGCCGACAGCTTCAGTCGTCCTGTCCCGTAGTCGTCCCATAAAGATCATTCCGCATCTGCCATCGTTTTCGTTCCTGCACATCGCTCTCGATCCCTACCCCGTCTTCACTCGCTTCGCCCTCTTACCATTATTCTTCTCTGTTGCCCTCTTCTGCTGTCCGGTCTCTTTCAGCGATATCAAGACACGCTTCCTGTCCGCCTTCAGGACGTCCTGATATCGCTGGATGACCTCCTTGTCTGGATCACCACCCTCAAAAGACTCAATCAAGGTGCTTAAGCCCTGTTCCGTCAACATGCTGGGCACGTCGCTAAGCAGTGTCTGATAAGCGTTTTGTTCACGACAATGCTTGATGAGTGCTGTCAAAGGGCCTGCGTTCGGACCCTCAGGCATGTGCTTGAGACCATGTGTAAGTCCCAGTAGAGGATACTCAATCAAGTCCCAGACCTCATATTGCCAATCTTCTGCTGAATACACAATAGCGGTCTCCGTATCGCGCTCGATTCTGAAGCGCTTCCGACTGATTGGATCGTACTCCCACGCAAGGCTATCCTTAACAGACCCAGAATTCTTCACAGCATCTCCTTCGAGTCCTCGAGACCAGTTGATAAAGTTTGCAATATCAGAACCTGTGAAACCCGCACGGACTAGACGGTCGGCACCTTTGCGCCAAGCGTAGTGGCCGGGAAAGTAGCTAAGAAGCTCTACCAGCGTCAGTTCGACGTCCTTTAGCAACTTGATATTCGCATAGACGGGCGTGGCGACACTGCGGTATGGGCAGAATGTGCGGCCGTTTTGATTCACCATATATGTCGCAAGGAAGTTGTTGGGTGATTCAATAGTGTCCGCAATCACTAGACCCATGAGGCTCGCAATGGGTGACTTGGTCTTTGTGCTTGTGCGATAGATCCCAGTGTTCTTCCAGGACTTATCAGGCGTGGGGACGAATGGAGCATCAGGATGCAACTCCTTTTCTTCCAGCCATCGCCACGCATCACGAATATCCACAACGTTATCTGGACAGTCGCGACTCTCATCATAGAAGGGCGGAGGTGGGGGCGCAATCACTACTTGCGCTGAAGTAATGAACGCGGATGGCGACAAAGCACGGTCATGAAGATGGGTGCGCTCGAACATCTCTTCTTTGGGCCACGGCAAAGTCCAATCAATATCTTCAAAGTTGTACACCTCGTCTGAACCATCGCTAAAAAGGGTTATGTCGGGCAGCAAACCAGCTTCTGGGTGTTCTGCACCTCCGGGGACATATTTTGCGAGTCCGCCTTGCTGTACTTCTTCGCATGTCAAAGGCAGAGGTCCAATTGGGGTAAGCTTGAAACCTTGATGGTTAGGATCGAACGCTATGGGTAGAAACCCGGACCAGGAGACGTGCTTCCATCCCATTGGTAGTGTTAGAGTGGGAACCTTGAAGACCGAAGGCAAACCATCAACGATTGGCACTACCTTAGGATCAAAGAATAGTCGTGGGTCCATCATAGGATATGCATAAGAAGGATGTGTCGAACCACCTGGTGGGTATTGCAGGCTCCAATCCAGCGTGAGGGGAGCCGGGCAAGCATCTGATGGTAGAGGGACGACAGCTTCAGCAGTGAAGCTTGACTGTGAGGGCGCAACATTTTGAGGCGGACTTGCTTGATCCAGCACCTTCGTTGACTTTTTGCTTACGATGGACGATGTTTCTTTAGGCAGTACTGCAGATTTACAGTCAGTAAACTATTCGTCAAAACAGGGCAACGTAACTTGCTCTTGACCGACTCCTTCTGTGCCAAGCGAGTGCTGCGCCTCGATGTGGCCTGATCTCCAATAGCCAGGGTAGCCGCAGATTGAGCTTCTTTGATTTGCTCTTGGAGTATCTGGTACTGTGTTTGAAGTGGTTCTTCGTCGCCCGAATCGACGCTGTCAACAGCAGCGTTTCTGCTGAGATGGCGCTGTTCTTCTTGGACCGGACTCTTGTCGCGTCCAGACTCAGGGGAGAAATCCCGCTCGCTCCCACTGTGATCTCCCCACTGTTGTGCAATCGCGAGCGTACGCGTTGATATATCCCCGAAGCCAGGAGTGCTAGGTGTCAGGAGGCCAAAGAGTCCCATGGGCGGCTGCTTGTATCCCGGAGTTACTGGATCAGCGGCTTGGAGCGCTGGAGAGGTAGGCGGCGTTCCAACAATCGTCATCCCGTTGACACTCGCGTCCGCCTTGGGCGGCGTGATATCGTACTCTGCAATATAATTGTTTAGCGACCCCCAAAAAATGTCGATCTGCAATTTGACTCACCAAGGTCAAATTGGGCTCCCCTCAACGGCGATGGCGTACGATACGATCGCCCCATCTTGTCACTCGTACGCGATCGTGTAGTAGCCAGCGGACACGAGCTTGCGCGTTGCTCTCGTTGCTGGTCGAGCGTAGTAAGCTCCTGGTGCGGCACAACTCCCATCATCGCAGTCGCATCCATGAATCTAGGTCTGGAGAGGATTATAGTGAGGATGAGCTTGAGGTAGTGGGGTGATGTACCCTACCATCGAGCTGTCGCCACACTATTCCACGGTGAACGCCGCCTTCACCTTGACTTGCTCGGCTTTGTGTCGCAGACCATGACGTAGTAGTAGATGACCTGGGCGTTCGGCTGATGCAGCTTAGAATTTTAGATGTCGGTCACTCGTGTATAGAGCTTAGCATATATGAAAGAGTGTGCAGTGGCTGAGACTGGTGTCACAAGATGAATGGTCAAACTTCCGGCGGCGCTGGCGCTTCGAGCATTTACTTCTAATCAGACTACAGACCGCAGCATCATAAACAGAATTCGAGACCGAGGATGATAGATACAGGAGTGCTCTCGACTATAGTGTTAAAATGGCTGGACCATCGCCATCAAAAAATTCTTCGTCGAGCAGGCTGAGCAACACTTGCTGTCCCACCCATTGCTCCTCAACTGTCGGCCTGATCCTCTCCGGTGGCAAAACGAAGCCAAAGTCACCATAGTCAGGCAATTCGATCGTGTATGAGAACTCTGCACGCCCAATGGTGTATATATGATCGACCGACGAACCAGTGGTAGGGTACAGCACAGCTCCGGATGGTCCGAAGGTGAACGTCGTTGCATTCGACGACTCTGCTCGAATAGCCTCGCTCATGAGTGCTGCTGCCTTCGTCCACTTGCCGAGTTCCGGCGCATAAAGAGTTTCCTTGTGTCCAAACGGCGATAAGATGAGCTGCGAGTAACTATGCCAGTCGATGAAAAGCTTGATACCTGACTTGTCACGAATTTTGCGCACCATGGCGTCTAAGCCGGCATTTTCGGGTGTGTCACGCGGCACGACACCACGGTAAGTTTGCGAACACTCGTTTGGCGATGCTCCACGTGGGTCGGCATCCCAATTGGTCTCCCAGTTACGATTTATATCTCGTCCAAAGCAGGTCTGGTTGGCAGCATTTGCAGGTGGGGGTTGGCGATTCTTTCGCCACAAGCGCTCGTTAGTTTGAGAGTACACAAAACCTGAAGCAGTGAGTGAAATGAGGCAGAACGGCAAGATTACGATGCATACCATCAGGGTTGACAAAGGGGAAGATATAAAAATCGTAGCTGTTCAAAAAAGCTTGAGTAACGTTGTCACCATCCTTGTAACCTTGGATAAGTCGTTGGGTGACATATTCAATGGTACTAAAACTATCAGCTCACATATACCCAGGCCACATCATGTCACTTACGGTGCGGTGATCCATTCACGAGCGTGTACCGTGCCATGGTAGAGAACAGCTGGCTTTCCCGGACCTCCTGCTCCCCAAAGGTGTACTCCGAAGATATCACGGCCCTCGTAAGAAGTGCCCGAGCTTGTCCAGTTTGAGTTAGCTGGAAAAGTAGCCTGCAGTTCGCGCCACCATTCGACATGCTGCGAGAAGAAGAAATGTCAGCGACTGTCATGACGGCTATTGAACATCTAACATACATCTGCGTATGGGTGATAACTATCAAACCACGGATCCTGGGTATCGTTTGCTTGTCGCTTCCAATTCTTCCTCTTTACCACCGACTCTTTTGCGATTGACTCTCCTAGATCTGCGTGCAAGATGCGGGTGCTAAGTCCTAGTGTTTCGAAAGCCTCAATCTGATCACGGGGGATAACCACATCAAGGTTACCATGAGCCTGATCCCATACATCTGAAGCAATTCCTGTTAACCTTTTGTGGATGGAGGCAAGCTGTCTTCCTGCCTTGACGCGATACACTCTGGAACCATCATGGGTACTTGCAGTTTGGCTCCGAGTCGTCGCGCTCGCGGCAAGAGGAAGCCAAAGGAGACTGAGTGCGAACTTCATTATTGTCGTAAGTCCAAATAGATGCACCAGATCTGCAGGATCGAGTGCTGCGATGGCTATGCCTACTTATACCGAGCAAGGCATTGGTGACACCAATCTGTCAAATGTCGTTATCGCTTGGCATGCTGTTTGCGTGGTGTACCCTGCGTGATGACGACTTCTAGGATAACACAAGAGAATCAGGTCCCTTGAGTTACCGGTTAAACGTCTGTATAGTCCATCCAAGAGATGTTGACCATGTCGGTGTAAGCTTGACCTGCCTTTTTTGGACATAGCCATTTCATGGCATTTCTTGTGCGAGGGGTCAAAACGTCATCCTGCCAAAACATCTGCACGCTGGAAAATCGGAAGGACAGAGTCTGTCTGTAATCTTCGAGTTCATAGAAGAGCTGCGCGTAGCCTTGTGGAGGGAAGTATTGGCGTCGAGGTGTCAAAGGGAGATATACTGATGAAGAGGGCTCTAGACAGGGTATCCTAGCGATTAGACGGTATGCTTGGCACTCATTGCGACGAATATCCGTCGTTCGATTGAATATGCTGATGGTAGCGTGATCCATGGAAGTTAGAGAGGGGCAGGAGGCGTTCATGATCCGGGACAACAAAGCTAAAGCATTCTCAGTCTAGCGTCATGGAATGAGATTGCAATCGCGCCTTCTTGTGCTTCGTCCGTCCTTCGTGCATGACAGGATACCCGCCAACTTATTCCAAACTTCGATCGATGTCGAATGGAGCTGTTGTTTAGTACACATTCTTTTTCTCTCAAATGAAGAAACCGAGTAACGACATGACTAACATTATCGTTTTCTGTGCGAATCACCACGCAATTGCAGCTGCTACAATCCCGTATGGGATAGCGATATTTAAGATGAACATTTCTTCAAGTACAGTATCAAGGATGTTTACGCAAGATAACAAGAGCATGGAACAATGTTGCAGGAGAACACAACAGCCGATAGCATGGAAGTCCTTCGTCCCTCACCCGCTACTTCCATTGTGCATCGAAGGTTATCTTGCCATCACATCCTTTCGGAACAGTGAACACTCGATTGGACCCAGACTCAAAAGTGACTACACCGCTACTCTCAACTCTGATGAACTTATACTCAAAGCTTGTGCCGGCTGGCAGGTTGATCGTCGTCGACCACAGCGGGCTGGTTGCGGTATACTTGTCAGCCGATAATGCTGGAGCAGAAGCTGTGTTCCAGTTTCCCAATTGTTGTATCGATCCCGCAATCTTGATCGTCTGGCCCACAGAAGTCGTCGTCCTAGAATTGAAGGTGACGGCAACAGTGGATATGGGTGTGGCGCATCCTGTCGGTGATGCGACTGGACTGGACTTAGTTGTTGTCGTGGGTGTAGCAGGCCTGCTTGATGGTGACGACTGTGGTTCTGATCCACTACTACCAGATACTTTTATGGAGATGTCCGCGCAGGTAAGATAGATCTGTGGTGTCTGGAATGAATTCCACTTGAAGGAGAGCAAGGTGTGATTCGAGGCGTAATTTGGAATCTTGATCTTCGAGCTGACAGTGTAACCTCCCGCGATGCTGGTGTAGCAAGAGCTCAGTGGCGCATTGTCGACACCACGACACTTATTGCCTTCTTGGAAGCCTTTGCAGGTGAACCAGTCGTTGCGCAAGCATGCTTGGCCCTGCTGACAGTCCGGATTATAGTTGCAGGTCTGACCTGCAACATCGGTACACTTTAGAGTTCCGGCCTCGAAACAGTCTTCTGCTGCTTGCTTCTCGGCCTCCGTTGGAAGGTAGCCTGGCGTCAAGAATTTGTCAACCAAGGCCTGATTCTGGCATATGCGGTAAGCAAACATGCCTCCATGGTCGCCGTTATTATCGACGCACCACTGCACGTCTACAGTGTCTCCAGCTGTGTATGTAATGACGGGCTGCGATCCCCATCGTGGTCCTGGCTGATTATAGTCGACGGAAACTCGAGCATTGTATCCGCATGGACCACTACGACCAACGGCTGCGGCATCAAGATCGGGCCATGCTGTGACAGGCTCGAGAATCGTGCACTCGGGGCAAGTGTCCGCGCCAGCTTGAGCATTGAGACCTGTGCGGCTCATAGGTGACGAGAGATAGCCATGGCCATGCACGGAACTGGCCAAAGCGATGAAAAGAGCATGAACAGAACGCATGGTGATAGCAGACGTAGATTTGATCTCAACGCACTTGGAAGATGCGGCCAGGATATAAAAGGACTAAATACACAAGCACTATCTTCTCAACACATCGACCTTCGCCACGACATGGTGTTTATATCGTACCTCATCCTTGTAGTTCCATTCTCTGCTATTATGCTTGAAAATTCTACAGATTGCTACGATACTCAAAGATGTGCCCCCTAGCCGGTTCCATTGGATGGAAGTCGGATCTCTGGCGTACCCTTGGCGGGACGAAATGTTGTCCTAGTGAACGTGCTGGTCACGGGAGACTAAAAGAGTGCCGGGCCGCACCTTTTTAATGTAATGTGCCGCACCGCTCTGTGCTGATTTGTGGAGCCCCGCAGTCGAGAAAACCGGGTTTCGGTCGCATCTGACCTCAGCTCCAGCGCGTCTTTTCTCACAAGTAAGCCTAACATCATCACCCGAAGTATACAACATCATCGCATCAAGTATTATTTCGAAACGGAGTCGCGGAAATTGCATCCAATCCAGCTAAGGGCATATTACAGTCCTCAATCTAATTTTGCAGCTTCCTGTTTCGGCGCGTCGACCGTTTCATGTACCCCACAAGTTCGGCTCCGCGTCCACGAGGACTTTACTACGCATCCATTTACCGGCGTGCTTCTCGGACCGACTGAAGATCTTCCATTCCTTACAGTGCATCACGATCTGAACCTTGTTACAGTGACATTCTTTACTGGACGTCAGCCGGCCCGCCAGGTACAAGAACAACCGCTGTCGACTTCTAGCGTGTTCCTCCGCGGGCTTGTCACGATTCATGATCTTGAGGGCCTTAGCTCCTCATAACTCCACCACATGTACCAGGTCGATCATCCTTCGAGATTGGAGGAGTCGTGGTGGTAGCCTTGCGACTGTGTTGTCCGCTCTTGTATAAAGCTTTCTTTGACCCTCGGTGACATTACACAGCATCACTCGAAGAAGCTTCGTTGATCCTTTTTCAAGATGTTGTTCTACCAGGCTATCATCACATGTCTTTTATACTTCATATCTCTCACGTCGGCAGCGGACACCAATGCTTGGAAGTCTCGCAGCATCTACTTTGTCTTGACAGACCGCATTGCTCGAAGCAGTAGTGACACCGGTGGCAATGCTTGCAGCAACCTTGGTAACTACTGTGGAGGTACTTTCAAGGGCCTCGAGTCGAAGCTCGACTACATCAAGACTCTTGGTTTCGATGCGATCTGGATTACACCTGTGGTAGCGAGTAAGTGCATGTCCCATTTCTAGAGCAGGACAGATCCTAATCGACACAAAGATAGTGCTGGAGGCTACCACGGTTATTGGGCACAGGATCTCTACGCTATCAATTCGAATTACGGTACTGCTGCAGATCTCAAGAGCCTTGTCTCTACTGCTCATGCCAAGGTACTGTAAAGAAAAGGTCGCATCCGAGCATACAGCTGACTTTGTCAGGGAATATATGTCATGGTAGATGTGGTCGCAAATCACATGGGTCAAGGAGCCATCTCCGACAACCGTCCTGAACCACTCAATCAAGCTTCAGCCTACCACTCCACTTGCGACATCGACTATAATAACCAAACTTCCATCGAAGTATGCCGCATTGCGAATCTTCCTGACCTGAACACCCAGTCTACAGAGATTCGCAATCTTCTGAACACTTGGGTTAATTGGCTAGTCAAGGAATACTCTTTTGATGGTGTCCGCATCGACACTGTCAAGCACGTCCAGCAAGACTTTTGGCCCGATTTTGCCAACGCGGCGGGTGTGTACAGCATTGGAGAAGTGTGGGATGGCAACCCGACGTATCTCGCCCAGTACGCTAAACTTATGCCTGGGCTGCTCAACTACGCGACCTATTATCCAATGAACCGCTTTTACCAGCAGACTGGAAGTGCACAAGATCTCGTCGACATGATGAACACCGTACGCGACACCTTCCCGGACCCAGCTGTCCTCGGCACCTTTATCGACAATCATGATAATGCAAGGTGGCTTAGCGTCAAGAACGACCAGACACTGCTCAAGAATGCTCTTGCGTTCGTCATCTTGTCCCGAGGTATTCCTATTTTGTACTACGGGACTGAGCAGGCCTATGCTGGTGGCGATGATCCCAAGAATCGCGAGGATCTCTGGCGCAGTGGCTACAACACCAACTCAGATATGTACCAAGCCATCAAGAAATTGACCGCGGCTCGAAAGTCAGCCGGAGGTCTCGGAGGCAACGATCATACGCACGTTTACGTTAGCAGCAACGCTTACGCTTGGTCGCGGGCGAATGGTAACCTCATCGTCCTGACAACCAATGCGGGAAGTGGCTCCAACGCTCAACACTGCTTCAACAGCCAAAAGGCGAATGGCAGATGGACTGATGTATTCAGCGGTAGCAGTACCGTATTTACATCGGACGGCAATGGCCAGGTTTGCGTGACCGTCAGCCAAGGCAATCCAATTGTCCTCTTAGCCAGCACTGGCAGCACACCGACCACCCTGCGTACCTCTGCTGTAGCTCCGACAGGGACAACATGCCCTACTGCTGTAGCTGTAAGCTTCACCGAGCGCATCACCACTGTCCCTGGCGAGACAATCAAGATTGCTGGCAACACTGCGCAGTTGGGTAACTGGAACCCCAGCAATGCTCCAGCTCTTTCCGCATCATCATACACGTCGAGCAATCCTGTGTGGACAATCAAGCTGAACATGGCCGCTGGCTCATCGGTGCAGTACAAGTTCGTCAAGGTATCTAGTGGAGGTACAGTGACGTGGGAAAGTGATCCAAACAGAGTGTACAATGTTCCAAGTTGTCAGGCAAGTGCGAGTGTGAGTACAACGTGGCAATAGATGTTCTTCCATCGTGGACACTATAGTATGCTTAGTCAATCTACCATCGTTCAAACAATGTGTCTCCCTTGCCAGATTCCGTGTCCCCCCGATTATATTGTTTTACCCTAGCCCCGCATTGTATTCCACCTCGCGCCATGCTTCACCACCTTCTGCGCAACGCTTCCTCAGTTCCAAAGTACCTACCTCTCACCCAGCCATCGCATTCCTCTCCCGTCTTCCTCCGCTTCGCCAACTCAACATATCCTGCAACGGCCGAATCAGTCGTCAGCGCATCTGTGCCTTCAACCGCATCCATCCACTTCTCATGCGACACTAGCTCAGGATCGACTTTGCTCATCCGTAACAACTCCACCTGCTTCTCACGCTGGTTAATCTGGTATTCTAATGCTTGCACCAATTCAGCCATCGCTTTAGGATTCCCGTATGGTATAGGAGTTTCTGAAGTGTTTGCTTCATCAGGTTTCGCTTGCGCTTCCTTTTCCTTCTCCTTCTCCGCCTTCTGTTGTCGTCGCCGAGCGTCGCGTGCCTTCCTCTTCTCTTTCGCTTGTTTGCGTTCCTTTTTGTAGAAGGCAATGCAGTTGAGATATGGCACGTCTTCTGGCCACTCCTCAGGTGGGTTGAAGGCGCCCATAATAGCGAAGAGGATTTTCTCTTTGCCTGCTACTGCGTTCGTCCAGTCCGCGGCGGTAACAGATGTTCGATCTTTTCTGTATGCCGTGACCAGATTACCCAAGGTCTTGTAAAGCCTGGCTTCCGCTTGTTGTTCGTACTTGGCGATGAAATTGAGATACGGTACGCCCTTTGGCCACTTCTCGCGCGGATACCGCTTGCCGTAGATGACGATGACTTTCTTTTCCTTGCCTGCCACTGTATTGTCCCAGTTTTCGGATGTGACAGACTGATTGTCGTTCTTGTGAGCCACTAGCATGCGGCGGAGTTTCGTATGGAGGGCATGGACTTGGCGTTGGTAAATCCAGACCTTGCGGCGCATCTTGTTCATGCGGGTGCGTTGAATGCTGCGAATCTGACGAAGGCGATGGTGCTCCCAGAGTTGAACTATCGTCCGAAGGCGGAGTTGGAGATGGAGCTGCGGCGCGCGGTTTTCTTTCGTGAAGTATTCTGAGGCACAAGTCTGGGTGTGATTAGCATATCTTTCCGCACGTATTATAGGTCATCTACCATTTTGGATGAGTTAGAGTTGAGCGGAGGAAGTGCGACCTGTCTGGTTAGTGCTGGTAGGTGATGCTGAGGACAATATATCGCAGTAGAGCAGGTCAGTCGATGGATGTGCCTCAGTGCTGCACCAGTTGGCAGACGATGAGCAGGTCAGCACTGTGCACCAATGTTTTGCAAGTGAATCAGAACTGCTGGAAGCTTTCCATACGTGACTTCACATGTTACTCTTGGAGGCAAGATCACGGACAACAATACTGCGCAAAGCGGTCCGTGTGACATGTGAAAGGAATCAGGTGCGCGCCCCCCCAAAATGGTCTCTTCATGAGAGTATACAATTGAGAGGATCAATTCGACCGTAGAAAGTCAATCTAAACCCTGAACGGAAGCTCAGATCAGGATGCTCCTTCCACACCATCCACAGTGCTTGTCCAGCTGTAGTTGCATACATGTAGAGTATGAAATGACTCTTGGAAGCCCCTCGACCATATTGGACTGCCGTAAATGCTTCAAGAGCACAAATATGAGACTTTAATGGCCTGAAAGGTACTGTAAAGGAGGTCCAGACCGTGTAGGGGTGCCGGCTCACGAAAAGACCTCGAGATTTGACACTGTAAGTAGCCTTGTGGCATGGCGGACGATAAACGCGACCTACAAACCCATACTCAGACGCATTCTTGTCGTCACACGTAGCGAAGATACGTAATTCTGACTGAATCCAGAATGTGAGCGACCACTCAACTGTGGATAACACCCCAACATCCGCAAACACAACAAATTCCTCTCTTCCTTCCGCTTTGCAGCATATGTGCCATGTCTTGCCAAAAATTCAAACAGAACAATCAACTAATAGCTCTCCTGATGTCAGACCTCGCTTCATGATTGCCAAAAATAATAAAAACTTCCCGCATAACACATAACTTAGCCACAAATCCTCCATTGTTTCCCACTTCTTCTTCTTCTTCGATCGAGTCGGAATACTGGTAGTTCCTGTTGCACAGCGCAAGACCTTTATCTACTCTACTGCCAGATGCGCTGCAAAATTTGATGATTGTTCAGCTTTGGCATTTGAACTCAGATTTTTGTCGTTGTATCTGTCGCTTTAATTAGTGTACTAGAAGGTCCAACGTTCGCTGTTGTACTTGCAATCTTTACAGTTCTGCCTTGAGTTCCGTCAATCTGCGTTGTATTCACAGTCTTGGAAGCTACTCCAATTTTAACAGTGTGCTTTTTGACACGTGACTTGGTGATGTGATCGCGGACGCGGACGATGCCACAGACTCCCGAGCTATGTATCGAGTTGCAGTCTTCTGCGCTGGATGGCTAGCTTTTCGAGTACCTTTTCAGGTCTCACTGATCTGCTAGGGTTGGCTGGTGTCATCACACTCACCGCACGCATGGCATACAGGCCGTCTTTGCCGGGAATCATACGGATAAAAATTTGGCGCGTGGTTCAGTAGTCTTGAACGGTACTGTTGGCATCAAAGACGGGATCTTAATTCGCCATTTCTTCCGTTGATAAGAATCTGTCCATAGAATCCGGAAAGTGTTGCACGACGAATGTGAAACTGACAGTCCCGCGAGGTGTGGACCGCACCTAGCAAATATAGAATCTGAGTATGTCGAAAGTCTAGCTCTGAGTGACTACATCTCTATACTGAATAAACATCTTGTCGATATCCAAAAAAAAAAAAAGAACACATGCCATCTTCCCACGATAAATATACAGCTTGCACATCACGCGACTAGACATCATGAAGTACCAGACTTGAAATTGTCGAGTGCCTTTATAACTTTAAGTCAAATTTGAACATTCGCCATATCTAGCAATCGCAAAGCAAGATTCAAGGCCCTGGAGTCTACGTATATCGTGCCAGAGTCGACGTTGCCAAGACCCCACACCAGCTCGCAATATCAATGTCACTCATCTAGACAAACACGTCCCCCACAAGAGCAGAATCGATTGATGGAAAGTGCACAATCATCATCCGAAATATCGGACCGATGTCCCTCAGAAAAAGAAAGACAAGCCAGCGAATCCAAGGTCATTAGAAATGTAGGCATTGAATTCCCTGCTCTCAGCAACAACTCGGAGGAAAGTTAACACCGGATCATCACGTCAACTTTGAAATAACTAAGAATCGATAATTTCTGTCCCGCTTCGCTAAGAGCACGCTGTGTGGAAGAGACGGTTCGAGTATTGTGGGACCAATTTAGACAAGGCACATGGGATCACGAGATATGGGGCAGACATCGATGGGAGGTATGGATCTGGTACGGTGTTGGCTTCTGAAAGGTACTGCTAATCAGTGTCACTATTTCATAGTTGGTCACACTCCAGGCGCGAATGTCTGGTATGTGCTGCATCTCTTGCATTCGATCCGCCTGTTGACTCATCACGAAATCGGCACGACGGAGCGCGAGGAAAGAGAAAGGTCAATCGCCACACGACTTGAATGTGGAGAACGGTATCTACGGCACAGCGAAAAATCTACCAGGGCGCAAACACTGCTCATAAGAGAATTGATGTTAGTCTACGACGAGGCTTCAGCTGAGATCTACACTGTCACAGCAAGCCAAGGCATCAAAACTCAGTCTACACCCGCCTCACTTACGTCCAACGGACCAATCGCGCGTCTTTCCAATCTATCAACAGCCTCACCTCCAGCTCCCTCGGACAACGTCTTACTTCTCAACAAATCCACATGTGCCAATTGACCATGCCCATCATCGCCACGACACGACTCGACACAACGCGGCACCTCGATGCCGAATCTCGACCCGTACCAAGGCAAGCGAGTCCGCTCAACCTCGCCGACTGCACACGTCGGACAATCGGACCTCGGTCCACATTCGTGATTGGATCAGCGTGGCGACTCTTTAGATGAGTATAATCAGCGACGCAACGACATGTAAATAGTGAAGGGGTAGGCGAGAGCGCGCGCGCAGGATCGTCTGCCTCAACAAGATCTACCGGTTGCTTCGTGCTCCGAATCGCGCAACCGCCTCTCGAACACCGGGGCCGCCGGGCCCAGCTCTCCACAGTTTGTCTTCGCTTCTCGGATCCCTGCTGCGCAGGAGCGTAGGAATCGAAAGAGAGGCATGTACGGAGAGATTCAAAAATGATGTGCCGGGCGATATGCAGTGTGTGTGTCCGTCTGCGCGCATTATGCCAGCTTGGGCCAGACACGAGATGATGAGGGGGGTGACAAGGCAGCTGAGCCAACACGCACTGTATGGGCCAAGGTCTGAAAGCGCGCGCAAGAGACAGCGAGTAGGAAAAAAGTGGTGTGAGCAGCGCGTATTGCAGCATTGGGGATAGGGAATAACTGCGCATGCCCGTTGGCTAGCTTACCTCATTGTTGGGAGCCAATGGCTCAGTGGTGCACCCAGCGGTGCGTCATGGGTGGACAGAGTCGAGGGCGAGCCAGACAGCCTCGACATATCCCCAGGGGCCGGTTTGACGTGCAGGAAACTGAATATGCTCGCCCGGCCGCTCGTGACTAAGAGAAAAATGATTGGGTTTATCTGATGGGCTTACCGGCGCGCTGGAGGGGACCAGGGCAGGGCAAAGGTAATGCGCCTCACGTACCAATTCACCGGAGCAGAGAAAAAGGCCCCCTTCTCCCGCAACGTGCTGACACACCCCACAGTTGGGCCAGCAGGAAGGCCATCCGTGGTACTTTGGCGCGTAGGGCACGTAAGAGTGCTCGTGTTTGCATGCAAGGTGAGCTGCGCTGCTCCGACCGACTGTCACGACCTGCAGGGGTTGCTCGGGAAGTCTGTCTAGGATGCTTGGATCCTGCTGCAGCTGCGACTCCATCTACTCGCCCTTGGGCCATGGACCATGGTGAAGTCAATTGCGCATCGGTGCCGTGTGCTGCAACTGCGAGGGGCGTGTGCGACTCGAGGTGTATAACGGATAAATCGATGCCATGTCTGATGGAAGGGCTCTGGCCGAGGTAGGAAGTGCATACTAGGGAGCACGTAGTATGGTTGTTATGCCGGTTATTATTAGCGCATTAGCGTGCTGCAACGGCTTTCCTTCCTCGTGGTTTCGGGTGCTCGCTCGCTCGCTTGGTTGCTTGTGTACCCCGCCGTTCTGCGCTTCTTTGCCCTCGCGTCAGCTGGACAACATGGCCGTCATCGTCTTTTCCGCATCGGCCCGTGCCTCATTCAGACATTGGAGCGCCCGCTGCAACAACTAGCTTGCTGGCGGCAACTGCAAGCGACATGTGCCAGGCAGGCACCTTGAGCGTGCGTGGGAACGGTGAGCGGTGCCTGAAATCTATGCCTGAAACATCCCACCGCCATCGGTGTGTCCTGTCAGACGCCGCGAGCATATCCTTTGTGCGACCGCCGAAGAAATAGAACGTCGGACAGAGGCATTGTGGCATGGCGCCGTGATCCCGAGTGCAAGGGCTCGGGCTCGTGTTGCTTCTGCCAGGCGCCGCAGAGGCACCAAGAACATGCGCAACAGCGGCGAAGCCCGTCTGCCAGACGCTGCTCAGGGTCCCTGCAGGTGCAAACACAGCTGAAATGCAAATGACAGGCCAACAAGCTCCGGTAGGCGAGAGGCGATGTGTGTAATGCCACCGAGCGCAATTCCGAGGCTGTTGCGTAGAGAGTGAGGTGGGGCGTTGAGAGATGAGCATCGTTTCAATAATGACGAACTTCCCCATTTCATTCACCAATAGGTCCAAATCCCTGCTGCTATAAGTCTACCCTTGCATGCTTTTGTGCGAACCGCAGGCCAGCATTGCATCGCGAGTCAAGTTGGGGGCGGTTGGCAAGGCTCGTGGGAAATACCCGTTCGCGTTACTCCACGTTTTAGGACGAGCTTCTGTGCGCGATCGCACGCTGTATTTATCCCGCCACTCATTGACGTCAAAGATGAAGTCTGCTCGCATGGCACGCCATGCCCAGAGTTGAACATCGATCTTGTTTGGTGTGCGGTCGTGATTGTGAACGCATGTTCCTCCGTAAAGGAGCCTCAATCCTGCGACTGGTGACATCAGACCAACGCCCGCGAGTACATGGCGCATCGAGAGCTGAATTGGCGGGACAGCTTCGTCTGTTCAGGCTTCCACGGTTTCGCCGTACTCGGAAGCTCTCCAGCGGCCTCAAGCTTATTGCAAGGGTGCTCGTAAGACACAAAGTCGATGGCTGATTACACTGCTCATGCCATGGTTATGATTTCCCGTTGTAGAATGCAGATCGAAATGCACTCAGTGTCTCACTTTGATGTGTCTGATTGTTCGGTTATGGTCGAACTGTTTGCCTCCCTGGCTGACGCCCTGTGCTAATATAAGAACAACACTCGCTTGGGTCGCAGTGCATGGCAGTTGTTGTATCTATCGTCGGTCTCGTGGGGGTCTGCAAAGCCGAGAGGTATGGTATTGCCATGCACTGTGCATGCCTCCGATACGTCATATCGGTCTCCGGAAACTCGCTGACCCTGGGTCGAGCATGAGGGTAACAGGAGTGAAGTGGATAGTAAGAGTGCTAACTGCCTAACTATTCTGCGTTTGCGATCGCTGTCAGGGATAACAACATGCAGCATTTTCGAAGGTTGTTGGGCACTTTCGTTTGCAAAGATCGTGCGTGGGAGGTGTCGATCAGGCTGGTAACAACACGGCCCCTCATGTCAAGTACGAGGTCAGCTCTCAAGAAGCGCATGTCAGCAAAAGCTGTTGCCTGTCAGCGAGTCAAATGTCAGTACAGCTTGATAGATGGGAGGGCGGTCACCTTGCTCGATTTGGAGTGGACGTACGTGCCCGGTCGGGTGTGAGCGGGTTCATGATGTCAAGCCATGAATGTATGCCGCGACCGTATTCACCACACTGCAGCCGTGGTGGTGTGCTCAAGTTCCAGATCTTCATACACCCACCTCATAAGCCCCAGGTGAGATAGCCCACCGTAAGGAACGTGAAGCGTCAGGCAATAGTCGCCCACACGGCCGTCTCGCAGATGGGGGCGATTATAACACAAACGTCTTCTGGAATCAAAGTCTAATCGTACAATGGTTAGCAAAGTTCGAGAACGTTTGTGACATGGCATTGTTCTTTCCAAAGAAGCGTCGGAAGTCAGAGGTGGTGTTGAGCACTCACAGCGTGAACACGTACATCATGTAGGAGCTAATGAACAGCGATATCCAACACAACACATAGTGAATGAGGGAACCGTAAGGTCGCATCTGGTGAACTAATACCGTGTCGGTGCTAAAACCGAAGCCCATGTCGCGTGAACTATCACATTGACACACAGCAAAGATAACTTGCTCGAGCGCATCGAATCTGAACGGCTCCTCCTCAATAACGCTTCCTCTACACCCGCACCAGAAGGCTATCACGGGATCGGAAAGGTCGAGTCTGAATGGGATCTCGTACTCGACCGGACGTTGCCGTTGCCGTGAAGATCAGTCTGGGCGAGCAGACTTTCGTCATAATGTACTGCCTGGAGTAGAAGTCCCCGTGGAGGTACAATCGATTCTCTGCATGATTTGAGATCGACCTATTGACTATTATCGATTACGTTCGCAAGAAACATAAGCTGCCGCTGGTAGTGGTTCTCGGTCTGCAGGCCTGTCCTTGCGAAAGCTAGACGTTCGAACAAGAGTCCAATGAAAGTTGCAATCAAGGTCGGCGAGGTCCAGATCCACCCGCACCTGCCATGGTCCCTTCATGGTTGCGCTTGGCATGAGGCATGTTGTGAGATACGCCACATGCTCATCCCCGCGTGCACAAAAATACTGCCCGTGGTCATCGAGTGGATTAGTCCTCGTATTGACAAACATACTGCGTAGACATACAGGACTGACCAGCCGAAACAGTCGCAAAGTTGCAACATTAAAATACGGTAGTTTACACTGGATCTTGTGGATTTGAGTCTTGACACCAAAGTTTCCGCACGGCTGTGGCCACATAGTGCCTAGTAAAAACTTCGTCTTGCGCGATCATGTTCTTGGGGCCGGTATCTGGAGGACGAAAGGGGCGTGGGTACGCAGTGGTGTGGAGCTTGCCGATCCGATTCGATTTGGTCTCGGTCAGATCTCAGGTCAACGGCTTCCCAGGTAATACCGCATCTTGCTTGAGCCAATACTGTACAGCGCTAAAGCACACGGATGGAACCAATGCCGAGTCAGAAAGCCCTGTCCAGCTGTCTGCCATGGATACCAGCAAAGGAACCACAGAAATTCTAGACAAAAGCGCATTGCATGCATTGGCGCGAAACACAGATCGGATGTAATCCCGGCGCAGTGAGCAATGCGCTGGAAGGGGTCCCCATCGTTGTTCTTGGTAGATGGATGGATGGACCGCTGGATGATCGTGCCCGCGTTTGGCGGCTGGTGTGCCGCTGTCAGAGATCGAATGCCCTTTCTGTCAACATCATCTCAACGTGCAGGATCTGTAAGTGAGGCGCACACGGGACCACTCATACGAGAGCTAGAAAGGGGCACCTCGGCCATTGGAACGTACAAAGTAAGAGCGAGAAAAGCAAGTAGCGACTGACGCGGTTGGCGGACAGTTTCAAGATGATTTGCGCAGCCGCCGGAATGTTATTGGTTCGGTGCAAATCACTCGTTAATCTGATCTGCAGGATCGTTGCAAGGGTTCCCTGAAGATAACCCCACAACGCACCGAGGTAAGCTAGCCAGCGAAACAGTTGTTGCGGACGCTGGAGTTTTCCCGCCCGATCAATATATGTCATGTAGGGGTGGCGCATCTGGATTTCATCCTCTGTCGCAACAGCTTCCTGGATGTGAATCTGCTCGCTGACCCCCGTTGCAGAGCGCTCAGCCTGTGGAGCCTTTAAAAAGTGGGGCATCAGCATAAACAGGATATGATCGTGCTACCCAAAGTGTCCTTTGTAAACAGTAGACTTTAGCATCGGCGACTCTCCGCGTCGCACGACGGCCATTGTTTTCAAATCGGAGTCGGATTTTCTTCATTCCATGAAACAGCAATGTTGAGATGTAGGAGCGGAATGATAACCCCCTCTTCCGCGCCGTGTAGGCGTGGGGCGGTGGGTATGGAACAACAGCGCCTCAAAGGAATACGACCGAGAGGCTTACAGGGGAAATCTTGTGGACGACGCAAATCCGTGGATCATTCCTCACATCCTCCCGCAAATCTTGCTGTGTGTAGAGAATGACAAGGGGCTGTCCCTGCTAGCTTGTCTTGCGACAGTCAATATTTGGCGAGTCGTGTTTCAACAATGTTGAATGCCACGAATTGTGCAGCGAGACGCAAATGTTGCATGCGCAGCTTGATGTCGGGATCTAGTGAAGCACTGACATGGCGGCGGTAGCTTGAGGCCCGAGGATGTTCGGACAGATAGATTAGCACAGGTGTCACGAGGCCGTGGAGTCGCAAAGGGAGCATGGCTGTCGTTACCTAATGTGACGGCTATGCCATTATCTTGGATTCAAGACATTCATGGAGACACGACATGAGCCACAAATGGATTGCTGGAACCGCCGTTGGACCCAGCTGACGGGAAACCACGGCCGGCAAGGGCCCCATGTATGCAGTGCGTCGTGCGTGCTGCGGCTGAGGAAAAAGCAGCAAACCATGGTCGCAATCACTGCAAGGATGCATTTCTCGAGCTAAGCAGAGAAGGAGCAGCGAGACTGGCAGAATATGGACACGCAACTATTGTCGATGAATGACATGCCGTGTTACACTCCTGCATGTCAAAGTGGACCAGGGCAGGCCAGGGCTGGCAGGGTCCTGGCGCAGGTGCCCGAAGACTTGCTGCTGCAACGGCCATCCGAATGCGAGGAGCGGGCAGGAGCTTGGCAGAGGTCGCAATCGCATTGGCCCATGAGTCTTTGAGCATGGCGAGGCGTTGAATCAACGGATCTGCCCCGCCGTGAATCGCATGCGCCGGCTGCACGTACTATGTAAAGACGCATGGCACAGTCAAACAAACCATCCGGAAGCGGACGAAGGAGAACGACCGTTGGACTTTCCCAGTGGTAGCGTGGAGCCAGAGGTAGCGAACGGGTGCTGGTGTTTGGAGCAGAGGACGGCGAGGTGGCTACTCTGGTGCGAGGATGCAGCTGCAGGCTGGGTGAGTGACGAAACGTTTCGCCCAGAGCGTGGTCGGAAACTCGACTACCCGCTCCCGCTAGACCTCGCGCTGGAACGCGCTTGGCCGAGGCGGGCGTAGCGGTGCGACCGGGCAGCCAAAGCCTCGGAATGCCCCAGAGACAGGCTTCAGCCACAGGGCTACGCCGCAGCCATTTGGACAGGCTCAGGCGACAGTCGCGGACAGGCCGGCGGCAGAGTCTGGGTCAATGAGACCGACACTTGTCGCGTGGGAGCGAACAGGGAGCGAGGTGAGGCTGCATCTATTTTTGCGCGAGAGCGGGCGCCGTGTGCGCGAGGCCGGCGTCAGATAGAGTGCGGTGCAGCACTTGCAGCGAGTGTTTACAGTCCCCACAGATGGCGTAATATTGGCCAGCAGCACTGGCGCTGGGGGGCTCTCTCCATCATGATGAGGGCGTAGCAGCGCGCGCGAACAACCGCTGCTAAAGAGGTGCGCGAGGGCGCTGAGTGGACGGCAGCCCGTTGCGGACGGTAGGCTGCTGGGCATGGCTGCTTTCTGGCAGCGAGAGGGAGCTATCACAGCCCGATTGGGACGGCGGATGCAGCAACTCGGCGAGGTTGCTGGCGCAAGTGACGATGTGTCGATGGGTGTGGATCAGTGGGCCAGCAAACGTCCAGGCATTGGCGAGGGCGGCTTCCCAATCCGTCCCACCAAGCGAGCGCGACCGCCATAAGAGGCAGCGGCGGGTGCGATTTGAAATAAACGGCAGCGCCCAGCACAGAGGCTCGCTGGATCCCGCCCGCACGCACACACACACTGACTGCTACGGCGAAAAAGCATCTCTTTTCCTGCACTGCACTCAGGAGACGCAGGGGATGCAGGAGACCAAGGAGACTCCATCTGCTGCTGCTGCTGCCGCGCACAGTACATGGTATCAGGACTCAGGACAGGACAGACTGCACAGGGCCGCTCCTGCACGGTCACCTGCGCGCGCCTGGGGCCGGGAGAACGATGGGCCCAAATAGGAGTGCCATCTCTGAGCCAAGCCCACCTCGCCGACCTCGTGTGTCTCCACTCTGAAGGGCCGTGACGATCACACTATGCCAGCGCCCGGCCCTCTCCCTAGCCTCAGCACCCGTTTGATCGACGAGCGGTGCTGACTGCAACGTGCATCGTGCTGCTGAGACGCGACGTGTTCGCCCACTGCACGAGACGACGCACCCTGCCTGTCCCGATGCGGCATCACGCCTGTCATGGACACAGTCCGGGGACGACTCTCTGTGCACCCTCGGGACTCTTGTAAGAGAACTGTGTAGAGCGTGGTAGTCATGCCTCAACCATGGCTCGCTCGCAGGCTACCACCATGGCGGAACACTGCTTGTCTGGACACACCCTGGCTGCACGCACCATGCCTGCCTCTCTGCCTGTCTGGTTTGCTGTCTACCATGTCTGCCACCCAGCGGCCGACCCCGTTCAGCGCTGCAGGCCACACGTCCGCTGTAGCCCAGGAGGCTCGCTGGGGCTGGCTGACAGCCGTGTGGTGCCTGGCATCTCTCGCGTTCGGCATGTTTGGTTTTACACCGCGCAGGGGACCTTCACAAGTATCGCGCCGAGTGGGGGTATCTTTGACAGCCTCCATGTTGTCGACAAAACACCCTCCCTGTCCTGCACCGCCATGAATCGCCGGCCAAACGGCCAGGGGCCCCAGCACCTCATCAAGAGGCGTGACCAGGGCTGTAATTCACCACTCCCCGTTGTAGCATAGCATCGCAAAGCACGGCGCCGACCTTTGGTTTTTCTGCCGCTCCAGATGGCGCCGGGCGAGCGCCATACGCCATGCCACGATGTGATACAGGGTACTTGACGACCCCGACGATCTGGTCCCCTTCCAGGTCCATCGCTGTTTGTTGCGTCTTCGACAGCCATTACATTAGCCCGCTGCTCCTCAGGGCCCAGCTAGCTGCTCAGAGCGCCGCATGACGCCCCAGCACTTCCCGACCACCATCTCACCACTCCCTTAGCCGCATTCTCAAAAGCAGAATCCTCGCACACATCCTGCCCGTCCCGAACAAGCCAATAACTCCTCGACCGCCTTGGCGTCTGTGTCCACTACACTACCGCTCCCCGCGCCCGCTGTATTATATACCGCTCCTCGCTCTGGCACGTTACCGTTGTTCTCGGTACCAACCACATCGACCTCACCATCCGACACGTCTTCTGACCCTCTCACCTCGCCGTCTGCGAACCGTGGTTCACATCCTGATCGTCATGTAAGTCATTCATCTTCTTGTCTCCACACTACATTCTCTTTCACCATCCTATCACGTCGACCCATCCATATACACTTGGCATATATCCACGCCCTCTTATCTGCTCTACATCTATATACTCCACTTTGCACAATCTGCTGGCTCCCCACGAGCTCTCTCTCTCTCTCTCGCTCTTCTATCTACCTCTTCTTCCCCGACTGCCTCCGCTCGATCCTTGGCTGGTCTCAGGACTGACGAGCACTACAGTGAAAGACAGCCTCACTGTCCTCACACCAAATCACTGGAACATCGATCAGCAGTTCTACTGCATAGTGCTCCTTCATTTCTCATCTATCAAAATGGTTGCACACCGCCGTGGCCCTTGGTCACAACACGAGGATCAGTGGCTCGTCAACCTCGTTGCCCGTAATGGACCGCACAACTGGGTCCGCATTTCACAAGAGATCGGCTCGCGATCACCAAAGCAATGTAGAGAGCGTTATCACCAAAATCTCAAGCCATCCTTGAACCATGACCCAATCACGCCAGAAGAGGGGGAGTTGATCGAGAAGATGGTCGCTGAGATGGGCAAGAGGTGGGCTGAGATCGCAAGGCGACTCAAGGGCCGCAGTGACAACGCAGTGAAGAACTGGTGGAACGGTGGCCAGAACCGAAGGAAGCGCAACCCAGATCGCCCCGAATCATCACCTCGCGAGCACATGCACCCGTCGCAACCTGGTTACCACTTCTCAAACATCTCCCAGCAAGACGAACCCCAAGTACAGTCATATCACAGCTCTCGCAGGCCCTCGTTGAACCCCAACATGAATTCACCACATGGAATGAAGCTACCTCAGCCTCAGCGTTTCGAGCCCTTCCCTGGTTCGCGACCACAACCGCTTGACATCTCTTCATACGGTCACCCTTCCACTGCACGCGCACGAGGCTTCGAGACGCCAATGCCTTCGCCATCTGGATACTCCATTGTGTCTGCGGATGGCGCGCCTTCCTTGATCACAGACACTGGCTCTGAGGCAACACGATCCCCTCGTGGAGTGGCTTCACCTCTTGACATCACACTCGCCCCACTTGTGGGCAACAGGGGCGAGCGCAAGAACTCAAGCACACGATACCTACCCGCAACAGGCTTCGCACCCGAGGACGACTTTGAAAGCTACAGGCGCCATGGCTCGTTCCAGTTGCCACCACTCCACCGTGGTGAAGCGACGTCTGCTGCACACGCACCCACATTCCGCGAGCCAGTCTACGAGCGTCCCGAACGGCCACAACTTCTCACCCAGCCTGCTCCACAGCTGGTGCACCACCACTCTCTCCCACACTCAGCGCCAGCGTCCATCACCCAGCGAGCGCTCCCAGCCTTCCACTCGTTGGTGGAGCCAACACTCCCCGCACCTACTTCCTCCAGCGCCACAGCAAGCCCGCTGTCACGGCAGCTTCCATCACCTTACTCGCGCCCTGCACTTCCTCTGGAGTTCAAGAGCGCGCCTGTTTCACCAAAGGATAAGATGAACCTCAAAAACATCATGTAGATGCGCCTCAAGTCATGTTTCACGCCTTTCACTATACCCCTTTCTATCTGTATATGACGCGTTTCACCTCATATTCTCTATTAATGGTCGATGCCTCCATGATCGACGTCTCGCTTGTCTCACTCTTACTTTCTCATGTGTTTCCATCGTTTAGCAAAACCAGGGCGGGGCATACAAAAGGGGAATAGGCGCTCCACGTCCGTTTAAAGATACCCCGTGCAAAGGATCTACGGAACATGTGTTTCATCGGACAGGGCTTTCCTTGCGTCTCTCGTATTTTGGCTCATTCAGCGTGTAATACCCAATAGCGAGGGAACTCTTTCGCACCTATTTCCAGCGAACCTAGCGCATCGTACTTTGCGTGTCATAGTAGCATAACAATACCCTACAGTGCAAAAGCACTTTGCGAATATGCAGGAACGCTCAACATCTTCACAATCGTCCAATGATCACCGTGCATCTGTTGTCAGTTCCAATATGCCTCCGTCACTGACCTACGCCTTCCGTATCGAAGACCCACAATGCCATCCTGCGCCGTCCAAGTCCAGCGGATCAGCGGACAACAACATGTCCCAAAATCTCACTCACGTAGCAACCCAATTACTGCATCACCTCATCTCACCGGCTCCACTCAACTAGTTTCTGCTTGTGACCCGATTTCCGATACATGCACCGATGGACAACGCTCGTCTACCGTTGACACTAGACATCTGACAATGGACACTAGAGCACACGACGATCTGCTAGCAAAAGCCTCATCTTGCGATTTTCTTGATTGGCTCCCCTTTTCGGATTCTCGAGGAAAGAGGTGTCATTCGGATAGAGAGATTGACGACTTGCTTTGTATTAGTGACGTCCCAATACAGTCACAGCATGCAGTGTGATGGACACGTCTGGACAGCGCAGCCTTAAAGCAAAGCAAAGCAGGGAGATCTCGCTCGCAGCACTGCCGCGCGCCTTGGTGGTGGATGCGCCCACCAAACGACACACACACCACACGAGGCACAGGCATGCGCACATGCACAGGCACCCACACAAGGCCGTTTCACACATCAGAGCTTCGCTGCTCCTCAACATCCCACCCGACTGTCTCCCTCACCGCTTCAGTGACCTCAGCACTTCCAACGGCCCTTCTCCGTCGGACCCGGTTCGCAGCAAAACGTCAACGCATCCTCTGTCCAGTCCTTCGACTCGCCCACCAGCAAAGAAAGCGTCTCCACCCACCACGTCGCCGACCAAGATCCGCACTAGCCGCTGATCGATCATGTGGACTACCGTTTGACCTTGCCCGCATGCGGCGAATAGAGTTTGTGATCGCTCGCTAGCGTATATCTACTTTTGCCGCATTTGGATCGATCCAGCTTCCCGCTTGTGCTGTGTCGGTGCGGCGAGGACTAGCTATAGTAGAGGAGGGACTGGAAAGAAGGTTTGGACTCTGGTGGTGGATGTAGGTGGACCGCGCCGGCCCAAGGAGCGTTGAGTCGGGACTGTAGCGAAGTGGGGAGCTGATCGAAATACAAATCATCGATCTGACAACGTTGAGTGGATAGGAGGAAATGCAGGCGGTGGGGATCGGGGAGATCCAGTTCTTTTTGTCGGCTCAGCCCGATGGGCGAGGTCTGCGGTGGAAGGTGTGCCAAGAGCGAGGGTGAATGCGTGAATACCTCTACCACAGTACTAAGAAGGAAGTGCCATCGCTACCCAATCACGTACCTGTGAAAGGTCGAGAAGACCGTCATCGAGGAGATCAGTAACGGAGCCAACCTCCGCGACCATCCCACAGAAGAGAGTTTCCTGCCTTTCTAGCCGACGCAGTAGTCCGCTTCGTGACATGTTCCATCTCCAGCGCGGAACGTTCCACGGAAGAACCCTTCCGCTGGCCTTGAACTCTGAGATGTGAAAACAATCACAACCATGTACAAGCAGTGCTCGCACCAAACCTTCCCCCAACCTACGTCCAAGTCAAGTCACACCGCGACAATGCCTACCACTGCACAGTAGCTCCATCACATCCCTCCCAAAACCTTATCCCAAACACCCTGACTCTAACTCTGAGCTGTCCGAATTTCAACCGGACCCCCTCTTGTCAGAAACACACACAAGTCATGTTTCAATAGCACACGCACGCACGCACGCACGCACGCACACACCCCCTTTTTCGTGCACTATCGTTTGCTGCCTACACGCTCCATGCCCGCACTGATGCTCAAACGGTCGCGCGCACGCGCGAACGATCGGCGCCGGCGCTTGGAGCTGAGGGTTGCGGCGCGGCCACGTTGACGAGGGCGGCGAGTCGTGCGCGTGCATGCTGCGTACGCTGCTGCGATTGCTGTGCGCAAGGATGCGCTGATAACGGCGGGTACCGTTGGGCGGTGGCACGTGTGGGGCTTGGCTTGGGGATTAGGGTGAGGTGGAGGGGAGGTGGAGATGTGGTTTTGTGTATGAGTGGACTGCGATGAAATGAGATGAATGTGTTGGGGTAGAGTGGAGGGAGGTGTGATTGTGAAGGTTTGGTTTCTTCCGTACATTGACGTGGAGAGCTCCAGGAAGTTGGGGTCCTAATTTGGTGGCGACGATGCAAGCTGTTTCTCTTCTATATGGCCTTTTGGGGTTTGCTCGTCCATGCATTGTCCAGAGGTCAGGGTGAGGAATCAGGCTGGCTTTTTATTGGAAGTTGAGGTATATTAGAGGATGAAAGAAAAGTGTGTGTTGTTCCATATCCTCATGGCATTACACTGTTTGGACGTGAGTACCTGGCAATTGTATACTCTATACTCCATTGCACCGCATGCAGTATATCTCTTCTACAGTGAGGTTGGGTATTGAGTCCGCTCCACTGCGTATGCGCAAGGCCAGCGATCCGATTACGTTTTGCAGCATCCTTTCACCAACTTCGATTGGCTGACTTGGAAAATCGACTTCAAACCAGATTGAAGGATCCAGTGTGTGTGGCTCTGCAAACATCTTGCGCTCACCCATTGATTCTGGCCTAGGCTGGCAGGTCTGACCTGTCGCTCTTTCACAATTAGCTGCTTGTCCGGTGTTCCTGGCCAGACACTCAATTGCCGCGCACAATACTCGCGCATGCAGCAGCTCCGTTAGGAATATGCGAATGTGGTGCCACAGACTTCCAGATGCTGATGGTCGTTGTCCTGTTCGGTTCAAGACTAAATTATGCCTAAGCAACTCATGCGTTGTAGTCAACAGGTGGCCTGATTGCATCTGCCGTATCGCCTGGTACTGCACTTAGACATGCACGTCAGATTGTAGTTCCATAAACCGAATCTGGAACCCAGACATCTCAACGGTGGTGAGATGCCAAGTCAACGAAATCCGGGAACCTGCCATTCGGTCGTCAGAGGCTCAATTGTCGTATCGCGCGCCTGGCCGTCTGCTATGATCCTGTCTTGTGGCTTCTGAATGGCTCCGTGATAGACTTGGACTCGTTTGTTTCATGCCTCCTTGCATGCTGGGGGAAACATTGAAAAGTGGCTTGCTGAGCGGTCCGTGGTGAAAGCAGGTGCCAGCATGAACAAGACTTTGTCAGTACCTCTGGCTGCATGGGCACACTGCCAGAATTTCAACGGGCCTGCAGATCCGTGCCATACGAAGCAATTTGAACGTCGATTTTCATCCTCCTCATTACCAAGCCCCACTATCACGATGTTCGCTACCCCCATAATTGCGCCGCACACCTGCATGCTTTCACATGAACGAGCCGAGGAACTTGTAGGAAACGTGGTACAAATGCCGGTAAGACGACGTCCCAGGATTATTCTCGCTAAAGGACACCGAGGCCAGGTAACGGGAAGAGACAAAACGTGCGGGTCGGCAGATTCCACCCCAGCAATAACGGTCGTATTATTGCGCGGAGTAATCGTATCTGCAACGGCCCCTACTTACACGAAACCAACTGTGCCGTGTGCGAGCCGCGGCGCCGGTATAAGCAGCCCTTTATATAACAAGGTACCAGCGCCGCTTTCTATGCAAGCCCCAGGAATTCACCCATGTTGGAGTCGTGCTGGAAAAGACGGAAGCTCCGGCGCGACTCCATTGGTCGGCAGCACTTTAGCCGTTTGAAGATTGGTGGAAGAACTAGCGTGCACGTGACGTGTGAATCTCCGGACAACGTCAGTGACGATCCGATTCTGGTTCAGCCCAACGACCGTTCCATCAGCCTCATCTCATCCATCACCAACATCATCGTACCTCGCATCATCCGTGTTTCCGTACAGTCATCTGCCATCAATCTGCTCATTACTTTCTTGGATTCCATCTCCGTTGCTCTTTTACCCGCACGCGAGGTGTGCGACTTCGTCCCACGTTTCAATGCGTGGACCCGGGCATGTCCGGAAATAGTTTATATGACCCGGATCAGAACGCTCTCGATACCCGTTGGACGCAGCCCTGGAGTGAGGCGTTTAGAGTAAGTGTCACATGACAGGGTTCCTCTCTTCTGCATACATTGGAGAACCCATGTTCGGTGGAGAAAATCTGGTCGTGGTGTACCCGTTCACCCCGGTTTCGCAATTATCGTTTCCTGTTACGAGTGGCACGTGTAGCACCAATCTATCGGATTCTGTTTGATGACTGTCAGACGTGAGCACTGTTACCAGATTATGCTCGATTACAGCGTGTGGTGCTACAGAGTTGAGACACGAATCGCCAGGCGTCAGATACTCACTCGTGACCGTTTTGTACCTCTAGAACTAGCGACTGACTAGAAACAGGCACAGCGTGACGTTGGTCTCCGCATCCCCGTCAATTTCATCACTGCGCCAGCAGTCTCCTTGCGTCAAGCATGCTTTTCAGACAACCAGTACGAGCATAATGCCTTCCGGAAGTGTTTCTCGAATCTTCTTGGCGTAGGCTTTCGTAGGTTTGCTGTAGATACGTACTGGGATCCACTTCAATCGACGTGGAGTCTCTGCCCTGTTGAGCAGCCGTCGCTTGATAGTGATGGCACTGATAGCGGTGTTTCAACCAGCGTTGGACCCATCGTGGTGGCATCAACAGACACTGTTGCTGCGAAAATACCCGAATCGTCAATCGAGCCACTCAACAGTCTTGGTTTCGACCGTCGCCAGGATGCATCACAATCGAGTACGTCGGCGGGACCATCGCAAGTGAGCACAGCAAGCACAGTGTCTTCGCCGTCTTCCAGTGCGGCTACGAGGCCTACTATCGTGACTTTTCCGTCAACCAACGGCCCGCCTTTGCAGCAGCTCGGCAGATACAACTGCACAGCTCTGATGAAGTTAGACTTGCTTGCCGGTATTCTTTGGGGCTTCACGCAAGCAACATCGACAACAACAGGTGCCTCGCTACAATTTCTTACAGTCAATGTGCACGCCGCGTCATCAATACAGAATCCGAATGCGCCAGCCCCAGATATGTCCACGAGCCAAGTACCGACGGCTGGAAATCTTCTCAGTGAAGCTCTTAGCGGCAACCTAACTAAAGTGACGTACACACCCGCCCAATTACAGTCCCAGCGGAGCCATCTCAACAGCTCATGGTACAATGTTGAATGGGTCAATCGGCCAGCAGCCGGTTATTACAGTGTTTCGAGTGATGCGCAGAGCAACAATATTACACAGGATGGTTGGCCGACAGAAGCTTTCGTCGAGTTCAAGCAGTTCTATCGGCTGAGCGTTAGTTACGGCACTGTCGATTCACAAATGCAGGCATACGACATTGCACCCGACCTGAATTTCATGTTCCCTCCCGGCACATTTACGAATCGACAAACGCCTTCATTTGCATCCAATGGGCAGGTTCTATCTGGCTGTTTATTCGACGGTTCCGACAAAGGCGTGACGTCGACCCGAAACTCATCCTGGGCCATTGCCACTACACCATCGTTTGACATCGGCGCCAATCCAGACCTCATGGCGATCATCCCTACAGTGGCCAACTTGACTTCGTGCGGCATATCCCCGTTTCTCAATCAGTCTCTCGGCGGAACAACGGCCGACAAAAATCCCCTACCATATGCTGCATTCGTACATTCTACACTTTGGTCATGGGCACCTGGGGAGCCCCTAAACGTCACCTCGGCGAGCGATGATTCACGTAGTCGCTGCGCCGTCATGACTCCGTCCGGCCGTTGGCGTGTTGCAGACTGTTCTAGCAGGTATCGCGCCGCGTGCAGGATGCCAGGGCAAAGATACGATTGGAAGATATCGCCGGACAGCTCGAACTACTACGATGCATCCTCTACTTGCCGCGCGCCGTATCAATTTGATGTCCCGCACACAGCCCTCGAGAACGCACACCTATTGGCAGCGTTCCAGGGTGATGAGAAAAAATCACCCAACGAAGAAATCTTTATTGATCTTAATAGTATCAACATACCCGAATGCTGGGTCTCAGGCGTGAACGGTACTTGTCCGTACTTATCCTCAGACCAGACGGATCGCATAAGGATCGTGGTTGTACCTACCGTTGCGGCGGTCATCATTTTCGTGCTGGCAGCTTTGACGTTCTTTGTCAAGTGCGCGGCGAACAGGAGAGAGAATAAACGAGGAAGAAGGAGGAAGCTGGTTGGTGGCTGGGAGTATGAGGGTGTGCCTAGTTGAGATGGTATGGCATGGCGCACGCGAGTAAACGTCACTGGGTACTGGCTCAGGTCTCAGCGTATCTGGATGCGCCCTAGTAGAAGCGAGGTCGTCATCTGATACGAACTAAAGAACCGACAAGTCTATTCTTCGCGTGTGCTGCTTGTAGCATGATGGTGAGCATTCGCATGGAGTACTGTCAGTCAAAATTTGAGCGTTCAGCGTTTTTGAAGTAAAATACCAATGCATCTTTAAGATATTATTCTCAATCATGGTGAATGTCTACCTCCACATCGGCGAAACTTATTTCACCTCCTCATCTCATCCTCTTTGCTACCCTATCTCTCTTGCTCCATGCTTCCTTCACAGATCAAACGTCCACCGCGCTGTCCATAACCATACCCCTGTGCAGAGTAGAATGATGCCGTGACGCAAAGTCCACACGAGTATGCTAGTCAATGTCATATCTAATCGGCCGCACTCTACACGAATGACCCCATGGCTCTTTCAAGATTCCAAGCCGATATAAAACATCCATCCCCGTGCTCAAAAGAGACGTAGAGATACATATCACGAGTTCTTAGCAAGCGACGAACGCGAGAATCTATTCCAATGCTGCTCGTTTCTCGGGCCACGGTAGAGTCTCTGTGACAAGCGATGCATTAGGTAAAGGCACAAAGGGCTTTGTCCAAGGTACCGTAATCTTTGACGATGTTTTCAGCCCTCATTAGTCTGCTGGAAATCACTTCGAGGTCCAGACGAAGTGAGGCGTCTAGAAATCGGATAGTTTTCACGAAAGGATACCTGTGGTTGGACAGAGCCGAGAATTATATTAAAAGATTCATGGATCATGTAAATTGATATCATTTGTGACTGTATTCTACTGCTGCTTACTGTTGTTGTGAAGTACCAACGTGTGACTTGACCACGTCATCTATATATCTCTAGGTGCGATGGCAAATATTCAATCTTAGAGAGCATTTAGCTTTTCCAGTCATACATATTGGGAAATCCTCATACCTACCTACCTGTAGCACCAATTAAGGACAGTGCATTCCATGTCATTATGTGGTGTACATATGAGAAGTAGTCTTCTTTATATTAAGCCCAATGTCCTTGGCTTAAGTTCTGCGTCATGACCGTAAAGTTGAGTGTTCTTTGAAGACTAGAAAGAGTCATCCCATTCCATATCCCAACGCGTGACTAAGTTGGTCTCCCCAGCAGGTTAGTCTTCCACCGTAAGCACCCAAAGCGTGTGCTTGATGATGGAGTTGTGGTCGACTTCGTTCGGAAGCAGCGGCGAGTGACAGTTTGCGCCGCAAGGACAGGTCATACAATTATCGAAGACAGCTTCACACAAGCCACGGTCGTTGGCGATACGGTTGCGCCACAGGTAGTAAATGGGAGAGTACGTGTGGATGTCATGTCGGATTGGCTGGAAAGTGAAGCCACCACGACGCATTCGTGGAGGTGCAGTGGAACTCGACTGTGCAGCTTGAGGAGCCTGCTGTAACGAGGTAGGTCCTGCTGGTGGCGTCACTTTGGAGCGAATGACTTCCTTGCCCTTGGGCTCTGATACATCTGGATGCACATCTGGCTGGACTTTCTGCACAGGCTCGAGACGCGCGATTTGTCGCTCAAGCTGCGGGACTTCTCCTTGAAGCTGATACCTAGGCCAACCCTTCTTCTTACATAGTATGATGTCAGCACTGCATTGAACTTAGAGAATGGACGAAAAAGATATGCGGAAAGGGAGAGCTCATGGTGACGATGCGTCTCTGAGGAACAGAGAGCTTGGTGGATGTATTCGAAAGTCAAGAGACAAAGCGTTGGAGGAAGAGCGTAAGAAAAAAATGAAGTTAGTTGGCGAGGTTGAGTGCGACCAGTATAAACAGCAGGCGCGGCTTGCAGGCGCGGCTGGAGGCTTCAACGGAGGTAGGTCTCACCTGACTGCCAGCAAAGAGGTAGGAACCTCAAACTGTGGTGACTGGGGATGCCTGCAGTCCAGCCGTGCCCGAATATGTCAAGTCCTTCACCGCTCTTGCACTTTTGTTATCGCGGTTCGTAGCCCATACGTCCTATTTGCTAGTCCCTCATCTTTGCTGTAGAACTTTGATGAGATTTTCGAGTATGACATCTTGCTTTTGGCTGTGGGCGTCGAGCAGGCCTCATTGGACGCTATTGTGTCGGGCCATAGTCTAACTGTCCGAAGGGTCGAGCATACAGCTTGCGTGCTGCCCTACTCAATACAACGTGAAGAACTGGGCCTGGAGCGGGGTTTCCTTAATCTCATGATCAGGATATGTGTAACCCTTCGGATACGTCGTCGACTGAGCAGGCCCACCCGAATTAGATTCCGACACGATTGTACAGCCACAGTAGTCGCCCAGCATCCAATGGTCGAGATAGCAATCGCCCACTAATATCCACGCCTGTTCTCCAGTCCCGGTCGACTTAGGACGCAGCAGAAAAGGCGTTTCCGCTCCGTCGAATATTACAATCTCATCACCTGCTTGTGCCCACTCGGGTGCAAGCCCTATGAAGCCTTGTTCTGTCATGAAGAAGGCGCGATGCTTCGTGCATTCTGCAATGTTTTGTCGATATGGCAGATCCAAGAACTGGAAGTCAAGCCCCTTCTTGTAAGCAGGTAGATCAGCTCGCGTGGGGACAAATCCAACATTAACAGTTTGCCAGAAGGAGAGTTTAAAGTAATCATTGGGGAAATCGACATGACCGTAATATGCGTTAAGGTCCGATGTAATTCGATTGTATGCCGCGAGGAGTTGCGGCTTGAGACCCAACCCTCTTCCTGTGGTAAGATCCTTGATGTCTTCGGCAAAATTATTCAGATAGTGCACACTAGCTACCTTCACGCCGCGGATTCGGATGGAACTTGATTCCAGGGATTGTATACAGCTCATTCGCGAACGTCCCGCTTCGTAGCGGGGCTCGTCAAACCCGCCGAGTGGCCTAGGACGATGCTGCCGGGACTCAGGTCGTAATGACGGCACGAAAGATGGGTGCAATCCCTGATCAGAACCGAGCATGGGCGTGCCAGCATCATGGAGGACGGAAAAGTCCCCTGCTTCGAGACTCCTCTTTGTAAGTTCTAGAAGAACATCTGCAACAGTCAAGCTGTAATTCGGAACGATGCCCAAGTCGTCGTACGCAAGTCCCAACGCCGCGTAGACTTTGTCCCTCTCATCTGCACACTTCCTGTCAACGAGCATGCGACACCACTGGTAAAGCGTTCGAATCGGTGGTGCTGCTATCAGCTGGCGTCGAAGATAGCTGGAGGGACGATTGTGCAAGTGGGCATGCCGCATCGTACGAGCTTGGCACATGTCGTCCACGGTTTCGAAATTGCGGAGATAGTTGTGTTCATATCTGAAAAGTGTGTGCGTACTGGTATTGCGAGGCCAATGCGATGTTGGAACTCTTGGGAGCAGCCGTTCGTGTGTTTTCAATTCGTGTAATGCTGAAATGAAAGAATCATAACTTATGAAGCCGGTTGGACCCATACATATATCAATCGTGCTCGCCAGCAAAAATTCCTGGAGGATCCACACCCTAGTGAACCATGGGTTGGCGAAAAGATTGCCAAGGTCTACAATGTCGCACTTTTGCAACATAGCCCGAAAGGTGTGGGTGGCGTCAGCCACATTCAACTCTATCCTGAGAACATCATTCTTCACTAAATCTTCCGGGCCAAAGTCCTCATTATCCCATGACGAAGATGTTGTCCTAGTATGTGCGTCGTCGAGATCTTTGCGACCCCGAGCTATCTGCTCCAGAGTTGTGAAGGCCGACCCACATTCTTCAGAGCCCAACCACACCAGCACTTTCGAAGCTTTTGAGAAAATGCTGGCCATGATCTTTACTTGGTGGTTCCGTTCATCGATGTTCGCCTGATCTATACATACCGCGTCAACCCACACGGTCATTGAGTGGTAAGGTTGTTGCAACGATGTCTCTGCGTGTTTGCGCAGTGAAGAAAGCGCACAGAAGAGGTTTTTGGTGATTGGTACATAGCAACGAGATGTTCTTTCGAAGATTTTGTGAGTGAAAATTGGTGGTCCCCACACATACGATAAGGCATCATAACGGACTTCAGTCCTTTGCATTTCGACAATGTCGCAAATGAGCGGAGAGCCATCTGGACCGGGCCAAATCTCGAGGAGACGGATCGAGTCTTCGTGATTCAGTGGTTGATACTCGTATGTAGCGCCAGACTCTAGGTTAGCTCTGTATAGTGGGACATTTGTTGAATCTTGAGCTTTTCGAAGTCGTTTTGCGCGTGGCGATATTGCAGACGGCTCTTCCTTATCATTATCAACTTGCAGCGCCCCTTCCGCCAGCGATGATGATCCCAGAACAGGGCTGATTACATTGGCCATCGGGCCCTGGGCGTATGAATCGCTTTCACCTGATAGCATGAGGTCGTTGGCGCTTATGTGTAGACGGCTGATGCCGCGAGGTATAGGTTTTCTAGTGACGCGGTTAGAGGCCAGCTATGCTTGGTTGCTCAAGTGGAAGATCAAGTGTTATTTGAAGCACATTGCAGCCTTTTGATTATTTGAGCATACATGACGCCTGAAGCTGTGCCGGTGGAAAGCTTGCAATGGTATTTGTGGCTATGCTGCAGCTTGGCATGGCCCCACCAACACTACAACCAGACAAATGAAGTTGCTGTTCAGCTTCTTTGGTTTTACCTAGCACAACGAATGAGACACAAAACAAACTTGCTGCGCATGTTGGTAGATTAGAGCGGGCGTAATCTGCGGCATGGAGCCATTAATTCATTCAAATGACCACGCAATCGTGCGATTGCGGCTGGATCAGATGGTCTTGAGGTTGCGCAAATTGCGCTGGGTGTCATTGAGTAATTTGTCTATGTTTCCCGAACGCCGATTGAAGCATATTTAGACCTCCTTCTTGGGAACACCACCGGGTAGCGTTTGTACCTTCTCCTGGAACAGCTTCTCGGCACCTTGCCATACGGGTGTGGATGAGCGATCTTTGAGCGCCATCAAGCTGGGGAGCAGAGCATTGCTGAATGCTTCCGACGACTCTCGTGGTAGCGCTGAGGGGAGATGGTCGATGGAGATGACAGACAACCGTGGGCCGTTGCCCTGCACAGAGACCTCTACCGTGGGCTTGTCGAAGGTGGTGTTGATGTCGTAGATGGGAATTGGGTTGTGAGGATTTGTTGTGTCGCAGCTCACATCGCAGACAACACTGAGCTTGCGGTCAGGCGACTGGAGGCTCTCCTTGCTGACAAAGGGCGGGATAGGCTTAGAGAGGTAGATGCAGTTGACGAAGATGTCGGACTCGATGATCTCAGGGTATGGACCATCGCGCTCCTTGGTCTCGGCAAGATCCCACTTCTTGATCTCGGGGCAGCCAATTTTCTCGAGGAGGTCAACGGCGCCGGAGCCGCAACGACCGAGAGCGCCCAGGACCAAGCTGGAGGGTTTGCGACCAGCAACCTTCTCACCGGCTGCAACATCCTGCTTGAGCTGTTCGATCAGCTCACTCTCGTTGTTGTAGAAGCCACGTCCGTCTGTGAAGGTCTCGACACCGGGAAGAGGCTCGCCGTTGGGGTGTGTGAGTTGCCATGCCCAAGTCTGAGTGGTTGTCAGCAGCGGTCAGAGGAGGTGGGTACTACACATACTTTAATAGCAAGGGCAGCCCCTACGAAGCCGGCGTGGTAGCCAAACGCAGCAACGCGCCTGCCTGTTGAGTCTTGGAGGAATTCGAGGTCATACAGCGTGCCTCCTCCGCGGGGGAACCTGGCCAGCACCTTTTCCCATCCGCCCTGCTGCTTGTAGCAATGTGCAAAGTGGACGAACGTGTGCTCGAGGGGGAACTCGTCTTCGGGCAGCTCTTTCAGGCCAATGATGATGCGGTCCTTGGGCGCCGACTTGTATGCGCCTTCCTCGATCAGGGTGGCACCTGCCTGCTCGAATTCCTCGTCCTGGAAGATGCGGGCATAGTTGGGGTCCTTGGGGCTGCGCTCGACCAGGACTGGGTAGCCTGCGTCGAGCAGCTTCTTCGCGGTGGTGGGTGTGAGTGCTGAGCGGTGCTCCAGCGGCTTTGCTTCTGCGCGGGCGTGTAGCGTAGGGAAGGACATGGTGAGAGTGGTGATAGCCGGACGCAGTCAATGGGGGGTTTGGGAGCTGGGATTAAATAGTGGCAGCTTCGTGTATGCTCTGACCGGAGATCGGAGTGTGGAGTAGCACTTGACGCGGAGCATGGCAGCCCGCAATGACTCCATAGCTTAAAATTTCTGCCGAGCGGTAAGGGCCTCTGTCCGCTCGAGTACTCCGAGAGCGGCGCTACTGCAGGCCGGTGCTGAAGGGTCTTGAGCCAGCCAACGAGAGCGGGCGCGTGGTAATGCTCACTAAAAGTACCGATGACATAGCCAGCCGTTGTGCTTTTTGGAGCCATGTTTCGCATCCTTCGAGTCGATCTTTTGCTGTGGGGCCGGCACGTGCGACATCGAGCTGCTCTCGCCCGCTCTCTGGTCACCCACGGGCATTGCTGCAAGCTAGACATCGTCAGCGCCCTGGCCGATTTACGCTGCAGCCTCATGCCTGCAATCTTCGTGTCCTCAATGTTGTGCTGGTGAGCGACATGCATAGCCTCGCAATTCTTCCATCCGACCGCCCACACCACAGACAGAATGCCACCTAAGAGAGTCAACACCGACGACGGGCCTTCGCGTGCCGCGCACTCTCGCGAGTCGTCGACGGGCAGCGCCAGACATGCCCATGCTCCCGCCACGCCCAGTCAATTGCGACAGGCTCATGTCCCCTCGGATCGCTCCAGCTCGCCCGAAGAGCTGATGCATCCTCAGCGCTCCTACGACGGGCCGCGGCCGTCTAGCAGTGGCCGTTCCTACGACATTGACATTTCCGAGCATGGCATGCGCCCTGCAACCGACGACAGCTCTGCCCATGCGGTCCATGAGAGCATCAGTCCGCGACAGGCGCCCATAGCAGACGTCGACTATGAGCCCACCGCACGCTCACGGCTGCTGAACCAGCAAAACCTCGACGAGGGTCTCGGTTATGGAACAGGATCTCAGCGCCCTGGCGCACACCGAAACTATGGCAGCTTTGCCGGCAGCATTCATTCTGATAATAGCTTCGGGGGCGCGTTTCCTATCCAACACGACGGGATAGAGGAAGACGCGCCAGATGCTACGCATGCGTTGTTAGGAGATGCGGTTGCCGAAGGCGTCCTGAATACTGGCAATGGGCAGAAGAAGAGCACCACGAGATGGCTCGCTGAACGCCATGGAGTCAAGAACCAGCGCATGATGTGTGTATCGTGATTCATGGCCTATGCTTGTGCTAACAGTCGCAGGTACCTGCAGTACTATATTCCTATCCTCAACTGGACGCAGCAGTACAAATGGAAATATCTGAAAGGCGACCTGGTCGCGGCCATCACCATGGCCTCTTTCTACATACCCATGGCGCTCTCATATGCCTCAAATCTCGCTCATGTTCCGCCAGTTCACGGCCTCTACAGCTTCGCCCTCAATCCCCTGATATACGCTATCCTCGGCACCTGTCCGCAGATGATTGTAGGGCCCGAGGCGCCCGGGTCGCTGCTCGTAGGAGAAATAGTGCGCGAGAATATCAAGAAAGGAGCAAGCGGCGACAATGATGGACGACGGAATGCTGAGATCGCCGGCATCGTTACGTGCCTTGCTGGCGCTTTCATCTTGATCGCCGGCATGTTCAGGCTTGGCTTCTTAGACAACGTCCTCAGCAGGCCGTTCCTGAGAGGCTTCATCAGTGCCATTGGCGTCGTCATCTTCGTGGACCAGCTGATTCCGGAGATGGGCCTTGCTAGGCTGGCTGCTGATCAGGTCTCTCATGGAAGCTGCATCGATAAGGTGGTTTTCCTCTTTCGAAATGCCGGTCGCGCACATGGACTTACTACGGCCATGTCTTTCACGGCCTTTTTCATCATCATGTTCTTCAGGTTGGTACTGGCAACAACTGCAACAGTAGGCTTAAACTAACATGTAGCAGAGAATTTAAAAAGCGACTCCAGCCGCGCTACCCCTCTGTCGCGTACATACCCGATCGTTTCCTTGTAGTCGTCCTCGCCGCTGTCTTCACATGGCACTTCCAGCTCGATCAGAAAGGTCTTGCCGTCCTCGGCGATGTCAATTCCAGTGGGGGCAGCATATTTGCGATTCATTTTCCTTTCGACACATCGAACTTGAAGTATGTGTCTGATGCCATCAACACTGCCCTCATCATCGCCCTGCTCGGTTTCTTCGAATCTTCGGTAGCTGGAAAATCGCTTGGTGGTGGCGATCCCAACAAAGACGGTGTCACCATGCCTATCAGCGCAAACCGCGAGCTGATTGCGCTCGGCACGGCAAACATCACCGGCGGCCTCTTCATGGCTCTGCCAGCTTTTGGAGGATATGGTCGCTCAAAGGTCAACGCTTCGACTGGCGGCTTAACGCCCATGAGCTCAATCTTCCTTTCGTTGATCACCATACTGTGTACGGTGTTCATGCTGCCTTACTTTTACTATCTACCCAAAGGCGTATTGTGCGCCATGGTCTCGGTGGTCGCATACTCGCTTGTCGAAGAAGCACCACACGACATCAAATTCTTCTGGCGCATCCGTGGCTGGTCAGAGCTCATTCTCATGGGTCTCATCTTCTTCATTACCATCATTTGGGACCTGAAGCGCGGCATTGGGGTCGGCATCGGCCTCTCTATCCTACGTTTGATCCGTCACTCGGTTCGACCGCGCATTCAGATTCTCGGTCGTGTACCTGGCACTACAAATCATTTCACCAACGCTGAGCATGACCCCGAGAACATTGAATTCATCGAGGGTTGCTTGATCGTCAAGATTCCCGAACCGCTCACCTTTGCCAACACAGGTAACCTCAAAAACCGCCTGCGCCGTTTGGAAGACCATGGAACGGGTAAGGCGCATCCTGCTCTTCCACGCGTTCGTCGCGCAGAGCACAACCAGAACATCATCTTTGATGTCCATGGGGTGACATCGATGGATGGTGCCGGCGCACAAGTCCTTGCCGAGATTGTGGAGTCGTACCGAAAGCGCGACGTTCGCGTGTTCTTTTGCAGAGTACCGAGCGAACGCAGTCCTGTATATCAACTGTTCGATAAGAGCGGCATCATAGAGATGTGCGGCGGCACAAGGCACTTTGTCCATAGCGTTGAGGAAGCGCTGCGCATGACGGAACTCGAGCGCCTCACAGAAGACTGGGGCAGCGAGGCGGGAAGTTCCAGAGCAGTATCTTCTGGACTTGCATGAAGCATTTGGACGTCCTAGATGTATGAACATTTACAAGCATCGCGTTCCGGCGTTATTAGCGTTACACCAAAAGCCACGAGCCAATGCTCAATATGCTGCAATTTTATCCAACCTCAATTTGCAATCGTCTTTCACACCGAATCCATTTGTTCCAGACCGTGGACAAAAGTCTGGATCTTCTTCATTGTACGATTACGCGGCTCTGTCCAAGAAGCGCTCTCACTTGTGTCTCCGAGAGGCTTTTTTACATCCAGCTTCCTCCGAATATGCCAGGATGTGGCTTGGACTAGAGGACAGGTCGGAGGCCCGATACCTTGTCTCGTCCTGGGGAACTTTCCCCACGGGCGAACGTGGAGAAAGGTCGGCCGACAGTTTTGCACTAGGGATTTCGTGTTCGCTAGGCTCCATGGCAGGTTTTAGAGCTATCGAAACTGTCAGCCGCGACACGCATGCTCACTGGAGGGATTCCTGGAAGCTCACAATGTGAATTGTTACAGCGCGACCGTTGTGGAGAACGAGCCTCTGCAACATGGCATACAAGAAATAAATCAATAAAATAGCCGACTTCGGCAAATCATGCTCCTTTAGCAGAGAGCTTCTTCCGGTCCATCCGCAATCCCCGCGGCCGTTGCTGGTTCCGCCACATTAAACCCGCACGACGCTACGTCAACCAAGCCTCGACCAATGGGTCGTGTAAAAGCTTCTAAGCAGCCTCTCGCGCTGCCAAGCAACGCTTATCTTCCCTTAGCGCGGTCTCGGCGTGCTTAATTCCGTCGTTCAACACACGCTCATTGGAGGGAACGGCTGCCACGCGGGGATAATGTGGACGTCATGCTCAATAGCCTGCGTGACTTTCGTACGCTATAGGATGACTGTGCAGCTTGTTAGACAGGAAGGGAAGGGATCGGTAGGTAGTGAGGACATGGGAGAGCACGGCGCGAGTGTGAGGGGCCGGGTGATAAAAGCTGGAGCATACCCCCCGGGGAAAGAAATTAACAGGAAAGCTGCAGGCGAACTCGTCGCTTCCTCTTCTTGCAATCATGGACTACGAAAAACCGAATACTCAGCGCCATGAGTACGCTGCGCCGGCGCCCAAGCCTTCTGCAGGACGCTATGCGGCCACGCGCATCACGACGCTCAAGCCTGCGCACGATAAAGTCCCCAATCCGATCACGTTGCTGCGTATGCTCAACTTGCAGCAATGGCTGTTCTTCCTGGTCGCGTTCTTTGCCTGGACGTGGGACGCGTTTGATTTCTTCACCGTCTCGTTGACGGTGACTGATCTGGCGAAAACGTTTGATAAGACCAAGGCGGATATTACATGGGGCATTACTCTTGTGCTGATGCTGCGATCGGTGGGAAGTATTATTTTCGGCCTGGCTGCCGATCGGTACGGGCGAAAGTGAGTCTACTCCGTGCTACCAAGCGCCTTCCCCTACATCAGACAAGTCGCTAATCTCGTACCAAACGTCAGATGGCCTTTCATTGTCAACAACGTGTTGTTCATTGTTCTGGAGCTGGGCACAGGCTTCTGTCAGACATATGAGCAGTTTCTTGGTGTGAGAGCGCTTTTTGGAATCGCCATGGGTGGATTGTATGGAAATGCGGCTGCTACAGGTGCGTGATTGATTGAAATCGCAATATGTCTGGACACTCTTGCTGACAATATGGATATAGCGCTCGAAGACTGTCCACCACTCGCTCGAGGTCTCATATCCGGCATGCTCCAACAAGGCTACGCTTTCGGCTACCTCCTCGCAACTGTGTTTGCTCGTGCCTTTGTCAACACGGTCGGCCACGAGTGGCGACCCCTCTTCTGGTTCGGAGCTGGAGTACCCGTTTTGATCATAGCATTCCGTCTCTGCCTCCCCGAAACAAACGCATACCTCGAGCGCAAGCGTATTCGCGAAGAAGAGCCCAATGCCGCAAAGGTATTCCTTGAAGAAGGAAAGGTAGCACTGAAGCGCCATTGGCTTCTGCTGATCTACATGGTTCTTCTTATGGCTGGTACAGTTTTCCCATGACTTGCTTGCTTCACAATGCTGATAACGTCTTCCAGGCTTCAACTTCATGTCCCACGGCTCGCAAGATCTCTACCCAACCATGCTCACCAGCCAATACAATTTCTCCCCCAACGCCGTAACCGTCACCCAGGTCGTCGCCAACCTCGGCGCCATGACCGGTGGCACCGTCGTCGGCTACTGCTCGTCCATCTTCGGCCGCCGCCTCTCCATCATCTGCATGTGCGTCCTCGGCGGCGCCCTGCTCTACCCCTACACCTTTGTGTCGAACAAGGGCGTCATCGCCGCCGCCTTTTTTGAGCAGTTCTGCGTCCAGGGCGCGTGGGGCGTGATTCCCATCCACCTCATGGAACTCAGCCCGGGCAGCTTCAGGACGTTTGTCGTGGGCACGAGCTATCAGCTGGGAAATCTGGTATCGAGCGCGAGCAGTACCATTGAGGCGACGATTGGCGAGCGCTTTCCGCTGCCGCCCAAGGGCAAGACGAAGAGGTACGAGTACGGACTCGTCATTTGTATCTTCATGGGCTGTGTATATGCCTATGTCATTCTTTTGACGTTTCTGGGGCCCGAGTATAGGGGCAGGAACTTTGATGTTGCTGCGGATGAGGATATGGCGGCTGTGACGGGGATTGATGGCAAGGAGGGCAGCGATATTGAGAAGGGTGGGGAGAGGAGGATGGAGTGAGGTGTTGAAGGACATGGGGAGATAGTTCATAAATGGTGCGCAATGTGCTGTTGCGATCGTGCGTAGATTGTAGCGCTACCATCTAGCAAGCTGAATGAAGGGATGACTCTTGCGTCCGTTGTCTTCATGTCTACTACACGACAGATCGGATCTTAGGCTAAAGAAGTGCCACAATTGGCGCCAATGTAGCAACCCCCCGTTCTATTCCCACGCCTCACTCTTGTCCCACATACCCAGACCTGACCCCAAATCTTGCTCCAGAACCTCTCCCCAACACCCCTCTACCCCGGCAACCTAAAGCCCAAACATCCCTCCATCCCCCTCCTATCCCCATCCACCCCGTTCCTCCCGCTCGTGCTCACCCCACACTTCATCATAGGCTGATACTTATCCACATGCGGCGCCAACACCTCCGGCCACGTCGAGTTCGCCTGCGGCCCCTCACCCGGCTCAATGCTCAAGAAATAATCGCCCCAAAGCGGGCCCGCACTCCAATACGTCCAGCCCACAAACACGCCGCTGTCCTCGAGATGGCTGATGGTGTTGTTGAGCGTCTCAAAACACATGGTATTTGCCGCGGCGCCGAACTCGGACAGGAAGGCGGTGTAGTTGTTTTCCTTGAGCCAGGTTGTAGCGGGGAGCAGGTTGGTGGGCGCCGCGAGGGTGCAGTCCTCGTGGGTGCCTGACGTGTCGTTGTCGAAGTAGAGGTGCATGTCGAAGGCGAAGTTGTCCAGGGGGTCGACGATGTTGAGCATCGAGTCGGCGTTGGGCGTGCACTCGAGGGTGGCGTTGCTGCAGGTGTTGTTGAGCCAGCGGTGGGCGCCGGTGAAGCCGTTGCCAGGGACGAGGATGAGTTGCTGTGCGCCGGTTTGGCGGATGGCGTTGATGGCGGCGTTGTCGTTCTCGAGGACGAGGGCGGTGGGCATGTCGTGCGGCTCGTTCATGATGCCGAAGATTACGTTGGTGTTGACGATGAAGCGCGTTGACAGTTCGGACCAGAAGGCGGCGAAGTCATCGGTCGTGGCGGAGAGCGGGTCTGAGGCGTTGCCTATGATGCTACCAGAGAATGGCTGCGTGGACGGGTCGTTGTAGCGCATATAGTTGTGAGCGTCGAGGATCACATAGCCACCTTGGGACGTGATGTGATTGACAGCCGTCGAAAGGAGGGTGAAGTAGGTTTCATTGAATGTTTTCCCCAAACCGGTTTCCAATGGACAGAGTCGTTCCTGGATACTGTTAGATTGGTCCAAAAGCCTCGAATATTGCAGGAGCTGACAAGTAGAAAAGGTAGACGAATCGTGTTCACTCCTGCATTGAGGAAGAAGTCGACGGCTGTCTCGTTGATGAACTGGTAGTCGACACCAAACGCTCCTGGTAGGTTCTGTTGCGCAAACTCTCCGCCAGCTATTTCAATATCAACACATGTTCCATGAGTCCAGTAGAATATACAACACGTACCTGAGTTCACGCCAGCATAGAGAATCTCAGCCACTACTGGTCCTAGCAAAAGCGCAGCAGCGCCGGCGCTGATTATTCCTCGAAAGAGCATCATGGTTGAGTTTAGCGGATCGAGTTAGACAAGTAACGACTGGAAGGTGAGGTAGCAGATACTGCCCAGCAGCATCGTTGGTCCTAGCCTCTCCACTTGCGGGTCAGCACGCCACCAGGGTAAAGTAACGAACTACATGGTGGCGTTCACTGCCCTGATCTACCGGTTGTCGGCTGGCGGCACTGTGCATATCGGAGGTTTTCACTTTGACACACAGGGAACTTATGCAAATCAGCATAGTTGTGAGAATCGCGTATGTCCATATAGGGAAGAATATAGAGCCTGATTGGTTCCCCATTGGTTCCAGTCCTTGAATGCATGAACCAGTGACTCGTACGCGGCTATTTGAATATGCTATGCATGCTGTAAGAGTTGCGACTGTGGCTCAAGACGTCCAGTCATGGTTCGCATAGCCGGGATAAAGAGCCTGAAACGCGGGGCAGCCTCATGCCGATTGACGTGCCTGAACATGTGCGACGCGCTGATTCATGTGCGATGCCTTGTTGAACACTTGGAAACCATCGTTAATGGGTGAAGTCAAGTTGACGATGTTCTCTGCAACATGTTATCGTTCGTGTTCGAGTCGCTCATTCGGTACGGGGACGCGGCTGGTGAAGTCGGATCGGACAGGACGCTATCCGACAACGAATGGCAGAGAACCTCTGTCCACAAGCTATCAGGAAGATGATGGTGGTCTACAATCTTCGGAAGTGTGACAGGTGCTGATCAACGATGGGGGTGGTTAACGCGTGTGACTAAGCACAATTCTAACCGCTTTTGTTCACCTCGGTCACAATGTGTTGCGGTCCTTCACGATTGCGTCCAAGATGTGCGGCACACAGCGACCCAGGCACGACGCCGGTCATCCTGCATTCCAAAACCAGCCACTCATAATATTCCATTTCCTATGTATGAACGACGGTCTTTCCGGTTCACTGCTGCATGCGAAATGATCAGGAGCCAGACCGATAACTTGTCCCTTTAGGCCGTGCAGCAGAGCAGACGAGCTTCTCAGTAAGTACCTTTTGCAAACCTTTTGCAGCGTACAGCGACGGCCTTGGATCACACCTTTCACGAGCATCATAAGCACTTCAATCTTTACGCAATTACCGCCGTAGCGCGATCAACAATTGCGCAGAATGTTTGTTGCGAAGTCTTGGTACCCCAGCTCGTTCGCTTGTTCGTCCAGAGATATGTTCTCCAACACCATACTAAGGCATTTCCAGCGTATAGATGGAGAATACTGTGGTATTTGGTAGCACTCAATCGCTAGCCATTTAATTCATGTCCTCGGCCCTGACTGGAGGACACTGCTGGTTAATCAAATAGAGCAGTATATCACGGTATACGTGACCTTTGGACAGAAGTAGACAAAGAAAAGTTTGCCATGCGCATCGTTCAAGACGGGGACACTGTACTCGATACGACAAAATCAAGACACGAAGTACAGTCGCGAGCACAATCAGTTTCCGGTTCTGCAGTCAGCTTTGTTCTCGCCGCACGGTCCACGCGACAAGGGTCCTTCTACATCGATACTAGCGTCTTGCCGAGGTAGCTGTGTAATCTATACTACGTGCAGTAATTATACAGTGTCTCCAGTACAGCGGTCGGTACAGTACGCAGCGCGGACTTTAAATTCGCGTTCGCTGCCTCGCTCCACCTAGACCTAACCCCCAACACGATGTACCCTAGTTCGAAGGCATTGTTCCTAACGGGAAAGGGAACGCAATTCGTATCATCGTACATTTACTTCAATCAAAACACAATCATAAACGTTAGACCCTTTGACGCTTGTGCGCAGATACTCCAGATGTTTGGCCGCCATCGAAAACAGGCCACTCTTGCAAAAGCGCTTTCATGCAAGCGGCAGCAGAACCTGCTGCGTACCAGTGCCAGTCATCGTTTTTATGGCTATCCGCATAATCGCATACACCCTTGATCACTATGGTTGGGATCTCTTCCCATGCTCCTGCGCCTTCCATCTCAAACCCTAAAATTCCCTTCTCTTCTTTAGCTTTCCTGTCTCTGTCCTCGCCAGATTTCATAACGGTGTCACCAGATGCTACGTAGCCAAAGTGTATCCAATGATCGGTGTCTGTATGTGTTGGATGCTCAGACCGTGTCCCTTGAGCTTTTATGAGACGCTGACGAACCAACGATCGTTCAACATCGCATCCTAATTCCACACAAGACTTCCTGGTAGCTTCACCGCATATACTGGTATCACTTGCGCAAATTCGGTTGGTGCAATCCGCCGAGTCTTGGTGCTGATGGCGATAACTGGCGTCAAAGAGCTTATCTTTCTCCAATCCAGGATACTTGAAGCTGCCGTCATCTAGAGTCTTACAGGCTTCTTCCAGATTGGAAGCTGTACGCCTAACCAGCTCACGATGTGCCACGCGGCCTCTGGTCTTATTCAAAAAAGACCGAATTCCTCCGTGCGGCCGGGATAAATTGTCATGACGGTCATCCTTTTTGACAAACCCAGCCGGGTATTGCTTTCCAAGGTCATACTGTACAAGATCAGTGCTAATGATCACGTCGCCCAGTAAGATCTCCCTTGGATGGCTTAGTGTAGGGTAGGGGATGCCACCGCAAATGCCCACAACAAGCCCTAATTTAATCCCCTCGAAGCTATGATTGAGGAAAATCGAGGCCACTGTCGCTTCGCGTTTGCCCATACCAGCCATATGTACCAAGACCACGTTGTGTCCAGCAATGTGACCTACAGTGTATGTGTTTTTGTCTGTGTGGTGTTGTCCGTAGTTGCACCACGTACCGTCAAAGAAGACTCGAACCGCATCAGCTTCGATCGGCAGAGCGCACAATATAGCAATCTGAAACTCGCTGCGGCCCGTAGGCTGGCAAGGTCGTCTTTTGTCAAGCACAGAAATAGCGTCGTTGAACATCCGTTCTGACACTAGTTGATCTGCTGTGTCATTGCTAAAGCATCTTTTGAGCGACGGTGGGCTCATAGGCGAAGTCATGGGCCTGACTGAAAATTGGGGTCTTGAAAGATTTGGAGAAGATTCTGCCTCATACATGTGAGAGTAGTCTCTGGGCCGTTGAATAGGCAAGATGGACACCCTACTTTCAGATGCGAGCTGCAAGCGGGCGTCAGGCGGACCTATACCTAGCAGAACTGCACCTAGTCTCTCCGATCCATTCCAATAGATGTTGTGGGAAACTGGAGCAGGTCCTTGTGGTTGTAGGATTCGCGCGGTCTCAGCGTGTTTGGGAAGAGATCTATTCGAACAGGGGCATGGCTGGACCGGTCTGCTCGGATGGTGTCGTAAGATACTGTGGAACAACGTTTGTGGATTATCAAGGCGCCGGTGGACAAGCTTCAGAATGATGCCGAAGTCGGACGTTAAAGCGGCTAAATAGTGCTGGTTCTTCGGCAATTGCTCCCAGTAATTGCAGAGATTGCAAGAATTTTCTGGTTGGATGAGATTACCAAATCCGACGCCAAACAGTGTGACCGCGTTGAGTGCTCGGATTACTTCAGTCCAGCTTTGATCGGCCGTAGGTATGGTGTCCATACATGGATACAGAGGAGATCCCTGATTAGCCAGATCCATGAAATCCCAACCTTCAAGGGGCTCACGCGAATCATTGCCGCGTTGCTGATCCGTCGGACTAGCTGTGGCAACTCCGATCTGGTGAGCTATAATCTTATCGAAAGTATGGACAAAATGTTCAATCCTGTCCTGCACTTTATCGTAGCCGTCTTTGTTCTTGAATATGTTCAGCTCTCTGTGCTTGGGATTCAGTAGAACCTCCATGGCTGAGTCAGCAGAGTGAGGTCCTTCCGCATCCTGCATCATTTCCGGCTTGATGAGGCATGTTGAACCAACAACACCCTTTCTGTCGCTTTCGATCGAAGCGCGTAAGACATGTAGAAAGGCAGTAGTACCGTTAACGATCCATCCTCGCTCTTCTTCTGTGTCCCATAGCACAACGAACTTCTCGGAGAAGAACTTCAGGCTTTGAGATTGGAAATTGATAGGAACTTCAGCGACCGAACCGAAGGTGTAACGATCGCCAACTGGAACATACTCCGGGCGAGCAACCTCCTTTCCTCGAAGTCCATGTCCTCGGGTTGGCTTAGGAAGTATTGTACCCCCAATGTTATATGATGCCTCTTTGGTTCCTGCTCACATGTTAACGGGCTTCCTGCTCACATATGATCTGCTTACCGGCGACAAATTTTGCTTGTGAGCACCAACCAACGACGTGTCTTAAGGAGCTCAAATGAGACATGTCAATGCCTGCTATATGTGGGCCGGCTTCGTGCAAGTATGAGATGCGTTCGCCACTTGGAAGTCGTAAGAAGTGCCATAGCAGCAGATCTCCGTGTTGTCTTCGCGGTATCAGCATTGACGCATGGCCCTTGATGAACAGCTTTCCGTCAAACACGTTGACGTGTCGCGTTCCCACTAAGCCTGCCATCATATTGATTGGCATCTCTAGACCTGTGTTGGGCTCAACTCGACGCGGTATAGGGTAACCCGTTGCAATGACTGGATTTCGAAACATGTTATGCCAGCACTGACCTTGCGCTTTGGTCTGCTCTTCACTGATTTGTTGCACGGAGAAAGTAATACTGAGTCTCACGTGGGCTTTGAGTCCCTTCTCGAGTCGGTCGACTGATTGTCTCGCAATGCGGGCTTCCTCAAGATGTGGTACTGAGTAAGCAAACTCCGAGCTGGAAGGTGAAGTCCGAAGCGCAGAACCGATCCATGCGAACTGTTCACCGACTTCCGCAACCGAATATGCTGTCCCAATGGCTTCCACCATGAACAAAGGCCGAGATATCCAAGCCTTGACCTTGGTACCGTCAAGTAAATCGCCTAGAGAGAGTTGTCAGCGTCAAGGCAAAATAGAAGAAAACCAACTCGTGACTTACATGCGTACTCTTGGCTGTGACGATTGGATATGACCTCTTTCACCAAGCGCATGATATCTGCGCCAGAGAACGGCCATGTTTGTACCAAGTATTTGATGCATGTCAAAGCTTGAGCGTCAGTCGAAGAGCCGGTGAGGGTAACGAAGGTCTCAATCAAGTCACCCCGTGCCCCTTCGTAGCCTTGTTCCTGAAGAAATGCCACCGGATCCCAACGCACTTCGAATATAGCCTTGAACGTTTCCGCAGGATGGTGTCTGCTTACGATGTGAGAGCTCGGTAGGTGCTTGACAATGCCCTGTCTGATCTTAACCATGTAGTCTGGCGTCGCGGGAGCCAGGCGACACTCGCGGTGTAGACTCTCCAGAAGCCATCGATATGCTGCGTCTTCAAATAAAAGCCCTCGATATTCAAAGAGCTCTTGAATCTCGGGGTCTATCATACGGTCCTTTTCAGTCGGCCGATCACCACGTTCATGGTCATCCGCATCGAAGCTGGAAATGTCTTTATCATCTCCAAGTCTGTCATCGATGCCACTGTCGTCGTAGCCGAGATCCCCAGAAGGTTGATTTCTGTCATTTGGTGGTTCGTATGCCGCATCTTCTATGCTTTCACGCCAGCGATCCATTTGCTCACCAAGTGGCATGACACCAGAGATCTCTATCTCGGGTGCTGAGAGTGCTTTCTCGAGGGTGTGGACGATTCTTCTATAATACTAACGTCAGTACTGTGGCTGTCGAAGGATCAATAAAATATACGCACTCGCGATTTTTGTAGACAAACACCATGATGTTACCGTGCTTCTCGAACTGTGATCTGCGCCCCATACTCAACGCAAACCCCTTGAGCAACTCAGGAAGGACGTTGTATATCCTCTCCAACAGCTGGCCATTCGATTTATCGAATGGAACTTTAGCTGCAATATCACCAACAATTTCATCGATGTAGTCTTCTTTTGTTGTTTCCGGCATAGTGAAGTTAGAGTATATTGTTTTGTCATCATCAGCATCGATAGTTCCAACTGCAAAGCCATGCACGGATTGTGTTGGCATAGACGAATAGCCTGAATCAGCATTGGATCTTGCCAGAGAATGACTTGCCACATATTCATGTAGCAGACTTACGACTGCCAGATGACCATTCTCATTAGCAAGGGACAACGACGAGAATCCCTTCGCGTTCTTAGTTTGAACGCTAACACTGCCAGTCGACAGAAGCAACCTAGCAACATTCACATGCCCACTGCGTGACGCCAACATCAGCGCTGTCATGTCGTTGGCGTTCCTGAGGTCGACTTCAGAGCTGTGCATCTCTTCGAGCAGCATCTTGACAACCTCAACTCGTCCTTGGCTTGATGCCAAAATGAGTGGCGTGTCACCACCTTCATCGCGTAGAGTCGAGTTCGCTCCCTTCTCCAACAAAACCCGGACCACTTTCACATGGCCATTTTCTGCAGCTGAGTGCAGTGGGGTGAGTCCAGAACTGGCTGGGGCATTACAGTCTGCACCTTTCTCGAGCAGAAGGATCACGATGTCAGCGTAGTCATTCTTCGCTGCTGCATGGATAGGGGTCCATCCATCCTCAGTAGCAGCCGCAACGAGTGCGTTGTCGTGGTATCCGCTCTGCGCGTCAACGTTAGCGCCCTTGTCTAGTAGCAGTGTCACGACCTCTTTATGACCTCCGTACGACGCTGCCTGCAGTGCGTTGCCATACTCTCCACCCTGCACGTTAATCTCGGCGCCCTTATCGAGCAGCATCTTGACTACCTGCTGGTGGCCTTTCGCTGAAGCTGCCTGCAGTGCGTTGCCGTACTCTCCACCCTAAGCGTTAACATTGGCGCCCTTATCAAGCAGTATCTTAACTACCTGCTGGTGACCTTTCGCTGAAGCTGCCTGCAGTGCGTTGCCGTACTCTCTACCCTAAGCGTTGACATTAGCACTACTATTAAGAAGTAGCTTAACTATCTGCTCGTAGCCTTTATATAAAGCTGCCTAGAGTGCGTTGCCGTACTCTCCACCCTGAGCGTTAACATTGGCGCTCCTGTTAAGAAGTAGCTTAACTATCTGCTTGTAGCCTTTATATAAAGCTGTCTAGAGTACATTGCTGTACTCTCTACCCTAAGCGTTAACATCAGCGCTCCTGTTAAGAAGTAGCTTAACTATCTACTAGTGGCCTTTCGCTAAAGCTGCCTGCAGTGCGTTACTGTACTCTCCACCCTGAGCATTAACATCGGCGCTCCTGTTAAGAAGTAGCTTGACTATCTGCTCGTAGCCTTTATATAAAGCCGTCTGGAGTGCATTGCCGTACTCTCCACCCTGAGCGTTGATATCAGCGCTCCTGTCGAGAAGTAGCTTAACTATCTGCTGGTGGCCTTTCGCTGAAGCTGCCTGCAGTGCGTTGCCGTACTCTCCACCCTGAGCGTTGACATCAGCGCTCCTGTTGAGAAGTAGCTTGACTATCTGCTCGTAGCCTTTATATAAAGCCGTCTGGAGTGCATTGCCGTACTCTCCACCCTAAGCGTTAACATCAGCGCTCCTGTCAAGAAGTAGCTTAACTATCTGCTGGTGGCCTTTCGCTGAAGCTGCCTGCAGTGCGTTGCTGTACTCTCCACCCTAAGCGTTGACATTGGCGCTCCTGTTAAGAAGTAGCTTAACTACCTGCTGGTGACCTTTCGCTGAAGCTGCCTGCAGTGCGTTGCTGTACTCTCTACCCTGAGCGTTAATATTGGCGCTACTGTTAAGAAGTAGCTTGACTATCTGCTTGTAGCCTTTATATAAAGCTGCCTGGAGTGCGTTGCTGTACTCTCCACCCTGAGCGTTGACATTGGCGCTCCTGTTGAGAAGTAGCTTGACTATCTGCTTGTAGCCTTTATATAAAGCTGTCTGGAGTGCATTGCTGTACTCTCTACCCTGAGCGTTGATATCAGCGCTCCTGTTGAGAAGTAGCTTAACTATCTGCTGGTGGCCTTTCGCTAAAGCTGCCTGCAGTGCGTTGCTGTACTCTCTACCCTGAGCGTTAACATCGGCGCTCCTGTTAAGAAGCAGCTTGACTATCTGCTCGTGGCCTTTATATGAAGCCGCCTGGAGTGCGTTGCCGTACTCTCCACCCTGCGCGTTAATGTCGGCGCCCTTATCGAGCAGCAGCTTTGTGACTGTACACAATCCCAATAATGCTGCATAGTACAGCGGCGTAGCTATGCTTTTTAAGCCCTTACCTGGGTCTGATCCCTTCCAAGGTCTGTCTGGATCGTACAATCTAATCCAGTTGAGGTACGCAGGGTTGTCGGCTGACATCAGATTCATCGCAAGTAGACTGCCCTCTGTCTCGTCTCGTGTCTTCCGAAGATGGCTGCTCCAGAACTCAGATGCGTACCTTGCGAGTGCCGATGCGCCGATAACCTGTGTTGATAAAGGTCGCTGGAACTGAAGCAGGTACATCAAAGAGCCCTTCAATATTACGTTGTGGCAATCGAAATGCTGCATGCTGAACTGCTTTGCCTGTCCTTGCTTGATCCTCTCTGATACAAGATACTCTTGGACAGAATAATGTGCCAGAGCGATAATTCGCTGTGGAGCACTCGAACTTCCTTCTATCTTATTAGTTGTAACCGTGACGAGACTTGAGCAAATGTCCAGCGCTTCTAGAGGGTCTATTAGTACCTCATCACGGTCGAACGCTGGGTCGCGAGCTGCGTCGATGGCGACGACTTCGGCGACCTCTTCGACAGACAGCGGCCGGGCAGAGAATATCAGCCACTGCAGAATGCGCATTGCGTGATCAGAATATTCGTCGCTTATTGCGGTAAGAATGCGGTCGTATGTCTGGTCTAGCGTCCAGGGCAGACTAGCAAGAGATTTGCGCAGCATCGCTCGGTTACGACACTGTCCCAGTGTATCTAGCTGGCATACAGCCCATCGGAACCTATGCTATTGTCAGCTCTAGCGTGGCAGAGAACTGAATTAAAATACTGACATCCCGCAAGCTCTGCTCATTAGTGCAGCTTCAATCTCTTGCCTGATAGCGGCGTCCTTGTGCCATCTCGCCAAGCTCTTGTCGACACGCAGCCTTTGTTGGACGTATCGCTGTATGTCTTGGTCCACTACGTCCCTCTGAAGACACACAGTGTCCTCATCCCTGACGTACTCCTCTAAGGATCTCTCGATATCCCGCTCTTTCCGGCTAGTCATGAGCAGATGCAGATTGTCAAGCTGCCACTCAGCCACTGCTTCAAGCATGTCCATCAGCCCTGAGCGCTGCGCGCACTCATCCAGAGCGTCGAGAACAACGTACACATGGGTGAATTCTTGCGCGGCTTCCTTTGTTACTTGTAAAAGCGCATGCGATGATGGCTTCCGTTGCCCGTTCTCGCAAGATGAGAACAACGCATCAACGCCCTTAGGTATCACGACTGACCGCTGCACAAGCTGGCAGAGCAGCGAGCGCAGCATAAGCTCTGGATCCTGTTTCTGTGTGTCATTGAAGTCGAAGTAGAAGTACGCCGTCACCATGTTAGTGTCATCATGGCAGTACTGCAACAGATTCTCAACAACAGTAGAGCTCAGGATCGTTTTTCCACATCCTGGGATGCCGTACAGCCACAATCGGGATGCCGCACTTTTCTTCCATCTCGTGAACTGCTCGCCCTCTAGCAGCCAGAGCCCAGTCTCAGCCTGCCGCTGCTTGTGCGCTTTATGGTAGTTGGTGGACGGGTCAGGCGCCGAAAGCCAGCAGCAGATCTTGCCAAGCCTCTCTTCTTGGTCGTGACTGTGACCTTTGTGCTTCAAAATAACCGCCTCCCTGATTGCCTCCTCCGCCGTGCGCGATGCAGCTACCTCTGCCGGCTGTATCGCCGACAGCACCTCCTTCGCGTACGCCGCCGCCGTCCCTGCCGCATATGGCTGCCACCGCTTGTTCTTGTGCGAGTCTGCGTAGTCGCAGATGCCGCGGACTACCAGACACGGGAAGCTATTCATCAGCCCCGCAGCTTCTATCTCGAAGCAGAGCACTCCGCCCAGCTCTGTGCTGACCTTGTCTCACTCCGCCGCGCTCTTCATCACCTGGTTGCCCGATGCAATAGTGCCGTAGTGCACTACTACTTCCTCCTCGCTCTCGCGCGGTTGCCGCGCTTCTTACCTCTCTGGCTTGCACTTATTGTACGTTGGCCCACCCTTATAATCATACGCTGCTTCATACAGCACGTCAGGCCATATCTTAGCGCGCTGGAATTTGGCGATGCGCTCTAGCTTAGAGATATATGCAGAGAGCTGGCTCCGCCCACGCACCTTGTTCGCCTGCACTTTAGCTATTGCACTAAGTAGAATTTGTGGTGGTGAGTTCAGCGACCCGGTCCGCGCGAACCCGCTCGGCGTCGTCTTACCAGAGTCGTACTGCACAACTCCGCCAAAGGTCTGGTGCGGCTGGCTAACCACCACGTCGCCGAGCCGAACGTCTGCTTCAGCGCTAGGGACGCCCCCACCGATACCTACCATCAGGCCGAAGCGGACGGCCTTGAAGGTCGCTCTTAGCTGTGTCGCTACCACCGCCGCCGGGTTGTTGCCGATGCGATCCGCAGGCAGGCACACGATTGCGACGTTGTGTCCGCTAATAGAGCCTAAGGCGTATAGGTTCTCGTCGTTGTCGGCCGGGTCGCGGTCAAGGTCGTGGTGCTCTTCGTCGAACATCTCTTGGGCCGCTGCCAGCTCGACGGGGAGGGCGCACACCCAGCCCACCATGTAGTCTTCGGGGCGTAGCTGGCGCGCCATTGCGTGCTTTAACGGTGAAGACCAGAGCTGTTATCAGCGAGGTGGGAACGCAGAGCGCTGCTACGAGCACCTCTGGCGAAGAGGAAGCGGATGTTTGTGCAGCGGCAGTCTGTTGGCATGGTAGCAACATTTGCTGCTGCTCAGCCTTGCGGTCTGCATAGTGGCGTACGTGCCAAAGGCTGTCAGCAGGCTGATATGCAGGCTGATTGAGGTGTGGACGAACGTTCAGTCCAAGGCTCTGGACACGGCTGTGGGGACGCACGGCAAATGCGGCTCGACGATTGGCCAGGCGTGCATCGATACGTATGACCCCAGCCGTGCAGCTGCCTGCTGTTCGAAAATCTGTACCATCCTCGCTATGTTACGATCTTGAAGATTCCCAGAAGACGTGTGGGTCTTCTCCGTGCGATGAACAATGTGTTCACTTCCTGCCCTACACTTTTGTGAGCAACCTCTCGAGCCTGTTCGCAGCTTGGACTAAGCATAATGCAGCCTCAGGGTTGGACGCTAGAGACAAGGCAAATAGATCAATGGCTCAATGTACAGAGGCGTTCTATCCCCTCGGCACATTCCTCTGTCTAAGCATCACAATAGGATCCTCAATCATCTAGGCTACAATACTTGTATCTAAAACTATTTCGCAACGACGGATCTAACACTGAACACTGTGCAGGTTAATAGAAGACGATGTCTTCTCGACGGGCCAAGAGCTTCAGCCGGAGTTAGCACAGCACTTTCAGGTCTCGCAGCTGCTGCTCTCGGGCGTCTATAGGCGTTCAAACAGATTTTTTTACCTCTAAGAAATGTCTTTGCGAAGATAGACATCTCCAAGTGTACTGTGTGTAAAGGCTCCGCAAGAAAGCTTGTCACTAACGTTAGTTAAGACGCATGGTTTTAAGTTCTGGTGAAGGCTGTTTCGTTAGATACCTTAAGCTATACTTGGCATGAGATAATGTTCTGTTCGCGCTGGGACCCTTAAGGATGCATTGTCCTCTGTATAGGTGTAGAGCTCGCGTTCCAACACCTCCTCTAGCAGTCTTTGGCTCGCATCTGGCCGGGGCTCCCGCCTGATAATGTATTCTCCTTGCATATACCGCTTCTCCAGACAATACTTGACCTGCAGGACTCGTCTATCTGGTCTATACGGGACCTTGTCCAGTCCGTCGAGAAGGCAAGTCTGAACCAGCGCTATTTGTCCATCCTGTTGACCCTAAGTGTGCAGGGCCGCTCGCTGTCGTGCCTTGGCTGCCAGGACTTCACTATAATGCACGAGACAGCGAGGCACGCTATCTACTCTTTTAAGACTCTTAGTGTGTTGGCGGACACAGTAGAAGCCATGCAGCAACAAGTCATTAATCTTTCTACTACGCAAAAAGGAGGAAGCAGCTGTGCAGAAGCTTCTCATCAAGTACGGACGCACCTCGACTCTCAGATTCGGATGCTTCGCAGCCTGTTCCTGCATTCTCAGTCGAACAAAGAGCGGTTGCAGAACGAGATTGCCCTAACTTAGTAAGGGTACACTTGCTGCTGGTCGATGGCCTGGTGCTGACATCATTGCAGGCGTAGAACCTAATCGCCCAGCGAGACAGCCAGGTCATGAAGGGCTTGGGAGAAGCAGCGAGGCTTGACAGTGGGGCTCTAAAGCTATGGAGAAGATGGAGAGGCTATCGAACCGGATTAGTTGATTACTCGATTTGGCCAGGGTCAACAGAGTGAAGACCATTAAGATCACTGTGCGGAACTAGGTCAGCTCAATGCGACAATCTATGCGAAACCAACGCAAAGTAGTAAAGCAAAAGAAACTGGGCTGTTTGGCAAGAGTACCTTGAGGACTATGCAGCGATGTCTCACTCCCTGGACGCCTTGGCCCAAGCGAAAGACCGCGGAGGTGTCCAAGAAACCGTCCGAAGAACATGGGCCAATCAAGACTAGTTGTGTGGTCTCATGGCAGCACTGGAGCACTGGGGAGGGATTCTGCATGTAAAGCTTTCGGCAAAAGTGACGGAAGCGCAAAACCCTACTCGCAGTCGCAGTTGCCGAGCCTCGATTTTCGACTCTGGCTTGGTTGCGCGAACACAGATGCGTGAGAATGAGCAGATTGTGCCTGACTAAGCACAGCATCAGCACAACTCTTCACCTAACAGCAAGCGAGTGCCCTTCCAAAATCTCGTTCACCAAGTATGCCCATTCCATATTCCACCACCTACGGGCAGTTTCGACGAATTGTGGAGCACATTTCTTCTGCGTAGAGGGCGCTTTCATGCAAAGCTCCACCCAGTGGAGGTTGTGTGCAACCTAACTTCGTCATGGCGAAGAACGCCAGTGTTTATGGACGGGTGAGACTTCGCAAGACACTTGTCGATCGGTCATTTTGGTTTCGTGTTACTAATGGAGCATGGACAGTGGACTCGACTTGAATGTGATCAGGCAATCAGTCACTCGCCTATCGATCAGGACACACTCACGATGGCTCCAAGCTCGAACAAATGTCATTCCATTGAACCGAGAGATATCAGGAACGCCGTATATAAAGCCAAAGATCGGCGAGAAGACGCTCTATCGAAGTGGAATCTGACCTTGTCAATGCGCATCAGATCCTGCACCAAGTTCACGACTAAATGCATGGCCTTGTAACAACCACATATTTGGCAGGTAGCGATCAAGAGTGCACAATGTAGAAATATGCGGCATCATGCTTTCCGAGGTGTTGGAGCTTCAGTTCATGATCGCTATCGCTAGTGCGAGCGTTCGAAGACTAAACTTTCTCGATCAGCAAGATTTGCATCAACACTATGCAAGCAGCGATGAGCTTTGTAGACACACCCAAGAACTAAACATTGGTTCAACAGCAAGGACTAAGCTTGTGGCAGCTACGCTGAGGATCTGTTTCGACCTGCGTTCATGCGAAGCCATCTACGTTCGCGTCGAATGTACCATGACAGTACAATATTAGGCCGCATTGTCATCGACAGCTCATACGCCGCATCAAAATTGCTATTGGGAATGGCCATAACAGGAGCTTCAGGCAGGTGCTAGAAAGCTTTTGAGACTCTTACCCTCTACTTTCAACGGGCACTTGCTTGACCCCGAGTCCGAATCGCAGTGGCAAACAACAGACCACGATGATCTTCCCAGCCTACATAAAATCCGAGCATCGGTAGATCTGACTCGACTTGCCGCTGAAGGAAGTTTTCGGGTCTTGCTACCAAGCTGTGACCTTTTCTATTTTGATTTCGTGATAGTGGCTGCCTACGGACTGCACGTCTTGCATCAACACCTCTTCTCCACTTCACGATACCTACCTTTCGAAGGAGCGAACGCGCAGTAGTCAGCAGCCAGACTGTTCCAGTGGCTTCGATCACTTCCTAGCCGCATGGGATCTTCCTCATCTTGTTCCATCACCACATTGTTGCTTGGCTAGAACGATGTGCGATACCGGCTATCCCTAAGATGGATACTCAAGAGAAGCAGTGCGGCCGGCTAAATCACCGATATACGTATAATGGAACGCGTATTCGAGGGTTGTGGCGGCCTGAGCCGTCCTGGAAATAGCTCCATACCGTCAGCGGGCTAGACAGAGGCCACGATGGTGGGCCAAGTGGATACAGTTCAAGGTCGCCCCGTGCCGGCCGTCAGGATCAGCTCAAGATCGGCGGGAAGCGGCACATGCACAGCAGACAATGACTTGGACGAAGCGACCGAGGTCTAGTCTACGAAGACCAAGTGGCAACATCTCTATGTGGAGCACCCTCATGGCGAGGTCATGTGGTGGTCCAAATCACACCCTGGGGCAGTGAGACATCACCCTTGACTGCTCACGGAGATTAGCATGAAAATCTGCCTGCGTCGATCTTACAAGCTCAATCAAGTAGGAACTGTTGGTGGGCATAGACTTACCTAGCAACATGGACTTACGTACCGTTCAGCGACCCTCAACCGCTTTCCGCATCAGGCGCGCCAGCCAACATCTAACCGTACCTATCCCACCTCTATCGTTCTTCTTTCTGGCCTTTAGCGAATCAAAGTACATACAGCACTTACATATGCCCACTTTACCGTCCTCGTGACAATTTTCGATAGGATCATAGCAGCCAATCCGACTACCTGGATAGGCCTTTCGTCTCTCAACGCACAGACGGAAGAGCCTCCGCACCTGCGTCCAAGTTGGTCTTGGCCGTGCTGCCAGCGCCTGTTGTGGAACGGCCCGAAGCTTCGATGTGGACACAAAGAGGGCCGCTACCCACTCAGCGCTGCACCCGCATGCTCCATCATGAACCGTATCCGTGCGATAACAGCACAGGGGTTGTTGTCGATGCCAAGAGACAGCCCGAGCGTTCACGCGGGCCTTCTGCAATTGAGGGCGCGTGTGGCACTGCCGCCACACAGTTCGGCGAGGATCATACCAGGTCTTCTAAGTGCGATGGCTGCCAGGCTGTGAAATGGCGCCTTAAGCTGCGAACCTTGTCCGTTTTTTGATCGTATGCACAACGTGAAGCGAAAGCAGCGGGTGAGAGTACGCCAACGAAAAGGACTCTAGCCAATCCCAGGCTTCGCTGCAACCTACCAAGCTCACCGGATCGCCTTTGTAGTGGAGGTGTGGAGCATTCGTCGCGGGAAGGATTGCTTAGTTCTCGAAAACATCACGACATGTTCGAAGCAAAACCAACAATTATGCTACCAAAAGCTGTCCTATTGCGCTCCGGCAGTACCCAGACCGCATCTTCTACGGGAGTACTAATCGGAGACTCGGGAGGTGGTCCGCAAGATAGTCGCAAGAACAAGCAGATTGGTTCCCGGTTATCTGGATACTGGAAACTTTATTCCTTTTGTTTGCTGGCCAACAACTCTCGGTACCTGCTGGAATGCGAAAGCAGGTCTCAGCTGTCCAATACAAACATCCCTAGAACGTGGTGCATGCAACACGGTGTAAGCCTTCGGTACCACCATGGCGGGTACTGAACACGACATTCATCCTCAATCCCTACCACTGCGACCCAGACTTTGGCATCCGCTACGTTCCGTGCAAGAAGACTTGGAATACCACCCCACTACGATGATGCGGTGCGATGGGATGGTTGAGACCTCGACCCCGCCAATCGTACACTAAACATAGAACCTGGAATTTACCCCTGATCCCAGCACCCGCAGATCTACGAGGCTAGCCTAATACGGCACCCACAGTTACCACGCAGGAACCAGGACGTGACAAGCGCCAATAGCGGTGGGCTGACTGCGTGTAAAGGTTGCTATGATTTAGGTGTGGTAGGCTCAAAGTATGGATGCGAGCTGTCAGCGCAATGTACTTGCTAGGATGTGCCGTACAACCTCGATTGCAGGACATACGCACATAGGCGATTAATCTCAGGCACAGGCGATTAATTGCAGGCACAAGCGATTAATCAGGCACGTGGAAAACACATGGAAATCATGAAGAATGCTGTGCTCACGAGATGGTATGTATGGACAAGGTTGCAATCACTTGTCAATAGATAGGCTGATACAGTGATAGGCTTGTCTTCATGAGCCCAACCGTTTCTAGGGCGTAACCTACACCCATCGTCAGCTGCATGGACCCTTTGACCCACACAGCTACCCCCACCACACAACATCTTACAGACCACGAGAACGGCACTTCCCTCGCGCTGACCTCGACGCAGACTTGCGCCCAGGGACAGCGCGCAGCAGCCCATCGGAGAGGATCATGCTAGCCCGCCGTGACCGATGGCAGTATGCCGCGGACATGTAGAATTATCGATTTCTCTTTGGACCAGTCAACCAACCAGCCAGCCATGTATCGATAAGCAATTTCCCGTGTCATCATCGACTCTTGGTCTGCTCGACCAAGCCGACCTCTCCCGCGCGGACTGAGACACGCGCATCGTTGGCCGCCACACACGCAGTGCATGTGGCTGGACAGCGCCACACACTCAGGGTTATATGTGATCCATTAATACCATGACCCACTCGCGAGCGCCATCTTGTTTCCAGATCATGGCAATCGGACACTCGGGCTCGCGAACGCCCGGCTGCTTTCGCGATACTGCAACCTAGGCATTGAACCTTGCACACATGAAGTCCAACACTGAACCCTCGAGCGCGTGTGGTAAGTCCCAGGTCGCCGGGCCCGGCAATTGCTCATGGCATTGTAACAAGTCACGCGCCGCCTAGAATGGGGTTCATGTAATGCTCGTGCTATAGCTGAGTGGCAGTACGTCTGCTATAGCCTTTACCCTTTCAACGGCGACGTCCGCGCACAATGCAGGAAATGACTCGCCTCTTCCCGTGTAGGAGCGCAGAGTACGGAATGGCTGAGGCGGCGAAATATACCCGGCCAATCTGCGTCGAGCATGAGGTTTAGCCGTTGGAGTGGTCAGCTTAGGCGACTGCATTCTAGTCGTCGGCGGCGGGCGGGGAGTCTCGGACGAGGACGACGAGGGCAGCACGACCAACGACTATCGACTAACGGCTTGTGTCGACGTCGTCATGCAAGGCATACTCAAGTAGCGAAAAGGTCAACGCAGAGGGTGTGTTAGCCAGGTAGGCGGGTTCGGTAAGTGGAGATCTAGTCTGGCCTAGTCGAGGTGCAAGTCGAGGTCGAAGGAAGTGCGGGCGGCCCGCAGCGAACTCTAAACTAGGAAATCATACGTAGTACACGCGTTCACGGACGGACTTGGGAGAGGATGATCGACACTGCGTTCAGGTAGGAGAGCAGAGGGACAGCACTAGTAGAGAGCAAGCAAGGTCAAGAGGTGCGAACGACGTAGCTGGAAAGGCTTGCATTGAACTGAAATACGAGAACTCCAAAGATGATGATTGGGTATGCTACTACTGCCCTGAACCCGTTGCCCAAGCCATCAAGCCCATTGCGCAAACCCACACACCAGCCTAACTCGAGATAGCCACCAGATCCGTAGAAACTGCTAGGAAAGAAAGTGGACCCTGAGCGCCGAACACGTTGTACGCACGCGCTGTATGCGTGAGGCTCGGCGTGGCGTGGCGCTTGCTCTGCGACTTTTGTGACTGCAACTGCAACTGCAACTGCAACCCCATGTGCCGAGGCATACCGACGGAGTTGGCTCGCGCAGATTTTGACAGACCGTATTCTAGTACAGGAATGTGGATTGATGACTAGGTGGACAGAATGCCAAGTGAGAGATGCATGGTATCTGCCGGTTCGCGATGCGTTCGGTCGGTACAACGTGCAGACGCTGATCGGTGCGTATTCGATTGCTCTCAAATCTTGGCTGCCGTGGAAAGTGTGCCTTGCAGACTGAAATAGCTACTAATCATTGTTAATTGTTTTGTTTGAGAATGCTAGGAATTAGTTTGGGTGCTGGTGCGTACCTGACTCGAACACGCAGAGTCCCATTACTTTGCAGGCACCAGTGCACTGGGCTTTGACCGGTGCAGTGCGCTCGGGATATTGAGCAGTAAGAAACAATGCCCAGTGATGGTTCCACCTTCGATTTCGCGATTTGTGTCAGCGATCAACAAGCTTATGTCAAGTTGTGCCTGGTTGTGCCTGGTTGGGTGGGCTCGGCAATCTACAACAACGATCAGCGTCGGGCACAAAATGATTGTCAGACATCCCCGAACATGCACCCCACAACTTAGTGCATTGCTTTTCGAGAGATCGACGTACCGGTATCGTGAAATGTATTCCGATTTTGCGTGATGTAGGTCTAGTAGGGTGCGGAACCGGGCATGAATACATCTTCCCAGATTGGCGCAGCGCATGCGACAGGCTGATAGTTGTGCATGAAAGATGCTGATGTGACCATGTTCACCATATCGAACTGATTCGTAGTAGGCTCACAGGCAGTCCAGTCTTCGTGAAGTGAAGTCGGGTTACCAAAGTCGTCGACAGAACAGTCACTAAGTGACAGTGAAGGCGCAGTCTTGATATTTGGTGCAAAGTCGCTTGTCATTGACTGGGGAGATAACGAAAGTGAAGGATGAGGCCACGACATTTGGGCGAGGGGTGCGCTATGCGCCTGTCTGTGGTTTGGCCAGAGATCAGCTGGGAGTAGCGCAGTCATGTCAGCGTCGAATCCGAGCCCGACAGATGCTAGTGAGTCATCTGACCATGATTGAGAGGCCATCCATGGGTCGGACATGTCTCCAATGGCCAGGGGCTCGTGGTAGACTATGGATTCTGGTGTTTGCGGTGTGAGGCTACCCGATGTTGGCATGCCATCAGAATCTATGCCTGATGCGTAACCAGTCAGATCCTGCTCGGGATGGCTGGGGAATGAATAGCATCCATCAACAACTTGAGATGCATAAGTCGGGAGAGGCGTGAGCATGGAAAGACCTGACGAAGCAGAGGCTTGTTGGCTCATCTTGACAGCGGTGCGGAAGTCGATATGTGATGCCGCACGCATGGCACGCGGTTTGCTCGAAGAAGGAATGCTTCTTGGGGATGTGTGGCGAGGCAAAGAAGAGATGTTGCTACTTGAATGGTAACGTTTGGGTGTGACAAAGGGTTTCCTGATGTTTGTTCGATAGCTGTTATCGGAAGTGCGTCGAGTTGATCTAGGATCACATTTGATGCCCTTGCTAATGCATCTGGAACATGAAGGAAGCTTCGCTTGTTAGTCTGTGAACCAATCAAGCAAGAAACTAACTTACGCCTTTATCGCACTTTGTTTTCGCCTTCGCACATGTAACGCAGGCAATTGCTCTTCTAGAGGCCATCCTCTGATACGGGTTGTGGCCTGGGGTTCTGGAAAAAGATGCTTTCTGTGTAATGACTGGTGATGATGAGCCGCTCTTAACAGAGGAAGCCATTGTGGGTGGGTGTGTTGTGTCGATGGAGCAAGGACAAGAATGAGTGTGATACTGTGGATGAGGAAGAGTGTGCAGGAGCGATAGCAAGAAGAAGTATGTTAGCACTAGACACACTGGTGATCTGAACTGGCGAGGTCTTCAGTACATGTAGGTGACGGACTACTGGGATTTATGATGGTTATAGTCATGCACACCCGAACAGACGAGCTTGGCGTAACCCGAGTGCTGCTCGTAACGGCTGCCCTGTGCAAGTGTCCACCCATGAGCCGACGTCCAATCACAATCATCCGTAAATTCCCTAAAATGGCGACAAGACTCAATGCATGTATGTCCGGACTAGCGCAGAGGGGGCGCTGTAGAACGTCTTGGTTACAAACCGGGCCCAAGCGTCTAGATGTGTGTCCTGCTAGGTGGTCATGGCCCCGGAGGCTGACGGGGATCGTGCGCCATCGCGGACGCAGTTCGAGTAGGTAAGTAGTGCCTGTTTCAGCTGTGCGCATGGCGACCGGGATCTCTCGCGCAAATACACGCTGACAGGCACCCGTGTCTGTGAATCTGAGCTCACTAAGGTGACAGGTTGAACCTGCATGATATGAGAATCTTCAACTGATCGCATGTTTGCATCCGTGGAGACTGATAATTTTGAGGTTGCTGAGCAATCCGCATGTGTCCCAAGGTTCTATGTCACAATTACAGGCGGTGGGAAGCATGGCTGATCAGCAATCCAAGAAAAACGGCACTGTTCTCTCCACACGTTCGCTACCTGTAGAAGCCACGTTCGCCTTTGCTCTGGTCCAGGCTTGGATGCAGTGGCGTGCGCGCTGCAGCCTTTAACGGAGGGTGGCAGTCGTGAAGGCGTCAGTACAGCACGCGTCTCTGCAGGAAAACAGGCGATCGGGGCCGAGTTGCCAGGATCGAGGTATCGAGCCCTGGCAGCACACTACTGCAAGCCAGCGCTGTGAAGTGTGCGGACAATGGGACGTGGCGCAGTGTGGTGAGGTGGTGACAGGAGTTGATCCGGGATCAGCTTTCGGTGGGGGTCCGGGGTGCTGCATCTCACGACAACGCCTCGACTCAGCGGAATGGGCGACATCGGCAATACAGACGATAGCGAATGTGGTGTACAGGAGACATGTTAGCTTGCATAGCTGTAGCTCCTCTAAAGCTGGCCGTTCGAAATGACTGGCGTGTGTCGTGTGATACTGCCGCCGACGTCATGCACGTGCACAGACAACTCGGTCATCCAAAATCTCCCTTACGAGATGGTCGGTTGCTGTTATGGTACCGTCAGGGCTACTAGCTGCACACCGCGATCCTGTCTGACCAAATTTGAACCTCCAGTGCACAGCTGCGATCGCTGTGCGTTGATCTGCGCGTGTTTCAGACTATCTGTGGCATATCTCGATTTCGAGGTCGATGCTCATGACCTCCCTCAACTCTGACTGAGTAATGCTCGACTCCGGTCTGTGAATTGCACATCATGAATCTCTGAGACGTCACATCGAAGAATACATGAAACGCATTCATAGTCTGAAACATAGCTAAGCCATCGGGTGTTCTGTTTGTAGAGAGCTTGAAAAAGTCCACTGACTCGGTAGCACCAGTATCAAGCCTAGGGCTGGTGGTGACAGAGCTGGGGCCGAGATGTATAAGCATCCTCTTTTGGTGTACGCGTGCAAGTTCGCTGTAATTGAGCCCGATCGTAGATAGAAAGGAGCCGAGATCAAACCTTTTGGTGTTGTTCTGGACCCATATTGTGCTATCGTAGCAGATGACAGTCCGACACACCTATTCTGGTGTTGCAGTATAAGCTTGAAGGCTATTTTGAGCTCTTGGGCGACGTGTGCCAATGTCCTGTGCGGTAGGAGCCTCCTTGAAAGGACTGCATATACTGTGGACTGCACACTCTTTGGAGCATCGGAGGACCCATTCCTGCCAGGCAATGCTTCATGGTCGCATTCATGTGAATCAAAAGGCGTGGAGAAGGTCACGATAGTAATGGGGCTAGCAGCACAACACCTAGGTATGATCCAAAGAATAAACATGATACATCAGCGTCGTCAACTGCTCGTAGTATTGCAGCCTTGCCATGACTCGACGATGCAGTTGAGGATTGCTTCAATGCGCGTCGCAGTTGCTGACAGCTCAATCCAGTGGTGTTGGTATTTGAACAGGGGCCACAATTACAGCGCTGAAGATGTTGTGATGCGCTTGGCGCCATCTGGCCGTTGCATGACCGAATCCTTGCGAGATGCTGCCCACCGCCAGTCTGTCGGTCAAGGCTCGCTTCCACGAAAGCGGTCACTCCAATACCTTGCAGAGGCTAGTTGGGGGCCGACAAGCTGGAAGAATTGTGTAGTAAGCAATATTGATGCTGCTAGTGCTGTGGGGTCACTCGGTGACGCTGCTCGGGAATGTAAACGCTTGAGGCCCTCAAAGCGACCGGTAGCAGGGCACACGTCGTCCATAGAGTCAAAGCGACCACGACTCGTGTATCCTGAGGCGCGATGAGGACGCTTTGCGTTGCGATGAAGGCTGCGCAAGAGCAGCGTTGGATGAAGCACAACCGGGATGTGGTGAAGAACGCAAAGATCGCGGGAGGATGCACTAGCGGCAATTGGGTCTAGCCTGTCGCGTACCTGGCTCCTGGTGCATCTTGTTTCGTTCCACAAGTTCTCGCGTCATCGCCAATTTCGCATTTCAGTTCCCCCCTTCGTCAATGTGTATGATGGATGTACCTATAGCCAATGAATTATCACCAGCAAGGTTTCTGGCAAGAGATAGTCTTGTTGCCGATGATGCCACAGCATCCCCAGATCTGCTCATTTTGAACCAGCCCATCGCACATTTTGATGCTTTTGCACGGCTTTGGAACCACACGCGCTATCGGGTGTGCGCTGATGGCGGTGCTAATCGGCTCTTCGACATGTTCGAAGGAGATTTGGCTTTGCGAAGGGAGATCTATGTAGGGTGGCCGGGGTCGGTTATCAATAAATCGTAGCTGATGGTGCGCAGATTCCAGACATTATTCACGGCGATCTAGACTCGCTCCGTGACGATGTGCGTGCCTACTACGCTTCACACGGAGTAGAGGTTTCTCAAAACCCCGATCAGTACAGCACCGATTTTGGGAAGACCATGGAAAAAATCTCTTCAAGAAGCCATGCGACGTTGACAAAAGATGTGCTAGTGCTTGGAACATTGGCAGGTAGAGTAGACCAAGGTCTTGGACTACTGCACGAAATGATCAGAGAAGAGACCAAACACCCTGTTCTGCGGCTCTGGCTTTTCTCGGAAACAAGTTTATCCTTCATTCTTAGAAGTGGCCACCACGTTATCTGCGGATTGCAGTCGAGCGGCCTGTTCACGGAGAACATCGGTCTACTTCCGGTCTGGGGTCCTTCGACCATCTCTACCGAGGGCCTAGAATGGGATGTCAAAGAGTGGTATACGCACATGGGGGGACAAGTCAGCACGAGCAACCATGTCAAGGCGGACGAGGTTCACGTCAAAACGAATGCACCGATGCTGTTCACGATTGAGCGAGCGCCTTTATGAAGTGCGAGAAAGATGAAACGTTTCTCGAGCCAACAGGCATGATGTGGGCTATTTCCGGCCTGTTGAACCTGTCTACAACGAGCAGAGCGCGCGTCTGCAAGAGGGCGGATCAGCGTTCTTGAATGTGCAGCCGGCTGAGGGTGTCGAGTATGCATAGAACAATCGCGAACGGCATCCTGGAGCCCGAGGCCACGGACGTTCGCCTTGCATGCAAGCAGATAGGTCATAATGATCGCGATAAGAGATGTGCCACGAAGAGACAGGTCTAAAGTCCATTGGAAAGGCTAGCACTACTTGTAACGTGTAGTGTAGGTCGGCTTCAGAGACTTGCCGGGCAAGCACGACAGAAGAGCAACCATGATCAATCATGTGACATGTTCGCATGAGGGCAGCTCGCAAGCATTGGAAATTGGGGTCGTCAGCCGCTTAAGCCACAAGACCTTCCCAGGGCGCCCACAATTATTGATGTAGCCGCAATTCCCGAATCGGCATAGTCGAGCTGGAAACGGCGGGAACGTGGTTCACTTCTAATCTATCGTTCATCTAAGCCTGGGCTACCCAACAAAACCAACGTGACGCGCTCGTCTGTTCACTCACGCTCACTTTCACTGGGACTTTTGTTGGTTCCGTCCGCTCGCTCGCGCCGCATGGTCGCTACCCCAGCTGCTAATCAACCTGCAACCTACGCACTCTCCCCGCACACGCCCACCGTGGTTGCACTCACTCGCGGAACCGTTGCGTCCAAGCTCCCCAACCGTCACCTCGAAATCAGCCCACAACCTCGACCTCGCGCAACCCGTGCAGTTGCTCGCATTTGCACGACCAAACTGCTCCCGCTGCGGTAAGGCCTCTTCCCACCCAGTCTGACTTCTTTCCACGAAGCATGTCATAATAGACGCCGTATCCCACTTCCCACGTCCGCCGTTGCATTGGTGTAGGTCACACCGCGTGTGGAGAGCTTTGGAGAGCTAGTGCCCGAGTCGCGCATTAGGCGTCCAAGCAAACGGAAACCATGGACCCACCAAAACGTACTGCACCCTACACATCGCCAAGACGGTCGCGAACGAACATCGCAGGCAATTTGGAGCAGTTTGGGAGGTCAGGTTCGAGTTTGCAGGCCGAGAGAGCTGCAGCCGTCCTCCGGAAATCCAGCCCGCAAGGAGTGCCCAATGATGCAAGGGCGTTGGCAGCACAGCCGCAAGAAGAACGAAGTTCGGGCTCGGATTCCGACTTGGTCTTCGATTTTCGACTGTCGAGTCGAGAGCAGCAGCGATTGCTCTCACGCGCGCCTTCCTCGAGCTCGTTGAGTCAGCCCACAACATCTTCAGCCAGCAGTCATGGCGCGCGGGCAGGCATCGGCGCGCACTCCAGCGAACATCTCCCGCGAACACCAGCGAATGCATCGCCGACGGAGCACAGCCGGCCCATACAGATGCGCGGCCCTCCACGCCCTTCGTTGCAACGACCACAGCATTCTAGCACGCCGAATCTCCATGCACCACCCGCTCGGCTACCTGGCAGCCCAATCACGTACCAGGATCTGGGCATGGACTACACTCGTTACTACAACCCTTTCCATGACAGCAGGCGGAATTCATTCTCAGAGAAGCGCTCAGGCCCCCGCAACGGCGCGCACACAACTGGCACGACCACGCCGCTCGCTGCCGTCTATCCAACCAACCCGTTTCTCACCCCAACTCAATCCACCACTAGAGTCGGTATCCTGTACGATCCCGAGAAGAACGTATCTGTAGTTGACGATCGATTGGCTGCCCCCTACGACGAAAAAGGCATGGCTGGCTGGCCGCTCATTGGCGACAAAGAGGAAAGCGACGATGAAATGCACATGCCGCGAGACGACGACGATGTCAGATTCAAACCGAAGCTCAAAGACCACTTCACCAGAGAGAGTATCGTCTCCACAATCGGACTAGCTTTGATGCTGATTGGGCTGCTCTTTATATTCGTGGCGCTTCCCGTCATGTCCTTCACCGGCCTCATTGAGTACAACTCGTCATGGGGCGTTCCGAGTTGGGCCGGCGATCCCTACAAGAGCGAAGCCTGGGCATATGTAAATGATGAGATTTACCCGTTCTTGGGGAATATCCGGCAAGGTTTGATTGACCCCGATACTCCGAAGTCAGCAATGGCGAAGAAAGGAGCGTTTGGCGATGAGTACGAGCTGGTCTTCAGCGACGAGTTCAATGACAACAATCGCACGTTTTACGAAGGAGACGATCCGTACTTCTATGCCGGCGATTTCTGGTACGGTGCGACGCAGGATTTGGAATGGTATGATCCTGATGCAGTCACCACGTATGAGGGAACTCTGGAGTTGCGCCTCGACAAACACGTCAACCATAACCTTCAATTCCGCTCGGGCATGTTGAACAGCTGGAACCATCTTTGTTTTAAAGGCGGCATATTCGAGGTGTCCGTGTCTCTACCTGGACCGGCCGGTATTCCGGGATTGTGGCCCGGCGCTTGGACAATGGGCAATCTTGGGCGCCCGGGCTACCTCAGTACTACAGACGGACTGTGGCCGTACACGTACCAAGCGTGCGATGCTGGTATCACCCCAAATCAGTCTCAATCGGATGGTCTTTCATATCTACCCGGCCAGCGGCTACCTTCATGCACGTGCCCGGGCGAGGATCATCCTACACCAGGGAAAGGACGAGGCGCTCCCGAGATCGACATCATCGAGGTTGGCGCTACATATCCGCCTTTGAACATGCCAATCGCAACCCAGAGTTACCAAGTAGCACCTTTCGATGTATGGTGGTACCCAAACTACAATTTCACCGCATTTCCTGACAACACCGTCAGCGGATATAATGGCTACACTGGCGGTCCGTATCAACAAGCTATCTCTGCAACCACCAATCTCAACAAGGATTGGTTCGACGGAGCGCAATATCAAAAGTACTCGTTCGAGTATGCACCCGGTGAAGGCAAAGACTCATTCATCAACTGGAAAGTAGGCGATGAAACGATGTGGCTGCTGGACGGTCGAGCCATTGGGCCCAACGGAAACGTGGCAGCCCGCCAGATCTCGGAAGAACCGATGTCGCTCGTGCTGAATTTGGGTATCAGCCCGGCCTGGACATTTATTGACTGGGAGCGCCTGTCCTTTCCAACAGTCATGCGTGTCGACTATGTTCGATGGTACCAGAAGAAAGGACATACCATGGTTACATGTGACCCACCAGGTTTCGAGACAACGAAGTACATCAAGGACCATATCAATGCATACACAAACCCAAACTTTACAGTACGTACACAACACCGAAAGCCAATCTTTTGGAGGCTAATCATGGACAGCATTGGGACCAGACAGGTCACGCATGGCCAAAGCATAAACTCAACAGCGATTGTAACGTCAAATCGCCTTAGCATACATCTTGGAGGAGTCGAGCACAGTTGTCGGTCGCATACCATACTTTTACTTCTTCCTCACACGTCCATTTCGCCCTACATGTTTTATTTTGACTGCACAAAATGTTTGGCCTGGCGTATACGGCTCTTCATACACAGCGTGGTTGTTGACAGGTCGCAAACACGATTCAGGCGTCTCGGCGATTGAGACGAGCGATGGGGCGCTGGCTCTGCATTGATGAGCCCGCAAGTATCAACATGTAAACGCTCGAATGAATTTGAAGGGCATGTGAAAGCTCTGCAGTTTGCATCGAATGGAGCAGCATCATATCATCCTGTGCTGCTTGAAACTATCAGGCGGAGCCGTAGACAGAATAATGTAATATATAGCTGGAAGTGTTACGTGGCGGGATCCTCGTACAAAGTCGCGCAGAACACACGGTTCGTGATCTGCTCATGTTATGAAGAACTATGAAGCTTAACACACTACCATACCGCCCACCTGCCTGCCAATACGATAAGGCATTCTCTACGACCCAACTCCGCCGGCCCCCTTAAACAAGTCCGGATGTTCCATTGCGAACTTGACACCCGCAGCCCAATGATATAACTTGGCAGCAACCACATACCCCTCCTTCGCAAATCCCTCGAGACGCTCATACAACTCGCTCAACGGCACATTGACGCGCTGAATATCCTCCCCCTCGTCCAAATGCTGCTCTGGCTCAGGATCATTCTCGCCCAACTCAATCTCAACCATGCACAAGACCATATTCGCGCTCGTCATGCCCGGATCAGCCGACACGGCCGGCGACTCACTCACGACTTTCCCCCTGTAGCCCGTCTCCTCGTACAATTCACGCACCGCAGCTTCGCGGGGCGATTCGTTTGCATCGATGAGGCCTGCAGGCCACTCGATTGTAAAGGCGTTAACGGGGGGCCGGAACTGGATGACGAGTATGGTGGAGGGGGCTTTGCTGGGGTGGTGGATGATGTTGCCTATTGCGACGGCGTCGATGCCTGAGGACGAGGTTGTTTTGCGGCTGGCGATTTCCCAGGCGCGCGAGGTACCGTGGGAGTCGGTGTAGGTGGCTTTTTGGAGCTTGACCCATTTTGCTTCCGAGGAGGGGAGGTCTTCGAGGGCGGTTACGCGGGGTTGGGGCATTGTTGATGAGCGAGGTTGGTTGTGGGGGGATGGGATATTGTTCTGGGTGAATCTGGTACAGAAGTTGTGATGTGAATTGTTAAGAGTTGAGGGGATGGTCACGGGACGATGATGGTGAGTGAGGTTGATAGTGGGGGAGGTTGTCGGGCGAAGAAACGCCGATGACGTGTAGGGTATTCTTGAATCTGGAGATGGTGACTCTACTCACACTCGATCATGAACATATGCTACCATGCCTCATCGCATTCCCGGTTCACGTGTACTCAGGATTACGAAGAAGGAAATCCCCCCAATATGGTTGACCATTCTAGATACCACTAACGCTCATTCTAGCTAGCGCATCTCGCGATTCGGCAACGTCATCGGAAAAGCAATGGACCCGTTGCTGATAAGAACAAACATTTTCCTAGATGCTATGTAGAGACTATTGTTGAAGCTGTTCCTTTCGCGTGCGTTGTTTCCTTGACTAATTTCATACCCCTCAACTGTACCAGTCTGCTTCGGTATGTTTGCATTACGCGCGACCTCTGTGTCGACAAGATCAATCGGCTCTAGGACATTTTCAAGCAGCCTCAAAAGAGAAACAGACTTCACGCATGCAGTGATTGGAGGTGGTGTGGTGGGATTAGCAATAGCTAGAAAGTTGCAAGCAAGAGATGGAGCGTCCACCGTCCTGATCGAGAAACACGGCTCCGTGGGAACAGAAACAAGCTCGCGAAACAGCGAAGTTATTCATGCAGGACTATACTACGGCACCGACTCGCTCAAAACAAGACTATGTCTCAAAGGCAAAGAAATGCTCTATGACCTCTGCAAAAAGCACTCGATACCCCACCGTAACACGGGTAAATGGATCGTAGCCCAAGATGACATACAGATGGAAGCCATCCAAAAAGTTCACGACTTCGCTTCCACCATTGGGGTACCTACACACTTCATCTCGAAAGACGAAGCCAAACGGCGCGAGCCCGATGTGCGTGCCGAAGCAGGGGTGCTCGAGAGCACGAGTACCGGCATCGTCGACTCGCACAGCCTAATGCAATACCTCGAAGGCTCCTTCACCGACTCAGGCGGTCTTTGCGCCTTCCACTCCCCCGTAACCGCCATCACACCCCTCGACGCCGGCCGCTCAGGCTGGGAAATCACCACCACCTCGCCCTCGACAGGCGAATCAACCACCATCACCGCCTCAGTCCTCATCAACTCAGCCGGCCTCTTCGCCGTCGCCATCCACAACATGATCGTGCCCCACGACCGGCAGCGCAAACCCTTCTACGCAAAAGGCTCTTACTTCTCATATACCAGCTCCCGCCCTAGGCCCGCGACACTCATCTACCCCGCCCCCGTCCCCGGCCACGGCGGCCTCGGCACACACCTCACCCTCGACATGTCGGGGCGCATCCGCTTTGGGCCCGACGTCGAGTGGACAGACGACCCTACCGACTATGCGCCCAACACTGCGAACCTCGCTGCCGCTATTGATGACATCGCCACGTATCTGCCTGGCGTGGATAGGGACGCCATCCAGCCTGACTACGTGGGCATACGTCCCAAGCTGGGGAAGCTGGCGGCGACGAGTGGGCAGGGGTTCCAAGATTTTTATATTTGCAAGGAGCAGGGGTTTGAAGGGTGGGTGAACTTGATGGCCATGGAGAGTCCGGGGTTGACGAGTTGTTTGGCGGTTGCGGATGAGGTGGAGGGGTTGATATATCGGTGATGTGAAAGAGAGAGAGAGAGAGAGAGGAGTAATGGAGGGCACATTCTGATCACTACAACGATGCAAACACAATGGATCGAAATGAATGATTCCCAAATCTTGTAAGAATGAATTATACTAGCATTAAGCCTCCAGATATGGCTGCATATATTGTTTTCCGCATCACATGGTAATCCTTCCAAATACCCCTTCTCATATACATCCGTATTCCGGCCCAGACATCAGGGTCGTGACGAAGGAGAATTGCTTAACCCCCACGGGTTGCTTTTATGTACACCAAGACCGACAATTAAGAAAAGTTTGACGCGCTGTCAAAGTAACGCCAGTGTTATGCGATGATGCAATGAAAGAGTGCATCTTGTGATGAAGAATAGGGGCTTCAAAACTCATGCGATGAAATTATGAAAGAAACGGGCGTTTTACTTGCGAGGCTGGGCCTTGCTGAGCCTCTTCCGCTTCTTTGAGTCGATTGACTCGCTTCGTGAACGGGTCCCTGACGCAGGCTTTTGAGACTCTCCAAGAGGCGCGGGTGAGACATCGCGCATCAAGCCGCTTTGCTGTGGTGTCTGGAGCTCCAACTCGACACCCTCGCCTGGTGCAGTCCGGACGTAGCTTTGGCGGGCCAGAGGGCTGCGTCCGCTACGCTGATTCGAATCGCGATTATTTGATGAGTAGGCTGCCTTTGGTGCTTCTAGACCAGAGTTGCTGTACTCCGTGGAAAGAGGTGACGCGGTGGTTGGCTCGTTGCGACGGCGTGTGTCATCGCTATTTTGGCGTGCTTGAATAGGCCGTTGAGGACCCTTTGATTGGTTGAGGGAGTCGTCGGACATGGAGTTGATTGATTCAGAGTAGGGTGACTTTCCGGGGCCTTGGCCAACCTCGTATGACTGTCTCTGTCGTGCCTCCTCGAAGTATGCACCACCGGCGGGCTTCTGCGTCTGCTGAGTCTTGTGGTAGATACGAGCATCTTCTGGATCCATGAAACTTTCGACACGGCGAGGCATGTAGATGGAGTTGTTGGCGGATGTCCCAGAAGTGAAGGAGTCCATAGACGAGCGTGGGTGCAGAGGGACATTGGGAACGTTGGGGTTGCGGGGCAAAGTATTGGGCAGCGTGAGACCAGAGTCGTTGCCTTGCTGGTACCACCCGTTTGGCAGCCTCTGGGCGGCAGCAAAGCGACCGTCGAGAGCGTCGGAGGGCTGGAGTGGGATAGGTGCTGGGCGGTGCTTGTTGGCCTCCGCAGCCGCCTTGAAGGTTTCAGGTACAACATTCAGGTCATCGCCAGTGGCCTCAGCTTGCTCAATAGCTTCCTGGGGAGTTGTCTTGGTATCGGCAGATCCGGCATCAGCACGAGGTCCACCCCAGGTACGCTGACCAGCGGTGAAAATTCCGTAAACCATGTAGACCCAGTTGAAGAAGGGGTTAATGACGAACATGAGGGGGTAGAGCATGATCTTGTAGCGTCCAAGCTTGGCACCAAAGTACAACATGAGAAGCCAGTTGAGTCCGAGAGAAATAGCGATAAAACCAACAGGAAGGTTGGCAACCTTTTGAGAAGTGGTCATGAGCGAAATGCACAAGATGAAGAAGAGTAGAGCGGTCGTTCGGATGGTGTTCTGCATGAAGCGAACAATGAGGAGGATCGGGTAGCGCTTCCAGAGGCGGATGTCTGTCAACATGCAAACTTCGTTGGTGATGAAACCCAAGAACCATCGGCGACGTTGCTTCAAGAGAGACTGGTAAGTTTGCACAGCTTCCGTCTTGCAGAAAGCTCCGGTGTTCATCTGGATCTGGTAACGCTCCTTTGCGCCAATCATGAACAGGTGGGTGAGCCAACGGTCCTCGCCCAAATGGCACTTGCCGTAGTCGAAAAGGTCGTCACATTGCTCGGCCTTGTCGGCGAAGTAGTACTTGGCCATCTTGCGGAAAGCAGAGAATCGAAGCATAGTCAGGGCACCTGGCAAGCAGGTAACAGCACCACAGCCAGACTCGACCGAACGCTCGAAAAGCTGACCGTGCACGTATTCCATATCCTGAAGCAGGGTGATGAGGGAGTTCTTCTCGGTAGTGGATGTAATGACACCAGTCTGAGCCAACATGTTCTTCTTGCTACCAGGCTTGAGCTCCATCTCGTACATGAAGTTTTGAATGCAGGTCTTGTCGAGGATACAGTCCGAGTCGATAAAAAGCACGAAGAGGTTGTCGTTGCGCTTGATGTACTCGGTGTAGATCTTGTCGATGAGCTTGAAGGTTCTCTTCTGGCAGTGACGCTTTCCACCGTGAGGGAATCGGGAGACGGTAATACGACAGCTACGGTAGATGACATCGATGGACTTGGGGTACGAGTCAAGGGTGAGCGGCACACCGAGCTTCTCGATGGTGTTGAGGTACAGCTCGTCTTCTTCGTCTCCATCGAAGGAGAGGAAGATGTGCAGGCAGGACGGGGGGGTACTCGCAGTCGACCAGCGAATCGCAGGTTCGGAGAAGAATATCGGGAATCTCCTTGTAGCAAGGCATGACAATGACGACCTTGGGCGCCGATGCTTCGTCGAGGACAGACTTGATACGCCTCGAGCGGCCGACAGAGTGCGTGACGAGCTGGTAGACGCAGAACAGCCACGGAATCGTCAGCAGACCGGCAAAGGACCAGAAAGCGAACCATTGCAGAATGTCAACCATCTGCAGGGGAAAGTACTTGACGACCTGAGGTGGCAAGGGCAGGGTCACGACCATGATGGGCAGGAATATGGCACTGATCTCGTCAGCCAAATCGCATCGCTGTTGCAGATGGACTAGACTTACCGGAGACAGAAGAAGAGGAAACCGAAGAAGACGGATAGGATGCGCACACTGATCGTCTCTGCCTTTTGAAAGACTTTAACAATGCAGTACATGAAAGCAGCAACCCACAGAAACCATTCGAGGAGTGCCGCAAGCATGAGAGTGCCGATAATGGAGACGTAAACAATCTATTACAGTCAGTGGGGGCTCTCGCGTAAGGGTACAGGCTACTGACGTCCTTGACGGGCCATGGCTCATCGATGTCTGGAATGCGGGTGTCTGCGCGGGCGATGAGGCCCTCAGCGAATTCGTTCCACATGATGAATTATTAAGATGGGTAGTCGTTGGGGGTTCGTTAAGCGGGGTAGCGAGCGCGTGAGGGAGAGAAGTCGGCTAGCGACGAGCTGTCCTATATTGGTGCCAGTGATTGACGCAGGCGTGCGTGCGAGTCGAAAGTGGACAGTGGCCCTTTGCCGGCTATAAGCAAGGCACGATAATGGGGAGGCAAGCGAAGTATGAAGTTGGCGAAGTTGTCCCAGGGCGGCGGAAGCTGTGCGGGTGACACGGCGGACGCTTGCAAGCAGATTTGTAGTACAACGCTAGATAATCGAAGTGGTTTGATGAGGCTGCTGGGCCCAAGTAAGACGAGACTAGTAAACGAGTGTATTTGTGAAGAAGCGAAGGTGTAGTGCGGTCCAAGTCAGATCATTAGTTCTAAAAGGTGCAGCGCTGCCTTTGCAAGGGCAGACGAAGAAGATGCAAAGAAACAACAGGCGGTGGGGAGGAGAGGGCATATTTTGGACTCTCAAGGTGATGCCACTAGAGACGAAGGGGTGCTGGCCATCCTTCACTCAATGTGGAGTCGCAGTACTTGGCCGGCAGGCACAAAGGTAACTAGGCACGATCGGCACCTGTTTTGGGTGGGGTGGCCGCACCGTTCAGGGACGCGCCTTGTCCTACGAGTGCCGTTGTGGCATAGCGCCCACTGGGGGACATTTATTTTAGGCGCCTACCGGTAGGCTGTCTGAGAGTGTATGGTCTTTTGTTTCGCATCGTCTTTTGCCGAGCGGCGCGACGAGGGCAGAGTATTGGATGTGTTTGGACCATAGTGTTTACTCTCTGACGCGACTGTGCCCGCAACAACTTCCACTTTGCCGCAGCATGGTCGAATGCACCTGCTACGTATTACTACGTCGTATTCCTGCGTTCTACTAGGTAGGAGGCCGACAGGACCGGGTGCGCGGCGGCATGATTCTTGGATGCGCGGCTGCGGCCATGGCATCATGGACCAAGGTGCCAACGGCTCTGCAGTGCTGCACGCTGCATTGCCAAGAAGACGCTGGACTGGCTGCATCAGGGGAGGACAAGGCGGCACGACTCGTAGCCATCGCGCAACAAGATACCACTTTGGCAACCACCGCTCGCCGCACGTCTACCAAGACTCTGGCCTCGACTGGTATTCGCTCCTGGCTGCCATCATGATCCTGCCCCCTATCCACAGTGTCTCTGCGCCGCCGCCCTGGTGTTGGGATGCAGCAAGAGAAGCTGTGGCCGAGAGCACCTTAATATATCCTTTTGCCCTGAAGCAATGTTGCACAACAGCCGTCTCTCGTCTTCCAGAATAATTACGAACATGTCGCTACCCGCAAGCGTAGTGCAGAGGCTGAGCTGCGTTTCTACTGTGTAATCGATAGTGGTCCTCGGGAGTCCGTGGGTTCGGAAGTTTGCTATACCTCAATGCGTCAGAATGACCATGATTAGTGCGGAGCAGACGAGATGAATCAAACAAGCCGGCTACCCATCAGGCTGCCGATCGCCCTCCGCGCGCCTCGCAAAGCTGCACATCAACATGCATGTCATCCACGCACTTCTGGACATGCAAATCTTGCCCATCCAGGGGCCGAACTTCAGTCACCCGTTCCGGTGGTCGTTCTGTGGCTTGATCGCTTACCCAATCCATCGTAGATGGTTCGCTATCTCTAACCTTAATGTGACCCCTAAGAAACTTGTCCGGTCCATATCCTTTGAACTCTATACCAAGGCCAGACGTCAAACTCATTACCATAGCGCTGCCGGTTGGCGTGGAAGTCCCAGACACCGCCAACCAGGGGCAAATTCACGCCAAGTAGAGGATTCGTGTGGAACCTGGGTGATGCTGCTGCCGTCTTCCGCGATTGCGCTCGTTCGGCGGCTGAGACTATTTGCTTGGCCGTCTTGGAAGCCGTTAACAGGGCGATGCCGACGAGGCTGCTTGCAGCGATATTGAAACGATTCATGAGTTCTGCTTTTAAGAGGGGACAAGCGATACGGTGTGCTATGTTGTCTTGGCCAGCGATACTTTATTGGTCGCGCTGAGCATTGGCCTACAGCTCGCATAGGTATACTATACAGCTCTGTGAAGCAAAAGATAATGATGGATTTGAATCTCTTAGTATAATACACCTAGAAGCATTGAACACAAGATTGTCCACGTGGCCGGACACATGTCCCGTCCATCTGGACCGTCTGGACCATCTGAACTATTTTTGGCCTGGTACTAAACATGTCTTGAGTATTTTCTCTCACCAGAAAGCGACTTTGACAGCGACTGGCTGTAATGGTGCTCGAGACTGCATCTACATTTGCATGCATCAGCACAGAACATGTTCCACGACAGCCAGCTTGAGGCTCGCATCATGCAGCCACATTGCCAGGGTCACAGTCTAAAACTCCGCCGCATCTAGCTTTTTGGCCTTTCGCATGTGCTCAGAATTGCGATCCAAGATATCAAGAGTGAAAGTGAACATGGTGGTGAGGACCCTGTTCGTCGTTCGCTTAGAATTCGCTCTACCGTAGGAGCAGCAGTGGGCCGAACATGACGCGCGCCGATAGTGAGGTCTCGTCTGAACTTCACAAACTCTCACGCCGAACAACCCACCCCGTCACCCCTCCCTTGCGCCCCCACCACTGCGCAAACAATCTGGCTTTACCACGAGCTTGCCGCCTCCGCGCCTGAACAAATGCACGCCGAACCTGCGCCTGACATATTTCCCGTTTTCCATGTGCGCGTATCATAGCCGATCCGTGCCATCTCCCGCCGCCCCTCCACCGCTGCGGCACCGCCTCTTTTGCCATGGAGAGGCACAGGAAGCGTGCGCACCTCTCCGAATAGCTTGCATCTTCTGCTGACACGCCACAGGCGAGCTTCGTGAGCTCAATCTCAAGGCCTGGGACGGCGAGCAGGGTACGCCGCCACAAAGTCCCCGCCATGTTTGGTACTCACTGGCTGTGCAGATGTCTTCCCCGTCCAAGGCTCACTCGACTCGTCTATGAAAAAGAACACCGCCTTCATCAAGCGCCTGCGAACCGCCATCGGCGCCTCCTCCCAATCCCAGTTCATCCAAGAAATCCGCACCCTCTCGCTCCACAAGTACCTCTCCGAGATCATCTCCGCCTGCTACGAGGGTCTCTGCAAGCTCAAGACTCCCGGGGAGATTGCCGCCGGCGCCGAGATAGTCAGCGCTCTTCATCAGCGCTTTGGCCCCACCGAGTTCACTGGATACATTGGCTGGTACATCGGGCGGGGTCTGGCCACACCAGACAAGTCGCAGCTGAAGACGCTGTCGCAGGAAGTGCGCGAGCGAGAAGAGAAGGAACGTCTTGCTCGTCAACGTGTGCTGCTGCGCGTAGCCACGGAGCTATGGCTTCTTGGAGTTCTACGCAGTCTGGACGACGTTGCAAGGCCCGAGGAGGCTGCCAAAAGCAAAGACAGTGGGAAGCTTTTCGAAGGCCCTGCCAAGACTCGCACCAAGGCTGAGAATGCGGATGCTGAACCATTCCCACTCGAGGTGCTCAAGGACATGCTAGGCCACGATCGCGATCACGTCAACCTGCCCTTGGTTGTCATCTTCGTCAAGGCTTTCGCCTGGGATATTCTAGGCGCGGCATCGTCTGCTGCCGAGGGCCGTAAGACCGTAAACGAAGACGGCACCACAACCACGGCTAAGAACGAAGAGGCATCAGCTTCCGAGAACGAAGAGCAAGCAAGCAAAGACCCGCCCATCATATCTTCCGACTTACAGCAGCGCTTTAAGAATGTCTTCCTGCGCTACTTTGAGGACGTCAAGGCACACCTGCTCCGAGATCAGAAGCATATTCTCAGCCAGGGTCGCAAGAATGCCGAAGCATACGTGAAATCTGGAGAAGTCTTCGAGGACCGTCAGTCAAACTACGAGAAGCAGATGAAGACTCAGGAGCGCTTGATCAGCAATGCTCAGGTCTTGGCCGATGCTCTCAGCGTAGAGATGCCTGATCTCAAGGAAAATGATAACGCCGCAAATACTGGCAATGGCGCAATCGGTCTAGTCAAGACAGGCGAGTATTTGAGGGGCCAAAGTGATGGTCCCGGTATCTGGGAGGACGAAGACGAACGCCGCTTTTACGAGAACTTGATCGATCTGAAGGATCGTGTTCCCGGCATCCTACTGGAAGACGCGAAGAAGAAGAAACCAGACGGCGACGAACAGGTCGGCAAGAAGGTTGAGCCGAAGGCGGAGACCAACGACAAGGATGCAGCCGAACCAACTGCAGACATGAAAGCAGCGGAAACGGAGGATCAGTCTACGGCTATTGCGAACAAATCTGTGGGCACTCAGGTGGATGCTATTCTCGCTCGCTTGCCAGAGCTTAATACAAAGGATTCGATCGACCAGACAGCCATGGACTTTTGCTTTCTCAATTCCAAAGCCTCCCGCAACCGCCTGATCAAAGCTGTCCAAGAGATACCCAAGGGCAGGTCTGACCTTTTGCCCATTTACTCCAGGCTCATCGCAACTCTTGGCAAGTACATGCCAGATGTGTCCCAAGGTCTTGTCACCTACCTAGACGACGAGTTTCGAAGCCTCCAGCGACGAAAATCAAAAGACTTCCTCGGTCAAGTGCGTACACAGAATGTGCGTTATCTTGCTGAATTGACCAAATTCGGCGTCGTGCCAGAGCATGTCATCTTTCATTGCCTCAAGGTCAGTCTGGACGACTTCTCAAGGATGAACATCGAAATCATCTGCAATCTGCTCGAAAACTGTGGACGATACCTATTACGCAACCCGGAGACCTCGCCACGCATGAATTCATTCCTCGAGACTTTACAGCGAAAAAAGGGCGCACAGGTACTTGGCCAGCAGGAACGGATGCTTATCGAGAATGCCGTCTACTATGTCAATCCACCAGAACGCGCTGCTATTGAGCAGAAGGAACGCACACCAATCGAGTTATTCTTGCGCAAGATCATGTACCAGGACCTGACACGCCGAACACTGGACAAGACCGTCAAACAGATCCGTAAAATGCATTGGGAGGAGGATGACATTGTGAACCTCCTGCACAAGGTTTTCGCCAAGCCTGGAAAGATCAAGTACAGCAACATCCATTTGTTGGCTGTTATTCTCGGCACCATTCACCGGTACCACCAAGATTTCGCGATCTCGGTTATTGACGATCTCCTTGAATCGATCACATTCGGACTCGAGCTCAATGACTTCAAGTTCAACCAGCGTAGGATTGCAGAGGTGAAGTATCTTGGAGAGCTGTACATCTACCGTCTCATCGACTCGCCACTGATATTTGATACACTGTACAAGCTTCTCAACTACGGTTGGGAAGGTGGCTATGCTCGGCCTGGTCTTTACAACCCACTAGATCAGTCGGATGACTACTTCCGCATTCGCTTGGTCTGCAATCTCCTCGAGAGCTGTGGCATGTACTACGACAAAGGCGCTGCGAAGAAGAAACTTGACTTCTTCTTGACCTATTTTCAGTACTATGTCTGCACCAAGGATTCGCTGCCAATGGATGTCGAGTTTATTGTCCAGGATGCTTACAACCTGACACGGCCGCAATGGAAACTGATCACGAATTTGGAAGAAGCGTCGCAGGCCTTTGGTGAGGCTGTTAAGCAAAATTATCAAACAGCTGCGGCCGATAAGCCTGTCGAGCCAGAGGATGACGAGGCTTCCGCTTCTGATGACGACCTGGACGGTCCAGAGGACGAGGACGTAGTGATGCCTGATGGCGATGAAGACAAGTCATCGAGCGAATCAGACGAGGTTTGCAATCGTCGTTCTCTAGCTCGTATATCGACTAACACATGGCTAGGATTCTGACGATGATGAGCCTAAGCAACCCATGTCGGACGAAGAGGAGGAGCAGATTATCGTGACACGACCAGAGGATGAGCGCGATCCAGAAGCTGATGCTGAATTCGATCGCGAGCTTGCCAAGCTTATGTCAGAGAGCGCTGAGTCTCGCAAGTTCGAGCGAAAGCCCGTCTTCGATGTGCCACTACCGATGCGTCGCGCAAAAGAAGCAGCCATCAACGCCGAAGACAGCGGGAACGAAGCCCCTGCCCCGATCATGCCATCTAACACTGTCAAGTTTTCGCTACTCAGCAAACGCGGTAACAGGACGCAGACGCGATCCATTGATCTTCCTTCAGACTCGACCTTTGCTGTCGCCATGCGTAACAAGCAGCAAGCCGACAAAGAAGAGCAGCAGCGCATCAAGAGCCTTGTATTGAACTACAACGAAGCTCGTGACGACGGCGAAGATACTAGTAATTCACCATTTCATTACACCCTTCAACCTAATACCAACAGAACACGTACTGAAACTGCAGAAGGTCTCGATAAGACCCCGAATCCGTATGCCCAACCGCGCCTCGATAAAGCTGGTCACAACCGCAGTAACCAGCGCGCTCGCAAGCTCCAACTCTCGGATGTCAATTGGTGTGTAGAATCTCGTTTATCTTCCCGGCCTAGACGATCTGGAGCTGCTGTGCACTCGTCACTCCGATCTGCTACCTCGCAACCAGCGATGGCAACGAAGCCATGATGAGACACAGCACTCTAATCTCTGGAGAGCCATGTTTCTTTCATGACCAAAGCTATTATCTTCTTCTGCGAATAAGCAGCTGACCACGAGGCCCATTGGGGCGACCCTTGTACAGGACGTGAACTATCAAAGCATGATGCTACAGCCAGCATCTGTATTGACCATATGAGATTTCACCTTGGCACGTAACAGCCGTAAATCGCGCGACTCGAACGCGGTAGGTATCAAGACCTCGAGGACGAAGGAATGCATGCGCTCGAACACGCTGCAGAAGGCAACGCGATCTTCAATCTGCGACATCTATACCAGACTCGCGCTACATGCTCTACGGTGAGTACGCCCAGATTCTACATCAGGACGTCAATCGAAGTTCAGAAATGCGCCTTTGTCTGAATTGTGCGATACGATGTCTGCCTCGATCGTGGTCATAAATGGGAAGCATGAGAACATGCAGGCAGCGGGGGACTGATGTACTGAGTGCGTGGTTTAAATGCTATCTGGCAGCAAACATGTTTGTCATTACCTAGAATGAACACACAGTCTTTACCTCGATGCTGCCTCGAATTTGGAAGTGCACGTGTGGAGTCGGTGAATGCCACTTACGGAAACGAAGAATGCAAGATGAAAGATTCGGCATGCCTTCTACGAGCAGACTAGATCTGATCGGGGATTGAACGAATGGAGGGATCCAAGGCTTGTGGAGCCTGACTAGCGGCTGGGTACCTGCAGCGCTAACAAATATCAACTGACGTCACTTGATTTGGCCAAAAGCACAAAAACAATGTCGCTGCCAGCTCGTCCAACCTTGTTCTCAGGCAGGGAATTTGCTCACGTGCATCATTTGTTGTCACTTCTGTCTTGTTGCTGTGTCGTTGTTCCTGTAATATTCATTCATTCAATGTTGACTACCTTGTTGCTGGCCACCCCAGCCTTTGCATTACCATCGTTCTTCTCGTCGCAAACGCAACAACAAGCTCCGATCCAAGCCGAAGAACACTCCCAGGGATACAAATTCGACCCTTTACTGCATCTTCCGGGCACATCACCGTACTTTGATGCGGTCGGGTTTGGCCTCAAGCACAAAGCACCCGATGGCTGCAACGTAACGGCGGCATCGTACATCATTCGCCATGGCGCAATTTACTCCAACGACGACGAGTATGAAGAGTACATCAAGCCCTTCTTGTTCAAATTAGAGAAGCATCGCCAGGGCTGGACTGGGCCGCTTGCGTTCCTTCAGAAGTGGCAGAGTCCAATTCTGGAAGACAAATTAGAGGAGCTCACGCCTTCCGGCGCGAAAGACGCCCAGGAGGTTGGAAAACACCTTCTCGAGCGGTACTCGGAACTCGTCCCCAACACAAAGCGCATCCTCGCCGACAAGAAGTCCCGCACATACGACACCGCAACGAACTTCACCAGAGCGTTCCCGCACCACGACGACATTGAAGTCGTGCGCATCACCGAGAACACAAATGGGAGCATGGAGAGTTTGATCCCGCATAAGAGCTGTAAGAACTTCAATAAGAAGCCTGGAACAAAGGACCAGCATAAATTCATCCAAGTGTATGGATCAAGCGCCTCCTCCCGCCTCGCGCGCTTCGCTCCCTTCAAGCTCGACCCCAAGGACATTGTCGGCATGCAGTCCATCTGCGGCTACGAGAGCGCTATCCTAGGCAAGCGGTCGCCCCTGTGCGCCGTCTTCACCGACGCCGAATGGATGGCGTACGAATACTCATGGGACCTGAAATACTTCGCCATGGTCGGTCCCGGCAACCCCCTGTCGCCATATCTCGGCTTTCCCTGGCTCGAGACGCAATCCGAGCTCTTCCAGCACATTACGGAAAAAGGCACGCCAGGCGGCGCGTGGCCTGATACCCAGCGCTTCTTCCTCTCCTTCACGCACCGCGAAGTCCCGCCCTTTGTCGCTACCGCGCTTGGCCTCTTCAACTCGTCCTCCCCTGCGGCTGAGGAGTTTCCGACTGACCAGATCAACTGGACCCGTGCGTGGCGCATGTCGGATCTCATTCCGTTCCTGGGCCACGTGGGCATGGAGAAGATGAGCTGTGCGAGGGATGACGCCGATGGCAACGAGGAGTATATCAGGTTCATTGCGAATACGGCACCAAGGCCCATTCCGGGATGTCAGTCGGGCCCGGGCGCGAGCTGTCCCTTTGCAGAGTTTAGGGACAGGATTGGGGAGGGGGCGGAGGCGCATAGGGATTTTCACAAGGTGTGTGATAAGAAGGGAGATGAGAGGGAGAAGGAGTAGTGGTGCTGGTTGTCTTTGGAGTTGACGGGGAGGATGTGTATGCATATAGTTGGAAGCATTTGAGGTGTTTTGGATGTTGGGTTTTTTTCAATAGCAATGTCATGAATAAATGAGCACTTTGTTGCCTTCACCATATCATTGCAGCATAACGCTCATGTCTATATACATCATTCAACCGCTAAGAATATCCCGCCTCACCTCCCCGCCTTCTCGTCATCAATCTGACTCCTCAGGTCAGCGAGGACTTCCTGTCTCCTCGATAGATGACTCTGCAATCCATCCACCTGCTCCTTGACCGTATCAATCTCCTCCCTGATCCCACCCAACCCCTTGACCGCTCCGCCTTCATCATTATCCAACTCCCGCAACGTGTTCCGCTTATAATCTAGCAACATCTCCAACTCCCTCTTGACCAATGCTGGTTTACTATCCTTACTCCGTCCGTGCCGCCTATTCTCCGCCTCCTTCTCCACATCCGCAATCTTGCCCTCCAGCTCCCTTAGCTGCTTCTTGAGCCGCACCTCCTCCCAGTCTTCGGTTGTGCGGCCTCCGAAATCGGTTCCCTTTGCGCGGGCGCCGTAGTTTGCAGCTCGGTCGCCAACGCCCAGGCGGGTGAGGTATGCGTCGCCAAACTTGGCCTTGCGGCCTGTGGTTGTGTCATCGTTGGCGTTGGCAGCCCAGCGTGATGTGCCTGCGCGCTCGACGTCGTAGTCGATGTGTGCTTTTTCGAAGGAGGCGCGCAGGGAGGGGGGCACGCTGCGGGGGACGCGGAAGCCCTCACTTCGTTGGTTCAGGATGTGCAGGAAGGCTAGACACGCATCCTTCCCTACGCTCTCTCGTGCCTTGGGGTTCACCAGGTTCCACGCAAATCGCACATCGGAGTCGGGCACGTTGTCCAGGCTGTCAAACAGCCCGGAGAGAGAGTCGAAGTCGATGTTGCCGTGCGAGTCGCGGTTCGCAGTGTAGATTTCTTCGTACTTGGATTTGTCGCCTGGGGACATGTACCAGTCGAAGCCGTTGCGGAGGCCCGGGGTGTCGTCATCGTCGTCGACGGTCTCGAAGGCGGCTTGCGAGCCGGAGAGGGCGCGCGTGGCTTGGACGAGATGGGCTTTGGATTCGGGGACGAGCCAGTCTGGGAGAACTTTGGGGACATCCATTGAGATCTAAGAAAGATGCCGTCAGTGTTGCTGCCCTATTGTACTACCCGTCTATCTTCCCATAGCGGTAATCCTGTAAGGTGTGGGCGCAACTCACCCCATTGATCAAATCAAATATCAACCTCATAGCCACGCAGAACTCCTCAAAGTCGAGTTTCCCATCATTGTCCACGTCTGCCAAATCCCACACGCGCTCGAGTTGGTCGTCTCGGAGGTGCGAGTTCTTGAGTACGGGAGCTGCTTGCGTGCCGTCGAGATGTGAGCCGCCCTGCGCAAGCGAGCTGAAGATCTCCCAGTACTTCTCGATCTCGTCCTGCTCGATTCGATTCGGCGCCATGGTAGTCTATGTGTGGGGTGAGGAGGTATGGGACGGTAGTGTTGGGCTCGGTGCATGGGGTGCTGTGTTGCGGGATATCGGAGCGCGGAGCTTGGGCCGCGTGGGTTGGCAGGGGTCGTCTGCCGTCGTCATGGTACTAAACATCCTCCACTTATTTCTTGCTTCTACTTCCCATTTTCACTTCACAAGTAATTATTTACCATGTCCGTGATCGATCAGACTTCGCCGACTGTCATCATTTACTGCGTTTCCGTGCATCACTAGCATCGCGAAATATTACCTGCAATGGGAACTTGGAAAGCTAGTATAAAGATGCTCCACAATACCTGCAAAGGAGGACTTCCGATCATTCGGGTGTTGTTGCTAGAGCTAAAGACAGCCCATCTTGCTGAAGTTGATCTTGTTGCGGTTGACGTGACTAGACATCTGAAAACCCGTCGGCAGTGCACGTTCGATCATTGAGGCTCCCTTTGATCGAGGTGGGCTGTGTTCTGCGGCTTAATTACAGCTTGAGCGAATAGTCCTCCAACACTTCTGACTGCGCCCCACGCAACTGAGCTACAATATGATAGCACTGTCGACGAGATGAAAGACACTATATCATCTCTTCTTTCGTTCCCCTACCGCGATCACGTCAGAATATACGTTCCGCGCGATGAACAACACTCGGCGGGCCTACAAGGCAATAACGCATCGTTTCCAGGCTGCCATCGCACGTATCAAGAATCTTGATTTCAATGCCCATCATCCGCATGCATCCACGGACGTTCAGGAAATTCCATCTATGGACGTCCAAAACATTGCATCGTATATCTACACACCACTTCCCACCGCCGACTCCTTTCGCTTGATCGAGCTGCTACCCGGCATGTCAGGCTCGCCACTGCGGTGCAACATCATTCTCACTCGCCGCAGTGACATGGCAGGAGAATATGAAGCACTATCGTACGCATGGGGTGAAGCAAACTTTTCACAGCAGTTGGAGGATCTAGCTACCATGAGTGTCATTCGTATAACAGATAATCTCTACCATGCTTTGCAGAGGCTCCGACTAAAAGACCAGATCCGCTTGCTCTGGGTGGACGCCGTGTGTATTGCGCAGTGCAATGTACAGGAGAAAAACCACCAGGTGCGGCAGATGTCTCTGATATATCGTGAGGCTCGGCGCGTTGTCGTCTGGTTAGGGAACGATGACTCGGAGGTGTTCGAACAGCTTGCTTGCATCGGTAGATCACCACGAATATCAGATACCGTCTACGAGGACAGCGACACAATTCGGTACATAGCGTACATAAGCGACGCGCACTTTATTGTATATCGGTTTTGCCGGTTACAGGACCTCGAAGATTTCTTTGCTCGATCCTGGTTCAATAGAGTCTGGGTTGTGCAAGAATATGTACTAGCAAAAGACCTACACATCTACCTCGGTCAGTCCAGCATGTCTGGTGAAGCTTTTCGGCAAGCCATTACGTTGCGCAAGTCACCCTCGGAAAAGGGCCTTAGAGTGGACTATGACAAGTACCGTATCTTGCATCGAACTGTCAGACTGGTTGCCTTCCGGGATGGCCACAGAGCGGCCCAAGCCTACGCCAAAATAGGGGACTTTACCACGAGGAACTACTTAAACATAGCTAGATGCTTGATACTCCTCGAGCGACGCCAATGCACCGATAGTCGCGATAGGTTTTATGCTATTCTCGGACTCCCGCTCAGCACTATAGGCATCACTCCAGATTATGCTCTAGACTTAGGACAAGTACGCATGGATGTGACCAGAAAAGCCCTGCTCGCTGGTGATCTATCCATTTTGGACTACGCCGACTCTTTCACTACTAGGGCGTTATCAGGTCCCTCGTTCCTCGTTCGGATACCCGTCGCTGAGGGCCAGCGAAGGGTTGTTAGGTGGCCGACGACCCTACATACAGTGAGGAGTGCTTCGCTGCTGAAGCACGCTGTCAACTGCCATGTGCCTCAGGTTTGCGATATTGGACAAAGCATGATAGGTATCAATGGAGTGTCTATTGACCGTGTCACAACAATGATCTTTTTCAGGCAAAAGGCCGGGGTGAATGCTGAGTCCGAGATATCTTGCGATGAAGATATTCTGAACGACTTTGAGTTTTCACCTGAACAAGGCTTCAACACTGGTCTCAAAATCCTCGAAATCTACAAGCACATTTCGTCTCTCCGATCTAGTCGATTCAACCTCTCACCATCCGAGCACAATGCCTGCAAGCGCGGATTCTGGCGCATCGTCAACGCCAACAAGTTAGAACTAACAGACAACACCGCGTTAGACTCTTTTGAATCCCTGTTGCTAGACCACAACCCCAGGCACAGTGTTATCTTTGAACGAACTTTCTTCCTGACCGAGCTCGGGTTCTTTGGCATCTGCTCCCGGTGGACGAGGAAGGGCGACCACATTGTCTTTCTCGGAGGTGTGCCAAAGCCGTACATGTTGAGGCCAGCGACGGGAGAGAAAGGGCAGAGGATGTGGAGACTAGTTGGAGACTGCATCGTCGAGGATTGCATGGAAGGGCACTACTTCGAGCCTGAGACGTATGATACATGTGGAAAGGAGATTCACAAAGATGCGAAGAGGATTCCGGATGATCGGTTCCCAGGACGGACGAATAAGCTTCGCGAAGAGCAGTTTATTTTGTGCTGAGCATGACTTTTGGTTGTGGAGCAGGGAGATATCAAACGATAACATCTAGTCACACTGCGAGATATTATCGTGAAGCCGTAATGGCAATACATATATGATACAAGAGACGGGTGCAACGAAGCGATTGTCACCTCGTATAATCTACGTCTATCGACTCTCTCTCCCTTTACCATGCGTCTTTGGAGGTGACCAGCCCATCATCGATGCCCGTGTACTCCCATTGACTTCAGCAGGGGAAGTCTGCCTTCGCCGGTCGATGCTCGCCAAGCTTGTCCTAGCCTTCATGATTGGGACAGACATGGACTGACCAGCAGGATACAAGTTAATACTCGGTGTCTGACTGGGCGTTTGACTGGGTATCTGACTGAGTGGCTCCATGCCCTCTGGGCTATCTGTTGTTGATCCGTGCGATCTTGCCGGTGAAGGCGAGGTGGTCCTATTTACATAAGTCGTATCCAGAGCCAATGATCGCTCGAGCCAAGGTTCTTTATCACATCGCATTGACTTGTCGATCTTGCCCAGCTTGTCTCGGATCTCTGCTGCTGACATCCTTTGTTTTGGGTCTTTGACTACGATCTTCTTAATCAATTCGATGCTGTCCCTGATCCACAGGTCGTTTGTATTGCGCATGTCTCCCAGAGCCACGTTTGGCAAGCTGTCGAGATGAGAAATGAGCTGCATCTTGACATCTTTGGTCGTGTGGTCGTAGAAACGTCGATTTGGAAGGTTAGGCTCGCCCATTGCCTTGCGAAACGACTCGACTCGCCTGCTGTCTAGCTTTACCGCGTATGTGATGACCTCGGAGAGGACACAACCGAGAGACCAGCGGTCTGCACACCTGCCATCTTCCTTTTTCTTGGCTGGACATAGCGGATCTGTCTTCTGATCTAGCTCAGGGGCCGTGTATCTTCCTGGATCGCGCATAGGTGTGGTGTTGGACACAGACGTGGACAGTTCGTCTCTGTGATGGGGATCAACTTTTAGTAGGGTTGGATCGCCGCTGTCTACGCTGAAGTGTTTGTTATAAGCCTGTCTTCTCGGTTTCACACGGGAGAGCCCGAAGTCGGCGAACTTCCACTGTCCTACTGGATAGTGATCCGAAGTGTCTTTGCTGTCTGGATAAAATACAAGGATATTTTCTGGCCGGATGTCATTATGTGAAAGTGAAATGCTTCCTCCCGGTTGTCATATAGTCGAGTATGCAGAAAATCCAAGGCATCGGCCAGGTGCAGACTTTCTTGTATAAGATCGCCTGGCCACATGTCTTTTGACATGGTCCTTCCGGGTGACGCAGATTTGTGGCGCTCTTTCCTTGAGTGATGACGAGGTAATGTTAAGAATTTGTTCAGATCATACGCGGCGAGTTCGTAAACGATGTGGTGCGTGGTACCGCCATGTTCAGAGGATTCCAACATTGTGGCTAGGTTGACCATTATTCTCGTGTGCTCACTCAAGCAGCCGCGCAGCTCCGTGAGATTGTCGAATTCCACTTGCGGAGCATTTGTTTCCGGGACACTCTTTATCGCGACTAATCTATTCTGTTCTTTTGCATCAGCTAATATCAACGGAATTAGCTCTAGAATTGGTACATACTTCATGATTTCGAGTTCCTCCACGATATTCCAGATATCTCGCTGCTATCGTGCGCTTCACAACCCTTCCGAAAGCACCTTTACCAATTTCTTTTGGCTCGTCAATCCATGGTAGACACCTTGGGCCACACATATTATAAGCAGCTTGTCGTTCTTCAATTCGATCGGGACAAAACATCCACTGTTTGTCAAAGAACAGTCGTCCGTATATTTCCCCCAGCCAATCGTCGTGTCGTAGATCCGACCAGGTGTAAGGAAGGCCTTCGTCAGAGCTTTGTCGATCGATGAAAAGCTTACCAAAGTCATCCCATTTGGTGAAGTTAATCAATATCAGTATGGACATGACGCGAAAGTACCCATTCATGGTTGTATCGTCGTCCCATGATTTGTCATACCAAGGTCTTTGCCGATAAAATTGGCGTGTATTAATAGGTGCCCAGACAGTTTCGACGTCCTTGGGAAGGATGATTTTTGTTTCTTTACCGCCGAGCTCAGCGTTGTGTAAGGCTCTGAAAAGCTTTATGGTCAAGTTGTTCGAGTCTTGCGTGGTGATGGGCTCAGCAATGTTTGCGTGGCTCGCTGCTCGGGACTCCCTATCGTCAGAAAAACGCCGAGAGGTTCTCTCAGCTCCGGATAAACGACTGCTAGGCTCATCGTTCCGTGGCTCAGAATTATATATGGCGGCTCCATTTATCTGGTTATCATGTGTATCTTGAGATGGTCCGGCTGTGGTTGCTGGTGTTCTGTCGATCGTGGTAGGTCTATTAGTTTCAGCCTGGTCTTGCAAGCCCGAGTAGCAGGAACCCATGTTGATGGTAACAGGGTAATAAAGGAAGAATGCCTCTGTCAATTTCTAACCTGTCACTTTCGACGGCGCCAACTCAAGTATACAAACCTAAAAGGGTAGACGCTGAGGCGTTCGGGAGTCATCCCGTCCTTTCGCTCAAAATCTCTGTATGTGATCCTTTCGATCTCGTGTCGCCAGCCACATACTAGATTAAAATGGCTTGCAGTCTTGTTAGGCGCCCTCGAACTCATGTTCGCCTCGGAGACACAAACGCAGTAGATTGTGGATGGGGGCCGGCGCCGTCTACTGGCTAAGCTCGACGCCTTTACAATATTCCATTCCGCATGTAGGTGTAATATATGCTGCATACTCGCTTAGATGCTGAAAGAATTCGCTGGATGTAGAAGGAGAGAACCAAGTCCTCCAGCCGACTTGACTGAGCTGAAGAGTCGGGAAAAGCAATTCTTCAGCCTGACGCAGTGCGACAGCCAATTATGGCCAGCGATCTCGTGTTCAACACGCAAGGCAGAGCCAGTCATGTCATGTGGCTATCAATTAGCCCATTGCAAGTTCTGAAAGATTGAGGCTCTGCTGTAAAATCTCTATAAGTGTATGTGGCTGTAGTCCGTCAAGGCTGACTCGGTACGTGTTCGTCCAGTCAACCTTGCGCTCCAACCCGCACCTGACACACCTTTTTTCTCTGGCTAGTCACCTCTCTGAGATACAATGCCACGATACACTGTTCATAATGTAGTCAATCCTAATATCTCGGGCTACATAAAGCAGGAAAAGCTAGAGAATTTTCTCACGGATAGGTTTAAAGGTTCCAAACTCGAAGACTTTGCAATCAAGGTCCGTCCGACCTCAAAGATGCGCCACAGCCGGCTGATGCAAACCTAGGAGGGCCAGGAAAGTTGGGAGTTCTGGGCACCTGAGGAAGTACCTGAAGTACGTGAGAAGCGCACCCTGCTGCCTCTTACGAACATACTGATCTGATGACTCCTGTAGAATTTGATCCCGTGAGTTCGCAGAGTCAAATGTTGCGATGGTCTGATACGTACAGTGGCTTGAAGGAGAAACGCACAACGTGACGTGAGGGTGGCAGTGTTTTGATCGTCCATCGGGAGGACTAGCTAGTGGCAGGGGCCACCTTAACGCCATGTTACGCAATCCTACGTGTTGGCTTCCTTCCTCGCCTCAAAGATTCACGAACCCATGACCTTGTCTCTAGGGACCCACTCCCTTCTGAGTGTGTTGTTGTTTTGTGAGCTTAAGCGAAGTACGTCGCGAAATGGGCATGCCACAGTATCTCGTCACTGCAACGTGGAGCTCACCTATCAGTCCACGGACATACCATGCTGGGGATACAGAGACCAACAAGTAACACGTGCAACAAATGAAGTCACACTCGGAATGAAAGGCTATCATGCCTGCTAATTTACTGCACATGAGACATGGATGTAGCTGATTGGCTGTGCTGAAAGTGCCGCGCTCAGCCTTGTCTGGTACGATTGAGAATGGATGTCATTAACCTGCAGTCGCCCCTCATTTGGCGATGTGAGCTCAGCCTCTTTGTATTTTCTTGCGATGGAAGGAACACCAAGATACAAGTGCAGAAATGCATTTGTCGACGATTGGGATGCCAACGAGAAGCGCATCAACGAAATCGAGAAATTGTTGTTTAGTCTGAGCGCCTTTGACGTGCGTTTGCTTTGTATAGGTATGTGTATACACCACAGCCCGGTGATGCCAGCTTATGAGAACTAGGTGCAGAAGACGACGCGCCAATATTTGCAAGAGATGAATTGGAGTTGGAAAGACATATCATGCAGGCCCAGAGTAATGACTTTCAGCTCCTGTACGACTATCTGACCGTCTGCCAAAACACCATACTTATAGCCTATATAGGTCTTTCTTCCAGGAATTCTCCCTCGACCCTTTGATGTGCTCAAGAGATGCCATGCTTGGGGTCGTAAAGTCATGGCAAATTTCTAGCATGTTCATTGATGTCCTTCTGAAGTTCGGAGATCAGCCTCAAATTTTCCAAGAATCTTCAGGTTTTCGACGTTTCTATCAGGAGAGAGACGGATCATTTGGTCAGGACACCTCGATCATCAAAACCTAGAGATGAATGCAGTATTTCAGCTAACGCTTAGCCCGTGCAGAATTCTGCTATCAGTTCATGTACGTCGAGAACAATGGGAAACAAGGAGCCGGAGATCCTTGGTCCTTCCGACAAACAGGCAGTTTTCACAGATTCTGTGCAACAACGAACAAGAATAGAGTCATTCTATTACATCCAAAAGATAACGCCATTGCTCAGAAGAGACTGGAAGATTTTACAGAATTCCCTCTCGAGGCTGACCTGACCCAACATCCACTGAGCACCCATCTAGTAATCATATCGTCGTATCTTGCGAATTGGCAGGGCCATATTGAAGGCTTAGCCAGCGAACTGGAAAAGATTGTAGGTTTAGGCCCATGTTTGCACATCTAGGAGAACTCAGACTGAGCAGCGCCGATACATCAATGTTGTCGACATCAATGGGCCGGACGCAAGACCTGTCATCAATCCAGAACGACTACAGACACTACGACGCATTGAAGACAAGATCGTTTGTAAAGCAATGAAATGTCTGCGTAGCACAAGCACTCTCGTGCAGACTCTAGTCAGCATCAACAAAGGGCTTTCGACGAACGTTCCCCCCTTAGCCGAGGACTCGCTTATAGTAGATCGAGAGTTGCAATTATTTGAGCATCAGATAGAGGGTTATCTTAACGCCGCAGAAATATTAGCACAACGAGTGCAAGCAACACTAGGACTGCTCACCAACCTGCTCGACATTGGGAATCAAGCGAACTCCAGAGAGATTAGTACACGTATTTTGGGCCTGACCCAGGAAGGCGTAGATGACAATGCGACTGTGAAAGTCATCACAGTATTCTCTTTGATATATTTGCCAGCATCATTCATGGCTGTAAGTCATCGTGACTGTAGCCCGCCTTCCAGAGCTGACATAATTTGAAGTCATTCCTCGGCATGAACCTCTTCGACTTTCGCGCGGAAGATGGATCTCTTCAGGCCAGTCCACAATTCTGGATATTTGTGGCGACTACTGTTCCATTGACGATGCTCACGTTGGGAGGATGGTACCTATATACAAGCAGACATTCCAAGAAGAGGCAGGCAAGGTCTATCGCCATGGCTGAACGGGCATAATAATTCTGGTCGCGATCGAAGATGTCTCAATTGCCATAGTGTTCGTAGTCTCACACCAAGTAGGTGCTCACAATGCAGTAGACCCGCGCGCCAGCATCCTAATGTTATCAGTACACAGCGATTAATGGTTCTCTACGAGACTGTTTCAAGATGAGTACGTACAACAGCGAGAGCTCCAGCTCCCCGGTTACTTCGGCAGCGTCGAGAGGGCTACTCTTGAACGTGACTGCCAGCCAATACGGGGGGCATTATTTCACGCCATTATTTGCGATTACTTTTTGCGTGGTGCTCCGATTAGACAGTTTGTTCCATATCTGTGTGGATCAGCATCCTGGGGTCGCGTTCAGTTGTGGCGGAGCATAGCGTGAACAATCCGAACTCACCGATCGTCCATTGGTGCGATCTCAGCCGCTCAAGGCAACATGCAGCTGAACCCCAGCCGTGCTCGATTGCTCCCCTCCCACCCCTCCGCATCCCAACATCGTCCTCTGGTAGACCTAGGAATTGGCTTGATAATTCTTACCGGAGCTAGTTAATCTTCTTGTAGCGCTGCAACAAGAAGTTTTAGTCGCGACCAGTACTCGACCTTCAACACGTTCAGCCTTGCGAGGTGTTATCAACAGTTACGGCTGAAAACGTTTTGAGAATACAGTTCAACCTCAGAAACACAGAAACATGTCGCAGATACCTGCCCCGGCTTACATTTACCAACCTCTTCGCTTCCAAGACTCGATCCGCCTCCTCAAATTATACGCTGGCTCCAGAGGGTCCCCGTTGCGATGTGACATCGACGAAGTACGAAGATGCGATATACCGAAGTACGAAGCGCTTTCTTATGCCTGGGGGAGTGCAGAATTTCCGCATACGATTGAGGAAGTGGTCTCTGGGACACACTTGAGCATAACGCTCAATTTGTTTACTGCGCTTCAAGGCATCCGGTATGAACATGCATCGCGTCTACTCTGGATTGATGCGATTTGTATCAATCAAAAAGAGCTAAAAGAGAAAAGCCATCAAGTGGCGTGTATGGGAAAGATATATGAAGACGCGTGGCGTGTTGTCGTATGGCTCGGCTCTCACAAAGGTGTCCCGGAAAGGATATTGATCATCATGAATGAGATAATACAATGTGTGCAGCACATGGATGATCAGTCCTTCTTAAAAAACATAAGGCGATTGACACAAGCTCTTTTAAGACTAAGCCACATGCACTTTTTCGAACAGCCATGGTACGGGGATCCTCTTTCTTTGATTACATACTTGACGCATCTTATTTGACGCATCTATATGCGAACAAAATTCGTCCGCTAACGAGAATAATCACGCTAGGCTTAAACGTGTTTGGGTGGTACAAGAATTTATACTTGCGCGAGAGCTGCAGTTCATGGCCGCTGGCGATATCATCCCGTTCGATCTCATCTATTCAGTGGTTACTACTGTCACAGCTGCAGTCACAAGCAAGCCAATGGAAGCAGTTGTTATTAACCAGCATGACGTGAATTATACATTGCACACCATGGGCGCTCAACACATACTCGAAGGAATTCGATGCATGTCACAGCTTTTCTCCTATCGAGACAGACGCCGATCACAACAGAGCATGGAGCTGTCACAACCACGATTAAAACACGACTTGTTGAACAGATCACTTGCCCAATGTGTCTCCGAGCTTTCCCTGGACAGAGAATGTAGAGAGGTTAGGGATAAGATCTATGGTGTGCTAGCTGTCTCTGCAAACGACCTAGGCATGGTTGCCGACTACGAACTACCGCTGGATGTCGTCTGTAACGATTTTGCTACTCGATCTTTGCTTGCCAAGGATCTTTCGCTTCTGCACTTCAGCGGAGTACGACCAGGCCATGATCACAACTTCAGGTCGTTCGTACCCCATCTGACACATGCAGATATCATGACATACCGGCTGAACGCACCAGGGTTTGATTACTGCGCTTCGATAAATCAACCCGTATCCGTATGTGTTACCACTGGCTGTCTACCATCGCTACGTGGCGTGTGTGTTGATACGATCAACAGAATCAAGAACGGCTTGCCCTCAAATTCTAGCGAGTTCTATGATCCTTACGACCATATTAGGGATGGGGATCCGTTTTCTTCTGAGGACCTTCAACATTGGCTTCATGGATCTCGAATGCCGTACACATATCCACGCAGTAATGGAATAGGGGCCTGGGACCTCGTCAGAATCGACGGGCGTAAGCGGTCCCAGGTTCAAAGTGATCAGTGGAACGGGGTGAGGAACTGCATACGTTGGGGCGCCAGCTTGAGTGCGAAAATATCCAGCAAATTTGCAAAGTCAATTCTGAAGAATCGACTATTCTTCCAGACGGAACAAGGATATATCGGCCTTGGGCCCTTCTGGATGAGGTCCGGGGATCAGGTCGTCATCTATGATGGTAGCGTCACTCCCTTCATAATTCGAAAATCCATCACCAAGGATCAGGATGGTGATACATGGCAGCACGTCGGTGATTGCTACTTGCACGGGTGGATGGATGGAGACTTTTGTTGGCACACGGTTGTCGAAGATTTACCTTCCCAAGAAGAGAATGCAATAAAGATGTCAGTTGGCGAGGAGACGAGATATCTGGTGAGGGAGTGGTTCACGTTGGTTTAATGCACCTTTTTTTGTCGTTGGAACAATCATGTTTGTATTTCAAGTAACATATTCCATACACATAAGATATCAAGCACATATCATGACAAGTGATTCCTCCCTAGCCAGAAAAGAAAAGCATTATTTCACAATAAAATCCTCCACCCTCTCGCTCATATCGTCACAACCCACCACCCCATCGCCCCAGAAAAGAAAGCAGTATTTCACAAGAAGATTCTATATCCTCACGCTCATATTCTCGCGACCCACCACCCCACCGCCCCAGCGACCGCCAACCCTACACCCGTCCCCACCGTACTCACCACACTCCCAAATCTCTTCTCCCACCCCCAACCTCCCATAGCCTCCTCCACCGCCCTCTCCGCCTCTTCATCCCCCTCAACCGGAAACTCCGTCTCCGGCACCTGCATCCCCAAAAACTCACACAGCGGCTCCCAGCCCATTTCCGGATTAAACTCGAGCAAATTCTCCGCATCGACATACTTGCGCACAGCATCATAATGCTGCACATACGCCTCCCTCTCGCCCCTGGGACACAGATGCGTCCTCAACCCATGCTGGAACTTGCGATGCTGCCACCACGCCTTGGTCCTGGGATTCAAATTGGCCACGAACTCTGCAATGGGGGATTTCGAGCGTGTGCGGAACGCGTCGATGACTTTGTCCATGGCTGCGACCCACTCGTCCACTGGCCGCGTCGTGAGGATGATTTTCGCATCGGGGTATGCGTCGATGAGATCTTTCCATACAAATGTTCCGGGCAGGTTACATGAGGCGTCGAAGCCGGCGAAGAGCTTGTCGTAGTCTGCGCGGTTGTAGGGTTTGCATGTCCCGTAGTGGTATGCGGAGAGCGCTTCGGTCCAGTATGGGTAGAGGTGCGCGGAGGCTGGCGTGTCCATGGATGAGGAGTGGAATGGGGTGTAGGAGAGTGTTCTCAGGGCAGAGAGGAGGGGGGAGATGTGTGTTTCTGGCATGCCTAGGACAAGGAGTTTCATCTTTGGGGGTGAGGATGGGGAGGGGAGCGAGTCGATGAGGCGGGGCATGGAGTCGAGGGTTAGGCCGTCGCCGAACTCGATTGAGACGGCGTGGGACATTTTGGGCAATGTGAGAACGTGTTAGATTTCGAACGATGATAGCAGCTGTCAAACATTCATTGTAAGAACCAAGAAAGAAGTGCTTGATCGCGATTCATAAACCACCGCGCTCGGCATCCTCGACGCCCATACTGCCTCTTCGGGTACCTTTCCTGTCGATGTGTGGCACAGGCCTGAGATCTGGGATTCGCACAGCAGATATGTACTGGAGTGTTGGTCGGTCTCGGTCTGTTTGTGGCAAGTGTCAGCGCCCATCTGCCAGAACCCGAAGTGGCCGGAGACCGAAGGCCTCACGTGACCCGACGTGCTTGGGGAACTTGATTTACATCACACCACCTCTGCATATAACTCGAACTTCTTCTTAAAGTGTCTCAATTGTATGCATATTTACTCCCCCCCCCTTCCCGAACCTATTATCATTACAGGAAAAATGCACTCCGTCTTGCACACCGATGCTGGGAAGTAATGCAAGCCCTGCAAGCCTAAATCTTCCAAATAGATTTCTGCGCCGAATGCGACATGAGACAAAAAAAAGGAACGAGATTTTTTTCGCTGAAAAGCGCAGATTGATGAGATCCGTCGTAGAGACATGTCAAAAAATATACACAAATTTCAACACCCCCAAATGCACCAAATATACAATATATTTCCAACGACGCACTAGCCCATGTTGGCGAGTTGCTCGTCAATGGTGTGGCTAAGGAAGATCTTCCTCTCGCCCGTGAGCTGTACTTGTAGCCTTTGCTCTGCGAGGGCCACCAACTGCTTCTTGGTCAAGCGATCGAGGTCGGCTTCGCGAAGACATTGCTGCACGACCTCAACGATAGTTGCGTCATTAGGACCGTTCATCATGTTCTGGAAGTTGACTGTGCTGCCTGGCCGTGACTGGTCGAAGCCGAGAGGGCTACGTCCGCGGATTGGTGGTGTCGAAGCCATAAGATTGTCAGAGCTTTGGAAGCCACCCACGTTCGGCCGGCTTGCATAAGGCGAGCGCGAGCGGTTGTTGAAGTGGTCGCTCATGTTGCCCATGGACATCTGACGGCCAGCATTGGGGTTATCCTGGTACTTGGAAAAGTTCGAGTAGCTAGACTGGCGTGCTTGCATGCCCTGGTATGGTCCCGGCGATTGTGGTGGCATGTGCGAGATGTTGTGCATGTTGGACATGATGGTCGATGCTGGCTTGACAGAGGAGTAGACCGAGTGCATGTCGTTCATCTCATAGGCCTCCTCTTCGAAAGCATTGAAACCACCCTTCTCGGATGTTTGCCCGGGCACGCCACGGCGGCCTGGCAAGTCGTTCCTTTCCGCGTAGTCGTCCCATCGCATCATTGGAATAGCCTTGGGGTCAAAGCCCTCATCATCGGTGGTCAGAACCTTCTTGGTTCCTTGTTCGCCAATGACGACACGAGTGTTACCCCAGGAGAAATCGTCTTGCTTCCAGAACGAGTACATGGGTAGTGCCAGTGAATAAATGGGGAAGGCAATGATGTAGATGATCATCCATCCAACGTGCTGCCACTGTCGCTTGATGATGAAAATGAGTGCCTGAAGACCGTAGACGACACCCAGCATGATGATGGAGAACATTGGGAACTGGCCAGTTCCAGACGCGACAGTGTAGACAAGGTAGACAAGGTAGGCGCAGATAGACGGAAGGACGAGGGTACCGAAAAGATCAATGAAGACCACGAAACGCATGGAGAAACAACAGAAACCGCAGAGGTCCTTGAGGAACACAAGCTCCGCCAAGTTGTGAATGGTAGAGTTGATCCAGCGACGTCGTTGAGAGAGAAGAATGCTCCATGTCTCGGGGGCAGCAGTGAGGGCATATGCGTCAGGAATGAACTTGTAGGACATGCTGGGGAAGTGCTTCGTCATAAGAGTAGTCAAGTAACGATCCTCACCGAGCGACAGAAGATTCTTCTTGTGGAGCGTATCGACGGCGCAATCGGCGTAATCTTTAATGACCTTGTCAGAGATGATGAGAGGCTTTCCCTTGTCAGCGGTGCGCAAGCGGTACATGCAGAAACTAGACTTGTTAGCAATAGTATCGAAAGAGGCAACAGCTGCACTTACCATCCAGGTAAACATGTGACGCTACCAAACAAACTCTCAAAGGCCTTGGACAAGTGATGCGAGATGTAGTACTCGTAAACTTGGATCATGGTCCACCAGGATCGATCTTCGTTCTCCAAGCTAGTTTCACCACAGATACCGGCAATCTTCGAGTCGTTGGCACAGCTTGCGACGAGGCGGTTGAGAGCATCGGGTCGGACCATAGTATCGGCGTCGACCATGAGCAGGTATTCGTACAATTCGGGATCCACACCAATGATGTTGTTGATCTGGTGGAACATCTCCAGTTCGAGAGGGTTCATGGCAGAGCGGTGGTGAACGCGGTTGAGGAAGCTCATGAGCAGAATCTGAGAGTCTCGCTTTCCACGATTACCGGGCTTTGACTTCTGCTGTTCGGACTCTTTGCCCATCTTGACGACAACAATATAGGGTACGACGTTGCCTTCAAATTCGTACAAACCAGAGTAGACTTTACCATAGTTGAGCTGCTCGCTACCTTCGCCGACAGACCAGAAGGGAAGTGCCGGAGGATCAACCTTAGGATCAACGCCGAGGATGTCAAGAACAATCTTTGGTGTCGGTCGGTCGTTGCCGCCTCCAACAATCATACCGTCGCAAATAACACAAATGAGCTTGCGCTTGTTGTCATAAGCAAGAGCTGTCAAAGAGTCCAATCCTTTCCGGAGTTGGTCCTCGCCTTCCGTGTAAGCTGGAACCTGACAAATAACGAACTTGTCTTGATTTGCAGGGCGCTTCCTGGATCCGAGTTGAAGGGCAGCCAAGAACTTGATGACGATGACGGAGCAGAGGAGAATAGTAATTGCAAGCAGGAGATAGTCGTTGACTTTGCAGCGAGGTGATTTGCGGAAATCAGTCTTGCCGATGTAGAACTGGTTTTCCAAGCACTGCATGTTCTTCGCCTGATCCTCGCCATTGAGCTGATTACGGAAGTCCTCCGTAAGATCAGTTCCAGCCTTGCTTTTAACCAGGTCTGTCAGCTTGGTGCTGAGGAATTTGTACTCGGGCAGGTCGTTCATCATGTCCAGCGTCTTGAAGTAGTCGGTAAGATCGTAAACTCTGTCGCCCATGGTAAACCACATATGGTTGAGGTCTTCGCCTTCATCTCGTATCGTTTTGGTCTCCCAAACAAGGTCACCCTTCCGGAACTCTTTAATCGCTGGTAGGAAATTGTTGGGGTACCATTCATCAGAGCTCAATGCCTTGCTGTCGGGGAAGTTTGTTTGTTGTCCAGACTTGTGGATGGCGAACGAGTTGTCAAGAGTCTCATTGGAGGTCAGGAACAGGAGTTTGTTTCGGGGAACGCTGCCATCAATGAGGTCGGAGCAGGCCAAGTACAGAGGTGGCATGATGTAGCCATCCATGTTGTGGCCGGCCATGGACATCATCCTCTCACGAGTAGATTCGGTGTTCGAATCGCTGTGCTGTTTCTTCCAGAACGATGTTAGGTCATAGACAACGCCATGATGGCTGACATAGAAATCATTCTCGCCCTGGTGCTGCGAGACTTGGTTTCGATCCCAAACCTTGTCCTTATTAGGGCAAAGCAGTTTACCAAAGGCGACCATGTAGAAAATGATTACGGCGTTGAGCAGAATGATCAAGAAGAAGAGCACAAACTTCTCCCTCCAAGCCATTCGTACGTCGGGGCGCTTCATACGACCAATCCATTTGAGAAATGGGGAAGGCATCCAGAATGTGATTGCCCACACAAATGCTATCCACATTCGTCGGGATGCTGTGAGAGGAGTTTCTGTGACCATGGCGGTGCCACCAGACTCGGCGTCGTAATAGGTAACGCCCTTGTTCTCATCCCCCTTGAGGCCAAGACCGTAATCGCCAGGACCTCGAGGCTGAGTAGGCATAGTTGCAGTGGTGGGTGCGATAGACTTGGCGTCGGCCATGCTTCGTTGCGCTAGGCTTGCGGAGCTCTGGAAGGGATTCTGAATGGCTTGTTGTTGCTGTTCAGGTAGTGGCGGGAAGAAACTGCTCGCAGAGGGGGCGTAGTTTGCTGGATAGCCACTTTCCATGCCACCAGCGCCAATCATGCCTCCCAGCATGTTTGGCGGCGCAGCGAAGTCTTGGGTCTTTTGGTCGAGCTGAGACTCAGCCTCCCACCATGTACCCTCCCTAACCCAGACACGCTCAGAACCGACCACGACTTCACCATTGCTCCAACCGCGCTGCAATATCCAGCTCTGGATGCCATCCTTGCCTTCCATACAACCCAGAGGATGGTAGCGCTGGTAGAACTCGGCGTGGTCAAAATCGGCGGTGAAGTCGAGAGACCTGTTGCGACGATTGGCCCACTCCGGCAGTCGCCATTCTCGAAGTTGGCGTGAAACCACACCTGCCTGCCAGGTGGACTGGAGGTCCTGAGAGGTGGACGTGGGAACCAAATCTGTAGGGTGAAGAGCAAGCTGGAACCAGACTCTGCTGCTGGCCGCAGTCATGGGCAGATCAAAACGACCGTGCTTTCCAAGAAGCACACCCTCGCCGCTGATGGGAGCGAGGACCTGCTTCACGAAGTTTCCTTCATCGGAGACTTCGTACATGACCTTCTCCAAAACGGCCTCGCGACGCTCCAGGGCCTGCTCCCTGTCACGGAGGCCAGGGCCGCTTACTCCCAGATCAGCTTCGCAGTTCTGAATTGCCTCCCTCATACCCTCGAGGACAGAGTTGCCAGCAGGGGCGAATTGAACACCATCTTCCTTCATCTCGGCATTGATGCCCTCGCTGTCATCGAACACGGTGCGGAGAGCAAGAGCTTTGCCGAGTGCACGGCTAGGGACGTCCACGACAGTGATGTTGACAATGTCTCCGGCCTCTGCGTCAGAGTCGTCCGGGGTCATCATTCCTGGCTGGCTGCCATCGCTATCGCTGAACTCGGCTTTGGCTGCTCGGATATCTGCCTTGATAGCGGCGTTTGCCTTGACGAGGACAAAGTCGATAATTGCTTCGTAGATGCCACCAATGACAATCTCTCGCTCATTGGAGCTCAGCTTTTGTTGCAGCACATCGGGGGAGATGTCTAGCAGCTCAGCAACTTCCTGGCAGGTCGACTGCAACGCCTCCTCTTCGACAAAGTAGTCCAAGGTATTTCCCAACTTCAGCAGACCGGTCAGGCAGCTGATCAGATCGCGCATCAGCTGTCCCTTGATGCCAATGGCTTTGAGGTTGGCACGGAAGTCTTCGGCGGCTGCGGCATCGTCGACGTCTGGGAGAAAATCTGGGGGTTCGAAGGTGCCGGAGCGGTTCAGGAGAGCGTAGCGGTCTAGAGGCTGAATGTCGAGGAACTCCCTCTCTTGCCTCGATGCAGAGCTAGAGTTGAGGTAGTAAAAGACGTCGAAAGCGCGGAAACCAGCGTGGGCAGGAACTTGCAACAGACCCTGCTGCACGTCCAAGCCGGAGGTGGAAAGCTTGATCTCAGCACCTACGAGGCTGCCGGTGAGATTGATGGTGAAGACTGCAGCAAGTGCAGAGTAGCGTGGAGCAAAGGGATTTTGTGGCGTGACACAACTTGTGAAGGCCTTGAGGACCTCGAGGGCGGTGTAGAAGTTTGCTGGGAGAGACAGCGGCAAGCTCGAGACGAAGGGGGCGAATAGCGAGGGAGTAGACTCGTGCAGGGAGGCCAGCACGATGCAGCCATCCTCGGCTCTTCGACGGGCGTGTTCCCAGGCCTTTCGTCCCAGCTCGAGGTCGACTGTGCCTCCAATGCGGTCATTTACGACCGACTTGGAGTTGACCCATGTGTTTACGACGAGGCTGGTGCTCGCCTCAAGGCTGTATGACTGGCTCTGCTTGTAGGAGGAGTTGAGGTAGTTGAGCAGGGTGGTCGTGGAGACCTGGGTGGGCGGGTTCCCTGGACGCGGAGCGTGTCCAGACGCGGTCGAGTAGACGGACATGCGCGAGTTGTTGACGAAACTCATGGCTGCGGGCTGAGGCGGAGTGCCCCTCGCAGAGTTGAGGTGGACGTCGATGGCGGGTGGAAGGGCAGGGAGAAGTGGTAGCGAATGTCGAGGTTAGGCTGAGTATTTGCCAACGTGTTTGTGTGAAAGGTGCGTAGAGCTTCGAGGCGAACGGGTGCAACGTCGGGACTGGCTGGGTGCACCGGAATTGGCAAGTGACTGAGCGAAGGGATGGGTGATGGTATTAAACGACTGTATGGGAAGTGGAAAGAAAACACACGCAACAACAGCACGAAGCCCTTCAGACGAGAACGAAGAAAGAGGAGCGCGGTGGTGGTGAATGTTGGCTTCAGGGCGACGCTCCATTCATTCCTCAGCGGCCGGGGGTGCAGCGAGGGTAGGCCAGATTGAGCCAAGCTGGGTATCAGGATAGGGAGGATTTGCGGCATTACGCCGGGGCGAGGGGCAACGGGCGATGCTTGGACTGGCGACAGATGGGGCATGGTGAGGTTTCGCCACGGCCAGTCGTCCGATGGAGCCAATACAGGGCCCGTTGCGGAGTGGCGTTGCCCCTATTTTTGGGCGGTGGATTTATTGTTTACTCCATGCGCACACTGGAGACGGCGCCCAACATCAACGGCGAGGGCTCAGAAAAAAACGTCGTGCGAACGGGACGCGAGCAGTGTATCGATAACCATCTCGAGTCGCGTAGGGTTGCGGGAGGATGCCACCCGAGACGGTAGCCAGCTTCGCGAATCGCAATGTCCACCGTCTCCCTGCAATTCGAAAGCAAATTGCCTTCTCGAATGCGTCCCCCGGACCAACAAGCAGCTGTCCGGCGGGCCCCATTACCAACGTCAAACGTGCTGACGTCAAGGAAACGAGGGCCCTCCCTCTCGTGTCTGAAAGCGGTAGCTACCCACTGGCGTTGCATTGATCCATCGTGTTGAGCTGCGCTGGCCGCTGTCACGCTACAGCGCTCAGCCTCTGGAGTTGTCTGACACCAGCGTGCCATCTCGACGACTGCTGCAACCTCGTCCGAGACACGGCCGTGGTGTGGCCCTCTGTGACGAGCTGTCGCTGAGACACGCTCGTCCGCAACGGCTTCAGCCCATGATCGTCGATGAACACACATGCAGTCGACAGTGCGGCGTACGCGCAATCGTTACGGCTCTCCAACTAGCGTGCAGCCTGGTGCATCTGCATCTGCATCTGGGGAGGCGATCATGCTTGCGGCCAGGAGGCGCCATTGGCTTCGCAGCGCTGCACCGCGGGTTGCTGTGCCATGTCCTCGGAACACCATCGCAACGTGTGTGCAGAGCACAACAGCGGCAGTCTCTTTTTCTCTCTTTCTCTGTGTCCTCTTCGTGTCGCCGCTGTGGACCCCGTCTCCCGCACAGCGTCAGAGACGGGGGCAGTCGTCGTCGCCAGTGCTCGGCCGCCAGAATGTTCGCGGTAGCCATGGCCCGGCGCATCATCCATTCGTGAAGCATCAGCCAAGCGTCAATACCCCAGTTCGGCGTAACAAATGTCTATTTTTGCGCCCCCTTTTCAATCAAGCCTCGCTAGTTTCCATGTCAACACAGACCATCCGGGCATGGCGTGGGCGGAGCTGTGAGAGAAGAGGTGCGCTTCCGCTGCACATCCCGGCAAGCCCCATCATTTCGAGAGCCAGAACTCGACCCCTTTGACGCGCTGTCAACGGCCCTTCAAACTCCAATTCCTTCGTTTGTACCATTTTTCACCACGCTCGCTGCCCGTTGTAATTATTCACTCGCTCGCGGGCCACCTGTCTCGCCTTTCTGCCTCCGTCGTGTAATCACCGAGTTAACTGGAGCCTCCGCATTCCAGCACCCGCAGCACCAGCCCTTTTCCACACACGACTCACTCATCTCAAGACATTGGCTCTACATCCTGCGACTTTTTCCATCGCCTTCCGCCCACTACCGCCTGACGAGCCCTCCCCTCCAGCGCGCCCACGGGGACGCGTCCGCCCATAATGACTGCCAACGTGCTGCAGCAGCCCTCGCTGCCTGCACTGCCCACCCACCAGCAAAACGACACAGGCGTGACTGGCGCCCTTGCCAGCCGCTACCACGCACATCTCCCCGTTGCCCTCATCTCATCGCACGGCTTCGTCTCCATCAACACCAACACAGATGCTAGCCGAGGTGTCGACGGCGGCAAAGATGGAAGCGCCCATCAGGCCGCAGACGACCTCGCGCAGCGGGCCTATATGCGTCTGGGCCAGCGGTCAGAGGACCAGGTTGTTGTCTTTTTGTAAGTGTACCTATCTGCATGTACATGGCGTTCGCTAACACGGGCAGGGGCGACTCTGGCTCTGGCAAGACCACAATCCGAGGTCACATGCTGAGATCGCTGCTCTCCTACTCAGCAACACCACTCTCCAAGAAGGTCGAGCACGCCAACTTCGTCTTCGAAGCCTTTACCACCACAAAGTCCCTTACCACTCCCCTTGCCTCCAAATCTGGCCTCCTACTTGAGCTGCAATACAACACATCCACCTCGCACGCCACCCTATTGGGTGCTCAGTTCCTCGCCCACCGTCTCGAGCGCAGCCGTATTGCCTCCGTCCCGACTGGAGAGCGTAATTACCACGTCCTCTACTATCTCCTCGCAGGCACTAGCATTGCGGAGAAGAAGCATCTCCATCTTGACCTGGTTGGAGATGGCGCTGCGGGCAATCGCTCCTCGCTGGGATCGAACAAGAGGTGGCGATATTTGGGCCACCCCACCCAGCTCAAAGTAGGCATTGATGACCCCAAAGGATTTCAAGATTTCAAGACTGCGCTCCGCAAGCTCGAGTTTGGCAAGGAGAGCATTGCCGGCATCTGTGAGATCATGGCCACTATCCTGCACATCGGTCAGCTTGAGTTTGAAACTGGCCAATCCACCACCCCCGGTGCCGACGACAGTGGCGGCTACTCACACGAGGGCGGCGAATCTCTCACCGTGGTCAAGAACAAGGAGTGTCTGACTCCCATTGCTCAATTTCTGGGAGTGGCAATGCCCGACCTTGAGCAGAGTCTGCGTTACAAGTCCAAAACGCTATACAGAGAACGTGTAACGGTGATGCTAGATCCCAAGGGTGCTCGAGCCAATGCTGATGAGCTCGCCCGCGCACTCTACTCTCTCCTCGTGACCTGGGTCATGGAGCAAATGAACTCCAAAATTTCAGTCCTTCCCGAAGAGATCTCCAACACTGTCTCTCTCGTCGACTTCCCTGGTTTCCAGCACTCGGCTCAGACCGGCTCATCGCTGGACCAGTTGCTCAACAACGCAGCAAACGAGAACCTCATTGCCTTTACACAAGACAGCTTCTTCAAGCGCCAAATCCAAGAGCTCGAGGCTGAAGAGATTGCTCTTCCCGGAACCGAATTCTATGACAACTCGGAAGCAAAGAGCGGTTTGTTGAAGTCTGGCAATGGTCTTCTAGCTATCCTTGACGATCAGATGCGTCGGGGCAAGACTGACATGCAATATCTCGAAGTTCTCCGCAAGCGCTTCGATGGCAAGAACCCATCGATCCAGCCTGGCAGCCCCACCGTCGTTCAGCCCGGCAGCAACTTCCCTACCCCAAACACATCTCCCGCGTTCACAATTCGCCACTACTGCGGAGACGTCGATTACAGCGTGGAGGGTATCATGGAGGAGAACGCGGAACTCATCTCAGGAGACATGATCAACCTTCTGAAGTCGGCACAGGCTCCCTTCATTCAACAGCTTTTCGGTCAAGAAGCGTTGCACAAGATGAGCCACCCCAAAGAAAAATCTGCCATCATGCAGGCGAATGTCAGCTCCAAGCCCACACGTATGCCCAGCATGGCCCGCCGCAAGGCCGACCAGACTGGCAGGTATGGACGCCAGCTCAACGTTTTCGACGAAGACGCTATCAGCGAGACCGAAAGCAATGTGTCTGGGTCCAGGAAAGGGGGTAATGCCGAGAAGCAGACTGGTGCCGCAGGACAAACTGTCAGCGCACTCAAGACCATTGACAGCTCCATGCGGAAAGCAAATCCCTACTTTGTCTTCTGCGTGAAGCCTAACGAACGCCGCATCGCCAACCAGTTTGATAGCAAGTGCGTGCGAGCACAGGTGCAAGCACTAGGCATCGCAGAAATCAGCAACCGTGTGCGGAAAGCTGATTACAGCATTTTCTTACCGTTCGCCGAGTTCCTGGGTCTCGCTCACTCGGACACAGCCATTGTCGGTAGTGATAAGGAGAAGGTAGAGATGATCTTGGACACGAAGCCATGGCGTGAGAACGAGGTCCGGGTTGGAGCTACGGGAGTCTTCCTTAGTGAAAGATGCTGGCTTGAGCTAGCTGACCTGACCGATGCTGCACCGGCAGGTCGTGGTTTTGGCGAGTCCAACGACAATCTCCTCACTCCAGATGCCAACCGATCTTATGCCGATGCGCGATCTGGTCTTCTCTCACCATCACCAGGCGATTATTACAACGACAAGAGCGGTAACTACTTTGGCAGTAGAGACGTCGATGCTCGTTCTGAAGCGCCATCCGGCATTACCAATGGAGACATGTTCCACGGACTGGAGCAGCCGCGTGTCATCGACGAAAAGGCAGCAGACAAGGACATGGAAGAGGTCGAGGTCCTCCCAGTATCGGGTAGCCGCAAGCGATGGATGTTCATTGTCTACATGATGACATGGTTGATACCCGACTTCGCTATCCGCATAGTTGGTCGCATCAAGCGTAAGGACGTCCGCATCGCATGGCGTGAGAAGTTGGCCATCAACATGCTCATTTGGTTGAGCTGCGCTTTCGTCATCTTCCTCATGATTGGCTTTCCGAGGCTCATCTGTCCCACACAAAATGTCTTCTCCACCGCCGAGTTGTCGTCATACAATGGCAAGGGAGCTGATGCCTACGTAGCCATGCGAGGTATTGTCTATGATCTGGGCGATTTTATCCCCCATCACTACCCGAACATCATTCCCCAGAAGAATTTGGAAAAGTATGCTGGGAAAGATGCCACCAACTTATTCCCCGTTCAGGTTTCTGCCCTTTGCGTTGGTGTAAACGGCGACATCCACCCTGGTGTCCAGCTCAACTACAGAACCTCCAACTACTCGGCGTCAGCAGTCAACAACTTAATCAGCAACACTGATACCAACGCCCAGTACCACGACTTCCGATGGGGCAACAACGTTTCCCAACCAGATTGGTGGTTCGAACAACAGACCTTCCTCAAGGCAAATTACATGAAGGGTCGCGTTGGCTACAGCCCCGAATACCTCAAAACTCTGGCGAACAAGGGCGACTCCATCGCATACATGAATAACAAAGTCTACGACCTGACCCAATATATCCCTGGTGGTCGAGACGTCAAACCGCCTCGACCTGGTTGGGGTGATTCTGATCTCCCGAAAGATACAAACTTCATGGATGACGGCGTTGTGTCCATCTTCCGGGTTCAGTCCGGAAAAGACATCACTAAGTACTGGGATGGTCTCACCATGGATCCTGCGAAAAAGAAGAACATGCAGACGTGCCTCGACAACCTGTTCTACGTTGGCGAGCTCGACACCAGGAACTCTTCCAAATGTTTATTCGCCAAGTACTTCCTTCTCGCCATCTCCATTCTTTTGGTCAGTGTCATTGGATTCAAGTTTCTGGCTGCTCTCCAGTTCTCTCGCAAGACGGATCCGGAGAATATTGACAAATTCATCATCTGCACGGTTCCCGCATATACCGAGGACGAAGACTCTCTCCGCCGCGCCATTGATTCCGCCGCGAGGATGAAGTACGATGACAAACGCAAGTTGCTCGTCATTGTCTGTGATGGTATGATTATCGGACAGGGCAACGACAAGCCTACGCCTCGCATCGTTCTCGACATTCTTGGTGTTCCTGAAGCCACAGACCCCGATCCGCTAAGCTTCGAGAGTTTGGGTGAAGGTCAACGTCAACACAACATGGGCAAGTGCTACTCTGGTCTCTATGAAGTGCAGGGTCACATTGTACCTTTCCTGGTCGTCGTCAAGGTTGGCAGGCCTTCCGAAGTGTCCAAGCCTGGTAACCGAGGCAAGCGTGACTCTCAGATCATCCTCATGAGGTTCTTGAACCGTGTCCACTACAACCTACCCATGAGCCCACTTGAGCTTGAGATGCATCACCAGATCCGGAACATCATCGGCGTCAACCCTACTTTCTACGAGTTTCTCCTACAGATCGATGCCGACACAGTCGTTGCCCCTGACGCTGCGACTCGATTCGTAGCAGCCTTCCTTCACGATACTCGCTTGATTGCCGTGTGTGGAGAAACTGCACTTACCAACGCCAAATCTTCCTTCATCACCATGATGCAAGTGTACGAATACTACATCTCCCACAACCTCACAAAGGCGTTCGAAAGTCTGTTCGGTTCTGTCACATGTTTGCCTGGTTGTTTCTCCATGTACCGCATCCGCGCTGCTGAGACTGGAAAGCCGCTCTTCGTCAGCAAGGAAGTCGTTGAGGCCTACCAGGAGATTCGTGTCGATACATTGCACACCAAGAACTTGTTGCACCTCGGAGAAGATCGTTTCTTGACCACCCTGCTCTTGAAGTTCCACTCCAAGTACAAGACCAAGTACACGATGCGCGCCCACGCGTGGACGGTCGCACCCGACAGCTGGACAGTCTTCATGTCGCAACGTCGTCGATGGATCAACTCGACTGTGCACAACTTGATTGAACTGATTCCTCTACAACAACTCTGTGGTTTCTGCTGCTTCAGTATGCGTTTCATCGTTTTCCTCGATCTCCTGTCCACAGTCGTGCAGCCCGTCATTGTCGTCTACATCGGATACCTCATCTATCTCCTGGTCGCAACACCAGATGTTGTTCCCATCACCGCCTTCATTCTACTGGGAGCGATTTATGGTCTACAGATGATTATCTTCATCATTCGACGCAAGTGGGAGATGATCGGATGGATGATTATCTACATTATTGCCACTCCAATCTTCGCTTTTGGTCTCCCTCTATACTCTTTCTGGCACATGGACGACTTCTCGTGGGGTAACACCCGTGTCGTCACTGGTGAGAAGGGCCAGAAGGTTGTCATATCTGACGAAGGCAAATTCGACCCCGCTAGCATTCCCAAGAAGAGGTGGGAGGAATACCAGGCCGAGATGTGGGAGCAGCACACAATGCGGGACGATCGCTCCGAGGTCTCAGGATACACCTACGCAACACGCAAGCCGTTTGGTGGTTCAGTGGCTGGTTCAGAATATGGAGCCATGCCGCCTTCGCGACCCATGTCACACCTCGACCTGCCACGCTACACCAGCCAGTCACGGATCAGTCTTGCCCAGAGTGGCTACGGTGGATACAACGAGGGCATCGAGATGGCGCAAGCAGCGAACCTTCCTGCTGATGAGGTGATTCATCAGGAGATTAGGGACATTCTTTCCACGTCCGATCTCATGACGGTCACTAAGAAGTCTGTCAAGGCCGAATTGGAGCGCAGGTATGTTACACTCTTCCGTCTTACGTGCATCAGTGGCTAACGAACATCAGATTCCAATGCGATCTTACACTCAAGAAACAATTTATTGGACAATCAGTCGAAGCACTGCTTGTCAACGGCATCCACTAGCGTTTTTCTTCGATCAGACAATCGCAGGTTTTTAGGATCTGCTGATGCTTTACGAGTCTACGCGCCGCAAAAAGATTTCTGCCATCTCTCACTCTTTTGTACTATCATTGCGCTCAGTGCGTCATCGCATCAACTACCTAATCATTGCATCGTTCTCTCATTTAAAGGGCGCTGAAAGCAGGTCAGGCGTTTATGTATATGGATATATCGGGCTAGCGAGTTTGCATCTATTCTTTCTTTTATCGCATGGGAGCGGCAAAACAATCCGGGTTAGAGTCAGGCGATTATGTAGGAGTGATTGAAAGAGGAACTAGCTACGGATGTCAAATGGCATAGTCAACACATCAGATCTCATCATATATACCGACATGACATGTGCGAAACACTGACTTGAGTTGTCTACTGAAAGGCGCGGCACACGATGATAGAAAGATGTGAGCGATCCTCGAACGAAACCTGCTGCTGCCAAGAGCATTCAACCATTCAAAGTTGGTCGGGAAACCCACAGTCGCCTAGCAAGATGAGCGTTAGAGAATCAACATACTGGAGCATCACCAAACAGCACTGCCCGAGGCGAACAATATCAAGATTCTGTGTCAGTCGGCCCCAATCCTCAGCAGCTACATTTCCTTGCGCTCCGGTGACAACTCATCAGCCCACCTTTAATTCTTCAACACGGGACTCCCTTCTTGGCCTCATCTAGAGTTTCTCCCGCATCTGCACCTTCTTATCCTCCACAAGCGTATACTCGTGGATGATGATGAACACATTAGGGTGCTGTGCGATGAAATTTCGCTCCCGGGTCAAGTAAACAAACACGAGAGACAGCGCTTCCCCAAACGAGACGGAGATATCCCGCTCTTAGACAAAGTAACGCACACATGTATAACTCTGCATTCGCCTCTCAATAATTTGAGGAATCAGACTACTGTGACTTTAGAAGACCTTACCTGTTACACATGTGGCCAATTTCAACATTTATCTCGTATATTGGAGGAGACTATATCTGGAACAAAGGCTGCAACGAAGCATATGACAAGGTCGCTAACATTTTCGCAGGGGATCAAGACCAGTACGATAGTGAAACCACAGCATTCAAATTTATGGATTTAATCTAGAACTCATTATTACAAGTCAAGGTACGAAACCACCAACCCACAATCATTGACATGGGCCCCTTACGGCCGGATCCCAAACCCAGGATAAACTTTCCACAACCGGACCCTCATCGCTGCATTCACAATACTAACCACCTGCCCGGCAGCATTGAACTCAAACACAAACTCGTCCAATGGCATGCTCGCGTACGTCACGCCCGTCAACCCTACCCACGCGCCACACTCTGTGGAGAATAAGCCGAGCCCTAGATTCGGGAGCCCGGTATCTTCAAACACTGCTTTCCATGACTGTCTCTTGCCACCTGCAAACAGTCCAGCCAACCCCGCGGGGTTCCCAGCGACTTCGCCTTCGGGCTGGCCGGGCTCAAACACGTCTTCAAGCTGGGTGTAGTACAGCCTGATCTCAGGGTGGAGAGGAGGCGCAGGAGAGCCGGATTGCAGCGCGATGGAGAAAGATACCATGTCTGTGTTATTGTGGAACCAGGATGTAATGCCCAGGCCTGGTTTCTTGGGGTCGGTCGCGATGGCCAGGGTGGAGTTGAGACCTGACATCGGATCCGCAACATACGTGCCAGCAAAGAGGAGATCAGCTTCGTTCCGGCTCGCGGCATCGAATGCGGGAAGCAATTCGCTCCCAAGGATGTCTGCAATTGCAAAGTTGGACAGTTTTCCCCGGCCGGCTAACATGATTGTGAAGCCGATGCCGAATTCTTTGATCAGCGTGGTGAATGCTGAGTAGCGGCGAAAAGTCCCGGCTTTGGTGAACACAGAGACGGTGCGGAAGGGTGAGGCCTTTGCGTCGAGTTGGATCCGCCGAATTCCCCAGGGCGCACCGATGGACGCGGCGGGGTCGGAGGCGAAGGTGGAGGGTTGAAGCCAGCGCCGGGTCAGGGCGGGAGGAAGGAGGGAGGAGAGGAGAATGGCACGGGAGAAGAGGGAGAGGTCCGTGGGGGAAGAGTACATGTTTCCGCCTCTGTGTCATGGATGACTTCAGTTAGCTTTGATCTTGGGACGTGGGCATAGCAAAGATTAAGGATGCTGTGAAGATTCGATTAAACAAGAGTGAAGACGGGAAACTTACGGATCAGCATCTCCCAGATTGACATACCAATACGAATCTTGCACATCGGTCGGCACGATACCTATACTCGCTGGCGCAATGTTGTAGTACGTGTTCGTGAGACCGAGGGGCTTGATGATGCGATCTTGCAAGATATCTTCGAATGCCTTGCCAGTGATATTCTCAAGCGCGTATGTGAAGAGCTGGAAGCCGATGTTGGAGTACGCGGCCGTTTGCCACGGCGGGTAGGATGGGACCATGACTTGAAGTCCCTGGAAGAACTGCTCGCGCGTGCACACTGGGAATGCGCCGCAAGGTGGTTTCTGCTCCGGCTTCATTTTGGGGAAGATGGCTTCAAGAACGGGGGGGATGTCTGGAGTCTGGAGGATTTCCCCGATTACACCGTCTTTGAGCTACCAGTTAGTCAACATGTTCGTGGTCATGTACGAGGTTCGGCTTACCTACAATCGCGGCCTACGCCGCCAACTTGTGATGCCAATGCTGCAATCGTAATGTCCTCCCATTTCGTCTGCCTCACGCTGTCGAAAGGCTTCGACTTGGCTTGTGCAGAGAAGCTGGCGAGTTCTGGGATGAAGTTTGTGATGGGCTGGTTCCAATGAACATCACCCAGTTCAGCTAGCCATGCTACAACCGCATATATTTTCGACACGCTACCGAGACGATAGACCGTATCCTTATCGACTTGCTTCACGCCAGTTGTGTTCGCCAGCAAGTTGGGTGCCGTGCGATGTCGTTCTGCAAGTATGCCTCCACCAGGATTTGACGAGAAGACCTGAATCGAATATGAGAGCTCATCAAGGCTACCGTCAACGTTGAATGTACTCCCAGCATCAATCAAATCAAATCTACTCTTCAGTCTCGCCAACGCCTGCTGCCACGCAGGATGTAAAGAGAGTGTCTGTGGCGGAGGGAATTCGGCTCCAGCTAATGGGCAATTAGGCACTGCACCGACCAATGAAGGAAGTTGACTAGCAATAGCTAAAAGATAGGCCAGTGACGCGTGGATCTTCATCATGGGTCCGAAAAGAGTGGCGGACGCAACGATGGAAGGGCCAACAAAGACACGGGGTCGCTGTAGAGATCGTTGCAACGGCAGAAGTATGATGTTGGGTACCGAGCAGCGTGCGTGGAATGCGGGAATATTCGCTCTCCCTGGAGTGCGCATCGAAACATTCTTTGCAAAGCGTAATTTCTGGTCAAGTGTAAGGAATCTTGCAGCGCGGAGCTTCCGGCTTGCTCTGTTGTTGATATGCTGATGCAACGCTCGAGGAATGAGAAGGCCCCGTACACCAAAAACAGACAAACAATGCGTTGAATTACTGGTAATTATCCCTGTCACACATTCTAATCTATTCCGACAATGCCTGAGCGTGGCACATCTGCGCATACGTCCCGCCTAGCCGAAGAAGACTCCGATGGTCTCCCTTTTCCACAATGCGCCCCTGGTGCATGACAAAGATCACGTCCGCTTTCTGTACCGTCGCGAGACGATGAGCAACAACAATGACAGTTCGTCCCTGTCCTGTGCGCTCAAAGACTTCCTGTACTTCCTTCTCGGTCTGGGAGTCTAGACTGCTTGTAGCCTCGTCCAGCAGCAGCACAGCTGGGTCGCGTATAAGGGCCCGAGCGATGGAAATGCGCTGTTTCTGACCGCCGGATAGTGAGACCCCGTTGGTGCCAATGTGCGTGTCGTACCCGTCAGGCAGAGACATGATGAAGTCGTGAATCCCAGCATGACGACAAGCTTGATGTAGAGTGTCGATGCTTACATTTTCTTCTTGCATGCCCAGTAAGACATTCTCCCGTATCGTGCCTCCAAAAAGGTACGCCTCCTGAGCAACCAGACTCATACGTTTCCTCAGCTCAACGAGGGGCAAGGAAGTGATTCTATTACCGTCCTGCCAGATCGTGCCTGATGTTGGCTCGTAGAATCTTTGCAAAAGCGAGATAACTGTCGTTTTACCTGACCCGCTAGTTCCTACGATGGCTGCAAATTGGCCGTGTTGGATGGTGAAGCAGATGCCTTTAAGAACAGGCACATCGCGCGTAGGATACGTGAAGTGAACGTTGCGGAATTCGATGTCGGCTCCTTTCCACGGTAAATGGGCTGGAACCTTCCACCGGTAGAGACGATTCTTGTAGAAGACTGTATCGTCGCCTCCGGTATCTTTACTGCGCATAGAGTGGATTCGTTTAATAGCTCCTGAGACTTGAGCAAAGTCTGCAGATGTCAGCATATCGCAGAAGTGAGTATTGTGGATTCGTACTCGGTCCAAAGCTCAACCACTGACCAGCTGCGAGGCTGCCCTGTATGATGGCAAGGTAAACAACCAGAAAATTGTACGCCATCAGTTCGCCTGTGACCAACAGCGTACCACCGTACCTACTCAACATTAGACATACTTTTAATTATAGAGAGGTTCAGGAAGCTCACCACAGTGCGAAAGCCATGCAGAGCAACACTAGACTGTCGCTCGCAGCAAATACTAGGCAGGACAGTCGAGCTTCTTTCCAAGACTTGTGAATGTGATCCGCCAACAACCTATCATACTTTTCACAGATAGCTCTTTCCAAGGTCAGACTTGCTACTGTGCGTATAGCACCGATAGCTTCAGTAGCAAATTTGGCGCTCTCGGCGAACACGGCATTGTTTCTCGCCTCAAATTTGACTTCGTGTCGAACACGGTACCAACCCCCAGTAAGGATTATGGGCAATGACGAGAGGATCACAACTGTAGCGAACTTCCAATGGAAGACCTCAGCCACAATAACACAGCCAATGAGACTGAAGATCGAGATGAGAACCATGGCCGTGTTGATGCCAAGAAGCTGTTGGAGCTGCACCGGATCAGTAGCCAGGCGGGCACTAAGAAGTCCAGGAGCATTGTTAGCGTCGTCGAAGAATGATATTCGCTTAGTAACCATATTTTGGAAATACTCTTTGCGGTAAGATGTGACAGTGACCTGACTGCTGTCAGCGGGATTAGCAACTGGGTAACTTAAAAAACCACTTGCAGCTGAGATAGTATTCGATATCCAACCAAGCACAAAGTAACTAAGGCCAAGCCCTATGGCAAGCACTAGCAGTAGTGTGCATAGGAAGCTGGTTGATGCTCTTAGCTGTTCTGCCCAGTAGGCGAATGATGCTATGAGGCGCCCAAACAGGTATGCCTGTAGTGGACTGCTGGCTGGGCGACGTCAATTGGTTACTTGAGCACAATGGGTCTCATGTGTTACTTACTGGCGGCTCCTAGGGTAGCAAAAATCAAGATGAGATATCCGATCCGGTTCTGCTTCTGCTCGACAAGTAACGACCAGAAGCTGCCAAATAGACTTTGCGAAGGAACAGTGACGCCTTCCTTCTTCCGATATTGATCGATCACGATGCTCATAGAGCTGTGAATAGTTTGGCCACCTTTTCTTCTACCCCTAACATTCGGTCGGCCATAAATACGAAGGGACTCGACTTGAACATCTTGAGTTGGCCTCTCAGTACTCTTAGCCAGCCGCTGTGCATTGACCAGTTTGCAGTACGGTCCATTGATGTCTTGCTGCAGAGTGCTGTGCGTGCCTTGTTGCACTACTTCTCCTTTTGTTACGACAACAATGTTGTCTGCATTCATAATGGTGGATAGTTGATGAGCAATGACTATCGTAGTACGGTTCTTGGCTGCGCGATCTAGTGCAGCTTGTACGATGCGTTCGCTGGTGACATCAAGCGCACTTGTAGCCTCGTCAAAGATCAGAATTTTAGGCTGCCGAATGATAGCGCGCGCAATGGCAATGCGCTGGCGCTGGCCACCGCTGAATTGCAGACCAAGGTCGCCCACGTGGGTAAGATAGCCCTGCCATGATCAGTACTGTTCCAAAGTGCTCAAAGTACACGCACTTCTGGTAGCATGCGAATGAATTCGTCCGCGTATGCTTCCTGGCATGCCTCCGCAACTAGTCGATGCTTGAGATCCTCCGATGCATATTCCCATTCTGTTCCAACCAGTCCATACGCAATGTTCGCAAATATAGTGTCGTTGAAGAGGAACGGCTCCTGCTGAACAAGCCCAATATTCGAGCGCCACCAACGAAGATCGACCTCTTTGAGACTCCTATTGCCAACTTTGATACTACCATTACGCAAGTAGTTTGCCACTGGATCACCCCCCCCAAGCTCATACCATCGCTGGACTAGTGCCAATATGGTACTTTTCCCAGAGCCGCTGGGACCTACGATAGCCGTCGTCTTCCTGGCGGGGATGCGTAGAGTGAGGTTATTCAGAATCTTGACGTTCGGCCGTGCAGGGTAAGCGAAGTTCACATTCTCTAGCACGATCGCGTTTGAGAGCGACACGGCTTCTTCTTGCACTCCCAAGGTGAAGGGTTTCGGGTGGTCAATGATGGAGAAGAATATTTGGGCCGCCTTGATGGCGTTGGTGGCTGCTGTGAGCGGAACAGATACCGACGATATGTGAGCTAGCATCGTCATTACTGACATCAAGACACTACAAAGCTCAGCACATGTTTGTCAAGAACAAGCGACACTTACACGACTAATGTTTCAACATTGGCAAACGCCAAGTTCAGGTATAATTTCACAGCAAACCAAAAGCATAACGCAAATGTCCTGTCGTTATCAGTTGATGTGATGGATGGACGGGCAGGTACATACGCGTAAATTGTGAAGAACACTGTACTATGTTAGATGGCACTTGATCATCAGAGACTTATACATACCTGGAGCATGTTGTAGTGCCAACAAAGGCGAGAGTCCCTTACTCATGAACCTCGCTCGATCTGCCAGCCTGCTGTACTTGTCGATGATCTTTGCTTCTGCGCCACAGGCAGCAATCATCTTCATGCTGGCCAATGCCTCAGTGGCTACTCCTGCAGCTTCTCTTTCCATACTCTGAACTTCCGCATATTTCTTGGCAAGTATAGGTGTTATGATAGCATACCAACACACAATGGCGATAAGGCCTGTGGAGGTCACCAGTGTCAACTCCCAGCTGAAGACACAACCTACAATCAATGCAATTGAGATCACGGCAACAGCCTGAATCAACGAAGAAAGTCGCTCTGATATGCCAAGCTGCAGTATATTTGCAGTAATTGTAATGATTGCCGTGGTTTGCCCTGGCGGCAGCGCGTCGAGCGTGGAGATAGGAAGTTGCAGCAGCGATCGCAGATAAGCTAGACGAATATTGGCTGATATCCGAAGACTTGAAGTTCGGAAGCCGATCTACCATCATCAGTTCATGAAGTCTAGTCACTCTTGCGCAACATACGATGGCAATATAAGTCAAGAGCAGACGACCGATAAAGAGGTACACGATATACAGTCTGCGGATCAATTAGCATAACAAATAAGGTACATATGGGCAATACGTACACGTATTCGTTAATTATACTCATGAAGGTGGCCGAGAAGTCTTTTGGTGGTGACGTAGAAAGGGTACTAAACGTTCTGACGAGGCGCGCTGGAGGCTCTGTCAGATCGTGGAACTTCACTATCAACAACTTTATCGTACCAAAGATGATGTTCATCATCGGAAGTGTGGCGCCCGCGCATAATGATGCCGCAAAAGATGTTAACAAGAACGCCCGGTCCCTTGTTGTCGAGTACGAGAATATCCTCTGTTCTTTTGGTTAGCTTCAGAGCGTCTTCTATATGGAGAAGCTCATACAACGAAGATCTTGGTATTGCGTCCAACTGCCAAGATCCATGTCGATGATTTTTGGAGAGATTCATGAGCGCGAAGCCAGGCTCGTCCAGTTTCGGTCATGATGACAACCTACAGGTCGACTCGTGTGGTGTTTGGCGACCATGAGCAAGAGTGTAAAATCACCGAGGCCTTCACAAGCAATGATGCAGGTGGTGGTGAACCTGGCGATTGGATGACTCCGGAGCATTGACCTTTCGAGGGCAACTAGCTATCTCGACAGCAGGAATGTATTTGCCCTAGCAGACGATACCTTTGATAACACGAGACATCATTCTCGGAGACGAGGGTAGAAGCTATTCGGGGACCTATAATGACTCCCTTGCAGATTCTAGCCTCCACTTTGGCTGATCCTGAGGAATGCCTGAAAACCTCATCAGCAGCAACTCCAATAACATTATACATTAGCAGCGATGTGACCACAGATACAAAGGCAGTGAAATTGTTAGCATGCAATGGGAGCCATGCTGCTATCTTGGAGTCCAATCGATGTGGTATTCTAAGCACTGAGTAGATGGCGCTGCCTAAATTTGCGCAGCTGTGGCATGCGGATCACTGCATATACTTTTTGGTGTGTGCTAGCTTATAAAACAGCAAAAATTCAATTGTGTGGGATTCTTGGAGCTGAAGCAGAAGCTTCCTGGTGTTGTAAGAACGCGAAAGGCTCATGGAGGAGAGACACCGCCATTGACTTCGTCAATCATGCGTCGAACAATGTCGCCGAGTTCTTTTACCATGGCCTTGTCCCGCGGCAAGGTGTGCCCCTTCGCGTGATCGAAAATGAAAGCATTGTCTGGATTGCAGATGTTGTAGAGTGCAATGTTGCCGTGGAGATATGGATCCAACGAGCCAACTGACGACTTGTAAGCGACGACCTTTTGCGGCAGCTAGAATGGGCTTACTAATATGAGTGGTGGGTACTTCTATTGTCAAGTCGCTCTCATCAGCCAACACAATCCCATCCAAGGTAGGCGCTATCGGCGGCCAGCCACCGAAGAAAAGAGCGCATTTGAGCACAGGAATTCGCCCCTCGTTTTGCTCTCGCATCTGCTCGTGAAGTAATAGTGTGCCAGCAATAGTAGCCCCTTCTGAGTAGCCAATAATGCCGTCAAAGGGGCCTTCTTTTTCAAGCAGCTCGTAGAGATAGCTGAGTGTTTGCCGGGCACTGTCGTCAGTTTTGGCTACACCATAGGTCATAAGTTCTCGCATTGTCAGCTCGGGTGTCTCGAGCTGCGGAAAATCTCGAATTCGTTCGATAACATCAGTCGCGTCGGCATCAGCGTCAGAAGGGACAATGAACCGGTAATATGGTGGTCCTCCAAAGAATTCCTCATATCCAGCAGGCGGAGTAACTTGATAAGAACCCTGGATGAAATGGAAGGAAGCGCTTTTGTCGGACTCTAGCTCCTTGATAAGAGGAGCTAATTGCACTTTGAATTTCTGTCCAACGTTAGTACCTGTGAAGAAGGGCAACGAGTGGCTTACTTCAATGCTTCCATACGCGCCTGGAAGGCAAAGAAACCTCATGGTGGTATGTTGCAGGACAATTCCTATGCATGAAACCTTGGTGTTGTTGCTGCGCCTTTGCAAGTGTGTCAAACAGAACGATTCGTAGACTGTTGACATGCAAAAGATCTAGGCTAGATGGCGTTGACAGAACGGTCTAATGCTGATGGAGTAAGGTGGTTCCTGGTACGTTTGCGAGGCAAGCGGCCCGAGGACTTCGGAATGAGCTTGCAGACATCGCTTCAGGTAGTCAATCGCGGGTGGAAAGCCGGTCTGGCGAGGGATGACAACGAGTAAGGTTGGCGAGGGATGAACTAGTACTAGTCCAAACACAGTAAGGTCGTGATCTCATTCCACAACATTCTTAGTCGTATCACACTGTTACAATTGACACGAGACAATAGCCCACACGAACGTCTTTGTAGTCTAAATAAGCTCTGCAAACACACCTGTGTAACCCCCACTCGTCGATACCAGACCCGAAGCACACTGACACACGCACGGAACCATGAGATCGGCATGCTGTCACATGTGTCGGCGATGTGTAGCACTTTCAAGGAAAGAAACAATGGGATAAGCAAAGATCCGCAATAGCTCGATATGATGTGCGGAACTGGGTGAGCTTGTAAACGAGCATCTTAGGTTATGGAATACTGAGATGGTCGAAATAGGAGGCCTGAGAACTCTCTCTCTCTCCCGGCATAGAGGAGCTGCCGATGTTATTAAGGGATCCATCGCGTGAACTCAAAAGGCCGTGGAATGACGAAGCGAGATCCCTTGGCTACATGGATCTGATCGTCCCTTTTTCGGCTCAAATCCGGAGAGCGACGAATTATATTCTTCGTCGAGCACCATCTGGCTTCTTGCAAGAAATGTGTTCTGCGTTTAATATAGCATGACGGTACAAGATTCACGAGCTTTGTCTTAGAGTGCATCTCCTTCACTGATCCAGTCCCGATTGCGAATCTTCTTCCGGAGGGCCGAGGCGCACCGAAAAACATGGCGCCGTACGCGTTAACACCAACCTCGGAACAAGACGATCCATTTCGTGCCGAAGAGTCTACGCTGCAGCATTTTGGCTCTTCCCTCAATGGGCATTCAACACTCACAGGATCTGAAGCAAACGAACCTCATACCGAAGATCCAGCGACTTTTCAATCCAACGGACATCATGAGCGCACAGAGATCCTTCCAAGTAGTGGTACTGGTGATCAAGGCTGTTCTATCGGGGCTGGAGACGTTGCCCCAGCTGCATCATATGAAGATGCTTACACAGACGGCTACAAAGACGGCTATACATTGGGCTACAAAACATCGCATATCAAACTTCAGCATCAGCCTATCGCTATCATTGGTATGTCATGCCGCCTGCCAGGCAGTGTGAGTACGCCAGATGAGTTCTGGGAGCTTCTTGCCCGCTCAAGGACTGGATTTTCACCTATACCAGCAACACGATTCTCCGAGAATCGATTCTTCCATCCAAACCCTGGCAAGAGCGGAACAACAAATGCGCGTGGTGGAAATTTCTTGACGCACGATCTGACGGCATTCGATGCGCCATTCTTCGGGTTTACGCAGCAGGAAGCGATAAGTCTTGATCCACAGCAACGCCTCTTGCTCGAGTGCACTTTTGAGGCGCTCGAGGCTGCAGGAATTCCCAAGCATGATGTAGTAGGCAAGGATGTTGGCGTGTTTGTCGGAGGCACATTCTCAGAATATGATACGGATTTATTTCGTGATCCAGAGACAATGCCAATGCATCAGGCTACAGGTAAGTGATGTTCCTTCCTGACAGTTATCATCGAGTCGTGCTCTAATCATATTTGACTATCCTTAGGTTGTGCGATGGCAATGCAGTCTAATCGCATATCCCACTTCTTCGATTTCCGTGGGCCCAGTTTCACGGTCGACACAGCCTGCTCGTCGAGTTTGGTCGCATTGCATACCGCGTGCAATAGTCTTCGCAATGGTGAATCAAGTATGGCTGTTGCGGCTGGGGTTCATCTCAACATGCTTCCTGAATTCTGGATCTCGTATTCGATGTCGCGGTTATTTGGCGAGTCTGGCAGATCATTCGCATTCGACCAGAGAGGAACTGGATATGGCCGTGGTGAAGGGTGCGGTCTTGTTTTGCTCAAGACGCTCGAAGATGCTGTGAAAGACAACGATCCAATTCGCGCCGTCATCGTTGGCACTGGCATTAATCAAGACGGGAAAACACCCGGTATCACGATGCCTAACGGAGCTGCGCAAGGTGAGAGCAAAATATCGGCCTTGACCAAAGGAATATTGACAGTATTATGCAGAGGCTCTCATTCGCTCGGTATACAAAAACGGAGGTATGGACCCTTGCGATACTGGCTATGTTGAAGCTCATGGGACGGGCACACGTGTTGGTGATCCCATTGAAGTCGGTGCTCTCCAGAAAGTTTTTGGCGAGGGTAGAAGCAAACGTAAACCACTGTATATTGGGTCTGTGAAGTCCAATATTGGTCATTTGGAGGCTGCTGCTGGTTCGTACTCCACTACGGTTGTAAATTGGACTATTGAACTAATCTGAGCAGGTATTGCCGGGGTGATCAAGACTGCGATGATGCTTGAGCGCAATTTTGTGCTACCAAACTACGACTTCAAACATCCAAATGAGTCGATTCCATTCGATCAATGGAATCTCAAAGTGCCAATTCGCCAGCAGCCTTGGCCCTTGGGTAAGCGATGGGCCAGTGTCAATGGCTTTGGCTTCGGTGGGACTAATGGACATATCGTGGTACGTTACCATGGAAGTTTTCGCCACACAAGCTCAACTAATAAACACATTCCAGTTAACAAAAGCTCCTTTGGAAAGAAAAGTGATGAAAGAAGAAATTGACACGCAGATTTTCGAGCGATTATTCGTCCTGTCGGCCAATGACAAGATCAGTTTGGAGAATGCAATGCAAAATCTCGGCGTGTACCTCGAACAACGTCCAGAGGTCTTTCAGAATAACTTGCTAAGCAATCTTGCTTATACGCTTGGTCAACGGCGATCCTTTCACCCATGGCGTATAGCGGTCTCCGCGTCGTCCTCGGTTGAACTAGTCGAAGCACTCTCAGGCGGTAGAGTTTTGCCTTGCAAGCAAGAGCTCGAAGCCCTTCGACTCGGCTGGGTCTTTACCGGGCAAGGTGCACAGTGGTGGGCAATGGGTAGGGAGCTATATCAGCAACATCCAGTGTACACTTCTGCTATGGATAGGGCCGACTCACATCTGCGCTCTATTGGTGCCGAATTCTCTCTCGTGACAGAATTGGGAAAGGAGGAGGACACCACTGCAGTCAATGCGGCAACAATCTCTCAGCCATCTTGCACGGCTGTACAGCTGGCATTGGTGGATCTACTTCGATCTTGGGGAGTTCAGCCATCCGCTGTGGTTGGCCACTCCTCCGGCGAGATTGGAGCCGCTTATGCTGCCAATTTCATCACGTTTGAAGATGCTATGACAATAGCGTATCATCGTGGGCGTCTCATACCCATCTTGAAGAAGAAACACCCTTCCCTTGAAGGGTGCATGATGGCTGTAGGTGCTGGGGAAATGCAGATCACACCGCTCCTGGACCAGATCCCGATCTCCTTTGGTCAGGCACGTATTGCTTGTATCAACAGCCCTTCCAGCGTCACCATCTCAGGTGACACCGCAGCAGTCACGCAACTTCAGGCAATCATTGAAGGATCCTACCCTGGTATGTTCGTGAGAAAATTACAGATCGATACCGCCTACCACTCCCATCACATGAGTCTCGTGGCGAAGGAGTACACTCAAGCACTTTGCAACATTCAGGCACCAAAGTTGACGGGAGATGTGCGCTTTCATTCATCGTTGCTGGGCCGTCTAGTTGCTGGCTATGAATTGGACGTTACGTACTGGGTACAAAACCTCACGTGCACGGTTCGATTTGACGAAGCTGTCCAGAGCATGTGTCTTCCTCAGAACAAGTCCGATTTCAAGACAGGTGTCAACTGTATTGTCGAGCTTGGCCCACATGCTGCACTCCAGGGACCGATCAAGCAAATACTCAAGCATATGGGAGGCCCTATCTCTAAAATTGCCTACACCTCTATGCTATCACGGAAGCGAGATGCGGTACAGACCGCTCTTGCAGTAGCTGGCGCGCTCTTTGTCAAAGGTGCCACCTTGGACATGGGCGCTTTGAACTTCCCGCAGCCACTTGAGCGGCCTCCGCAAGTCCTGGTCGATATGCCACGCTACTCATGGAACCATTCAGGACGCTTTTATCATGAGTCTCGCTTTACTCAAATTCACAAATTCCATGATGCACTCAGGAACGATGTCATTGGAGTCCTAGCGCCGTACTCGAACGATTTCGAGAAGACATGGAGAAACGTTGTACGCCTCGACGATTTGCCATGGTTGCGACATCATCAGTTGCAAGGCGTGACATTATTTCCCATCTCAGGCTTCCTTGTAATGGCAATTGAAGCAGCCGCTCAGATATCTCAATTGGATAATACACAGCACGCAAGCATAGAGATTAATGATCTTATCGTCAAAACCCCAGTGGCTTTGACGGAAGAAGAGCTCGAGATGACCATCACGCTGCGGCCGTGTCACCATTCGACGGACATCGCTCGCTCCCATGAATTCATCATTCGATCATGGTCCAAGAATAAAGGTTGGGCAGAGCATTGCACAGGAGAGACCGTCGTCTTCTCGAAAGAGGTCAATGAAGTTGATGGCGAGCGAACGAAGCAGGCTAGGCAGGGCAAGTTGAACGCCATATGTGCAGCTGCGGTCTCCACAGCCAACCAGCCAGTTCGTACTGAGGACCTGTATGAGCAGTTGTCGAAAATTACTGTCGTCTATGGACCTTCCTTCCAAGGATTAAAGAGTTGCCATGCTTCATGTCGTAGTGCGAGGGCACAGCTGGTGGTACCTGACACTGTTGGAGAGATGCCTCACCACACAGAAACGAATTACGTACTACATCCAGCTTTGATTGAACAACTCATATCCATGTATTGGCCAATGTTCAGTGTCAATGGTGCGCTGGACACAGTCCATGTTCCCACATCAATCCGGAAATTCACTGTGTCGTTAGCGGCTCGCGATAACCTTGAGGCCCCGGGACGCACACTAGATGCCACTTCTGTAGCACCCAGACTGCTCTCTGAGTTTAGGGCGAATACCCTGTCAATGTTTGCACTGAATGAGGCAGCAGAAGCAGTAATCACGATTGAGGATCTGTCCATCTCGCCTATCATCGAGCGAAACCTCGAGTCCGAGGACGATGGCCCTCATGAATTGTGCTACCAACAGACTTGGGAGGCTCTACCAGGCCAGCACGAAAACGATTATAAGAAGTCTACGTTTGTCGCTGAAGTGGTCATCGTTCACGGAGAGACGGAGCTCCAAAGCAGGATGGCTTCAGCCCTGGCTGGCCAGCTCGTCGAAATCACTGGGTCGCAGCCAACGATGGGAACACTCGCGACTATTTGCGGCCAGTCAGAAGACAAGCTGTGCATCTTCCTCACAGAAATTGATTGTAGAGTCCTGGCAAACTTGACCGAATTGCAATTTGTCAATTTGCAACGACTGCTTACATCAGTTCGAGGTCTTTTGTGGATAGTGCACGGAGCTTATGGTCATGCAAAAAATCCGACCTCGAATATGGTATCGGGCTTGAGTCGAACGCTGCGATCCGAAGGTACATTAATGAAGTTCATTACGCTTGAACTTGATGGGAAAAGTGATATTGACGTCGCGAGCATGGTACGACAGGTCACGAGCGTGTTCAGCATGACTCTATGCGCTGATAGCGAGATCGAAGAGACCGAATTTCTGGAACGAGATGGAAAGCTACTCACACCCCGCATCATTCATGATCACGATCTTAATGATTATGTCGACAAACAAGTCAATCCTCCAGCGACTGCATCAGCGGACTTCACGGATACCACGCGACCACTACGCGCAATGATTGCTTTCCCTGGGGTACTTGATAGCCTCACCTTTGAAGATGATGAAAGCACCAAATGCACGCTTCCTGATGACCATGTCGAATTTCAGATCAAGGCTATCGGTATCAATGCTGCTGACAACGGGGAGCGCTCGTTTGTTGGCCTCGAGTGCAGCGGTATCGTTACCGCCATAGGTTCGTGCGTCCCAAACATCTGTGTCGGTGATCGTATTGCTGCCATCACGACAACCGGCTCCTTATCCACCATCGCTCGCACAGACTTTCGATACGTAATGATACTGCCGAATTACATATCTTTCGAAGCAGCAGCGGCCATGCCTTTGGCCTACTGCACAGCATCACACGCACTGATTGATCGGACTGCAATCTGTGAGCACGAGTCTATGCTAGTGCACGATGCCGCCAGTGCAGTTGGCCAAGCAGCAATATCTATTGCAGATATGGCGGGCGTGGAGATATGGGCTACGGTGCGCACCAAAGATCAGAGAGACTTTCTGAGGCAGGAGTTTGGTATCTCAGAAGATAAAATCTGGTATGCTGGCGACGATAGTTTTGCGGAACACATTCTTGACGGGACCCAAGGACGTGGTGTGGATGTCATCTTCAACACGTTGCCGGACGCCAACCTGCTTCAAGCCACATCTAAATGTCTTGCCAAATTTGGGACTCTGGTCAATCTTCAGCAAGTTTGTGGTCCACTCGACAAAGATTTCGCAAAGAAGAACGCAGATGTAATCTTTGCAGATACGGAAGCACTCGTGAAGCACCGTCCTCAGCTCATACGAGAAACCTTGGGTGTTGTAGCTCGTATGCTACAATTTGGCCGGCTTCGACCAATCTTACACGTTCATAACTACAGTATCTCGGAGGCAGTATCGGCTCTGAACAATGTGCAGGCAGCAGGCATACATGGAAAGGCAGTCATTACTCCCAAGCTAGGTGACCTAGTTCAGGTAAGTCTCAATGCTTCTTCTAAGAACGTGGTAACTAACGATGGCAGGCTCCCACGGTCGAGCAGAAAAGCGACCTCCTCGGGCACGATGCGACTTATGTGCTCATTGGCGGTACGGGTGGTCTTGGACGTAGTATGGCTAAGTGGATGGTTGAGAATGGCGCTAAGCATATTGTACTACTGTCTCGAAGCGGCACGGTGAAGGGACAAGGCAAAGAGCAAATCGCTAGATTGAATGAAGGTGGGGCCAATGTTGTAGTTAGAAGTTGCGACGTCACCAATCGAGTCGATGTCCAACGACTCATCTCGACTGGCTTGGTCGATATGCCTCCCGTCCGTGGGATTATCCACGGAGCCATGGTTCTTCACGTAAAACCACCATAAACGTTTGTTTTCTGCTTAATTTACTAACATTCTACAGGACGTTCTGTTCGAAAAGATGAAATACGAACAATATACATCAGTCATCGCTTCCAAGGTTCAGGGTGCATGGAACTTTTACCATGCGCTGCCAATATCGCAGCTCGACTTCTTCATCGTTATCTCCTCTGCTGCTGGAGCCGTTGGCAATCGAGGTCAAGCCGCCTATGCAGCAGCAAATACCTTCCTCAATGGTTTCGCCCAGCATCTCCGCAGTCAAGGGATCAAGTCCGCTGCCTCAATCGACTTGACAGCAGTTTCCGACGCAGGCTACCTAGCCGAAGACGCAGATAAGGCAGCCGAGGTCGCGCGCAACTTGGGCAGCGATACAATCTGTGAAGCCCAGGTGCTTGCACTCATCCGCGCTGCCATTGATGGCAAACTAGAAAGCTGCAACGGACACCCAATTACAGGTATGCGCATCACACCAACGGTACAGCCTTTCTGGACTGGCGACGCAAAGTTCCTCCACCTCCGCCGTGCAGCCGAAGCCGCATCTGCTACATCGACGACTGCGACCATTTCCTGGAGCGCCGCGTTCAAAGCTGCAACCTCTCATGCTGATGCAGAGCAAGTTGTGTGCAACGCCTTAGTCGAGAAGATCGCCCATGTCGTGTCTATGGAGCCCGAAGAATTGGACGTTACTCGCTCTATCAGTCACTATCCGTTGGATTCATTGACTGCAATCGAGGTGCGCAATTTCATAACGCGCATGTTTGAGGCGAATCTGCAGGTCCTAGAACTCCTCGCTAGCGGTAGCATTGAAAGCTTGTCGAAAGTGGTGTGTACGAAGAGCAAGGTCGCTGTTGCAGAGGGTTGAGGGGCAAAGTGGCAGATGAGAACTCTTTGGTGATGGAAAGATGGTTTCCAGACTGTAATTCACATTTTCCTTGGCGTACGGGAGTGATCTTGGTAGAAAAATTAAGCTCATGTCTTCGCATCGTCTGATATTGCATTGTGACATTGCGAGGCACAGCTGAATAAGAATATGAATATTCCTGGTGGCATGCTAGACCGTTATGCTCGTCCTCCCCGTCAATTACCCCGATGACTATCGGGACTTGTTGAGCGGAGCTAGAGAGAGAAAAAACAGACCAAAAAGAAGATATATGACACGAGTGGGGTTCGACTGATCATTATTAGGAGGGCTCGAACTGGAGAACACAGATATCAACTTACACCCACGCACATTTCTGTAGTAGAGATCCAAGCGGCGCTTAAATCTACCGCCTTAGACCACTCGGCCATCGTGTCGATGGAGAAATCAACAAAATTTTGAAACTAAACAATATATATTGCAATTACGAAAATTTGTGCAAAGCTAGCAAATAGTGACGGCACCGTAAGATGGCAGGTGATGATGTGCGGGGTATTCTGAGCTTCTAGTGGGGCTGTGTGACTTCCGACCACCGTGTTTGGCGGATAACAGCACCTTGCTCGGTCACAGAATAGCGACAACACCACTCTTGATTCTCCTCACGACTACGTGTAATTCTCAAAAGTGCGGCCTCTATCCGGCTTGCCGTCCAACATCCAACTGCGCTGATAATTCGTTGCCTTCTCATCCCACTTCAAGCCACCATTAGTCCACATTTCCTCGCCATGTATTGGATCTCTAAAGGGAAGCACTCAACCATAATGACACCATTGTGTCCGCGTTTCCAAGGACATGTGAAAATAGTGTCGTCTCCTACGCTTTTTTCGTTCACAACAATAAAATAAGTTCGGTTTACGGCATCGCAGTACAAACTACCCAGTGGCGTACTAGCTAGCCATGCAGCGCAGTCTTCGACGATCCTGCCTATCCAGGCAGAAGTAAACATGGGTGAAAGTGGGAGAATTGTTTCAGGTTGCGGAGGAGTGTGTGCGTGCTGGGCAGGAGGCAGGCCATCATACGATTCCATAGCGATCCAGAGACACCGGTTGGCCTAGAAGTTGCCTTCATACGCGGGGGTCAGGGCATCATTGATGAATTGTGTCTGTCAGACTCGCTTCCGAGAACGGAATGATAGAGATCCATCGTTGTTAATGGCTTTGTCGATGACAAAGACGGCCCATGGCGGCTGCAGGGTCATGTTTGATGTTTTGCTGACGAAAACCTAGCTTGAGAACAAAGTGCCAGGATTCGCTCGAGAGGCAAGGGTTGGGCTTATATGCACGGCTGAGACGTGTTCTACATTGCTGTAGTACCTAGCTGTGGATGCAGAATCGTTCTTACATCACCTCGTAACGTCTGTTTCACGTAGGGTTGGTTTTGAAACCCGACACACAGTCGCAGATGCTGTCCTACATCAGTGCCAGCTGCACGACTAAGCTGACCGTCGAGCAGGACATGAGGACGTGTAGACAGCTTTACCATCGATGTACGTATGTCCATACCGTCAACTGCCAAGCTGGTGCCAATCTCTTTCGACTTGCCGACCTTGCCGGATACATTTCAATCGCGCGCAAAAAGTATTTAGGTCGATTGTTAAAGTGTTGGTTGTTCATTGTGTGGCTCGCTCGAGCGATCTTAGGCCCCCACTGTGCTGCGCCATGTCCGTGCCTCACGCTAGCTCGTCCCATTCTCCGATCAGACCAATCAGATATCCACAGCACACACAAGTGCAGCTCGCAGTTCGTCCCCTCGTACAAATTGACAATGACAATCGCAGACCCATTTACGCCCTGTGAAACTTGGATCTAAGCCTCGCCTATCTGCACTCAGCCCTGTCGAAGAACGCGACATGATTCGTCCGCTCGCATCGTGGAATACCGTTCTCGGGTTTGTAGGTGTACCATGGTGGGGCCGAGTAGTGTCGTGAGAAGTATATGTAGACAGCTTACAGCTGCGATAGTGAGATATCAACACAGTCAGATCCAACGGTTTCATACGTTAACAAAAGCTATACCACGCCTTCGTTCTTCATCACCAGCAAATATCTATTCAACTTCATCCTCAATCAACAACTTCTGCTCCACCCAAGATGTCTGTCGTCCTCACCATGCAGATCGTTCACGCACTCTTTCCCTCCCTCCGCGACAATTCTTCCCGATCGCACAGCCGTTCCAACTCCGACTCAGATAGTATCATTCCCGAGATCCGTGTGGAGCCTGCTGAGAATCTCGAAATGCAACCTCTACTACGCGAGCTGAGCCGCAAACCCGCTGTCCGACACCGAAGATCGTCATCTTCGTCATCCAACACTTCGGCCAAGAGGAGCAGTCTTGAGGAGGCACTTCCACTGCCGCATCTTGGATTTGCCATGTCGTCTCGTTGAAACAGCATCGCGAAGTTGAAGACATGAGAAGACGAACACCAAACGACCTGTCGCTATGAGTTGGAGGATATGCATCGACTTTACCTCACTTATAAGGGTGTTCCTGCATTGAGAACATTGTAAGGCGCCTGTATCCCTCCAAACCGTATGGCATTTACGAGTCACACGTAACGACCTTTTCTTCGTGCTTTGCGAGTCTCGTCTATTACTGGCAGTCTAACACGCAACGTGGTCATTGAGGAGAAGATTCTATGAGAGAAGCGCAAGAAGCGATAGACTAGGCACTGGAGAATGTCCTGTAGGCACTTTGTAGGGACCAACATTTCGAAACTGAAAGTTGTGGTGATGTGGTGGTGATCGATGAACAGAGTTATAGAAGAAGTGGCATTATATGTATTATACCTAGCTTAGATCAAGACTATCGCAAACAGCAAGAGCAGAACAATAAGCAACGCAGGATGATAGCGGGAAAATGATTGGAAGATACAACAAAATTAAATCATCTCGACTTCCTTTCATTCGTGCAATAAACTCGCCTCTCTTCTCAATCCTCCAAAACAGGCTACTTGTTATATGTCTTGTAACTAACCGTATCGATCAATCCAGCAGTCGTCAAAGGATTGGTAACTGTATATACCACTTTCTTCAAGTTCTTGAACGTGGTATCCATGGGCGCCTTGACCATCTGCGTGCTCAAATTCAACAAGCTCACAGTATAGCAAAAGTCCTGCTGTGCAACCAACTGTGTGCCCGCAGCGTCCGAATAACCCTTGACGCTGATGGTGCAGGTCGTCGGCACACCTATTACGCTCACCACTGTAGAAAGTGCACAGCCGAAGTAGAAGCTGTCGAGGTCAAAATGGTCAACAGTGCTGCCTGGTGTCATCGAGGCTCCGCCCCGGAGAAGTCCTCCAAAGGCTGCCAAGTTATCTGGTGTGTTGGGCTTGACGAGGGCGATGGTCTGGAGTCCAGCAGTCTTGCCGAGGACGAAGCCATCCCAGTTGAGGCTTTGATAATTGCCTATGGGAGACAGCGCAGCCAGGGGAAGCCCGACAGAATTCTCGAAAGTAGCGATTTGAGACTGTGCGGATAGCGAAGGGGTGGCGGAGGGTGCTGCAGAGGAGACTAGGCTGGCTGGTGGATTGACCGGTGGGACACTTAGCGAGGGAAGACCCACTGGCGGTACGCTTAAAGACGGCAAATTGACTGGCGGTACGCTCAGAGAGGGCAAATTAACGGGTGGTACGCTTAAAGAGGGTAGGTTGACTGGTGGTACGCTCAAAGAAGGTAGATTGACGGGAGGTACGCTCAAAGACGGTAGGTTGACAGGTGGTACGCTTAGAGACGGTAGGTTGACAGGAGGTACGCTCAAAGATGGTAGGTTGACTGGCGGTACGCTCAAAGAAGGTAGGTTGACTGGCGGTACGCTCAGAGAGGGCAAATTAACGGGTGGTACGCTTAAAGAGGGTAGGTTGACAGGAGGTACGCTCAAAGAGGGTAGATTGACTGGTGGTACGCTCAGAGATGGTAGGTTGACTGGCGGTACGCTCAAAGAGGGTAGGTTGACTGGTGGTACGCTCAACGAAGGTAGATTGACGGGAGGTACGCTCAAAGAGGGTAGATTGACTGGTGGTACGCTCAGAGATGGTAGATTGACTGGCGGTACGCTCAAAGACGGTAGGTTGACAGGTGGTACGCTCAGAGACGGTAGGTTGACTGGCGGTACGCTCAAAGAGGGTAGGTTGATCGGTGGCAGACTCAATGATGGTAGGCCAACATCAGGCAGATTTATTGACGCCCCAATTGAGACTGAGGCAGAAACCAGGGGCACACTCAGCGATGGAAGATCGACAGGTGGCAGAGTCAATGATGGTAAATTGATTGGCGGAATACTCAATGACGGCAGATTGACTGGCGGAACACTCAAAGACGGGAGCCCAACTGGTGGCAGGCTTAATGATGGCAGATTGACCGGCGGCACACTGAGTGATGGCAAACCGACTGGAGGCACACTCAACGAGGGTAGACCAATGGAAGGCAGATCCACGCCGACTGAGAGCGAGGCAGAAATCGCAGGCAGACTGAGTGACGGGAGACCACCGAGAGGATCGGCTGTAGACTGTACTGCAGGTACACTGAGAGACAGACTTGGCGGCGTCTCGTCGATCGGTGCGTTCATGCAGACGGCTCGAGGAGCCACTGCAGGAGCGGCGGAGACGACAGCCACGAGAGCTGGAGCCACGAAGAGTATTTTTGTGAACATGGCTGAAGATGAGAACTCAAGAAAAGAGACTCGAGGATAGGGACGCCGTTAAGCGAAAGAAGTGATGTTGATCAAAGAAGTGAATGAATTGGTTGCTTGTTGATGTTCTTCTAAGTTCTGAAATCATGCTCCTTATATATCTCTTTCTTGCGCCAGCAGCTTCTCCATAATCTACTTCTCATCGCCGTAGTTGCCTTCACTTTCATTCTATCTTCAGCCTCCCCGTCACTTGTGTCTTTGTCGTAATATTGGATATCTGCGAGCCATTCCGAAAGCAACACGTTTGAGTCTCATAATATCCACAGCTCATGTCGAGACTTGGGACGATGTGGAGTACTTCTCATGGCCAAGACTAGATCGAGACTTTGTCAAAGCACAAAAAATACACTATCAAGGTACCGCACGTGATTCTCGCGAAAAAGTGGAGGCGTGAATGTTAGGTCAAGTGTACTTCACAAATATAGTAACTTCGCGCTCACCAACACGTGGAATATCTCATTGGCTAGATTTGTTATAACGACGATCATTACAGCTTGATGATGTTGTATGTAGCTGTAGTGCGATTTAGGACCCTGATGTCGCGTGGGCGTAGTCCAGATCCGGGAATTTCAAAGGAGATTTAGTACAAAGGTGGCTTGCTTAGCGATTCCGTCCCGCAGTGACCAGGCCGTGGGATCCGAGGGCTGAACTTGAATGTCTTGTCGATGTTGTGCATCATGTGCTGTGGGATGTCCCATTAGTGCAAGGCCAGCAAAGTGGAGACCCTGAAAGGACAAGGCACTGATAGACTGTCGACTCGAGACGAAGCTAAACAGCTTATCAATTTCATTCATGATACTCGAGCTATCTCCTCATCCTGCGGAGTATTTTGCCGACGGTAGACGAGCTAACTGGAGACACTGGAACGACGAGGCGAAGCAAGGTGTTCAGTTCCATCTCTCCAGGTTGAATCTCATTCTGACGCAATATACCGTTGAAGCATTCCTCAACATGCGCAGATTACAGACACAATGATCATCAAAAGCAACATAAATCCATCACCACGCACGACATCACTCCAACAAAGACAATCATCATCTCACCCTATCCACCCATACCTCGGCGAGCCTCCACATCCCGTGTCTTTGTGTCTTCAAGGCCCCTCTTCTACATGAACATCGCCATCCCAGCTCCACCAATGTCGCCATCCCACTCGCTTATCTCCACACTACGCATGCTGATCTCCCGCCCTCAAAGAAACGTGGTCGGCACACTCACCGCATCAGGACAAGTTCATTGTATTTAAGCGAGTACATGATAATACATTGCACTAAGGCATAAACACGCGATGGTTTTTACATTCAGCATCGATAGCAGCGTGACTAGTAGTGGATAAAGGAGATTGGTGGAAAGTGAGGAGGCGAGGGTCCAGGTATCCAGTTTAGCGATGTTGACGATCAAGAGGAGGCCTGATAAGGTGAGCTGAGAAGCGATTCGGGTCGATGATGCGGCGAGATGGATCTAGATCATTAGTATTTGAGATATTGCAGACAATGAAAGTAGTAAGAGTGGCGATTGAGAAACAGAGCAAGCGATTTGTGGGAGGACATGTGCAAGCTTAGATCTGAGAGAGGCAGCTTCAGTGCAAGATGTCTCCTTGGAAGGTTTCCTGGCAGAGTATCTTGTTTCATGGGTAATGATGTGAGGGGAAGAGAAGTAAAAGGGGGAGTAGAGTAGACTTGACATGTATCATTCATCCCCAACGGCCTTTTGCATTCGAAATCTACTTACTTATCGCCACTCATGTACATCTCTGGAGCAGAGAAAAGGACGCGCCATTACCATGCTTGAATACGCCATCGAAACACAAATAGTACAGAATCAGCCCTCTCACATTACCAAGCACCTCTAGTTGATATCGAACAGCTTCTTCAGCTCAATGAGTAGCTTCCACTCATCCTGGCTGACATCATTCCTGAAGAACTCCTTTAGCGTGTCGATACTCTTTCGGCTAATGGCAGAGTAAAGAGTGTCGCTCTCCTCAAGGTGACGACCGTATGCAGGCTGGTTAGGGCCTTCAATCTTCACGGCAACGGAGGGCTGACCCTTTTTACAGACATTGATCTGTTTGTGGTCGCGCTCGATCGAGGTGCTGCAGAATGATTAGCAAAATTGTGACAAGTTGAAGCAACGCTTGACTTACACTCGACCGAGGTTTATAACTTCCTTGACACCCGTAATGGGGTTCTTTTTGATAGCACAGACAGGTGTGGTGATTTTGAGGTTACCATCGATGACATCAATACCAACGACAATGGGGTCTTTCTTGTTGAACACAGCAACAGGGCGCAAGACACAGGGAAATACAGCCAACATCTTGGACTCTTCCTTTCTTTGCTCCTCAAGCTGCTTCATGTGTGCTGTGAACTTGTCGAAGAGATGGTAGATGATATCTGCCTCGAAGACCTTAACACCCACCTCATCGGCGTATGCTCTGGCGTCTTTGTCGACCTTGACGTCGAAACAGAGCATGACAGCGTACTCTGGCGCTTTCTCTAACATGATACCTGCACGTAAGACATCCTTTCTGAAGACGGGACCAATCGAGATGGTGGAGACGGGAATCTTCGAGACGCGGAGGAACTCCAGCAGAGCTTCGAGAGAACCAAGTGTTGATGCTTGGACAGACACACCACGACCAGACTTGGACACCTTGCTGAGCAAATGTGCAAGATCTCCCATGACCTCGTCCATCAGATCTTCTTCATCATCGTCGGGTCCTACCACAAGCAGTCGAGATCCGGCAATGGCTTGATCGAGCCCGTCCGCAGAGATCTTGATACCCATGGCAGCTTTGACTTCTTTGTTGTGTACGTATTGTGACTTCACTCGCAATTCCTTCATCTCCGCGGGCGTCAGGAGCGCTCGAATGTTTGTTACTATGGGTTCTGGATTACCACACAGCACAATTCGATCTCCTTCGTGTAGGACACCATTTGACAAGATGACGTCGATTGTGGTGCCGAGACCTTCGATGACCTTGACTTCGAGAACAGTACACTCGACCTCGGAGAGATACATGAGGTTGTTTGTCAGACGCTCTTGCGTGAGCCTGACAATGAGCTTGATCATGTCGGGGATACCTTCTCCAGTATGCGCTGATGTCGGGCAGACTGAGACGAACTTGGACATGCTCTTGTTTTTGTGGAACAATTCAGAGTTGAAACCCTGCTCTTGCAGTTGTGTGCGAACAAAAGTCCATCGTTCTTCAAACTCAGATTGCACAGATGCTTTCTGGAGGTTGAAACTGTCGACAAAGCCGTTGTTATCGATCTTCTTCCAACCAAAGAGACGATCAATTTTGTTAAGCGCAACAATGAAGGGTGTTCGCTTGTCTCGCAGTAGCCTCATAGACTCGATAGTCTGTGGCTCAAGACCGTGCATAATATCGATGACGAGAATGGCAATGTTGCAGAGCGATGAGCCACGCGATCGAAGATTCGTGAAAGACTCGTGACCGGGCGTGTCGATGACTAGAAGACCAGGGACATTGAACACAAATTCCTTGTCCTTGTTAACAACAGCAGTCTTCTTCTCGAGTGCTTCAACAGGAAAGTAGGTGGCACCGATCTGTTGTGTGATACCTCCGGCCTCGCCTTCCTGCACGTTTGTCTGTCGGATCTTGTCGAGCAGCTTCGTTTTACCGGTATCGACGTGGCCGAGAATACAGCAAATGGGGGAACGCAAGTTGTCTTTGGAGCGGGCGGCGAGGGCCTCCTCGTGGGCCTGTTTTCGTCGCTCGGCAGCCGCAGCCTTGCGTGCCGCTTCTGCTCGCTGAGTGGCTGTGCCCTGCTCGTCTTCTGATGAGTCGTCTTCGCTATCCTCGTCGGACTCGGTTTCAGAGTCAGATTCTGATGCATCCGCTTGTTTAGTCTTGGACTGGGCAGCATCCTCTTTCGCTGCCGCCTCTTGGATCGCCTTCTCTTCTTTCGCTTTCTTTGCAGATGCCTTGCGCTCCTCCTCCTCGTCAGTATCGACGTCCCAGCTGTCTTTGAGACCATCATCCTCATCAGCGAGAGCTTCCCAGTCGTCGCCAGACTCTTCGCCCTTCTTGGCCTCAGCATCAAGACGGGCTTTCTCTGCCTCGGCGGCGGCCGCAGAAGCCTGCTCTTCGGCCAGTCTGAGCTCTTCGAGTTTCTTGGCCGCCTCTTCCGCTTCGCGTGCCTCTCTCGCTTTTTGCTCCTCGACCTGCTTCTTCCGCTTCTTGCGGTCATCGTAGACGGGCTTTTTCTTCTGCTCCGTGTCATCTTCAAGTGCAGCAACCTTGGCACCTCCACTCTCAAGCATCTGCTTCAAGCGGAGATCGGCCTTGGCTTTGGCCTCCTTCTGCGCCTTAGTCATGTATTTGCCCTCCTTCTTGAGCTGCTCGATCTTTTCCTTCTCCTTTTGTTTCTTCAGCGCTTTGGCTTCTGACTGTCGCTTCTGTTCCTCTTCGGCCAACTTCTCTTCTGCTTGTATGCGAAGTTTCTCCTCTGCCTCGGCACGGGCCAGCTCCTCCTCCCTCTTCTTCCGCTCCTCCTGTTGTTTCTGGAGAGCGGCGAGTGCGGGGTTGAGCTTCTTCTTCTTGCCGCCTGCCGCGGCAGGAGGATCCGGTGTAGACGCAGCGGGTGCAGCGACAGGTTCTACTTTGGTCTCTGCAGCCGTTGCTGGCTCAGCAGGCTTTGCGGGGCCGCTAGCTTTCTTCTTCGCAGCCTGTAGATATCTGTCAGTCCTGGATCGAGTATGCTATGAGTTGGTGAACATACTAGCTCCTTCTTACGCTGCTTCTCCTTTTCTTTCTTTTCTTTCTCTTTCTCTGCCTTGGTCTTCACGCGCGGCGCACCATCATCTGCCGGCTCCTCTTTAGATTCATCTTGCTTCTCAGCAGCAGAAGCACCTTTGCCCTTCTTCTTGCCATAATTGCCGGCAAAGACATCATCGTCTTCGTCATCAAAGGTCGCCTCTTGAGGTGCCTTGCTTTCAAGACCAGCATCTGCGCCCGTGGCTCCGTCGGCTGCAGTTGGGTCCTCGCCCTCGAGCTCAAAGTCGGCGCCCTTGTTCTTCTTCTTTTTGCCACGTCTTTGCAGGGCGGCCATTAAACCGCCACCCGCAGCATCATCGTCCGCCGCAGCATCTTCCGCTTTTGGCTCCTCTGCGTCGTTCTGAGGCGCTACGCTCTCACCCAACTCGGCCTCCCAGTCGTCATTCTGGGCCTTCTTATTGCCCTTCTTCTTGGGTGGCATCTTGACCGATATATGGACTTTGCGGGTGGGGCAAAGATTTTCGCTTGTGTGAGATGCTTAAAGATGCTCCGTGTGGCGGGGTCGTGGGACCAGGTATGCGATGACGTTCGTGGATCGGGGCGACGAAGATGGATTTTGTGTGGTCCGTGGATCGGGGCGGATTAGTCAGAATACCAGTGAAGGTCTCGACTGTAATAGAGCGGCCAAGAGAGTACCAGCGAGGCAAACGCACACTGATTGTCGTGAATTTTCTCGTTGTTTGTGCCACCAATTGTTCTGTGGCGGCGGGCCGCGGGGTCGTTTGCACTAGATGGGGTCTGTGCGCCCATGGCCAACTCGTTGGGTCTCAATCGCTGTGCAAGACAAAGTTTCACTGTTTTGCTGCTTCGGAATGACGTGTGTCTATACTGCTTCCGTCGTCAAAGCTTTCGGGGCACTCATGCTTGATGCTTTCAGAGGCCAAATTATAATAGACTCTTTTCCATCACAAGTTTAGGCTATCACTATATACAATTTTCTTTATACAGTATAAACGTGCGAGTGAACCAGCATCAGTATAGGTCAAGATCCAAGAAACTTAAGCTGCAACATATCGTTGGTCCTCGGCATCGATTCAATGGCACGCATAGTCATGGGTGCGCTTTGCTCAATCATCTCTCGATGCCAGGCCTTGGCACTCTCATCATATCCAATGCCATTTTGCTCATTGCGCTTAACTTCACGATACTCTCCCGCTAAGACAACAAGTGTCTTGTATCGCACCATAATTCGATTCTTTTTGACCTCGTCGTGTCGTAGCTCATACCACTGATAACCCTTGCGGTCTCTGCGGATATAGTTGGGAGCCAGATGCCGCCAACCAGGGAAACTGGGCATGAGATATTCCTCACAGATGGCAAAGGCTTTGACGAGGCGGCCGCGCCGGGCAAATGCCCTGACCAGTTCGTTCCAGGTGAAGACATCGAGGGCATAGCCATTTACGAGAAGGTCATGCATCGTGCTTTCAGCTGTCGTCAGAGCATCAGGGTCTTGGTTTGATGGGTCAATAAGACTGCGGATATAGACCCGTGCAGCCTTGATCAGAGCGACACGACGAGTGACAGAGGTGCTTGACGCTTCGTACTGTTGTGAAATTGCAGGGTCCAGCAAATCGTTTCTCGTTTCAGTCGTCAGGTCCGGGCGCACAACCTGAGAAAATGTCTTGCTGAGTTCATGCGCGGTTGTGCGAGCAAGAGACCAACATTTGGCTACCTCTTCATGCTCGCCAGCTCTTGCGTGCGCCTGCATCTCGCCAATAATGAGATTCATGGGGACCGTGTAGTTGTCTAGGTTCGGTTTCAGGTTTTCGGCTTTCCTGAGTAGCTTATTCCAGATCTTATATGCTCCTCTCTGAGCATAAAGTGATATCAATAGACCGTAAAACGATTGCGGCACAGAGGAATTACCGTACGCTTTGAACAGTCTCGTGTGTTGCGGTTCGGGTGAGAGGAGTTGCCCTTGAATTGCTTCTGCAACCATAGCCTCAACAGCCTCCTCTACCTCTTTCAACTTGTAATTTGGGTGCTTCGGGCGCTCGTTTGCCAGTTTGCGGAGCTCAGTAGAAGCAAGTGTACGAATTGATGCCTCTTGAGAGCTAGGAGTCTGAGCAATGCCTTGCTCTTTCATCGTTCGGTATACGTCGATCGCTCGGTCGATTTGTCCGCCACCCTCCCGAAGAAACCCAGTCATGACAATGGCATAATGGAGTGCGTGGGCCTGCATGCCGTTCTGTGGCATATTCTTCCTCAAGATTCTATACGCAGCATTGGTTTGCTTCACTCCAATGAGTGCTCGCATCAGGCTGCCATACGTCCATGTATCAAGTGGTATACCGTTGTCGACCATATCCCGGTAACGTTGTTGAGCGCCTGCAAGATCGCCATCTAGAGCGTGCTGTTGAATGAGCAGGTTCCATGTATACGTCAGCGCATGTCCTCCCAGTGTACCAGCCTTCCAGCTTTCGAGCATTTTTTGTGCAATCGCCTCCGCACCCTCCGGGTCACCAGCTCTCAAGAAAACGAGGACGTATGCCGACCTCGCTCGTGAACTCAACTTCAAGTCGACACCAAGCTGCTCTGCTTTTGAAAAGAGCGCTTCAAAGGCCTCAACATCGCCCCTTCGTGCACATATATCCAGCAATGGCCCAAATGTGTATGCGTCAGGAGATAATCCATTGCCTATGATGGTATTGAAGCACTCGAGAGCCCCATCAAGATCATCGGCGCGGACGTATGATAATAAGAGAATGTTCCAGCACGCAAGGTCTGGAATAAGTCCGTAGTCCTGGCGTATCCGGTTGAAGCAAGTTATTGTACCGTCAACGTCTGCGCGCCTGGCACAAGCAAGGGGCAGCGCTGTCACAAGCTTTAGATCGAGCTTTTCTTTGTAATATGTTTTGAACTCGTCGAGATATTCTTGAGTGTGTTTCAGATCACCGTGGTTGCCATAGCGGTGAATGAGATACTCGAGCAGCCCGGCTCTCATAGGTTCATGGGGATAGCACACGCGGTGGTCTTGTATCACGCCGATTGCTTGGGGTATTTTGCCGTGATCCCAATAGTAAACGATTAGATTCCTTAGAAGGTTCAAGGACTGCTTGACTTGGTACTCCACTGTGGAGTCTAGACACAATTGCTTATAGTCGTTGTATAAGCTCGATATAAGTAAGGGTATTTCTGCAATGGCCCGCTCATCTGGGACTTTCACCAACTGCTTGATGCAATGTTCGTAGCACTCTGCCATGGGGAGTTGAAGCGAACCAAGTTCCCGGAAAAGATGGCGGATCTGACGGGCTATACTCTTCTCAGCTCTCTTCTCATCTTTCAAGAGCTGAGATATGACGTGCGGTATGAAGGAGATGACAAAGAGGGACAGAGTTTCCTCCTTCTCCGAAGACGACCGAAGCTCGTTCTGAAATTCGCGAACATAACTCAAGAGCTGTTGGAACTGTTTTTCGAATTTGTAGATGGTAGTGACGCCTTTCCAGATCTCGGGCAGTGCATTACCCCATCGTATGGAGGTGGGCGTAGGTACTTGCCCAAAATGCTTCTTCTGACTGAGGAACAGAGCAAAAGCCCGTAGACTAAGATCCCAATGGCCGTCGAGTATAGTACGGCGCAGAGTTAAGTCAACACCAATGCGTTCAAACTCGAGTCCTCGATCTGACGGTATGCTCTCAAGAAGTTGAAATGCCTGACCGATCATGCGTAGAGACAAATGCGCGGCAATAGCTGCGCGGTACGATGAAGTTCGACGCAAGTGCTCAGGCAGCTCTTCGAAGATGGCGAGGACGTTTCTCGGTACAGCAGGATCATCGTTGATGGTGAGGTACTCCAGGAGGTCGGCTCGCAGAGTCCCGTTTACGTCGCCCTCCAGCGCCGAGGCCGGAATCGTGGTGTATAGCCGCCACGCTGTACTTTGTGCATCCTTTTCGGCCTTCATAAGCTGCTGGAGCTCATTGAAAGCTGGATTGCCATGATCTGAGCGGGATGTCTGTTCTTCTTTCAAAGCCTGCCGCTGAGCGGTTGCATAGCGGCGGACAGGAACGCCTGAGAAGGTCCGCCTGCGCGATGTGGCGGCATCGGGCGCAGCAGCCGACAACTGCCTGAGCAAGGCAAGGGTCTTCTCTGGATATAGAAAATCGAGGAACGAGTCGCTGCCGTAGGGGCTGTGCGAGGGAGACGGCGAGGATCTCGTGGGTTGGTCATGGTTGCCGGTGCCGGCCACTTGTGATGCAGCCCACCATAGTGGCAGGCCGAGGTCGCTTGCACCGTGGTGCCAAAAGGTCGAATGAAGCTTTCGTCGAGTGCGTAGACATGGGTGTGCAGCGCGGAAGAGCTTGCGTCCGCCAGATTCAATGCATGTCGAAGTCCGCTCGAGCATCACCTGAGACGCCGCGAGAGGGTGTGCGCAATGGATCCACAACGAGGCACAGTGTCGCTGATCGCTGATTGTGTACGAGAGCGATTGAGGGGACAGGGCAACGGTACACAAAGAAAGACGGCGGGGAAAGGGAACGTGTGCGAGCGCGTGGCAAGTGCAGACGAGGCGGGTATGGCAGTCACAAATTCTAGAAACTTTGGATATCGATGATCCATTCGATGCAGGCACGCTAGGTCCGCCTATGGATAGCGCCGGTGGCCTCTGCCCCGCCGACCACCACCTACGAAGACATGCCACTCGAGCAATTGACAGCTCCGTCATAACCCCAGCCATGGATATCACCAAGTTTGTCCATGACTTCCGCGAGTCGGCCTTTCTGCTGGGCGACTTCAGTGCGTACCGCGCCCAGGTCTCGCGCCGCCTTCGAATTGTGCAGAAGAAGCTTGGGCGGGCCACACCCAAGAACGCCAAATATGCTGCAAAAGACCAGGTCACTGCCGAGGACGTGGGGAAGAACATTGAGTAGGCACGAGGTTTCCAATTGTAATCTACGACACTGACAGGTGCAGATACCTGCATTTGCTCCTCCTCACCTCGGAGCGCGCATGGGCACAAGCAATGGCCATGAAGGCATCACACTCCGAAGACAACGCCGACAAGAACATATCCGGCTCTACGCGCCAGCACATCGTCTCTCGACTCCACAAGGCTGTCCAGACCGCGAAGCAGATCGTCCAGCTGGTTTCGGAAAGCAATGCCAGCGGCGCAACCGACCTTGATGTTCTTGAAGCAAAGGCTTACCGCTACGCGTTGGCGGGTGTCGAGGAGTTTGAAAAACAAGCCGAGGGCATCAAAGCCAGCAGTGCCTCGCCTCAGCGCTGGAACATGTGTCTGACCAATTTCTCCGCCGCAAGAGTCATCTATAGCTCGTTGTTCAAGGCCACGAAGAAGGATCTGTTCAAGGAAGTGCTTGCTGGCACGACCGATCCTAGCATTCGCTATGCCGCATACCAGAGCCGCATCCCAAGGACTGTGGGCGTGCCCTCGATCGCAAGGAAGTTCTTCCCCAAGGACGAAGCGGAGCTGGTGACCGCCATCAAATCAGTCGACTCGGCAGCCCTAGACGAAGAGGACGAAGCGTCATCTCGTGAGTTTACTCTGCCCGCTAAACTGAAATGTCTAACATGATACAGATTCCCAGATAACCTGGCGAGGCCGAACAGCCAACATTGTGGATGCTGCCATTGGACAGGCCCTCGTATCTGTTGACGCTGCCTCTGCCGTGCTCGATCAGTCCTCCGGCGCCAGTGCTTCGTCCAAAGACCGTGCCAACGCTTATGACGAAATCTTGATCGCGAGCCAAGATACCGTCGATGCAACGCGACGAGCCATTGAAGAGCTTGAGAAGGAAGGTGTCGATGAGGGCGATGCACGCATGCAAGATTTACGTGTAACGAACCTCGCTGTAAACTATGACCTGATCTCGTGGAGAGTGGGTAGGAACAGGGTGCTCATCGGGGCAGACGATGGACTCACTTTTCCTCCCAATCCTCCGCAGAAGCCGCGGCGGCCACGCAAAGACGGCAAAGAGTGGACAGAACGAGAGGAGCCAACGGGCCGTAAACTGGCGCGGTTACGCGAGCGCATTGCCTTGTACGATGCTATCCTGCAAAGCATAGACTCGGTCAAGGACCTGAGGGGTGCTGCTCGCGACACTGGCTTTGTCTCCGAGCTTGACGGCCAACGCGCTTACTTCCAGGCGCTGAAGTGCCTAAATTTATCTCACGCATATGCGTTTCTGTCAACACCGAAGGAGGCCTTGGCACTTTGCAACCGAGCACTGTCCCTGTCGTCGCAGGCTACATCTGCTCCGCGGTCATCAGCATCAGCATCCTCGGGGGCCCCTAAGCTAGAGGTGACGGGGCAACAGTCACAGAACCTCAAGCAAAGCCTTGAAAATCTCACTTCGCACTACCGAGGCGTTGTGGCATTGTCTCAACTGTTTGCCAACTCAGAAACCGCCTCAAAATCTGGTCTGACAAATGCTGCACCTGTTGTTGAGCGGTTGAACGAATACCCTACGTCTGGGTCGGTGGACCTCAAAAATATGGTAACATGGCCCCCAAAGCTCAAGCCTGTGCCAGTCAAGCCCCTCTTCCTGGACGTTGCGTGGAACTACGTCGAGTACCCTGGGCGGGCGCCAGCACAGCAAGAAGCGGAGCCCGCAAAGGCACAGGTGGAGGAGACGAAGCCGGAAAGACCGGCAGCAAAGAAGGGATGGTTCTCTTTTGGTAGGTAAAATGGGAGCAGGGATATCGCGCACCATTGCAGGAATCGGGAAGTCCTGGCCAATGTTTACTCAAATAGACAGACGATGATCTGGGGTAGCTCACAGCCGTGCAACGGTCAAAGCCAATCTGCGTAGTGAAACCGCCCGAAGTCAATGCCTGTCGTGGTTTGCGCTACGGCGTCGTCTTTGATTATTGCTTGCACTCTTTTCGCGACAGTCGCAGATTGCACACAGGATGGTCGTGATTGGCCTAAGAGCAAGCGTGCTCAGCTGCATGCTCCATATGTTTGCTCGAGGCCGCTGTGGGGCTAGCGCCAGGGGTAAACGTCTAGTAAGCGCCGCATCAGACGTGAACCACACGCGCCTCGCGGGATGGGCGTTGGAAACCAAACAAAGACAGCCGTTCGTCATGAACCCTGCCGTAGATACAATAGCGTAGCTGGCGTAGCTGGCGGAGCCGTTGGTACTTGGGAGCCAGACGCCATGTTTCAGTGCGCCGTGTGCTCAGTCTGCGGCAGTGTGAGCTCTCACAGCAGTGAAGACGTGTGGAAGACGGAGCACAGGGCAAGATGCGTGCAACCAAAGTAAAACCGTCAAGCTCAAAACAGACTTGAGGGCGCTTCGGGGAGCTTTGAGGTCATGCAGGTCATCTAATTAGACCAATTTAAGGCTGCGCGATAGTGCTATCAGTATCTGCACCCCTAGCATGCGGATAAGGGGGGGACGCGCAGAGAATGTACCCATGTATCTCTAGGCTCGCCGCTCAGCTGTGCCTGTTCTCCAGACTGACACACTCTTTTTGACCTCTTTTGCAACTACAGTCGTTCTGTATCGTCACTCTTTACCGTCGTTCTTTAATACCACCACACTCTTTGAAGAATTCCCTTTGCGTGCACGCATCCTCTGGCCCGTAGCTTGAGAGTGTGTCCGTCCGTTATACAGAACCCCTCCACTAATACGAACCACTTCGAGGAGCGCAACGCGTTTCTCGATCCTAATACCAATCACGGCTTCCGCGCTGGCTACCTCCATCCTTCCCAGGCCCCAGGCCATCGACTGTTTTCGCAGACCGTCGATTCTGCAGGTCTTTGACCTGCCCGCCCTCAAGACGCCTCCCGCCATAATTGAAGACAAGCAGTTGCCGTCCATCGGCCACGACCGATCACGGCCGTCGTCGAGCTCTACCGTGGCCTCATACACACAGCAAAGGCATGGCAGTCATTCGTCGATCCAGCTCCCAGCTCTGTCCACGCTCGCGTCGATAGCGTCCAACAGCCCCGCAGCACACAACACGAGCAACGAGAGCAATGTTAATACAAAGAGGGACACGCCCGAGCGCAAGATGCCGTCGCCGCCAAGGTATGTTGTCGACCTTGTGCCGAGCTGCCCGAGAAAGCTGTTTGAGAGAAGGCAGCTGCGGTCCTGGCTGTTGTACCCAGCCGTAGCTTCCTTATCTTGATGCTTGGCACGGTGCACCTCAACTTTTCGTCTTGCACCACCACTAACCCGCATGGATAGCAAACCCTCCAATGGCCTCAGCATGACCTATGCCACTGCTGCACCCGCGACTGCTGGCGGACACCCTGGCGCTCCGGTACGTTTACAGTTGTAGCATCTCGAGTGGACGTCTCGTCAACCGCGTCGGGTCTCCAATTTTTGCTCTTATCTAATCGATAGCATGCTTAATCTTCGAAACCAGTCGCTGACGTGCATCTAGCCTGTCTGCCAGAACTGCACAACGAGCACTACGCCCCTCTGGAGGCGCGATGAGTCGGGCTCTGTTCTCTGCAACGCCTGCGGCCTCTTCTTGAAGCTGCATGGCCGGCCGCGCCCCATCTCGCTCAAGACCGATGTCATCAAAAGCCGTAACCGCGTCAAGACTGGCGGGCCCGGTGCGCGCAAGAAGGTAGGCAGATCGTATCAAGTACCGACCCTTTCACTGACTCTGTTGCTAGGCTGGTGAAACAAATGGCCTCCCTGCTGCACACCCAGATGCCGACGGCCAACTAGGCCTGGCTCAACACCGCCGGGCCTCGGGCAAGATCTCATCAGGTCTCTCCGACCGCTCTCAGTCTCCTATCTCGCGTACCGGCACACCCAACTTCCTGCACCCTGCCAACATTGCTCCACAGCACATGTTCGAGCAAGCGCTGAATGGAGACCCCTTCCATTCGCCCTCGCTCAGTGCATTTGGCCACCGCGCTCATTCGCCCGCCAACTCTTCCGTGAACGGCTCGCATCTCGAAGCGCCTTTGCCATATGACTCGCTGGCCGCCCAGAACACTGCACTCAAGACACGAGTGTCTGAGATGGAGCTCATCAACGACCTATTTAGGAACCGCGTCGCTGAGCTCGAAACCAGCGAGAACGCCGCGCGCGAAACGGAGAAGCAACTACGGGCAGAGCTCGACGAGGTCAAGCAACGAGAGTCTAATCTCAAGCGTCGTCTTGATGAGCTCGAAGATGAGAGCCCACGGCATAAGAAGCCACGGTTCAGCGACATCAGCGATCTCGTCGACGATACTCGTGCTGGCTCACCCATTAATGCCATGGTGGACTGAGCCCTGAAGACCTTGGTTACTGGGAGCTATGCTTCCCCATAATGACTGCTCCATGTTCACTATTTCCTTACTAGCTGGCCCTGTCTCCGGAGTCGGTATAATTCCCTGTCTACCGATCCGTCTAATGCTGCCCGCGCTCACCAACGAGAGCTATGCGTCGACGCTCAAGCTCTATCCTAGGTCATCGCGACCACTTAATGTCTGAATATCACTTCTCTACTCGCCATGTGCGAGCTCTGTATCGTAATACTCTTTGGTTCTTATACCATGTCCGAATGATGCGGATGGCGAACGGCGGACAACGTGGCAGGGTTTATGGTTATGGTTATCAAAAGTATTGTCATTTGGTATGGGACGATAGTTTCCAATGGGATACGAAGTACAGCAGTTCTTTTGCGCACGTGAAGTCATCCAATCTCATTGCCAACTGTGCCCAGGCTTTACAGACTAAAATCTCACCAATGCTGACCCTTTACCCGGCTGGAAGCACTTACGATGAGGCCGCCTCACACTACCTGATCAGGTCCGCTCTTGAACTACAGAATTTTGGCAGCCGTCAAGACATCGTATCTCTCGAGGCTTCTACATAGACATGTAACACCATGGGCCAACAGCCCTCCCTCCCCAAACCAGGCACAAAGCTTCGCATCATCGGCGCTGGGCTCCCTCGAACCGGGACGTCGTCTTTCACCCAAGCCCTCTCCATCCTCCTCGATGGCCCCGCGTACCATGGCGGCACACAATGCACGCTCGGCCCCGAGCATGAGATCCGCTCCTGGATCTCAGTCCTCAGTGCCTGGCCCCCCAAAACCCCATCTGACAGCTCTTCAATCCGCTCCACTCTACGCCAACGTCTGGATGGCTACGTCGCCGTCACCGACTCCCCCTGCAACGGACTCGTGCCCGAACTCCTCGACCTCTATCCTGATGCGCTTGTTATTTGTACAGTGCGCGATCCTGATGCGTGGGTGAAGAGTATGGACACTGTGGCTAATGCTGCTACATTGTCTTTCTTGCGCGTTATCTTATTTTGGATACCCACGATGCGTTATTTCCCGGACTATATAGATGTGTTGAGAAGGCAGTGGGTTACGCTGTATGGGCGCCCGGAGCCGGCGACGAAGCACCATTGGGAGGAGCATGTGATGTATTTGGAGAGAGTGGTGCCGAAAGAGAGACTGGTTTGGTTTGATGTTAGAGAGGGATGGGAGCCGCTCTGTAAGGTGTTGGGGAAGGATGTGCCGGATAGGGAGTTTCCGAGGATTAATGATGGCAAGGCGATCGAGGACATGGCGAAACGGATGATGTTGAAGGGCCTGATGCGGTGGGGCGTTGTATTGGGGAGTGCTGGGGTTGCAGTACTAGGGTGGTGGTGGGTGAGGTGAGCACAACATTTTCGAGAGCATTGAGCTCCTAATGTATTAGCTAGAAAATATGAGATGTGAACTTGATTGAGCGCGTGAAGGAGATGAGAAAAAAATCAACGATGTAATTTATGAGGCATAAGGCTGGTTTCCACACGTCCTTTGGTTTTGTAACAACAATGATACTTGGACATTTTCGTACCTGAAGTATAGAACTCTTGAATTACTCTTATGATAATACTCAGAGTCTATCACTACAACTTAATCGTTACGAAGATTGAACGATGACGGTGGGTGTTATCTGAGCTCCTAATGGTTGGCATTGCACCGGTCGATGGGAGCTCAGTGCGACAGATTGTGGACGCCCACCGTGAGCGGATGCACCACCACCACGCTTGCAACTTGTGCATTGATGAAAGATACCCCAGATAGTATGATCGAGTGCAGAATCTTCATGTTGATCGATAAGATAGTTGGCTTGGTGATTGAAGCCGTTCGGAGCAATTTGGAGGCTAGCCCGATTTGCTACGCCAAGCAGGAGGCCAAAGCTCGGAGCTGTTAACCCTCAGAAAAACCTCTTCTCCTCCATCCTCCCCCAACCACTGCCATCCATTGCACCCCCAATTCATCCTCAACTCATCTCCACTCCGACTGTCAACACCGTCAGAATGGTTGCCATCGCTCGCTCCTTCGGCGCCGCCCGCGTGGCCGCCCGCGGTTTCTCCAACGCTGGTACGTTTCCGCGCGCTCGCAGCAGATGCACCTGCCATCTCGGCAATTGCACCCATTGAGCTCCATCCATCCCCAAACGCAGCCATTGACTCTCATCTCGCAGCCCGCCAGCCCACCCAGAACAGCCTCGTTGCTGCCCGCTCCGCTTTCCGCAACAACGCCGCCCGCAACATCATCCAGAAGCGTGGCATCGTCGCTGAGTCGACCGCCGCCGCCATGGTCGCTGCCGCCAAGATCCAGGGTGCCGGTCTCGCTACCATTGGTCTCGCCGGTGCCGGTGTCGGTATCGGTACGGTTTTCGGTGGTCTCATCCAGGGTGTCGCCCGCAACCCTTCCCTCAGGGGTCAGCTCTTCCAGTACGCCGTTCTCGGTTTCGCCTTCGCTGAGGCCACTGGTCTGTTCGCGCTCATGATGTCCTTCTTGCTCCTCTACGTTGCGTAGATGTGTGCATGTCGATTCTCGGATACCTCGGGGTCTTTGGCACGGGGCCGCAGGGAGGAAAATTTGCGGATGGGTGTGTGCATACGGACGACTACATCTTTTCCTACCTTAGTGGCCGGTCAGATTGTGTAAAACATGTACTTTAGACGAGCAATCTGAAGAGCAAGCTACCACTTCCTTCAATTCCCGGGGTACAGTGTGGAGACTCCTTCTGGGAGCTGTGACGCGTGTGGTTGGGTGATGAAGAGCTCAATAGACCCAATTGACCTCTGCAAGCCACTTCCGAAGCTCCTTCAGATGACTACACTGCGCTACGTGATGCAAATGCCATGCTCGAGCTCTGGCTGGACGGAATTTGGCCAGCTTTCAAATGCCAAGCTTTTCCCTCGACCTCAGCTCAGTCGTTTCATCGTGTCAAAGTCTTCTACATACCACCCGACGCGTTTAGCTGTTTCCCTGCATCTCGATGAAACTTTTATTGCTATGCCCCGGTCCAAGCGCCCCATAGCAATGGCGATGCCTCGAAGTGGGCCGTACGATAGCTATGCTGCGTAGCTGTCAACAACACCGCAAGCGCGTATCGTAGCTCCTCCAACGTCACAATGGCCGCTAGTAAGTTGCGTACTGACACTTAATGACTGTGTGAAGGTCCATTCAATTGTTGAGCACAAGAGTGGGTGTACCCAGTGTTGGCGATGTGTTTTGTTGCTACTACCTGATCCTGCTAAATACCAGGCAATTAAGTCGTCAACAACTCCTCTACGTGTAAGTTCCCCACCAACTCTTGCCTCCGTGACTGACATTCATCGAGGCTAGTGAGTATGTATCGACCTGTATGCGAAGCACGACCAAGACAAACCGCCTCAGCTATCGACCTTCCGTCGCTCGAGCCTCCCGCCTGTAATCCCACCGAATACTCTCTTTCGACATACTGTGTGCACACATGATGCGAGTTGAACACTAGGACGTATAGGCAGCATGCATATTGCTTGGGCGTGATCAAACAGCTCATGGCATGACCAATATCTCTACGGTAACGAGGCAACGTTACATGGAGGGGGGAGGCCTACTAGACAATACACTTCATCGTGGTTGTAGTGAAACATGTGTCAGAACATATGTCACCATAGACATGGATATATGCCTACAACATTCGGATCACATTCGAAACCGACATTTCCATGCTGTTCCCTGTACACCGCGAAGCTATGTTCGAGTCTGGTCCGCCCAAGAGTATCCCGTGGCTTCAGAGCAGAGTATGAAGAACGGAATGCATTAAGCAGTCTTTGCTACCATACCTGATCGTTAATCTTGATGCATTGTGGCGGCTCAGTTCTTCACTGCGGCCTTTTGCTGAGGTGGTACACTAGCGATAAGCACGACTTTCGAGTCCACAGAACCACAAAATATTGCTACCATATTGTTTTCACGAATGTGGCCAAAGTGAATACTTCGCATATGAATTGTCGTAAACTCTGACTTCCCTTGTCCTTCTTGCAATCATACAACTTGGTCCCATAAAGAAAGAAAGCACGCCGCCCACAACAACAAGATCTGCAACATGCGCCTCACAACCCTCATCACCACCCTAGCCCTCTCCATTGCCGTCTTCGCAGCATCGATTTCGTCTCCTGTTCTACTCCCTATCGCCATCTCCTTACTTCCACTCTAAATGCTGATTCAAACCCTCCCAGCCAAACAACAACCACAAGTAAATCTAAATGTTGACAGGAACGTCGTGCTCGAGAAGATGCGCGATGCTATGTGCAAAACAACTGTCGGGGACCTAGAGGTCGCCATGCCGACTAAGATGACGAGCAAAGAGAGGAGGAAGTTGGAGACTTTGTTGAAGCAGATGCTGGAGGAGATGTTTGAGGACGCGGAGGGTGAGAAAGCTGAGTTGCAGGGTCGTGACTAAAGGCAGAAGCCGGTTGGACGAGAATCCCGTTAAAAGTGAGGGGCCAGACTACCACGTGGGCGCTCTCGCCACAGCAGTAAAGGTAGCCATTTGATGCTTGCATATCCAGAGCTCTGTACACAGTCCTGGCTTGCTGTCTAGCTAGCTCGCTCATCTTTCTAATCCTCTCTTCCCGCACGGGGTCGTCAGTAGTCGTTGTTTGCGGTTGGAAGGTACACGTATTTACTACAGTGTCCGAGAAAGAGAGTTTGTAGGCACAGTGCCACGAGTAAGGCAACTGCTCTTCTGGTGTCCAGATCCAGACAGTCCCATCGTAGGATGCAGAGGCAATCTGTGGATATCCAGACGCTGATGGAGCCAAGTCGATAAATTGAGCAGAACAGACTACGTTTGTGTGACCGCTAAGACATGCAAGTTCAGCTCCTGTGTCGGTGTTGAATAGTCGAACCATATTGTCTGTACAGGCACCAAGTAGTTCTTCAGTACCGTCAATACCCTTCCTGAGCTGGAACTGCGTGATAGAAGCAAGGCCTTCCAGACTGCGGACCAAGAGCCCTGAATGTCTATCCCAGATTCGGATGCTTCTGTCTCCAGAGGATGTGTATATGTAATCGTTAGACAACTTTGCAGCAAGAACAGCCATGCTATGTCCATGTAGAGTGTGGCGAAGCTGCAACCCGCCTGACTCAAAGCGATCTGCGGCTTGTAGCTCCCAAACCTTTACGTTGCGGTCTCTCGAAGTAGAAACAAGAGTCATCGTGTCAATAGCAAGACACAGGACCGTGTCATTGTGGGCCGGCTCAACCTGGACTCGTTTGCCATCAGACAGTCGCCATATCACAATGTGTCCTTTGCTAGTCCCACCAAATACAAGGCCCAACTCCTCTGATATCTCAACAGACTTGATAGCACCTTCTGGGAAACTGCTCAGAGGGGGCAAGGCGAGGCTGCTATTGCTTTTGAACCAGACACGGACAAGACGGTCTGCGCTGCCGCTAACGACATAGTTGGCTGAAACGCGTAAGGCTAAGACAGGTGCGGTGTGCGTATGGCCAAGCTTGTTGCTGGCTGGCAGGAAGGCAGCATGCGCAGACATAATTCTGGACTTGGGGTTCCAACTGTGAAGTGCCGGAGCTAGGTAGGGTGAGATTGCCTAACAAGTATTATAAGGCGCAGCGGCTAGGAAATATTGCGTACGCCGCAATCATGCCTCGGCGCGTGCGTCGGCGTCTGAGAATAGCACCACACGCCGTAGGAGTACCGCTGACGTAAATACTGGTATCATTTACCATTGACATGCTATTTTTGGCGAGAACAAAGCTATTTCGGCCAAGTGTGAGAAAGTGGAGTTGCAGGGTCGTGCTTGAAGGCGGAAGCTGGTGCGATAGGGAACTTCGGAAGGTCGTGGATCGTTGCGAGTTGGGAGTGAAGTGAACTGGATCAGATCAAGTGGTGATGAGCTGTGATATAGCTCTGGACCTTTTTCCGTGGGCAGCGAATAGTTCCCCGATGGCAGATTGTGGACCATACTTCAGACTCGCAATTTCTCTTGCGGATTTGACCCTGTAGCTCTCAGGATAACCACCCGAATACAAGTCCCATGAACAGAGATGCAAATTGATCTCATGATGTCCGAGGAGTAATTCCACAGCTTCGGTGTTGTTGATGAGTACTGCGACGTATAGTGCAGTCATACCTCCCTCAAAAATTCGTTCATTGACACAAGCGGCAGGCTGTTGCAATAAATAATTTAGGGCTCGGTTACTGATAGATGCAGTGCACACCGCACAGCAAAGAGCAGCAGTTGCATCATCGCCCATGATGATCTTTGCGAAGACTTGCGTTCGTGTCAACAGACCCACGACTTCTGAGACACCATCGTGGGCAGCACGGAACAATAGACCGTTGAAGTCTTTTGCATGTTGAAAGTCCTCGTGATGAGTGGGTTCCTTCAATAGTTCAGGAAGGTCTGAGGATCTCAGTGGAGGTAGCTGAACCTCTGGGACTGATTTTGGTAGCTTGTCAGCTTTTGCGTACCGGAGCAGAGACTGAACTATCGGCCAATATCCACTAAAGACTGCTGACTGCAAAGCAGTACGTCCCAGTATGTTCCTAATGTCAAGTCGGCTTTCGGATGTGCCAAGATAAGTTTCGCAATGTCCATCTTGTTTTCTTGTACGGCTAGATGTAGTGGCGTAGATTTAAATACGGTTTCAACATTCACGTTGACTCTGTCATCTCTCAGAGATAGCTGTACTACGTCTAGAGAACCCTCCTCAACGGCAATATGGATAGGTGCATAAGAGAGGTAATGATCTTCGGTGTTGTTGGGATCTAGTTCATCCGAAGCCATCAACACTTCAAGGACACCTACATGACCTACCTTGGTAGCATGATGGATTGGTGCCATTCCACTGTTATAGCGGCTATTGATGTTTGTGTTCGTTGACGATAAAAGCCAGTGGACTGAATTGACATGGCTATATTTGATAGCCCGGTGCAGCATTCTGAGACCCTGTTTCTCACAAATCATCTCGTGATCAAGGTGTTCTGCGAAAATATTGGCCACCTCTTCATTTCCTTTGCTCAATACAGTTTCGAAGGTTGATAGAGAGAGCATCTTCGTATCCATGGCGCTCATCTTATTTTTAAGCATGTATGTCATTGTTGGAATGTCTCCACCTAGTATTCCTTCTTGAAATGGCGTTCTGCTTTTCTTGTTCAATGTTTTGATGTCTGCGCCTAACTGGAACAGATACTCAACGATACCAAGCTGGCCAGCTCTTGCTGCACAATGGAGTGCGGTAGAACCATCGTCACTGATCGCATTTAGATTTGCTCCTGCTCGCAACGCTGTTTGAAGAAGTGGAAGATTTCCAAATGCTGCTGCTTGCATAAGAAGGAAGCGTGTATCCGGGACTAGATCATATTCTGATATTGCCAATTTCAAGGCGGAGGCATTGGATGGCTGATTGTTCTTGTCCCTCTTCGTTCCAACTTCGTGCGCGGAGAAAGTGACTCCATGCATGTTCGAAACGTGCGGCTTGAGGTTATCCTTCCGCGTTGCCTGCCAGCTGCAGCGTCAGTCATGACAGTAAATCACAATTGTTTCGGATTTTGGTTCACCAACCTGGAAGCTGCATCCCTTCATAGTACAATTGAATCTCCTTTGCCCGACTAGGTGGCGAGCACGCTGATGACGGTTGAGATCAAGTCTCAGTGCGAAACCTCGCTCGCACTTGCCACATTGAAACGGTCTCGAGTGTGTTTTTAGATGCTGACTTTCGTCGCGCAGAGCAGCGCGTCAGTATATGCACACATAAAAACTCGCTAAGTGTGCTTGTTTGTAACTCACTTGTATTTGCTGCGTGTGTCATATACTTTCAAACACTCCATGCACCGGTGACTTTCTACGGGAGTCATTGTCTTTGTGTTTTTGGAAATGTAAGTACGCACTCGAGCTATGCTAGTCATGACCTGCGGATTGCCATTTATTGTAGTGAGTTATCACAGGCCGGGCTAGCGACAATGTGGCTTGTGCGCTCGTGCAGGAAAGGGCACACCCTGTAAAGGAGAGCCTACCACTCGCAGATCATGCTCTCTAGGATAGTCACTTTCACTACGTTGTTGAGGTATAATCAGTTCCACATTCCACCAAGTTTCGCCTAGGCCTCACTCTTCGCAACCTTTAGCACCACCATCAACATCATACTTGCGGGCAACATCTTTCTGTGTCGGAAACCCTCTGAATCGAGCAAAGCAGATTTTCCAATCGACATCAATAGCACACGCAGTATCAAAAATAACTTTTTTCGACCACACGACCACACGACCACACGACCACACGACCACACGACCACACGACCACACGACCACACGACCACACGACACGATGTCTTCGAAACACCTTTCCAACGAGGTCGATCGCCAAATATCACCTATTGCGAAGCGCCGAACCAAGAACTTGACGTGAGTTTTTTTTTTTAACTCGATGCAGTTATGCCTCTTCGCGAGTAGGAACCAGTACCCGGACCGGGACCTCAGCTTTGGACACAACAACGCATGACGCATGCCCGCCCAATCATTCACCAGCTGTGCCGCTCGGCCTACCAAAGGGCTGCTACCTTACGCAAACCGACAATCCCTACACTGGGGCCGATGGCTTCACCGTACCTGGATACCATGATTCGAACAATAGTAGCCACCCGAACGAGCTCGTGGATCCTGTTGGTGATTCTTTTCTTTACCCTGGCCCGCAGTATATCGTTGGTACTGATCTAACCCGAGAATTCGCTGAAGACGCTCAACTTCTTCTCGGCCCTTGTGCGAATAACGACATCTACGAGGAGATCATTGCTAAAGAGCTTTCCCTTGGGACTGTGGCCTATGATGATAGTCATCTCACAATTCAAAACCACACTTACGATACCACCGTTGAAGGTGGCCACGGGTCTTCCGTGCCCTGCTCAGAAAATCCTGGCTCGACCTCCATGATTGGCTTTCAATTTACCTCACCCATGGGTCTGGTTACACCGGCAGTGCAAGCATCACTTCAGCCTTCCGCCCAAACTGCTCCAGTCTGCCCTCATGGTTGTCGTGGCACATTCGGCCGTCCCGGTGAGTATCGCCGCCACATGGGGAAGCACGCCAACCCCACTTTCTTCTGCACACAGCGCGGCTGTTTGAAGTCCTTCTACAGGAAGGACAAGTTGAAAGATCACCTCAGGCAGGGACATGGTATCGTTTAACCCCGAAGGACTGGTGGAGCGGCGATGATTGGCGCTACGACCGTGGCTTCCACCACTGGTGATCAGCTGTGAGCAGAGCTCATGCATGATTGCATTGGCTGTTACTTTTTCAATGCCGTCCAGGTTGTCGTGTGTTTCTCTTTTTCGTGTCTTGTAGAACGACTGTCATTACCAATTGCCGTTGCCATATCCTTCCTCGTCGCAGTCTTTACCTACACTTGGTGTACACTGGCGTTGTGGAATCTTGACGTTGGTCGCTCCTTACTGTACTCCAAATAGTATAGCTAGCTATCACAATCGTTCATCTCCTAGAACTTTCGCCGTGTTTCGAGGACGATGTCAAGTTCTAACCACTTAGACTGGCTAGAGCCTAATGACCCAGACTGTCATGCACAATCCATCCTGTAAATCCATCATCCAACCCATCTTGATGTGACAATCAAGAGCCGCATGTCAACCATACCAGTGCAATAACGATTGCTTGCGCGATGATCGACCCGCAACTGCCAGTCCCGGTAGCCTGCATGGAAGTCATGTCGCACACATCCAGCCTGCTGCAAGCCATGCCAGCTCATCGCTGCAGTCAGCAATGCACATCGAGCGTGCATCAACGCATCGTACGCCTCGTCATTTGAGTATCTTAGTTATTGTGATTGGTCGCCTGTGCCCTTTGCGGCGCAAAAGGCGACTCAACTAGGCTAAGCTCATATGCAATCGTCCTTCGTTTCTGCAGTGTTCATTGGTCGCTTGTGCCCGTCATGCAAAACGAATGCACTTGTCAGTATCAAATTTGATTGGACTTTGGCTCTGTCTGTACAGTAATGCGGCGTTGCCACAAATTTTGGCCATGGGTCTATTTTGTTGATTGGCGAGCAAGCAAGACCTGATATTCTCCCGATGCAATAGCGAGACTATCGACAGTGTGCGTTTCGTGTATCCTAAGCATAGCAAGCATTTGACTGTATATATTTACAAGCGCCTGCAGGTTAAATGAGCGACGTTCTAGCCTTCAGGTATGATATTGCCGCATATTGTTGTATTTCATGCTCTGTACCAGCGTATCTATTAAGATTTTGCTCGCAAGGCCACAACATGCTCAATGCAAGGCAGGCCTTACCCCACAATCTTTTTCGACGTCCGATATCATTCTTCATGACTTTCTGCATCACAACCCAAATATAAAGGCCTCTAAGTGTATACAGTCTCTATGCTTTTGGCTTCGTCTAAGGTCTACTTCAAGTATGCTTCAGGCTGTGTTATGTGGTGATGGAGTATTAGCCCTTCTCGTTACGGGTAGAAAGGGGTATCATCATCTCAAGCGCCGTGTGTAAGAAGTAGATCAGCCCTACGGTCGTATCCTTTCTTCCTGGCTCTTTAGAGTGCGGCCAACCTCGACGGCCCATCCCCAGAGCGAGAGTCTACATCGATGTCTTCGTGCCGAAGAAATACCTTGGCCACTTCTATCTGACTCAACGCAGCTGCTAGCTCAAGAGGAAAGGAAGTTCCCCAGTATCCCCTAAGGATTATTCCGTTGTCCTTGTGATCGGAGAGAACTTGAACAAGGTCGCAAACTCCCATGCGCAAAGGCTAAGTGCAATGTCCCAACGTCCACTCAGAACAGAATACTGTAGTGTTGTTTACTTTTCCTAGTCAAGCGAATTCGGTTTTGTCTGAGGATGGTCGAGTTGATCATGTACAACTCCAGACCTACTGTGTTCTGCAGCCATATGCCACGGTGTACGGCCACGCGACGCTCTGCAATTGACGTCGAATTCGTCTGGGCTGAAGGAAAATTGTGTAACGCTTGCATGACCTCCGCGCACGAATAAATGCAATGGTGTCTGTGCGGCATAGTCCGCAAGCTATGCTTTGAAAGCAATTGCACGAGTTCCATATGTCACTTCGTGGCTGCTCGATGCAGGGTTGTAAAATGGCCAGCTACTTTCTCTTCATGGACCCATGGTACTTGAAGCTTGTTCGGCAGGAAAAGCATTTGGAGTCCATTATGTGTTAATCGTTGACTTTGTGATCGGTATCAGCTTTTTGTGTTGCTAATAATACGCGTACCATGGAGACTTGCCCCTGCTCTGCTGCAGCATCAAGTATCTTGTATATTAAGAAAGGGTCAGCAATCTCACTGATACGTGCATATACTAGACACATTTTAATGATTTCAATTAACAGAAGGGAAAGGTACGTGAACCATGCCTCGTCGTGTATCTCAATAGCTGCATATTGATCGATTACAGTGATCTCCATGTGGCAAGGCTATGTTTAGCCACTTTGCGGGAAAGTCCACACTACGATTCTATAGGCACGCTGTTTGATACTGAATTGTACCCTGGGGAGATATGATAGGTGATCTGCGCCCCTTCACCACCACCAATGCTGATTCGTCAAATGCGCCCTTTGCCGTACCTGCAGACGAGTACGAAGACGGACAGCACATGTCACGCAACACTCTTGAAGCGATGGGAATAGATCATGCCCCCGTATCATGACCTAACCAGTATATCCTATGTGATAGGCTACCTACGCCCCTTCGTATCGACGGTGGCCCTGATTGGTCGGGTGCGCCCTTTGGTGTATGAATAGCTGGGCTGTGCATCTGGATGTCGATCTTCTGCAGAGTCGATTGTATGCAAGTTGAAAGGAGTTAGGGGAGGGTGGGAAGAGTATTGACGAAAGGAGGTGTAGCAGAGGGATCAGATGCAGAACGGGCTAGGCTAGGGCACGTGACCTACACGTTCACCACTGCTGCTTGTCGAGTTCATGGTGCGCATCAACAAAGCAAGAAATGAGATTCTATGCAGTACTTGATCGTAGTCGTCACGATTCATCGAGTCATAACCCTCAAGAAAAAAAACACGACACCTCAAAATGCACCTCTTCAACCCAGTACAAGCTCTTGAAACACTTCACGCCTCCTCGCGAGCGCTATGACAATCTGAACCAGAACCAAAAGCTCCAACAAAAGTTTCCTCAAAGCACAGGCATGAAAACCTCCTCCAACCACTCCTTCACCTTATCCATGCCCCGTTCTATGTCCTCACCCCACATTTCCAAAACAAATTCCCCAAATAATCTCAGCACATTCTCTTCTGTGCCATCCAGTACTAGCTTATCGATGTCTCCGTCAGTCCTCAACCACCTCTCCAACGCATCTCCATCAACATGCTTGAATCTCGGCGCAGCAAGCCCGCGTTCCTTCTGCCTTGGATCTACATCAAGGGCGCGAATCTTCTCGTCCTGATTGCCTTCCGCGCCATTCATGAGTACATCAGCGATGCCCCCACTGCCACGCAGGGAGTTGATTGGCGTATCTCGATATCTTGGATCACGCTTCTCTTTCTCTTCGACGAGGTTCTGTACAAGGCGGAGCATATGACGCGCAGGCTTGGATAGGATGGAGAAAGTGTACATAGTGCCGTCTGAACAAGCGCCGATAATGTCATCGTTGAGTACACCGGTGGGAGCTATTGAGGATGCGGCGGGTCGGCGCCAAGGAGGGCGAATGTCGCCTTGTTGGAGGCGAACCACGGTGTGGGGAAGGCAGGCTTCGAATATGGTTGGAGCGGCATTCTTGCGGACAGTGACGGGGGCGTGATAGAGAGCGGCAATGGAAGCGCTCTTCTTGTCATTGACGAGAACGATGGTGTCGTTTTGTGGAGTGGCAGAATTTGTGGTATCGGCAACGTCGAGAATAAGATGGGTCGAGCAGTTGCGTTCGCGGCTGTCGGTGAATACTCTTGTGAACTCATACTTGCCCGCATTCTCGTGGATCTGATAGCAGAGGTGCGAGTGCTGCAGTGTCGAAACATAAGTTACTCCAGCTCTAACAGTGATATGAATAGCAGGTGATGGCAAGTCTATAGACGCCCGCTTCTTCAGGCTATGTGCTTTTAGCGATGATTGCGCACGGAAGGATTGTAGCAGACTTACAGCCCAGCTTCTGAGTCGAACACGTCGAATGTCAGAGTCTTGCCAATGGCGCTGACAGATGCATTATTGTTCCAAATAGCGGTGCAGTAGACCGGATAATCGAAAGTCGACTCCTTCTTCAGCTCCAATCTTGCACTGGACTCGCTTTTGCCGACATTGAAAATGAGGCGTCTTCCTGATTCTTTACCGTTGTGACCTGGTACACCAGTTCCGACGATAATGAGAGTATACCTTTTATCACGATGGTCGGTGAAAGGCCATTCAGCAATCGAATAGACTCTCTCGCCATGCTTCAGCTCATACTGGGCACTAACAAGTCTGCTCGTGTAATCTCTTCCATCTTCTTGCTTTACTTCTGCCTCATCATAGGTTTTTTGATCATGAACATCAAGGAGTTTGATGGCCGAATGAAGAATTCGGTACCCATCGGGAGGAGCTCTCTCTTCCTTGGCTTCCATTGTGGCTACTACCAGCTTGCGTATTGGCCTCAGATATAAAATGTTGGTAGGTTTAGCACCGGTTGGCAGCTTTCGAGGCACCGCCGATCTGTCTGTTTGATGTAAACTTTCCAATTCATGACCCATCCAGCTGATATCGTGGGAGAGTTGTGTACAGTGGAACTCATCTCCAGCCACAGCGAACAAGTATCCTCCTAGGTCACGACCGCCTGTGTTGTTTCCCTTGACATGTGGAACCTGGTACATCGCTGTCAGAGAAGACTGGAGATAACCAGGTCTTGCCCGATTAGTGAGCCACACAGAATCGATGGCTAGCAGGGAAGGGCTACTAGGTGAACAACGAGCTCGACAAAAGTCGGGTCCACATGATACAAATGCTGTCGACACATCCGTGGCACTAGCGGAGATATGCACAGACGTGGTGCCCATTTTCACCACGCTCCACGAGAATGAGGTGGTAACTGTCCTGTCAGTAATGTATAATAACACAAAGAGCTTGATACACACCTGGTTGATACAGAGAAATCATGGAGCTGAGCAGGTATCCACTTCGCGTGGCACATACCAGAACAGATTTGCCTTCCGCAAACATCAAGACAGCGCCGTCTATGACCATGCGAGTATTGTCGATCCCAACGTTATGTAAAGTGTCTTCTATCATAGCGTGAAGCTTGCCATGATCATCCACTCTGAACAAATAGGTGCTGAGGCCAAAAGTGCTCACAAAGACGCATATTATCCCCTGTATCTCGAGAAGCTCCACACATGTTGGGTCTTGGTCTAAATGCAACCTTGCGTCGCTTGAGTCATCTCTTACGAAGCTTCCATCGGAAGAGACTCGTAATATCTCAAGGTATGAGTTGCCGGACTCTCGAAAGGCGATGGCAATGAAGGGAAGTCCTGGTTTGCAAGCAGCCAGTAGCAGCGGGTTGGTAAAGACGATAGAAACACTGCGACATAGACCAGGTCGACGTAGTGACCGTATCTCATCTCGAGTGATTTGCACCGCAAAGTTCTCAGACCATGCGCATGCGGTGATGGTCTCGATATCGCGCATGATGCCATCCTCGCAGTGCTCGTCTTCATTGGTCAACTGCTCGACTTTCCACATCCCGTCCTCCCACGCTCCTGAAGATTGACCCCGGTTGTCGCATTGCGTCCGAAGAATTCTTATGAGGAGAGTCTCTGGTGGCATCGTAATGACCAAGGTTGCGTAGTGTTGTCTTGCCGACCTTCCCTCAAGTTCGGTGACCTGAGTACCTGAGTCAACTACCCACATGCCTGTACATCCATTCATGCCACCGAAAGAATAATCTACAATCGATTGTAACCCCATGCGCAAATCTGATACCTCGCCATGAGGGCTTGAGCCATTGGCTACGAATATAGAAGACCGACTACGCTCGGGAAGCATCGACAGTCCCGGAAGGCGAGCAACTGATAGGTCCGTTAAAGGCGTCCAATTCGAGATAGATTCGATATAGGAGAGCTGGTTTGTATCGGGATCAGGTATCGAAGTCGCATACTCTGCTGGCCAAGATCCCAGTTTGCAAAGGCGGCCATCGTTGCCAGCTCCTCCTGCAATCAAGACATCTGGATATGATTGGGAGAACTCCGAGTTGTCAACACTGAGACATGCGAAAGCGGTATCGATCCTATATGGCCAGTCGCCAGCTACATCCGTTTCAAGGCCATTGACTTGGCCCCCTTCCACGTACATGATCCGACCGTCTTCTCGCGCGACGTAGAAAGCTTCTTTTGGAAAATCCGGATTCCGCGGAGTCTTGTCCCATCCTACCCAGCGCGGTCTATACTTGCTGTCACCGGGCATAATCGAAGGGAGGACATGAGAGTGTATAGCATGTGGGTAACATCGAGGTGTACCAGAAAGTACGTCTTTGTAGACGGAAATGTGCGAATCGAAGACGAGGAGAAAGTCTGACGTGCGGCTCATAGGTATCAGCAAAGCAGGGTTTTGTTCATCTGGCAACATGAGCACGAGCAAATACTTGAACAAAGCTTGCCCACCTACGAAGGTCCACTGCTACACGCTCTGTTCGGATCGCAACAGCGTTGAGATCCTCTCTGCAATCCCAGTCGAAGCATGTGATTTTGGTCTTCCCTCGTATGACGACGACGAACAGGAGGACGACGTGATAGTCGTCCATGCCCGCCCCCGAGGACAAGAACTCCATGTGCATGACGCGACCTTCGAGCTGAAATATGCGCTCATCTTCTATGGGTGTCGTCTCGCGTCCATTTTGTATCTCGTCGCGCCATCTGTCCATGGACTTGGTTTTGTACAAGATGAAGCGCCCCTCTTGCGCAGCTACCGCCATGGCTCGTCTTCTGGGGTCTATGGCAAGAAATGCACCGAACCGATCGAATTGCGAAGCCCCAGCAGGGAGCCGAATGGTCCTCTGCCGGAATATCACGACACCAGTGCGACTTTGATATGCCCATAAGAACATGAGAGTTCTGCTTGAAAGGGTAAGTACGACAACCTCGGGAGGTATGACAGATGTGTCTTCTCCAGTCATTGATCTTCTTGTTCTGTGCAGCCCGGGCTTCTGGGGCAAAGGACTAGCCACACGCATAGGGATTTCACGAGGGTCACCGAAAACCCTGGCTGCTAGGATGCGTCCTTTGAAGTCAGACTTGGTTGCGACGTGGCGCAAGCGTCCGTATTCATGAATCTCTTTGAGATGAAGCACATCTTCGCCAATGAGTACGATGTCGTTGAGGTCTTTGTGCCGTATGTTGGCGGGATGAACGGAATTGAAGAGTGGACTTGCGAACAGTGTTCTCGATAAGATGCCAAGTTCGGGCACCTGGGTCGAGGGTCTGGCGGCAGCTGGCGGGGGGTCACCGTCAGACTCCCGATCATGGGCCATGAACTGGTAGGCATCGACCGGCCTGGACACCCACTCATTGTCGACTAGATAGGACGTCTGGACCTGGTGGTTCATGTCGAAACTGGGGTTATAATAAGATGTAGAGCTTACGAGGGGATCCCAGGAGGAGCTATGATGGCGCTAAGGGAAAACCAAACGGTATCCCGTAGGGTGTGCAAAGGCACACTACCACTGGCTCAAACCAGCTCGGGGAGAGAGAGCAGCACGCAGCAAAAGAAGCAATGCAACATGTTGTTGCCTGGGCGAGCAGGCGTAGCTTGTTGGGCGGGTCTGACGCCAGAGGAGAAAAACGGCGTAGTATTGTGAGGGGCAACTGCCGCAGAGCGAGCAGCGTGTACAGCAGCCGCACAGGGGACTGGATTGGCTGGCGAGGGCAAAAGGATGAAAGGCGTGCACGAATGAAGGGCACAGCAGCCGGGATGCCCTGACCAGAGGGCTGCAAGACAGGGCGGTAGCGTGCGCAGCAGCAGCAATACGAAGCCGGCGCTGTGGTGAGCAGTTATGTTATCTTGACAGTGAGCAGTCCAGGCGGCGGAGGGGCGACGCTGTGGCTTGACGAAAGGTGCGATCTTGGTGCGTCGACACGCACGATGCACGATCTGCGATCAGATGAGATGGTAGTGGCCGATGGCCGTGTGGGTGGAGCACCGTGTGGTTGGTGAGGCCTGCGTGCAATGAGAGTGCGCAGCAAGCGGCCTAGCTTGGGCGGGAACGGCACGGGATGCCGCAACGTCGTGCTGCCGTCCGGGCCTGCAGGTGTCCAGAATCCAGATGTCTACATACAAGCACGCTGTCGCACGTGCCTACGTGCCAATCGGGCGCAGTGAGTGAGTGATTGTGATGGTAGCTGGGAGCATGCCGACGCAGACATTCACGACAGTCTGGCGCCAAGCACCTCGGCTGCCACGGAGAGGACATCATCGCGTGTCCCTCGCGTCATGCTGGTACTACACACGCTATGTAGAGAGCAGCAAACAACCATCATCCACGCCACATCGTCGTCGTCGCCGTCGTGACTACGTTCCCACCCTCCTGCTCGAGATGCGGCTGTGGCCATGGCATCCACCAACCCCTCCCGCTCCGTGTCCCGTTCAGTAAGCTCCACCAGCCTGCCACGGCGCCGCAGCTCACCCATCATCGACCTCTCGCCCGCCGACAAGGCCAAAGAGGCGCTGATAGCGGCTGCATGTCGGGATCGTGATCTGCCCGCCCTGGTCCACCTCGCAACCACCTCTTCCGGGCTGCTCACCGACAGTCTCCGACGCACCGCCTGTATGCTGCTGCCAGTGCCAATGCAACATATTGTGGTCACGGCTGACCATTGCAGGGCCCCTTCTACTGGGATGCGCTGAAGAAGATGCAAGCACGACACCATGGGAGAAGCTGCCTCCCCACAAGGACGAGCACCAGGTCAGCCTCGATGTCAACCGCGCCTTCGTCTACTACCCCAAGAATGGTGGGCATCCCCATCCTCGTCTGTTGCCATGCTTGTTAACAGCTTGCAGAGTCAGACAAGCAACTCGATCGCCGGAAGGAGCAGCTGTCCGAGGTCATACTCGACGTTCTCCGCCGACACCCAAGCTTGTGCTACTTCCAGGGCTACCACGACATCGTCCAGGTCTTCCTGCTTGTCCTTGGGCCCCACGAAGCACCCCCAGCCATCGCCCGCCTGAGCCTCCTCCGCATTCGGGACTTCATGCTGTCCACGCTCGACCCAGCCATATCCCAGCTGCAGCTGCTGCTACCCATCTTCCGCGCCGCCGACCCTGAGCTGTACCACCACATGCCCAAAAGCCAGCCCTCGTTCGCCATAGCCGGCACCATAACCTTGTTTGCCCATATCGTCCAGCCCTACAAGGACATCACGAGGCTGTTTGACTTCTTTCTGGCCCACGATGCCGTCATGCCCGTGTACCTCTTCGCTGCTGTCGTACTGTCCAAGCGCGACGAGTTGCTAGAGATTGACCACGAAGACGAAGACATTCTATATGTCATGCTAGGAAAGCTACCCCAGCCATTTGACGTCGAGTTCCACATCGCTCGCACACTTGAATTGTACGAGCGGCTGCCACCTGCGTCGCTGGGCAGCTGGGAATGGTGGAACGTATCATCCTCGAGTGTCCTCAAATCATCTGCCACTACGGCCGATCTGCATCGCCTGACGCTGCAAGATGGCGAGTCCTTGCTGGTGCAACAAGAGAAGGAAGTGCGCAGGCGACAAGCATTGATGAAAGCGCGACAGAACGTGTTGTATCTGCGAAAACGCATCTGGCTCTATCGGAGATACGGCTACGTCAGTCTTGCCGTCCTCGTTGGAGCATACGCCTATTGGCTCGGGCGGAACAATGCAAGCGCTGCTCGTCTTCCATTATTCGGCACCCTCGGCGATCTTGTCAGAGGATTTGTTGGCACTACGGCGTCATCTGATTGACATGTGTCACGAGAAGCATCAAAAGTTATTCTACATTTAGACAAAATAGCATGGCGTCTGGCGCAGTATATTCTCAGACATGTCTGCAACCTGTACTACAATCAAGTATCGTATCTACGCTTTCAATTTCGATTGGTAATCAGAGCTCTTAACCCAAACCTACCAGGAGGCGAGACCTCTTCGTGTCCTTCACATTATATCGAAGTATCCAGAGCTACTTGTTGCAACGACATGTCGACTCCTCAACAGACGATGCCCACTTCATCTCTCTACCCTCTACTAGCTTGACGTCTTGCCCGGCACCACCGTAGACAGGTCGGGCTCGAGCTTCCCACCGTGCGGCATCTTGAAGTTACAGCGATCACACGCCTTGCACTACACAGTCGTCAGCCCACGCGCCCCACACATCTCGCCTAAGTACTTACATCGCTCTTCTCGCACATGCCCTCCTTGCACTTCGCAATCGCAGCGGCATCGTCCCACTTGTCCTTCTCACTATTAGTATCCCCAGATCACAAACTAGCCAAGCTCACTTACGCCAATGCAGTACAGATAGTCCATGGCCTCACAGCGGCTCTTACATGTCGGCTTCTGCCCACCAAACTGCGGGAAGCCACCGCACATCAATGGCTGATCCATTTCAGGGCGGCAGTAACCTGGACCAAAGCACTGAAGAGGATTCTTCTCCCATTGGCCGTCCTCTTCGCACGTGAAAAGGAAGCGACGGTCCTTGTCGCATGCCAGATTGCCCGGCATGCATTGGGCGCGGCGAGGAAAGTTCGGGAGATCGATGAACGCACCCCGAGCAAGGTTGGCAGCCGGAGGATCCATAGTTTCACCCTCACAGTGAGCCTCGCCTGGACCATCAACTTTGCAAGCGCCAGGTGTCTGGCACTTCTTGTTGATCTGCCACTTGTGCTTGTCATTACACTTCCACAGGCCGTAGAAGTTCGCGTCGCAGACGAAGTCGCCCGGAGAGCAGGGAGGGTCTTCAATCTTGGGGATGGTCGCGCGGAAAGCGATCGCAGAGCGTGGTGGCCTACGAGGAGTACTGCGTGTGTCGGCCAAGGAGCGATCGATGCACGAGGGACTGCATGATTTGCCCTGGCAGTTATCCATGCAAATCTCGTCGGAGGTACAGATGCGTCCGTCGCTCCAGATACCGGCAGGGCTACAGTCTTGAATCGTCTGTCCATTGCAGCGGCGGAGATGACCTTGACACTTCTCCTCGACCTTGTCAGGATCGACGGTACAGCCGATACCCAGCTTGAAGAGATCGCCAGTCTGGCAGCGCTCAGTCTCGCTGCACTGCTGCATATTCTTCCAGCGACCTTCTTCGCCGCAAGTCTGGATAGCAGAGCCGCCCTTGTTGTCGCTACAGCGGTGGGCATCGAACTCGGAACACTGCTGCTTGTCGCTCTCAAGCAACGGGTGACAGTCGCCACCGTCAGCGACTCCGTCTTGGGCAAAGCAATACGCGGTCTTGGAACAGTGCTTGACAATTTCCAAGTAGCCACGCTCGGCACAGATGAGGAGATGGTTCTCAGTGCAGCGGTGCGTGTTGGCGATGGAGCACTGCCCATCGTTGTCGTTCATAGGGTGACAGTCACCGCTGTCCTCGTAGTCCTTCTGCGCAAAGCAGAAAGCGGTCGCGCTGCATGTCTTGGTAGTCTCCCAGACACCATTGTCGACACACTTTTGGAGACTGTTGTCGTTGCAGCGGTGCGTGCCAATGGTGCACGCATCCTTGTCGGGAACTGGGAAGATTTGGCCCAGAGTGAGAGGGACAGCCGCTATAAGCAGCGGAACATACTGGAGGAACCGCATTGTCACGGTGTGCTTGGCGCTTGTTGTTTTTATATTCGGAATGGAAGAGGTAGGTGGAGAGACTAGGGTTGAGTGAACGAATGGATGGGTGAGCAGAACGATTGAGAGAAGCGGGTCGGAAGGTATATATATGCGCACGGGCAACAGAGTGAAAGAGGCGGTATGTTATAAGATATACTCAGAAAGCATAGACCCTAGCTAGCAACAAGCAAACGGTATGTAGCCAATCATACCATAATCCACTGGAAACCTATCCCGAGTTTTCAACAACCTCGTTTTTGCCAGCTTATGGGTGAGAGTGAATGGTCCCTCGACTCACTCCCGCTACTCGCGATCTACCTCGATATATGAAGCTATAGCATCTCCCACCTTGTCTTGATGTCGCAAAATTACCTTCAGTGAAGCACTCCATCAACACTGTTCAAAGTTCCGCGTTCTACCAAGGAATTGATCCAAAATGCTCGACCTCATAGCTCTACTCGTCCTTTTCTCCCTCTTCGCTATCCCAGTATCATCAACAACACCCGAGCCTGTCCAAGCAGTCAAAGTTGTCAAAGTCGTCCAAATCACGACTACGACCTCGCGACTCCTAGATAACTGCAATCCAAAATGCCATATTGCGAAGCAATTCTTTGATGGGGTTCGTCAGACTCCTTTCCCTACGACTATTTCTATCAAGCGACGAGTAGAGGAGAGAAGAGCACAGCAAAACAGAATGCAGGAAGATTTATAGGCTGACTTTCTCGATAGGAAATCAATCCACATCTTCTTTGGGTCTACGAAAATGTGTCAAGGGACATGATGATTGGGATCATGTGTAAGCGGGAGATGTGTGCTGGGTGTGGGTTCTGTGGGGAGGGGAGGCTCGCAATTGAGGCTTCGTGATGGGGAACTGGGAGGCGGAAGGGAGGGATGAACATGTGCTGAGCGTGATATGATGGAGATGAGGCTGGGAGCGTAATATGAGGGAGATGACACTGGAAGCAGAGGGAGGGAACTGACGATTCAACTCCACGCGCAAAAGAGAGCTCGGAAAGGGAAGAGAAGATATTCAATGAATGTGCTGTTGCCATAGGCACATGTATTCGAGTTGGTAGTCGTTTCGGCAAAGTGTCCAGAAAGCTTCATCAAGCCATGTGAACAGCCCATTACATCCCTTCCAAACACCATAAACGCCATACATCAATCATCATAGTCTCCACATGACGTCTGCTCACGGACCCTGCACCTTCTTCTCTACTCCACTCCCATAGCCCGCATTATTCTTCGTCTCCTCGGCCAGCTTGACACTATATATATGCTTATAATCCTCCTCGCTCCAACTTTGCTGCCTCGCCAACGCTCCCAGGCTCAGTCCCCGCGACCGTGACTTCTTGACCGAATCGCCCTGAGCAGCACCCACGTGACCATAGTTCAATGGCACCACGCCTTGGCCTGGAGGTGGGAACGCTGATGTCGGCGAAGCTACACCACCGTTGCTGTTGTCGGAAACAGTGTCGGTTGACATGCTAGACGAGACGGACGATTGCTGGGCTCGAAGTAGGGCGTTCTCGTAGTTGTAGGAACTTGCGCGTGGGATGCCTGGGCGGCGGTAGGCCCTTTGAGCTTCGGTGAGGGAAGGGTCGGGGGCTGCCGAGTCGGTTTGCTGCGTGGCGTTGAGGGCAAAGGCTTCTTCGGCTTCGGAGCGGGTGCCTGGCGTCAAGCCTGAGGGCGTGGCTATGCCGAAGTCACCGTCGCTGGGTGGGAGGAGGGAGGACTGAGTGGCCATGGTGGCGGTTGTGGTTGAGCTTGAGATGTGTTAGCTTGGTTGCTAAGACATGGTGGTGCTGACGGACTTGGTGAATTGGAGATTTGTGTCTTGCAGTCCACAATGTTGTTGATATGTCTTCCTATAGCCCAACATGTCAGTACACCAAGTAATAGTGCCGACCCTGTCCCAAACTCACTAGTCACGCCAGTCAAAAGTCTCAAATCTGAGACTCTAATACAGAATTGAGTAAGCTTTACGTTGTCCACTCCCTTTCTATACTCGCTCGCTAAGCCGAGTGGCATGCGTTCATAGCTTGGCGGGCGTGACGTCGGAGTGCTGATCCCTGCCCAGTGTGAATCCAGGGTCCAGATTGCGGGGGCGCCATACCACATGCAGTACGCGCGGCGACACTCGCATCGTCGATTTGTTCGATCGAGACAGCATGCATGCTCGCGCTCGACATCGCCCGTTCACTGTGCTAAGGATATGGCTGTTTGAGAGGCATTGGTGCGGCTTATAGCGCAGAGTTAGTGAATAGAGGGCGACGCAGGGGTGAGGCAGATGTGCTCGAAAAGGCTAATTAGTTTAATGGTATATGTTGATGCTTGAGCAGCTTCTTGATTCGGTCATCAGAATTGGGACAGTCATGATGATGTGTTCGATTTAAACAATGTACGAGGGGCGAGGCTGTTCGCGAGCGATATGCAGCGCCGTGATGAGCCTCGTCGTCTGCATGCAGCTCGATGACAGAGCATCGTACCATCAAAGTGGTGGTGCACCTTTGACCGATGCTGGCCTCAGTGAGATGCGGTGCTTGATGGAGTTGGGCGCCTGTGTGACGGCAGAATGGTAACTTGCGGTTACAAGGCACACGGTGCAGATCATTGCCATAATATCTCGCCTACTGACACAGACCCGCACCTCTGGCGAACGCTCATTCAATCGCACTAGTGTTAGCATGAACTGTCACCAAGGCTAAATTTTGATTAAAAGTCGAAAAATTAATCCACTGATCAATGCATGGGTAGTGGATTTTCAAATGTGAAGAGGAATCTCGAAAAGAGGGGAACAGGCGAAAGAAATCCCCAAGGTATGATCAAAGCACTCCTGAATGTTCCTCCAATTGCTTCATGCTATATAGGGTATTTCTCCAATAACAGAAGTTGTGACTTAAACCTGGAACCCGCCGGTCGAACAGTTGAGTCCTGTGTCCAGTTGCCGATGTTTTGAATAGTATGAGATTGTGGTGGAACCTCCACAATGAATGAAGTTCTATGCCCGTAATGAGTCGCAGATATAGGTGTGAAGGCTGTATGTTGTCGCAAAGGAGAAGTAATGAAAAGCATGGAACCGGGCTTTGTCGCAAGATAAGGAGGTGTATACTTTTAGACACGTGAAAAAATATTAGAATGATAGTTGCCGTAAAAATTGTGGGGTTGGTGGCCAAATTTCTAGTCCAAGTTGTCGAGCTGGAATAATTCACAGGGTGTTGTCGGTATGTCTGATCAGCATTAGGAATTGGTTGAAGTACTGAATGTCGCCTATGGCGATGTTACCTTTCAGTCGTCGAGTTCGTCATCCACCTCGACGTCTTCTTGGACTTCGGCATCGTCTTGATCGTCGCTGTCGTATTGAATCTCAATGTTGTCTCCGACTTCAACAACGATCCGTCCATGACGGAGATGTAACAGACGCTTCCTCAGGTCGGCAACGACCCGTTCCACTTTGTCGCCGAGGTTCTTGCGCTTGCCACCAGCGACTTCAATACGGAAGTGGCTGATGTCACTCATGTCGGGATTATGTCTCCACCTCCTCTGGTGCCGATTGAAGATGTAGGTCTCAATGCTCTGTCGACTCTGAACCAGCTCCTTGCCCTTCCTGCCGTGAACAAGGCATGACGCGATCGATGGCCGTCAACGGAATTGGACCGCACGAAAGCCACTAGTTGTTGTGGTTCGTGCATGCTCGAACGACAAGATCTGATACCCGCTGCTCATCCACAGAGACATACATGTCAGCACCAGATTCGTAGAAATGTTGCGGCGTGATGGCAAAGCCATCTGCTGGCCTGGCGGTGTCACGAATCCAGACAGCAATGTGAACTCTGCTCTTGTTGGCGTCGCTGGTCACCATTGTCAAAGAATTCTCCACGTATAGAGTCTCAACCAGCTGTTCATCGCTGTGTAACGTTGCTGGAACTAGACCGGCCGTGTTGATCTCTGCTATATACACACGGTGACCAACAAGACGGCTTCGGTTGTACTGGGTACTCGCGCGCTTCTTGGCAACTGCTATGGAATGTTAGTAGTGCAACGAACGGCTCTTTTGACATACTGGCCGTAATCGCTTGTCGTCGAAACGAAAGGTGACGGATCTTTCTTCTTCAGAGTGACGAGCTGACGTTCCATTTGATATCTGTTCATGTCGTGTATCAGGTCGAAGTCACCGACATTCTGGAAAGCATTCTCCTCATGCAGCTTGAGGTGCGGCACATCACGATGCTTGGTGAGACAATCAGGAGTGACGAACTGACTCAACGTCCCGGAACCTTCGTAAGCAGTTCGGTACAACTTCCTAGGAAGCAAGCTGCCCTGTGCCCGCATGCGCTCTGCTTGCTCATTGAAGGTACTGTCAAGTGTAAGTGCCGCGAACATGCTGTGACTAAAACGATCTTACATCTTAATGTCTCGGGTAAGTTCACACGTGACATGCGTATCGCCAGGCTTGAGATGCTGTGGAGGATCCTGCTGCGTGCCTGGAGTTTTAGCGACCTTGGTCTTCTTCCAGACAGATTCCTCCCCTTCCTTGCGTCGCCAATAAGCAGAGTCTGCAGGAGGAGTCTCTTGCTGGACTGGTGAATTTTCAAGCTGATCTACAGTAGGTGTAGAAATAGATGAAGATGAAGACATTGTATGAGGTATTGGTATTAGAGTCGTGTTGTAGATTGTTGAATCTTGCATCGACTTAGAAAAGTGTTGTAGAGATCAGTGTAGGACGCAATGTCAGAACGGGGTGTGAGGACTCTTATTATGTACCCAAGGATATAAGTTTGATCCTCCATCATAGTGAGAGAGCTTATTCGAATACGCGGATAGAGGCAGTATATCCATTCGAATGTGATTGGCGAATTTGCGAAGGTCAGTGAGAGTATTCAGCCCACACAGAATGGGCAGAGTATGCTCATCAAGTAAGATTGATATAGCGATATCATGAGCTCCTGACCCAAAGTATGAAATATAACGATGATTGCCGGGGCACGATACTTGTGCAGGATGTCGAAGATAGCAATGCATTTGGGCATTGAGCAGATAGCTACCTAAGTACAGCCATATTTACGATCCGGAATGATCGCTGTTGAATAGCACATGGAAATGGGAACATGAGCTTGATACTTTACATTTCTGATTCTATGATAACATACATGGAGTGATCTGTCGCCGTAGAAAGGGTAGGCGATCCGTGATGCCAAGCGATGCGCAGCTGTGATTGGCTGTCGCATTCCACGCATTGGAACACCATCACTTCATGACAAGTAGCGTTCCGCCATACACAGCCCCCCACAACTTCAGGGTAACAATGGACCCGAGCCTGGAGCAGGCCATTCTGAGCAAATATAACCTCACCACACTCTGGCCTACACGATGGCCCGACGAGAAGAATGACGAGTCGGACTCGGACGGGGAAGCCCCCACAACTACAGCAACAGCGCGACCTGTTCGGCGGTCACGGTCGCGGTACTCGGTGCTAGAAGATAGGTCGAGGTTCTCGCGTCAGGTCCTAGGCGCCGAAAGAACAAAGGATGGCAAGGAGAATCTGGTGCAGAAGGACGAGCAGGACCCGTTGGGCATGTACCCGAGTGTAGTGCAGGTGTTGCGGACAAGGAATGTCCAGGTAGAGGAGGATATCAAGCTTCGTATGCGCAATTATCACTCCTGTGCACGTGTGATGTCTAACCTTCAGTATAGGCAACCGCTTCCTCCTGAGCTCCACCACCTTCTCCCCCCAGCTGTTCCTCTCGCAGGTTCACAGCGATGCATCGACCGACATGCTGCTCGCCGGCCTCGAGTTCCTCTCCAACTCCATCGAAAAGAAGTCAGCCTCCCTCAAGGTGCTGGTCGAGTCCAACTTCGAGCGCTTCGTGGGCGCCAAAGCCACCATTGACCGCGTCTACACCGAGATGAGGGAGCAGGGCAAGGAGGCCGAGTCGCCTGGTCGTGTACAGCACACACGAGGCGCCAGTCGATCCAGCTTCTCCAGTAGGAAGATGAGCGACTCGCTTGCGCCTGGCATGATCAAGCCTGTACCAACAGAGAAGAGGAAGAATGCGCTCATCAAGGAGAGCGAGTACGGTGTGCATGGCATCAAGGTCCCGCTGACTGAGGTCGCGGTCAAGGCTGAAGAAGTGTGGGGGCCCGCTCTGAATGGACGCGAGAAAGAGGAGACACTCAAGGCTATACAGGAGGCTGTAGACCAGCATCGCGGCCTGTTCGAGATTGCATCGACCCTACAAGATGCAATACGCCGCCGGGACCATGAGACCATCATCGAAGAATACAAGCGCGCGCGCAAGTATGCTGAAGAAGCACGAGCCATAGCCGAGCATGCAAGTGCTGCCAGGTCACCTTTGCCTGACGCCAAACTGCACCAAGTCATTGTTACCGCACGCATGTGGGCTGAAGTTGAGCGCCTTGTAGAATCATTCAAGAGAGACTCGTGGAAGCGACTGGCGAACACTCACTTTGCCAAAGTACAGTCCGGAACCGACGAGACCAAATCCGACCAGTACATGAGCATCATCTCCATTATGCTCGAGTTGGGTGTAGAAGACAACCCAATCTGGATTTGGCTGCTCTCGCGCTACGACCATCTCAAGTCACGTCTCAACACCACCTGCGAACGTTCAAGAGTCGAGTTGGAAGTCCTTCGTCGACATCTGGCCAACGGGGAGAAACCAAGCCTCAGCCAACAGCAGAAGCATCTCCGAGCAGTCCCAACGAGCAGTAATGTTACCGCTGAGCCATCTAAGCTGGACACTCCAAAGATCATCGAGTTCTGGGAGCACGTGCACGCTTCCATGAATACACTGCTCTCGAACAGGGGCGGCCTGGTCGGAGAGCTAATCGAGTACTGGGACATCGTTCAATCATTCATGTCGGGGCGTGCGCAAAGAAACCTGCCCACAGGTTATCAAAGTCAGTCATCAGTACATCACAGACTTACCGACGACAACAAGGCCGAACTCGAGAAGGGTGCCGCCGAGCTCACCAACATCATTCGCGAGCACCTGATGTCGTTCTTCTCAGATCCACCCATTGAGGATGTGTCATTACTCTTCTCACCTCTACCAGCATCTCCCACGCCCACCACACCGCGAACTCCTCTCAGCGCAGCTTTGAGTCCGACTTCCGGATCGCGATTTCGCTTTGACCCTAACAATGTCCCACCCCCCTCACCCAGCCGTGGTGAGAGTTGGGAAAAGTACGCCTTCTGGCCTCCTCATGCCAATGCACTTTCGGGATCCCACTACTTGTCTAAAATGCTTGTCTTGATTGGTACTGCCACCAACGAGCTCGCTTCACTTCGTCTTACTGAGACCGAGGCTGCGTCTCGCCTCGAAGAGCCACTTCGTATGCTTCTGGGTGGTGTACGCGAGCGTTGCGTGCAGGCTGTATGTGCGGCTTGGAATACGGATGCCGAGAAGCTAAAGATTCTCGAGGACTGGACTCGCAATCCCGACCGCAAAGACACGACTAATCTACCACAGCGATTCATGGCGGTGCAGAGCTTCTTGTTGAACAATTTGCAGAAGATCCTTTATGTCGAGGCGTCGAGCAAGACAACCGTGGATGTTGTGGTACCACCAAGCAACAAGCTGTTACAGATGGTGAGAAGCCAATTTGTCACGAGCTTGTACCGGACCTTGAGCGGAATGGTCGAATGTGCTGAGAAGGGAAGGAGGGCCATTGGTGAAGACGTTGATGTGAGAGGGGATGACATCACTGTAGATGCGCGCGAAATGGAGGCCGAAGGGTGGGACAAGGTCGACGCGAACAACAAGGTATGCTTTCGTCAATGTGGCCCCATCTGGATTATGCTAACGTCTATAGTCTGTCCGCCTGCTCTTAACCCTGTCCAACATGGCTGCCTTCCAAAGTGACATCACCCCGCAACTGCTATCACTGTTCGAGACTTTGTTCAGCGTCCAACTCACTGATGAGTCGAACCGCATCCGTGACGTACTCTCGCAGCTAGATGCGCAGCTCTTTGTATCGTACACTAAACCGCACTCCACCAGAATCAACACCACTATCGAAAACGGCGTCTTCAGCCCAGTCTGGGCACCGAAGCCTCCTCCTGGCAAGGGCGTGGCAGACCGAGATCCAAGCCCATTCGTCTTCACAGTATTACTGGATCTGGTCATCGTACATACCGAAGCATCAACCACATCTTACCCCCTCACACCTCGTATCCTGCGCGCTCTCTTCGAAGCCACCACGCAATCTCTTATCAACACTTTCCGCTCTGATCAGCTGGCTACGATTTCCCTGCCACAACTTATGCAGGCTACCCTTGACGTCGAGTTCATGGCGCAGACACTGGCAAGCTACACCACCGAAGCCGCATCGCAGGTGCAGACGGACATATACCAGGTGCTTGATGCGAAGACGGACAACGCTGCGCGCGTGAGGTTGCAGGATGAGTTGGGTAGTTTGAGAAGCACGCTTAAGCGGCTAAGAGAAGGCACCAAGGTGCAATTTGCGTGCTTTAGGCGGGTGAAGAGAGCACCTGTTGACGAAGAGGGTCGAGGTAGAAGATAGCGTGGGGCGATTCATTAGGTTTATAGACACGATTGGATGAAAGATTGTGAATTCATATTCCCTGATGCGACTCCTGCATACAATCCATGGATTTATGAGGTATGGAAGGCGATCGATCACGGCCCGAATACTCGTTGTGACAACATCCAATTATCCGACGAGGTGCATTCACGTTGTACACATGTCTCGCTTACACGGCCAATGATGCATGTGGCGCATCGAGGCTCGACATGAAAGCCACTTGTGTAACTTACCGTCCAAGTAGTCAAGGCCGATCTACACAAGGAGAGGATGATCGCGTAGATCCCGCGACGCCTACCTTCCAAAAGTGGACAACGGCGATTGAAGAAGGGGCTATGAAGACTTGGCGATTTCGCATTGCTCGTTCGGAGAATCAACGGATTCGTATAATAAAGCCCTAAACTCGTTGTCTGTGGCACCAGGCATCAAACCACCATTTTTACCCATTGTATGATCTTTGACTTTCGACATGTATCTTCCACGCCTACTCATCGTGACAGCAATTACAACCACATTCGCATCTCCCCTCCTGCCCCGACAATGTAACGGCCCTAACGTCAATGCCGCTACGGTATCCCTCATCAAAGAATTCGAAGGCTTCGTTCCCTCTCCCGCACCAGACCCAATCGGCCTTCCGACCGTGGGCTACGGACACTTGTGCCAAAAAAGCGAATGTGCAGAAGTGCCGTATTCGTTCCCGTTGAGTGAAGCAACCGCATCACAGCTGCTCAGTAGTGACCTCAAGGTGTGTATCCATCTATTTGAGAATGAGTAGTACTAAGTAATGCATAATGATCAGGCACCGCAACAGACCATAACCCTCCGCACCTCATCTGCCGTCATCCTAAATGCAAACCAATACGGCGCCCTCGTATCCTGGACATTCAACGTCGGCCCAACAAACGTACAATCGTCCACGCTTCTCAAGCGCCTCAACGCAGGCGAAGATGCCAATACAGTCATCGCAGAGGAACTGCCAAAGTGGAATAAAGCCGGTGGACAAACATTGCCGGGCTTGGTGAGGCGACGGGCGGCGGAAGTGGAGTTGGCGCAGACGGCGAGTGGGGTCGGGGCATTGCCTGCTTGCTCTTGAGTGAGAGGTGAGGAAGTTGGGGGCCAAGAAAGGTCTGCATTAGATATATAGGTGTGATGGTATACAAATGGAAGTACTTCCAGCTTTTGAATCTCCACATAAATGACCAGCACATCATGCTGTATTGTACTGTGTTTGTATTATACAATGAGGGTATCTTGCGTACATGAAGAAGAATCAAAACAAAATCAATCTGCACGAAAAGAAAGGAGCAACCGTGTCTCATGTCAAAGCAGTGCCATTGAAGCTCGAAAGAACATTTGGGGCCAAAGCAATCTTGTACGTTGGAACGTGGTTTGATGGAGTTTGTCGCTTGGAGATTTTTCTGGTTTTTGCGGATGTGTTGCTTTTTGGTGTTCTTGTGGACTTTTGGTTCTGATTGTTAGGTGTGTCTGTTGCATCCGCGTCAGAGCTGAGTGCCGATGCATTTGCTGAAGAGGCGACACCATTTTCAGCTGGGTCGCGTGAGATTTGTTGCGGCGTAGGTGAGTCCTGAATCGTTGAGATACCATTCGTTTGCGTAAGCACATTCTTTCCCCGTTGTTGTGGAGTTGGCGTGTCGGGTGTTGAGGGCGGGCTGTCTTTCGATACTGCTGACGGAGTGCTGCCTTCGCCGGTCGTCCACTGCACGTCACCATTTGTTCTTGACTCCGGACTTCCTGTGCTAGACGCAGTCGAGACAAGCTCATCAGACGAACGCTTGGTCTGGGCAAAATGAGGTGACATGTTATGTGCATTTGCGAATCCAAGCCCTTCCATGTTCGCTGCTACCATCTCGCGTTGTCGTTGTACATTATCAGGCTCAGTGGCGGTTGATGAGGGGATGCTGAAGTCATCGTGTGCTTCAGGAATCGTGTCGCCGTGGACCGCAGTGGTCGGCCCTCTCCAGTCGGGATGCGGTATCCGCCCGATGATGTTCAGTCTCCCAGTGCCAGCTCTGGCCCACTCCCAGATCCCACGCTTTGTTGGTGTCTTCTGCAGCGCGTTGGCAGCCTCCTCATGCTCAGCACCATGTTCCTCCTTTGGAGTCGCAGCATCGTGCTCAGTTGGTGGGTGAGACGTGTCTTCTGAGCTTGGGAGGGGCTCTTCTGGGACTGGGTGTGACAGCGTCTTGGTCCCTGGTGCCATTTGACTGTGCTCCGGGGACGGTTTCTTGCGCTCTGGCGGCGTCACCCTCCTCCACTTCTCCCGGGCTTTGGAGGCGTCCAGATTGGGTGGTGGACTTGCCGTCGCCATGTCCGGTGAGGTACCAACTGTCGAGATTGCCGGACTTGTCAGGCGACGGCGAAGAGGACCGGCGCTGGTCCCGTCCTGGGGGCGAGCTTGGCGGGGAGGAGGCTGGCGAGGGGTCTTGGGAGGAGGCGGGTGGGGAAGGTGGTTCGGCTGGTCGGAGCTTGTGGAGGGGGTTGAGTTGGCGGATGGTGGGTCGCGGAGCACTGCTGGAGTCTTGGGTGCTGGTTAATGAGTGTTATTACGCGCCCAAGCAAGACGACTCAAGGACGGGCGTGTGAGGCGCGCTGGGGGTGGACTCACCATGCTTGGCCCTCCCCTTGCCCTTGATGTGGCAACTGGGGCCGTCCTGGTGGTCGTGGTACTCGCACGGGTTGCGAAGCTCGGTGGGGTCGTCGAAGAGCATGCCGCCAGTGCCGTGCCGGATGGCGTTGACAAGGTCGACGGCGAAGTCGGGGTTGTTGGCAAAGCAGCGGCGGTACGTCTCGACGTCGCGCTCACTGGCGGGATCCATGATCTGGCGGGCGGCGACGCGGGTCATGAGCTTGCGGAAGGGCGACGCGGGCGGGCTGGAGCGGTAGATGTCGTCAATCTCGTCGGCGTCGGGGACCAGCTCGGCGTGGTGGAGGCCCTTGCGGTACTGGTCCATGGCGACGTTCTTGAGCTGGGGCATGTCGAGGCGGTCGCACACGAGATACAGCTTGTGGCAGCTCACGGCGTAGTCGTACTGGTGTGCGGCGTCGGCCATGTCGGCCACGTCGTCGAGCTTGCCCTGGTACAGCCATTTGACGAGCAGCTCGAAGCCGGCGGGGTCGTGGGCGGGCAGCTCGAGCGTCTCCTTGCGCTTGGTCGTGGTGCCGTCGCCCTCGAGCTCCGCCTCGAGCCGCTCCGAGTGGTGGCACAGCAGGTTGCGGTGGAGGGCCCAGTGGCGCCTGGCCGCGCCGACGTAGACGTCAATCATGGGGCCGGAGAGCAGCCTGTCGCGTTGCAGCTTAGCTTTTGCACGCACATGGAGACGGTGCGAGTAGAGGCGATGCGCCAGCCCGGGCCGTACCGCGAGACATCGCGACGGCGCAGCACCCACCTCTTCCTCGTGCTCGACTGCCGCCGGGGGAGAGGCTAGAAAAGGGTCGTCTACGTACTCAGCAAACGTCGCGGCGGGTACATCGCCGATGCTGCCGGTCGCCATGCGCAATCGGGGCGCGTTGTAGGCAAAGTCACGATAGTACACGATGCGACTGTGCCACATGCGGCGCGGTGAGGGGGCTCATGTATGCTGTCCGGAGCGATGGTGTTGATGTTGGATGTTGGATGTTGGATGTTTGACGTGTTGATGGCTCCACCGCACCAAGGAATGGCGACGCGGGAATGAAGTGGTGGCTGGGGTGTAAGACTGCGGAGACATGACGTCGTCTGAACCGGGGTACTCCACCACCATCACAACCAACTTGATTCCCAACTTGTACACCAAAGCTGTAGGACGCAGTATTCGCTGCTGAAAAGAGGTCAAACTGTTGCGAGACACAGATAGTGCAATGCCGTCCTTGGACCGTGGAACCGTGGACCTTACTTGACGCCCCAGATCAGACTCACTACCAATATTCGACCTCATGGTATCGCTGCTACTCTCAAGTGCAGTATAGAAACATCTTGATGATTGTTGCTCTTCTGTTCCTTACCCTAAATTAATGATTTCCTTGTATTAGGGTCGTGGTTGATATCTTTCATATACCACACCTTGACCAGCGCTAAGACCGCCGCCGTGGACCCTCCGCCTCGTCGTTTGACAGCGCGCGTATCAAACCCACCTGCCCCACTCCTCTATGACTTGCCACTCACCTGCTGTGCCATGGCGTCGCCGTTTCCAGTGCCAATTCCCTATGCTTTGACTGACGCGCACCGCAGGAAGCGCATCATGCGAAAAGTCACAGTGAGACCCTCTAGGTCTTGTGCGCGCTGGCAACCTCCGGCGTTGGAGCAACCTTCTTCTACGACAATTGTTCTTCCTATCTTTGATAATCAACCCGAATTCGCACCTTCGTCCCAGTCGAGACGTGAGCACCAACAACTCCAAGTTTGCAGAATGACGGTTGCTCAAGCAAGGCCGTGGAAGAAGAAGAAACTACAACCGTCACAACAGAAGAGAAGACATCCGTCCTTGGCGCTAGGCTCACAGTCAGCGCCACGAACGACCTTGCGGCAAAGCATCATCGGGCCCGGCACGCGCCTGGGTGCTACAAAGTACGCACCCATCACCATCGACGACAGCGCAGAAGAGGTGGTCGATCGGGAAGAAGAGTCGCCAACACGCGTGGCTTTCTTCAGCAAAAGTTTTGTTCCATCTACTCCAAAACCGCAACGCACAAGCATATACGCTCCCTCTCCTTCGTCATCTGCGACTTCAGAAGATGACAGGTTCAGAGAGGCGAGTGTATACACCGGGTAAGTTGCTGCTCTTTGTCCTACCAGACGATGTTTGACCATCTCAGCAGTGTGAGAAGAAAGGCCGCGTTTGGCGCCCGGACTGCTCCACACTCACCTATGGCATATTCGGAAGCACACGAGTATCATTCTTGTCCGCCACACACGAGCGGGTTGTTTACGTCACCTCATCATTCTTCCACCACTGCACCGGTAGCACGGAAGAACATACCTGCCAACAAGAACCATCAAGCTATCACCCTGGCCGACATTACAGATGCTGGTACAAGAAAAGAGGTGGCTGATCTCATGGCTGTTGCACCGGCATTGCCCGTAAAGGATCTGCACAATCTCCTCGTTCAAAGCAAAGATAACGTACCAGCTACAAGAACACAGGCAATGGGAGCAATTTGGCCTCCATCTGCGAGGCCAGTCATCAGATCAGGGCGGAAAGAGGCTACAGGGCCACCTCAGAACACCAGATTAACGGGATACGACTACGACTGTGACGAGGTCATGATCAAGGTCGACCCCAACGAACCTTTTCTGGCATACGTGAGTTAATATGATATGATATGCTCCCAGCTTCTGCTACACTCACTAACATAAGGTTGTATCAAACAGGATACTGACTCGCCGCCTCCGGAAGGTACCTCACCTACAACAAAAGGCGGTGTCTTCAAGCAAGGCAGCAAAATGAAGTCAGGTACAAAGAAACCCAAGCAGTCCTCGAAGCATCGTCCCGACGATATAGTCAAGATGGCCGGACTTCCACGTAAACTTGGCAGGAAGGCTAGAGGAAACTCGCTCACGCGCTTCATCGATCCTGAAAACGTCGTACATCTTGATACCGAGTGTTCGTCTTCAGACGCAGACAGCTCCGCTCTGGTCGGTTCAAGTGACACAGATATGGAAGACGCCGAGGACAGTCTGCAGTATATGACAATCAATATGCAGCCCCGTTATGCTTACAACTCGAGGATTCTCGCGAGATCGAAAGCGAGGGGGAGGTGAAGGACAGCGAGAGCTGAGTTGCATTTACAATTTCACAGCGATTCTGTACAGATTCACAGAGAGTAACGTGTCGCGATACTTCATGGCAACATTTGTATATACATCGCTATGCTCATTGGCCATGTAATTGTTACACAGGCTGAATATGCGGGCCTCTCTGCGCGATCATTGCCTCATTGGTCTCGACGCATGAAAACGAGCTGTGGGCGTTTCTCTTCTTCCATCTTCATCACAGAATCTCATCGAGGCACAATCTAATTCCAATTTCGCTGATCAAACATTGTGCTTTAAGCTACTCACTCGCTCTAACCATACGATTGCTTTAATACTCTGGTCTTGGGGAAACAACTGGAAATTGGGTCGTCTACCTTTACCACGCCATCAGGTGCTGTCCTGGTCGTTGCGAGTCCCAATATTACCCATGCATTTTTACCTGGCAAGTATGCTGCTATGTTTTTCTCTCACCTGTATACTAGATGTTTCTCTCTTACCTGTACACGAGGTGAGTGCTCGATAATTAGCCTCCAATCTCTATAACGCCTGTTTTTAACACATCTCGTCTCCTCATCCTCCCTCGTTCTACACACTCTACCAAACACGATACAACAACCTGAAACACCACTATATGTCGAAGAGGAAAGTCAGGCAGCCAGAGAAATCGAAGCCCTCTTCCACTGCTTTCCGTGCCGCATCAACGAGACTCGACCGCATCAAGCAGATCAATGGGAAGCGGAGACGACACATCACTCGTGACTTACCTAGCCAACAAATGTACGCTCATCAAGACACGGCACCAGGAGACGGCCGGTTCACTACTTTCAATAGGTACGTCAAGAATGTTTGCTGCAGCTTAGTCCTGCTGACTGACGTCTAGAAGCCGTCGACGAGTCGTCCTTGACTCAGAAGACGAGAATGAGGATAGTGACAGGATTGATGACGAAGGTATGCTCCGCAAGTATCACAGACTGTGCTGTATCTCACCTATATACAGAAGACTATCTGCTAGCTGATAGTCATTTGTCAACAACTAAGAAAGACCAGGAGAGCCTTAACATTGAGCGCCGTGCTCCTAAGCCAGCAGGCCAAGGCGGTTCAATGCCCATCTCACAGCCTAAAGGCAGGCGTATCCTTAGGGACGAAGATCTGGATAGTCCCTCTATTATTTGGGACACCTTAAAGGAAAAGAATCCGCGTAAAACTAGACAGACGAGAGCTGAAACGCGCCAGAAAGTTCAATCACCTCCACTCGGACATGCGCCAGCACTAAAGGCAGCGCTGCCAGATACACACAACCACAAGCATTGTAATAACTCTAGCGGACAGCAGAGTAGTACAGACGAGGATGACATCTACTCTCGCACTCTTCAAACCCTTAGACAACCGCAAGGCACTCTTGAGTTGAACGATCAGGCCCAGCTAAAGGTGAAAAGATCCCGAGCTTACAACCACATTGAGCTAAGACCGATGTCCCAGCACTACGATAAACGCGCTGACCCCACGTACGACCCGATACGTGACCCTTCGCATCCGATTCATGAGGGTAGTGATAATCCTCTGCGAGGTGTCGAAGATGCCTTTTCTCGGCGCGAGAGGGTAAGGCTGAGGGCGAAAAGACGGTATTAAAACCTTTACGGCAAATAATTCGATAGGCCATCGAACAATGCCTGGGATAGAAAAGTGTATACCGTTTTGCAGCGTTGGGATAGATGAAATTGCATTGGGCAGAGTTGGGATGATGGTGGGATTTAATGGTTGGTCTTCTGTGAATGCGAGGAGGGCCCTGAGCATTTTTTATCAATGCTGCGAAGTTACTTGGACTTAGAATGATTTAGACTTCTAGGCATCATGTATGGACAGAGCTCACTGCCTTTCGTGAGCATGGCTTACGCCCCTTAGCTTGAGAACAGTGAAATCTAAGGATAAGAGATTTGGAAATTAGGCCAGCTTTACTTTGTCAACAAAGCTTTTCATCACTTCTTTAATTTTCGTTCCTTAAGACTTCATACATTCTCTCATCACACTAAAGGACATTTTCTTAACAGAACAAATACTATCAGTGCCATCTCCTTTACAGAACCAGATGCAGAGTAATCTCCATCCCTCTAAACAGCCTCTCGCTCTATTTCCGCCTTATGCCCCAATCCCTTTCTTCTTCCCGAACTCCTGCGCCCCTTGTTCCATCCCAAGCACCCCCAACTTGTTCTTCTCTACCACCTTCTTCCTCGGCATCGTGCCCAGCGCATGACACGTGAACCAAATCAAGCCAGAGAATAGTACCAAGACGCTGGCAATGATGCCGGCAATATCTGCTCCGGCAAGCGACGTACCTTCTGCGTTGGGACTGGGGTTTTGGAGAGGAGGAGATGAGGTTTGGAAAGTGGAGGTGGAGCTTTGAGTGGAGGAAGAGAACGCGAATAAGGTGCCTATGTGCGTGCCGTTGATAGGACTGGTGCTGGTAACGGTGGTGTTAGTAGGATGGTAAGGATACAAGGCTGGCATGGTCGTGGTAGTTTAGTGAGTTGTGATTGAGTGGATACGAAGCTGTTTCTTTTGTCCTTGATTGAGGCTTCCGATGTGGTCATGAGATCTGAAGACTGGGGAGTGTAATATGGAAAGTAAAGGTTGTTAACCGGTAGTGAGTAAGTTGGAACAATGTCTCAAACATGAGACCCTGTGCGGGGTACTATGCTATGGAAACTGAGTTGTAAGGTGATCAGTGTGGTTCAACTATTGTGGATCAGTTGTCTTCAGCACGTATAGCAGATCCGAGGGAAGCTGCTCGGGCATTTGGTGAAGGAGCTTGAAGACATGCGAGTCGATCGCGCGCGGCGTATAGCTTGGTCCCCAGACCTGCAATAGCTTAGCTCAGCTCCTTTGACCTCTATAGTATCTCAGCACTTCCTCTAGAAACCAGATCGAGACATGTTCAGGGACTCTATCGCTTCATTCCACCACTCTCGATGAGGAATGATAAACTTGAAGTGGTTGCAGTCATTGATGATGTGAAGCAGATACAACCTGAAAATCTTGTAGGAAAGACAGGGTAGAAAATGGTGTATATTGCGCCGCGACTATCGTTAGGTCATAGATCGCAGCGTTATCCATTTAAGCTGGTGGTGCTGAATCAGGTTTCGGATCCAAGAGGATGACTAAGAATTCGGACGAAGAAAGAGGTGGAGGATGCGGTTGTTGGGAAAGTCGCTGGCTGGGGAAAGTGTCAGGTGACGTACGAGCATTGCCTAAGAGACACCTGAAGCAGACTAGACGTACTCAATGTGGAATACGGCCTTGCTTGACTTGGTGACAGGATGATAGGCCTTGCACGCGGCGAATGAACACTTTCAATCGCTGCCAAAGGCCCACTCGATTCATCATTTAAACTTGTTAAATTTTAGTGCCCATTGATTGACTTGACCATATCCTGGTGCAGTCTAGGAACCGCGAGACGATTAGATGCCATCTAAGTAGTAATCTGAAAGATCTACTTCGTCGAAACTATCACTTGTTGGTATGGACGCGCTATCTGAAAAATCAGACTGTAGAGGTTGTGTTCGACTCACCATCGGAATCGCGACCGTCACAGGGCCAGTGATATAATTCTCAGTGTCGGTCCAGTGCCCACTAGAATGCTGCTCAGCAACCATGACATTACCCTGATGAACATTCTCCACCATATCAGCATGTGTAAGCCCATAAGGTGAAGCGTGGGCTTCGCGACGACGCTCACGACGATTGCGCTCTTTGCGACAACGATGCGCCTCATCAATGACGTCATTGGTTGACATAGGCTTTACTACCCGTGGTAAATCTTTCTTTGTCTCCGATTGCCCTTGATAGCGTGATATCTGGCGACGTAGAGCAATGAACACAAGGCATAGCACCAGAAATACGAGACCGCCTAGAATACCACTTATGATAGCTCCGTGCTTAGGAGTGCTAGAACCATTTGACAGAGTGCTGGTCGGGGGAGGCTCGTAGAGTTGATGGATCATCCCAGTACTGTCTGGAGCGGGTGACCGTGACGTCTTGTGAGCGATGGAATTGAGTGACTGTATGATTGGTTCCTGATCAAGCCATGTAGGCCGCGGAGCATTAACAGCGAATATGTCGGCAGTGGCTGCAATCGTGGAGGTGATTTGAGTATGAGTAGTTCGTATGGCCGGGACTTCGAAGGTCGCATAAATGACAGCAGGGCGTGGAGCCATATCGCTGCTTGTGCTAAGAAACAGCGCCGGACCGCGGTAATAATACTGGGGTTCTGATAGTCGAAACGACGGAAGAACCAGCTTGCGTAGGAAAATGTGATCAGAATTGGATTCAATGTCACTGAGCTCGATAGTGCTTTGGATTGGGAAGGACTACTAGAACAACTTTTAGTACATATGGCAAACTTGTCACTATACCGTCACAATGTGCATTGTGGACAAACAACACTCGCTGTAGTGCTTAATCTGTTGCATAGAGGTTTCTTTTTACCGGATTGATACATACTGTAGCTAGTCAATCATGCTAGCAAATTATCAGGATCGTCAGATCTTTCATGTGATGCGGCTTTAATACTTCCCTAATTGGTGCAACATTTTTTTGAAAATAAGGTATTGTCCTTTAAAAAAAACGTGAAGTCAAAGTGCAAAATACACACTCAAGCAGTGCTCTACTAGCAATTAGCGTCTTTTACCTGAAACAGGCATGGGGAAGTGGATCTTTAGTGACAGCGGCTAACGGATCGCGGGTGCAGATCATAGTGGCCCCTGTCTCACGTCGCCAATCCGTAGATCCATCAAAGAGTACGATCTCCAGAATCGTATTTTTCAGGATCCTAGCTTACGTTGTCCTCACCTACATAACGGCCAACAGTCTTGTCATCATATTTCTCACTATCTCTGCTTGCATTCCTACAACCACATTCTGAAATTGAGAGGGCAAGGGAAAATGCCTGGACGTACAAGCTCTGGCGTACGCAAATTCAGGGCCCGCGATCACTTAGGACACCATCCTCGTGATCATACCTCTGGCGTTTCTCTTAAATCTTCAAATGAAATGCAACTGCAACAGTACCGTAGGTTTCATATTTGCGATTGGCACATTCGGTTGCATCGCTACCGTGATCTGTTTGAAGGCTCTTCTCCGTTTTGACATGTCACTGGATTCCACTTGGACTACGTTCCTTTTTGTCATATGAACCAAATTCGAATTGGCCACTGTATTTGCTTGCGTGTCACTGCAGACTATCCGTACTCTTGCTGTCAGGATGATGCCCCTAGGGTTCAAGAAGTTCTTGTTGAGCATGACACTATTATCCCGGAGTCACAGTAGCCCCGCATCAATAACGAGTCAGCCTTCTTCGTGGATGTATATCGGCTCTGAGGGCAGTGAACACGATGCAATTGGCATAATATACCAGATGAATTTGCATTCTTATGACTCGAGAGCTTTATGAGACAGACACCAAGGTCGTCATCACGAAATCGGCACACCCACTAGAACTTCTGAACGACCACGACGAACTCAACTTGCTCGATCTGGAAATTTCGAACAAAACTGCTCTGGGCAAATCATTGCGGAGCTATAGCAGTTGAGACAGTCGACGAGCAGCCTTGGTGCCTGTGGCAGAAATTGGGTGTCTACCAGATGGCTCATGGTCGGATCCTGATATGGCAAGGCAGTCGGGATGCAATGGGGAAAGGTCATAGACGCTCGTGTTCAATGCTTTGGCAGAATCCATAATTTGCATACAACGATAAAAAGTGACGGACGACGACCGACAATGACATGTAGTGATACAACAGAGTATTTGTTTGAGACAAACACATGTTGGGGCGTAATATCATGTAGCTGCTGCGACAGCTGTCTTTGTATCTTGCTTTTGCTTGTCAGCACGAATCCAGCTCAGGCCCAGTGCGAGCAGAATGTCCATGCCCGGCGCCACATTGATAATGTCAATTCGATGAACGTGCTTCCATTCTTCATGGCGGGTCATGGTGACGCCGATCTGACCGTTGATCAGAATGCCCTTGTCGGCGCCGTTGACCTTGTTCTGCATAATAACTTGGTTATTCGACGCAGATTTTTCGTTGATCGTGAGCTCTGACTTTAGTTAGCGTTGACCTGAGAAGGCTTACACTGAAAATGTATCATACGATATTTTGTTCCTTTGAGATTTTGTGTGAGCTTCAGATGCCAGACTTCATTGCCGTCACCTCGCATGCCATGACTAAAAAGGGAAGAGTTAGCTCCATGTCTTGCAACGTCGAAGTTGCCGTGGAATACATGTTGATATAAGGAATACATACTGAATGTTGTTAGTTTATGTACAGAGAGTGTAAGCGGATAAGTACAAGTGTACAACGTCCCGTGACCCATATCGAAGACAGGCATCTAAGATGCAATCCGGACTTTCTTCACACTATGCGCCACGTACCTATTCAGTGCCACTCCACGTATGTCGCTGTTTTACTATGCGCATCACCTCGTGGCCTTGCGTTGTCTTGAAGCTGATTTGATTTTTCTTTGCCTCGACAATCTCGAGGAAAGGAGCCAGTGCTTCACCAGCAGGAGATGAGAAAGAGATGAGGTATGAAGCCCTGTCAGACCATGCATCGCGGCCTTTTGCAACAAATGTTTCGGGTTTGGTTGCCATGTATCCAGAATAGAGCGATACGCCGGGCTGAGGGAGGGGAGGAAGATTCTGCGCCATTATGCAACTTGGATGAATCGCGAGGGTTTTGCGCTCAAGATGGCGATAAATTGTGTGAGACACAGATGCAACAGATATCTTTGGCACCGCTTGTGAAGAAGTTATATCATATGCTATTGACCTAGTCCCAACACAGCTATTGTTTGGGTGGCGATGATGGCTGACGTCAGCGGCGCTTGTCGCAGCAAAGAGCCAAGTTGGTCCTTAGTTGTAAGGGTTGCAGCAACGCCTCTACCGAGTGGGGACATAGAGCTGCAACGAACCCTTCTCTTTCTCAATGTAGCAAAACACCAGATCTCAGCCAATGCGAACATTCAATTGTGCCTGTGCCATGCATGTATGCATGATTCAAGTGCAATGTTGTTCAATATTTACGACGTATGTTCCGTGAAGATATCTAGCCACACGCAGCCCCTGTCCGTCCCTCGTCTTTGTACTTTACCCCATCCTTCCCCTCGTAGATTGACCTGTAAGCCGACATCCTGATCTTGCTTTATTCGTATCTTTTGACAGGCATCTGGAACGTCTTGCGACCACGGATGAACCAATGGCCTAAGGCACCCAGCACAACGGCACCAAAAATCGGCCCGGAGTAGTTCATGTTGTCCCTCGTGACAGGCAAGACTTGCGGGAAAGGCATCCACAGCACGACGTATACCAAGTAGCACAACGCGAACATGTTGACGGGAATGCCGATGGCGCCCATCGTGAACGGCCCGTATGGAGGAGCAGGGCCGCGTAGCTTTCGAAGCAAGATGAACAGAATGGGGAAGAAGTACGAGACGTGCAAAGCCAAGGCTTGCAATGAGATGAGCGCATTGAAGGCTGTAGCGCTAGCGATATAAATGAGGGACAAACACGTGACGATAGTGCCAATCAAAAGCAGGGCATTGAGTGGGAGGTGAAGCGTTGGGTGTACCTTCAAGAAAGTGTCAGAGGCGTTGGTCATGGTTGGTGGATGACTTACATATGCAAAAAAATTGGAGAATGGTAGTCCGTTGTCTCTCGCGAACACCCAGATCAAGCGAGAGACCGAGGCGAAGATGTTGAACAAAGCGAGGAAGATGACGATGGCGACGAGCGAAATCAGCACATTGGCGGCAACTTTCGAGCCCGTGATGCTGTATATGACCCAGAGAATTGGTAGAGGCGAAGAGAGGATCTCATCATCCAAAGGACCCATGTAAAACAGGAGGATGGTAGCGAAAGTGATAAGCAGGATGGAGTTTACGACGCAAGTGGCCATAATGCTCCTTGGAACGCGGGTGCGCACCTTCTTCACCTCATCACCTGGGTAAAGTTAGCCTTGTTTAATAATTCATCACCTCAACTTACACATATGAAGGACACTGTCAGCGCCAGTGACGGAAAATGTCATGCTGAGCAGGCCAAGTCCCCAAGACACACCCGGGCTGTTCCAACCAGACTCTTCCCAAGTCAAAGTCTTGAAAACGAAATCAGGGTTGTTCCGAGGTCCGAATACGATGAGAACGATGATGAAGACAATGAACAGGCCAACGTGGAGAAGACCTCCAATCATCTCGAACGCGTCGATTACTTTCCGAAACCACAGGTTAAAGGTGAAGGGCACCACCATGACCGCAATCATAATAAGACTCGTGTGCCATCGTTCAGGAACATAGTTCTCGTTGTTGAACACTGCCAAAGAGGTGATCATGTTAGCAAGGATAGAGGGTGGTCCGCTGCATGCAAAACACCATGCAGCCGTGGTAATCCATCCTGTCCCATAGTCAGCCTTGTACAATCAATACTCAACCTTCACAAACCTTGCAGTAGTCCCCAAAATCTCGGGGCAGCCGGCGCAAGATTGGCTGACCAGCGATACTGCGCTCCAACCGTGGGGTCGCTGCACAAGGAGACGGATTAGCATTGTGATGCTTGAGGAAGGAGCACATACATAGAAGCTAATTCAGCCAGCGAGAACCCAACAGCGCAGGCCCCTACACCAGCAAGCAGAGCGCCATAGAAGATCGACGCTGGACCGCCATTGGTGAGCGCGAATTGGAAAGTGACTGCGAACGATTCCCATGAAGCTAGAATAATAACAGCGAAGTTTACCACTGCCGCCAAGTTTATGTAGCGCTTGGGTTGCGATTAGCTGCGTAAGCATAAATTGGGGGTCCCTGGAGGTTCATACTTCAAGACCGCGCGCCTGCTGTCGGTTCGCAGTCTGCAGTTCTGGCGTCAGGGAGTTGGGCTTCTCGCCTCTGGTGCCCTGCTCCACGACATCCATATCCGTCATCTTGTATTCGCTGATCCCGGCCATGATTGGATAGGCTTCCAATTGAAAGGCACAGTGCCACAAAGAAACTTTCGTGGAAGAGTCTTCGATAATTTGCAACCCCGCGCTTGTGAAGAGAAAGGGAGAATAAACGTCTGGAAGCGGTGCAACATCAGCTGGGAAATTGATTGGCGACCACTTGTCCAGCTTGCATGACCCGACAGCCAAGTGAACAGGGCTCGCGGCATTTGATCACATACGAGACGTGACTCGACCCGACCCGAGCTCCCCTTCGGTATTATTTTCTCGAACTCGCATGAGCTTGTCCACGATAAGTTAAGACTGTGCTTTGACGCGGCGACTGTCAGGATTATATGAAACGACTATGTCGGATAGGGATCAGATGAACAAGAAGCTGCGTAGACGAGATGCAAGCCTTCTGGACCCAGCAAATAGGCTTCTTAGATTCCGTGCCGCCCGCATGGTTCCCGCACAGATGCGCGGCGCCTTAGCTGATTATCGCCTAGCACACGAGCGCGGATGCGGGTCGGAAACCGGATATCATTGGGCCGCGCTCCGTCGTTGGCATTCTCAAGCGAAGAGGGCTCGAGGAAGGGTTGCCCCAGCTGAAGGTTGCTACTACGAGTAGGTCGCCTGTGGAAAGAGTAGTCTCGTTGGAGCCGGAAAAATTGACGAAGTTCGATATCAAGTTACTGGACTGAATGAACACCATATGGGTATTTGAACTTCAAAGGCACTTGCTCAAAGTTGTTGCAGATCGTCAAGTGGCCTTCAGATTGTGGCGAAGATCAAAGTCCTGTGCCGCAAAAAGCACCGCCCTGCATAATCGAGGCTGAAGCGCCGATGCATGGGGCCACTGTTGGCTGATCCTCTGACCCGAGGGATCGTTATCACGCACGGGCGGTGAGTTGGACTCGGACGACACAAAGCTGGTGGGGCCGTAGAAAGTCGAGACGATTCTCCACAGCAGACTCCAGACCCACAACACTGGAGCTTGACATCGCGACTAGCATCAGTCAACCCACATGACGCCAGTCAGGAGAGACGATGGAATTCGATACGCGAAATCCACGGCAGGAGGCTTTGTTGTCGTCTCTCTGTATTCGTGGATGGTCATTACCCTCGGTGTCACTCTGGCCCGATTCATAAGAGGCGTCATCGTCCATAAGACAAAGTTTGGTTCAGACGATGCAGCAGCTCTTGCTGGCACGGTAGGTCGATGAGGCTCGTCTGATTTCCCGAAACAAACACTAAAGTACTCCAGGTCACTTATATTGGCACTGTCGTGGGTTGGCAGTACACGATAAATACTGGTCTTCAGGGAGGCTCTACAGAAATTGGCCTGGAAGATGGCGTTATATTCTCCAAAGTCAGTTCACATACCAAATGTGTTTGCGGTATTCTGACCAAGATCTGTAGGCTCTTTTGGCGGCACAGCTGCTTGAGGTTGCAACCCTAGGCTTCGCGAAGCTATCGTCGGCATGTCTTATGGAACGTGTAGCGCCTCAATCTTGCAGGTCGAGAGCGATACTCTTCGCCATGCTGGGATCCTGGAGCGTATTCGCCTTATTCGTCATGTCGTTCCGATGTGGAATACCGCCAACTAGATCGGGTCCTGGGTCGCTACATTGTGGCAGTAAGGGACCTTTGATTGCAAGCATAGCGTTGAATGCAGTCACCGATTTGATACTTGCCATGTGGTTGTTTCCAACACTGGTCTCGCTGTCGCTAGACAAAGAAAAGCGGCTAGCAGCCATGGTATTGTTCGGCTCTCGTGTATTGTACGTATGGGGATGTCCGACATGGCTCATACTAACCTAGACAGAGTTTCTGTAGTCGCTGGTGGCCAGATCTGGGCTGTGACTAGGGCGTTTCCCTCGAAGGATCTCGCTGGTAGGTGGCGGCCTTGCCTTCTACTTCTGTACTGATCTGGACAGGTACGATGATCAACTTTGCTGTCCTAAGCCAGTAAGTATATACCAAGCTCTGGCCTCTGCTACCATGAGTCTAACAAGTTTCAGCGCCGTCACAAGTCTATCTCTCATAACCGCGAGTCTACCTCGCGTCAAGCGCATCCTCGGCGTTGGAGGCAGCGGCATCCTATATCCAGAAATCCAAGCATCCGAGCTTACCACTACTCGAAAAAGCAGCAGCCGCCATACCTTGAGCGACAACGTCCTGAAGCTCGTCCCTTCAGGATCAGGAAAGTTCACGACGACCATTACCTCGAAAGGATCGAATGATAAGAGGAAAGGCAGGGCTATATCAGAAGAACGTAGAGTCGTGACACACGGAAGTCGACAAGATGAACACACAAGCACATCGAGCTTGATAGATAGAGATGAATATGAGGGTGTGATGTTGGAGCGAGAGGTCCATGTGGTAGTGGAAGACAGGGACGCGCAAAGCATCAATAGACCTAAGACATGACATGGATATGAATTCAAACGATCTGAACATCTTATGTCCCTTCCCCATCTTTTCTCTCACATATCTATCCGCTCTCATTGCCACGTTCACACGCCTCTCCAACGTTATTCTCCCTCCCACACTCACTGCACACCTATCTCTTATCGCGATTGATCGGTCCTTGCTGGTTGACAAGGGACATGGTCTTGAGAGCGGTCATCTTTGATGTTTGACTTGTATGGTGTGTAGGCTGTTTTGCGACACATATCAGATTAAGTGTTCGAAGCAAGGGCGAGGGGAGGAGGGTACTTGGTTTCTCTGCTTTTGACTCAGTGAAGACGTGTGTGATGATGGATAATATTTTGTTTCCACGGAGGGATTTCGGGACCTTTTTTTGGGAGGGAAGTGCATATATATATGGAAAGCGCCATGCGAATGCAAACAAGTAAGACAAACGCAAGCAAATATTTGTAGGATGCTTCGTGATGTTGTCAAACGTGCTACAACTCTACTTTGCTAGCCTAACTCGCACGGTCGCGCCTGCCGATGTTGTACTACCCAGCCAATCCGAGACTAACCTCTTATCACATCTACAAGTTTCAGTACCATCAGATGTCATTATTGGAGGTATGCCAACAACAACAGTACAAGTTGCTAGTCGCTACTGTGCAACCATTCTACTGTTATCGTAAATTCCCAGTAATCAGGTCTCGTGGGCGATTGTCCTCACCATTGGGTATGCAGTGGTGTACATGACAGAGTTTACAATGAGGCGTAAAAATGTTGGGTTCCGCAATTGAATACGATGGCTTAAGTCTACGTGTCCGACATACGATGTAGTTCATACCAGTACCTAGAGATGCCGTGAATGTTTCCTAGAAGCGCCCTGCGGTCGACATGAATCATAGTATCATCCACCAATCCACCAACATGATTAACATCCTTCCAACCTACCTCAAAACAATGACAAAGCATGAGGTGGACTTCGCACCTCTCCTCGAACATTGCCCGGCGCATTTATCGATAAAAAGTTCCACCTTCCCTTCCCCCCACACCTCGCGCTCAGGGTCTCAAAATCTCACAACTCCTCGATGGGCATTCCAACAATGGTAGCATGCTAGTAGACAGACTCCGTTCCAGACCCCTGGGTAGCCACGTTTCGAAATTCGCGTTATCATCGCCCGCCGCAGCGGCGGAGTATGTATCGTGAAGAAAACCCCGAATTTCTTCTGAAGCCTCGACACCAGCGTAAGCGTACTCCACCATATCTCACCTCGCTCGGCGTTCTTTCTCTTCAATGCTGAGGGGAAGTTATGTGGCGACCCAGCCCTTACGAATGAGCAAGATGTCGCCGATTTGGAACTTTACATTTTGAGCTTTGGCGCATGCTCCGAGGCCTGACACCGTGATGCCATATGTGGTGAAGGGTTTGTATGGCTGTGCCCAGTTATAGCCGTCTAGAACTACTGCGCGACCCGCTACCCCTTGCTTTGCCCATGCGTCGATACCTGGGCGTCACGAGGTCTCTCCTTGCTCTTTCTGGTCATGTTCTTTTCCAATACTCATTATCTCGCAGACAGGACGCCATGGTAATGGTACGAAGAAGGACCGACAAGATGTCGGAAGCCATCCCATCGACTACTTGATTGTGAGTTGGTGGCCATTTCCTTGTCGAAAGCGCCTTTGTCGATTACTTTGATCTCATGCTGGACCGGTTTCCTTTTAAAGATTGGTGGAAGTCAACTTGAAAGTACCGGTGCCGTTACCAAGCCGTAGGGGAGGTGGCATTAGTCATGAGACCCACTCACCGGAAGCTTGTCTGTATGTCCTGTGCGACTACACTACTGTAACTTGCAGATGCGTAAGTAGAACCCAGCTTCAAGTTTTTAGGTACACGGCGCGTCACCTGAAGAGTCAAGTTCTTGATATTCACAAATAGTCTAGTCTATTAGTCGCTTCCCAAACGCCACTAATGCTTCTATGCACAAGTCATAATGTAATCGTACAATAGTATTACACGTCATCCACGTTGACGAGCGGATGTTGCTCGAAATATCTCAACAGAGTTTGGTACAACACCAGCATGGTTCCTGACTGCACGCTCGTCCAGACAGCTCGTGGGCCTACGCCCCGAAACCAGCCTGCTATGCCCTCCGTTTTGTAGATGATTTTCAACCCTGTCATGACAGAGGAAGTGTCAAGTGTGGCAGCGCCATGGGCTTTCAGTGTCGTTGAGGGTGAGGATGTGGATATTGGTCGTGAGTGCGAGGAGAGAGGTTTGCTAGCCTTGGACGGCGTTGAATGTTTCGTGGAGGCCGTGGGCGATGGTGACGAGGTCGACACCTTACTCGAGCTGGAGGGCATGTCATTTTGCTGCGTTTGTATGCGTGTCTTGACAACATCGAGTGGAGTGGTGATGACTCCTGCCATGCCTCCTGCACTTGCTGCAGTCGCTATCTCGAAGGGCAGGCCGATGTTGTTGGAGCCCGTAGAACGTTTCGCACGGTCGCGAAGCTCTTCGTAAAAAGCGAATTGTAATGCAGAGAAGGGCAGGTCACGCCAAAGGGTAGCCTTGTAACCATGGAAAAGAGCGGAGTAGCCTTCGACTCTGGCAATCGTCCGCGCTGCGTGAATGGTGCTGCGGTAGTTGTATCCCGAATTGAAGTAGGGGTTGTTGTATCGACCCTGCAGTTGCAATCGTGTCTTCAGCACCTCGGACGGCACATAGGCAGGAGCTGCAGCGAGATCGGCGAATAATCCTGCGAAGTGTTAGCGAGCTTGCTGTGCCTGAAACGTGCAAGAAGAAGGCAGTACCTGCAGTGAAATATGACACAGAGGGCGCAATGCCATAGTCTATCATGGTCCGCTTGCTCCACTCGTATGCCCCAAAGAAACACACTGTGCCAGCAAAGGACCCCAAGAAGGCAGGCTGCACACCGCCATATAAGCCTTTCCGGAAGCCTTCCTGGCGCCAGATGGTGTAGTACGTGTTTCCCATGGACGTGTACTTGGGTGGCATGTGCGGATCACCCTGCTGGCGCGTTTTCACTGTGTCAAGCGAATGCATCAGCATGTCGCCCGTGGTACCTCCAATGCCTCCTGCCAGCATGGCCTGCCTGTTGTCAACTCATGCCCGTTTTGCTTGTACTGGTGAGGCATCCTCACATGCAAATATTGCGGCCGCGCTGCCTCATCGTCTATCTCGTCCTCCAGGACGGCACCCACTGCATCCGTCGCGCGCGATCCCACCTTTTGCATTGTGCTGGCATCGTTTCCCCAGTCGTCCTGGACCAGATTGGGTATGGAGCCTCCGTTGGTGAACAAGTTGGCCACTCGGGCAAGTACCATGAGCGTATAAAGATGGCGTGACTACAACAGTAAGCGCAGCAGGCAACAGAGCGGGTGCAGAAAGGGTCAAGAAGAGCGTAGGATGGAGGATGCAGCAATGAGTGACGGTGACGCTGTCTGTGCATCCACAGCTTGTATTCTCAAAATTTCGGCCAAGCCCGGATGCCGACGCCGCTGCGGTCAAGGTGATCGCCAGCACAAGGGCCAGAGGACGCCCTGCACCATAACCCCGCCACACACCTCGTTGATTGAGCACCATCGCAAAATACAGCCGCCTGGTGTTCTGCAGTCGCGTGTGTCATGCATACACGCATTCACAGTCAAGTCATCGTAGCCGCTGGTGTGGTATGCAATGGCCGGCAGCGTCTTGATGTAGCCTAGCGGCCTTGCCAGCTCTGGAACCCCCACGTGATCCCCAGCCTCTTGACGTTCTTGTTTACATGCTACGCGCCCTCGAGTATCAACACATCATCATCCCAGCGCACCACCCACCACCACACTTGCTGTCTTTGGGAACGACATTGTTCTGGTCGCATTCGTCACGCGATCTTACTGATATTGACAACCATGTCTCATTCATGGTTGCAGCGCAAGCGTAAAGGCGAGCTACAGGAGCTCGCGCAAAAGGCCGGCCTGCCTGAGTATGGACAGAAATGGCATGCGCAATGAGCCTGGCTGACTCGTGCAATGTAGGGCGGATGGCTATCTGAAAGATGACTTGGTCGAGTTGATAGAGAACCATCTCAATTCCAACGAGACCTCATATGCCAAACATCCTGAATTCCGCGATTACTATGGGCGCACTGGCTCACCCATCAAGCGCGAGCGCGCCTCCCCTGAGGCCATGACTGTGACCAAGACGCGTCGTCGAACCCTGATCAAAGCTCCATCGTACGTTCAGTTCCCGCACACCCATGCGCGCATACTGATTTGTACCTCGCAGTGAAGAGCCAACGCCTGATGCAAGTGCTGGGGCAAGCAGCGCCCCAACCGCACTCATTGCGCGCACACCCCGCGCAGTATCTCGTCGTGTATCTGACGTCTTGGCCCAAGTAGACATTCCCGCTTCGCCAGCCCAGCTCGCTGAAGTGGCCGATCAGTCGTTCCAGGTTGTCAAGGCCAGGACGTCCGAGCTGTGGGACCAAACGCACATCGACTACTTCCGCGAGCTTATTCGGGAGAATGCAAGCTCTGTCGCCACAATCCAAACTCTGATCCTTCTTCTTGAAGCAGCCGGGCTCCAATGGAATACCCTCCAGACCACGCCGACCTTTGCCCTCAACGAAAATTTCTCAACATGGACAAACAGCCAGTATCTCTTCATACCCGATTTCTTGGCACTGCTCACAAGCGATTGGTGGGCTCCGGCCACACTCTGGTCTCTGACCAGCTGGGTGCTCCCCCTGGTCTTCTCCTACTTCTTCAATTTGACCCTACGCTCCAACACCAATCGCAAATCTACGGACCGCCAATACCCTGCAGACCCGCTCACTTTCAATATCATGAAAGCCATTCTTGCCTACAGCGCATATCGCATTCCAACCGCCAGTCCTGCCTTGGCTGGTGTGCCTGGTAACGTTCAACTACATGATCTGAGCTGGGGTCCCTTCTCTGCGGGCACGGTCGATGTTGTGCGGAACAACGTTCCTGGGAAATACAATGGCCTGCAAATCGGAGCAGTTGTTGGTGTCCTGGTCAGCTTGTACGATGCCGCTTTGAAGAAATGATTCGATGTCACGTGGTTTGATATTTGCGTGATACGATGATACGTGATTCGGTGGGTTTGGAATTTACAGGCGTTGTTGACAGATGTTTGTGGGTATAGGGCCCAGGACCACAAGGCGCATGATGTCTCCAACGCATTACGCCACTTCCTTTCCTTCAGGTTTTGCCGTGCTCCCAGCTTCGATATCCACCAATTGTTTTCTGTAGTATCGAAACGCGCAGGGCACGGAGGAGTACATTATTCTCGTTACACACTTTTGTAGTCGTTTCAATGCTGGCAACTGATGCGCGCGCAGCTTCGTTCATGCATGTTACATCCTATGCGTCATGAATGACTAGTACTGCGCCTATCTACAGGTCAGAGACACTGCTATGAATGTTTTCTTGTTTGGTACTTGTCACTAATGAAACGTGTCTGCCCGGCTCTCCCATATGTTGGCTAGGACCGGCGGTGCTTCAATGATTACGAGCTCCGAGTTTTAGCCCCACCTCCACAACTTGGCGGAGCTGTTCGACCTTGGCGAATGCTCTGATACATATCGCTGTTCGTTATCACAACGAGCTTCACTGCAATATACCCCTCTGGGATCCTCTCAAGAAGAATTTGTTTTCTTGTCTTTGGACTTCGAGGCTTCACTTTGGTCTTCAACTCCTCGATACTGCGACATGCACAAGCTGTTCGAACTCGCCAAGATGATCGCCCGAACCATCCTCAGACGATCTGTCGACAGCTCCATGACCTGTTTTAGTTCGGGTACCCATTTCCCTAGCCTGTACAAACTATCCGACGGCGTCCCACAATAGCAAACATAAGTAATATTGCCTCCCACTTTTTCTGCGCAGTATACCAGTCCCCGTCGCGAACTTGCGTCAGGAAATACCACAATTGTGAAGATGAGCTCCAACATCCAAGATGAGCGATTTAATGACCTGGAGAAGATTGATGCCATAACTGATTCAGGAGCGAGCACATTGCCCAAGTCTGCGGAGGAAAAGAACCTCGTACGGAAAATTGATCTCTATCTTATGCCATCAATATGGTTCTTGTACCTGCTCGCTGTAAGTCCTCACTATAGGTACTCGAGTATACCACTTAACAACTGAACAACAGTATATGGACCGCTCCAACATTGGCAATGCTAAAATTGCTGGTATGGAAGATGACCTCAGCCTCTCGGATACCCAATACTCCCTCGCCATCAACCTCTTCCAGGTCAGCTACATCGTTTTTAGCGTGCCCTCCAATATGGTCCTAGCACGCGTGCGTCCCAGCATCTACATCTCCACCATCATGTTCCTCTGGGGCATCGTGGTGGCCGCCAAAGCTGCTATTCGCACGCCTGCTCAACTTTGGGGCCTGCGCTTCGCACTCGGCGCCCTCGAAGCAGGTTTCTCACCAGCTGTGTTCCACATCTTCAGCATGTGGTATCGGAAGTCTGAACAGACAAAGCGATTCATGGTATTCTGGCTCGCAGGCATCCTAGGTAGTGCATTCGGCGGCGTTCTCGCTGGCGCCATCACGTCAGGACTCGATGGTGCGCATGGGATACCGGGATGGAGATGGCTCTTCATTGTTGAAGGAGTAATCACATGTGTATGTGCCTTGCTTGCGCCCCTCGTTCTCCTCGACTATCCCGCCACATGCTCTAAATTCGCTCCGGAAGAGCGCACATTAGCTGTCAGACGTCAAGAACTCGACGGCCAGAACATCAACATTGAGAAGGAACAACGCATTAAATTGACGAAAGCGCTTTGGTACGCTCTCACCACTCCAGCCCACTGGATCGTCTTTGTCGCCTTCATGACCGTTGACGGCTCTTTCTCAATTGCCTACTTCTACCCCACCCTCGTTGAAGGTCTAGGCTACCAGAGCACGACTGCAAACTACATGACAGCCCCGCTCTACGTTTGCGCCATACCCGCCGCCATCGCACTGTCGATTTTCGGCGACAGAAACCCATCTAGACGCGGCTACTACCTGGCTGGCGCAATGCTCCTCGGCGCAATCTTTTCAGCCGTCACAGCAGCCGTGACGAATTTGACTGCGCGTTACGTATTGCTTTGTTTCCTCAACATGGGACTGTACTGTACGGTTCCGCTAGCACTGGCATTCAGCACGACGATGATGGGGGCCGTGGAGCCTGAGGTGAGAAGCATTGCGCTGGCATGGATGAGTGCGTTGGGGAACTTGGCGCAGGTATATAATAGCTATATTTGGCCAGACAGAGATGCACCGAGATATGTGACTGGGTTTGCTACGTATGCTGCGCTGTTGACTTTAGGGGCTGGGCTGTATACCGGTGGAGCGATGTATTTTAAGAAGCGGCCGCTGAGGGCAAGAGTGTAGACTCATGCTGTATATCAGAGCACAAATGGTAAAGCAGTGCAACGGATACGTTATCATCGACCATTCATGCGTATGTCTCCTTGTTTGCCTCTGCCAATTCTTCAAACCTCATCGGCTCCGCCTCTTTATACTTGCTCACATTGTCCACTGCCTCCTCGTACAATCCTTTGTGCATATAATGTCCTTCATGACTGCTCCTCAAATCCTTCAGCAACGCATCGAGCGCTGGTCTCAGCATGTAAATATGCTTCTCCCGTCGCTCCGCTTTGCTGATCACCTTCACCTTGATCTCTCGACTCAGTGTGTGCGCCATGATCTCATGCCAACGCCGCTGACATAACAATTCCAGGACTACATAGGTCGCGCGCCTTCGATCGCGCGCCTTCATTAGGCTCCTGGAAGTGCCGCTTAAGGAGAAGAGTTCCATAAACAGCGCCAATGTCACTGGGCGCTAGATACTCGAAAGTTATATCCGAGTAGAGCAGTCCCACCTCGCCGACCTTGATCTCTTTCAGGTTCTAGAAAAGGTTTGAGCTGAAGTACGCAGGCTATACGGCGGCATATACAAGGCCTGAATCTTCAAGCGCGATTTCAGTCTTTGCGTGACCTGCAGCTACGATATTTTACATATTGAAGTGTCGTGCAATTATTGCGACTTTATACGAAGACAGCAACACAGCGTACTATATACCTTCGTCATTCAGAGCCACGCAGGAGCCTGCTATATGATCCTGGCTTGTAGAGAGACAGTAGACAATGCGAGGGTTGCAGATGATTCTTGAACCGCTCGTGCTAGGGAAGATGGTTCGAAGAGATCTGCTCGGACGCGAGTGTTGCCGGCATCCGAAGTGTCGAGGCCAGCGATGGATGTGTTGGTGTCTCGCATGACGAGGTAAACGTGTGCACCGCGGCGCAACCTACGGCGCCTGTTGGGCTGAAGATGATGACTTTCTGTGGCTGCGTAGCTCTTGTTGCAGGTTTAATCGTGCGGCTGGAATGATTGGTGCGTTGCGTTTGACGTCGGGAGCACAGCAACGGTTTCAGGCACTTCTTGTTGTATTGTTTATAGTACTCCACATTTATACTTGATCATGAAGTATACGACCATACCGATCCATAAGCATCGGCGGGTGTTGCATTGGCAGACAAACTCAAAGAGACTGACGTGGACGCCCTGCTTTCTTTGATAGGCGGTTTCGAGCATCGCGAGCAGGGAGTAGCGGATTATGTTGAGATGGGTGGATCTGATAATGGACCCGCGCACTTCGTTACCTACTGCATCAGGACAGGATGCGTTTTGACGTCAGCAAGTTGACATTGCCCTTGATCTGGAGAAAGTTCGGTTCATCGGTTCATCATGTCACGCTAAGGCGCGTGTCTAGCGTGTTCGCCCATTCACGTCTTACGCGTAGGAGCGGAACCATCGTAAACCCAAGCACACGACATTTACGACGCTTTCGCGCAATGGCGCCGCACAAGACTTCCACCAAGGCCAGCAGGGCGACCAGGGCTGCCCGAACACCTAAGAAGACAGAAATCACGATACCGACTCCTGAAAAGACGCATTCAGCAGCTGTGCCACCATCACGTGCCCATCACACGGCTTATCACTATCCGCTTCTTCTGGAGGGCTACGCTGGATGTAAAGCCCTTCTTGATTGGTTTAGTATTGTAGAAGAAACACGAAACATGCCGTGGCGGAAGCCATGGATCGACCCGAAAGACTTTGAAGGACGTGACGAGGAGCTGGGCAAGATTCTTGGTCGGAGAGCATATGAAGTTTGGGTGAGCGAAGTTAGTAAGTAAGATACGGGTGGCAAGCCGCCCGGGCAGTCCACTTGAAATGCACCGTCCCATTTTGCTTTGACACTCATGCTTAGAGGACTGCGCTTACCATTGCTCCAGTGCTTCAGCAGACTCGAGTGTCAACAGTTATTCCTTATTTCAACACTTGGGTTTCCAACTGGCCAACCGTGCAAGATCTTGCCGAAGCAAAGCACGACGACGTCTTGGCGGCGTGGAAAGGACTCGGGTATTATTCCCGGGCAACGCGACTTCATGAAGGCGCCAAAGCCATGATTGCAAAATCAAGATCTGCTGGCTTGTGTTGTCCACTTCCGAGCAAGGCAATAGACTTACAGGAGTTCCCGGGTATCGGAAGGTACACTGCTGGCGCCGTGTCAAGCATCGCTTTTGGAGAAGCGGAGCCTGTGTTAGACGGCAACGTAGCACGCGTTCTCAGCCGACAGCTTGGATTATATGTGGACGCAAAGGATAAAAAGGCGTCAGACATCCTCTGGGAAGAAGCCGACCGCTTGATCAAGCATGTATCGAACTTGTCGGAAACAGACACGAGCGCCATACCTGGCAATTGGAATCAAGCAATGATGGAGCTCGGCTCTACGATATGTACGCCAAAGCCGCAATGCGCCGAGTGTCCCGTTCAGTCAACGTGCAGGGCTTTCGGCGAAGGCCAATTGCTATCAGTTAAGCAACGGTCCATGATGGCAGTAGAGGACATTGAGGATGCGTGCAAGCTTTGCGAGCCATTAACGACCGAGGAGTTGCTGGCCATACCGATCGAGAGAGATGAAGTCGATAGGACGCAGCCGACCAAGAAGCGGAAAGTTTCAGCAAAACAGAACAACACGATTTCACACTACTTCGGCGTTGCCGCTTCCAAACCAGGCGCCTCTATCGTGGATGATGGAATCAAGCACGTCGTGGATCCTGGCAAAACTGGTGTCGCCAGTAAGCGTAAAGTATCCCCATCCATCCCTGTTTCAGAGGCCTCCATGGTCTCGTCAATTGCGTACTGTTCACTGTTTCCGAAGAAAGTAGCGAAGAAGAAGGCGGCCGAAGATGAGTGCGTTGTTTGCATCATCGAGGCCTGTTCATCCGCTGGGCAAAGTAAATGGCTCATTGAACAACGACCAGCCAAAGGTATGTGGTTATCGTTGTACCGCGAGTATCGCATCTAACGGCGGATACAGGTCTGCTCGCATCATTGTGGTACGTAAGACAGGCATTCGCCAACATGTTGACATGGACCCGGAATTCTGTCCAAATCCGGCTGGGCGTGCAGCTTTCGGGCCTTCGTGATTACGTCTCCGATTCTTACTGAATACTCATATCTAGGCAATTCCCGCAAAACATGCTTCAGATGCCAAAAGTTACGCCGGCAGTTTGCAAAACCCAAGCCATGACGCACATGTTAAGCCTCAGGTTGGCAAACGTCAGCATTGAAGAAGCGCAGCTTGTTGGTGCATATGCACCACTTGTGCACGTCTTCACTCACATAAGGCTTACAATGCATGCCTTGCACTTTAGGGTACTCTGTGATGACTTAACAAGCCTCATCGATGACTGTGTGGGCTCGCCCGCTCGAAAATGGGTCGATACCGACTCCATGGACCAAGAAACTTTGTCCACTGGCATGCAAAAATGTTGGAAGCTCGTTGCAAAGAGTGGCTGACAGCGTACCGCCATTCACGCTCGGCATTAATGTCACTGTCGCACCCCACGCGACGTTATCTCGCCAAGAGATACGGATACACAACTTGGCTTCCGCGCTCCGCCCCCTTGGCACGGTTTGCTGCTCCTCTCCGACTCTGGGGAACTGCATGATAAGAAACCATGTCAACGTCTCCACTATTCCATACATGGCACTGTGTTCCCACCCTTGGTGCTTTTCGAGCAGCGGAAGACATCTCATTGGACCATGACACAGCTGTTACACTGATAAGCGCAAACAGAGTGTGGCTAGGTTTCGCGGCCAAGACATGTGTGAGAGGCGTACACATGGGCGGGTACATAACCGTGTACTCCGTCCTTCTCGCAGCCTCGAGAATTTTGTCTGCGACACAATCCCCTCACCTAACTTGACATGATCAGGAAAGATGGCGGAAGTACCAGCGCCTACTCCAATCGTCAATTGGCCCGATTATTCTGTTATGCCTACTGGTGGCGATGTTATGACCCAGGATCTGAACGCGCCTTACGACAAGGGCGATCTCTGCTGGATGCTCGTCAGTACAATTCTATGCTGGTAAGTCATGCAGACACTTCCTAGAGTGTGTGACTGACATCTTCCAGGCAGATTACACCGGCGATTGGCTTCCTATATGCTGGGATGCATCGACGAAAGGCTGCGTTGACGATGATATTCCAAAGCCTATTCTGCGCTTGTGCGGTCGGCATCCAATTTTGGGTTTATGGCTATTCCCTCTATCAATCACATACAACTGGGCCCTTCATTGGAGATCTCTCGAAGGCCGGCCTGCACAACACCATGGCTTACCCCTCTCTAGCCAATCCCGACATCCCGGATATTTTGTATGCTTGTTTCGGCTTCACTTTTGTAACAGCGACAGCTATGATTCTGGCAGGAGCCATGCTTGAACGTGGCCGTATGTGGCCTTCCATGCTTTTCCTGCTCTGTTGGACTACGTTCGTCTATTATGTTTTGGCCTACTTCGAGTGGAACCCAAGCGGCTGGCTGTACAAGGTATGCTACTCTTTAGATGCTGTGTGGCTAGAGCTATTACCGATGCTAATCCAACTCAAGCTCGGTGTCTATGACTTCGCGGGCTCCGGCCCTGTCCATATTGCCTCGGGCTTCTCTGCCCTTGCGTGGGCAATTATGCTCGGCCCGCGCAGTGATCCTCACAAGGAGTCTCATCATCCGAAAATGTGTCACTTTAAGCCACACAACCCGTTCTTGGTCGGGTTGGGCACGGTTATGATCTGGTTTGGATGGTATGCTTTCAATGGTAAGCCTACGCAAGGTGTGCGATCGGCCAGAAAGACAGAGCTGGTTGCTGACAAGATACAGGTGCCTCCACAGCCAACTTGTCCATCCGGTCGATTTACGTTGTCTGCAACACCAACCTGGCAGCTTGCGGCGGTGGCATAGCGTGGACGCTTCTCGAGTACGCATTTTCGGGCAAATTCTCCATTATCGGCTTCTGCTCTGGCATAATTGCAGGCCTCGTAGGCATCACCCCCGCCGCTGGCTTCGTCCCCATATATGTTGCTGCCCTCGTGGGGGCTCTGACATCGTGCTGCTCATATTTCACCGTCAAGTATAAGTACCTTCTCCGCATCGACGAGGGTTTGGACATATTCGCGATTCACGGAGTTGGAGGCTTTATCGGTGATATTTTGACAGGCTTCTTCGCCGCGGATTACGTGCCCGCAATGGATGGCGTGAGCAATACATATGAGGGTGGGTGGTGGAATCGCAACTGGAAGCAGATGGGATACCAGCTAGCGGCGGCATGCACTTGTGCCCTTTGGTCATTTGTCATCTCAATTATCCTGCTCTTCATCATCAACAAGATACCTGGTTGTCACATTAGAGCGACTGAAGACGAAGAACTGCTGGGTCTGGACTACAAGTACTTTCATGATGCCGAAGGCGACATGATAGTATTGACTGGCTATGGCGCTGCAACGCCGGGGATGACGAGGTCAGGTATCGTTAGCGATGCTCCTAGCCACGAAGGAGTCGAGGTTCCTGTCTTGGCGGAGAAGCGGGATTGATTCGTGTGTAGTTCAATACTTCAAGGGCGAGTGACCGAGGCAGATCGGAGCGTTGTAACCATTTAGAAGTCTCCTTTCAATACTGCTACGTTCTATACCAAACGCATCTCTTATATTTTTCGTGGACAGGCTGCACAAATCACGGCTTGGCGCAAGATTATGAATGCCTATCAATTGTAAAGCCCAGGGTGGAGGGATTCAAGCCCTGCCTACTCTCCAAACCAAAGACATTCCCACCTCGCATCTCATTTCCCCATGGTCAGTCGACTAGCCCCAACGCGATTAGCACATGCTGTGTTTAGTCCCTTCCGTACACCGTAGCCTTCATTTGGCTAATACCGCCAGCCGCGGAGCTGCAGGTACCGGCACCGCTGCATTAAATCCATCGCGCCCCCTTTGACGAAGGCAGGCGCGCAGTATCGACTCATCTGACATTTGACACAACACACCAAGACATTGACTGATCAGTTGCAATTAGCAAGTCATGAAGTCAACCACGGTCATTGGCAGCCTCGTCGCACTCGCAGCCGCAGCCGCAGACCCACAGATTACCGCCCGCGCTGAGCTCGCACCCCGGCAGGATGACCCTGCGTTCCTGGGCTTCGTCAGCGCATCCGGATGTGAGTGCCGTTATCCAACTCTCCACACCCACCTCCTGTTCAGACACGTTTTGTACAATACATGTCAACTTGGAGGGAATCATGCACAGTACTTGACTAACACCTCTTCCCCGCACGTAGTTAGCGACGCCCGCTCCTGCGACTTTCCCGCCACGTTGTCTCGCTCCGGCTCCCTCGCACAATGCTGCGCTTCCGCCTCATGCACTTTCTGGTCCTCGTGCTCTGCGGGGACTCTCTTCGCGAGCCAGACATCCCTCTTCTGTGACCAGGGATACTGCAACACTGCGCTGCTTGTCAACACGCTTGGCGCGAATAGCGCAAACAGCTATTTGGGATGCTGGGCCACCTCGCTGGGAGAGGCACCGTTTTCGATTGTGAGGGATCTTGGAAGTGCATCGAGGACGGCGGCCGCAGTGACAAGCAGCGGTGCGTCTGCACAGAGGTCGACTGGGGGCTCTGCAGCCACGACGGGGCCCCCTCGAACAAGCCCTGCTGGAGCTGGGAGCGCGGCGAGTTCGGCTCCTAGCTCTACGCCATCGACGGGTGCTGTGGATGCTGTTGCTATCACGTACTCGGTGGGCGGAGTGCTAGGTTTGTTTGCTGTTGCGTTTGGCTTGCACTAAGGGAATGAGGTATGGTCTAGATTATGAAGTGCGCGATTGAAGCGTAGCAATCGACGAGACTGTGCTAGGTGATAGGTTGCTAGAATGAAATGCATTTGATCCCAGTCATCCAACAAGCCTCACAACCAAACCTTCCGAAACCGAACCCAAAACACAGGAGTCATGCATGCTCTGCAGCAATTCGTCTAGACAAAGAGCAACCATCCTTGGTAATGAAATCAATACATAAGAACCCAGAATGATAGTGATGGTAATACAAAGTGGCTGTCCAAACCCAAAGAAACCCCAACCCTGAAGCAGATATGGTATCATGCGCGCCCCGCAGAACATGAAAAAAGAATAGAGGTATATCGGGGCATAATGGCGTGACATCCAGGAACCGACTTTGTTCTTTTTCGAACCCGTTTGAACGCCGATAACCTGACCAAGAGCAAACACAAAACTAGGGGTATACTATAAAAATCAAATAGAGACAGGGGTCCAAGGCGAAATTGATGTGGAAAGCGCAGTGGTTGGCGGCGCCGGGAGCGGCATATTCGGTGGCGGACCAGGAAAGGACGTGTCTGACGCAGGGACGGGCGGAAGTGGCATCATTGGAGGCGGAGGTGGTAGTGGAGCATTGGGTGGGAGCGTGGGTAATGGCATTGTTGGAGGGGGCGCAGGTGGTGGGAGACCATAACTCGCCATGCTGCGTCGTGATGCGATGAATTTCGGCTCGGCCTGTAATGGCTGCTCAGGGGCGCTCCGCAAGTCAGGTGCATTGAGCTGAGGATTCGAGGTTCTTCTGGTGCTGGGTACAAAAGATGGTGTTGATGCAATGGCCCGCACTGGACGTGAGGTGGAGAGGAGAAAAGGTGCTGGTGAAGTGCGAGTCTGCACTGACATTGGTCGGCGCGGTGGTAAAGTCTGCCCATTTGCGTCGAGCATGTTTGGGTGTGAGGTCGGCCCAGGATTTGTAGCGTGCGATGGCTGAACTGGAGCGGTCACCGATCGGTTGACACTAAATCGTTGGGGAGCTGCACTGGGTGTGGGTGTAAGTGAAGACAGACGTCGAGGGTTGGATTTGGACCGATCTGCATGTTGTTGTTGGGGACGAACGGGAATTGGCCGAAGGAAAGGCTTAGGGTTGGACGAGATCCGATGCTGCGTCTTCCCGTCTTGTGGTTTTACTGATGCCATGGCAAGTGAAAACCTGGGTTGCTCAACGAGCAGCGACGGATGCGAAGCAGAGACTGGCGGTGCTGGCGCTGGGACACTCGGAGGCGGAGAGACAATGTCTCGTCGACCCTGAGCACTGTAGCTGCGAGCATTGGGCTGAGCCTGGACATCTACAGATAATGGTGCCTGAGCGAGGGCATCGCTTGTCGGTGCTCGCCGGCCATATGAATGAAGTGACCGAGATATGGTACCGGTTGATGATAACGGTGGTAGATCTTGTGCTCCCCCAGTCTGCTTAGCGGTTGAGAGCTCGACAGCCGCGATTGAGGTCGTTGTGGTTAATTGTGGCTCGTCGAGCATAGTGGGCGAAGCAGGTCCATACAGAGAATGTCGCTGACGCAGGCCAGGCCGTTCCACTGATGGAACAAAGTGCTCATTGGTCACTGGCAATGGCTGCATCGATCTTCGCCGAGAGGCAACGCTGTTGGTAGGATTCATATGGAATGACTTGAGGGACATCGCGCTTCGCAAACTATCTTGCTCGACAGCTGGAGAGGAACCATCTTGCATAGGCGATCTGGGAGCGGGGGAAGAATCCCGCGAGGTATTTCGCGTGCCAGGTCCCGAAATCGATGAGCTGGACATGTACGAGAATCGTGAGCGACTGCGGAGGGAGTCCAGCTGGATTTGATCTTGTGATACGGGTGTTGTAGCGATAGAGAGAGTTTCAATCGATTGTCGCTGGTTCGCAAGTCGGTAGGAATGTCCGCTAGAGGATTCAGCAATACTGGGAGCTCGATCGCTTTGGCCCGATTCCCACTCTGATGCGAGAACGCGCGGCGAACTATATTGAGACTGGAGAGGCGAGTCCACGGGAACGATCTTGCTGGGCGCCTTGGAATCGCGCTGCACAAGATAGCGATGACTTGTCGTGTCGATAGACCTGGAATCCCTGGTGTCGTCTGTAGAAGACGATGCGCGACTTGCTTCGCCTTTGACCCTGTTTCCACCTTGGTTGTCGATCTCTTTTCGCACGACAGTCATCCACGCATCCATTTCCTCGGCACTCTCTAGCACCAACAAGAAGCTCGTGGCTGCTTTCCGAGTGATAGCATTCTGTGACCGAAGTCGAGACAGCAACGAATTCCTGGGCCCAGCTTCGCTTGTGCCATCATCGAGAGCATGGCTTGAAATTTGTAGTACCCAGTGCTTCCCTGGTATTAAATCGCATGCAAAAGCTGCAGAGTCCTTGCCCAATTTCAGTACCTTTTCAGGCATCCGGTCAAAGGAGCCGTCACCGGCATATTGCAGAACAAATCCCGACGTAACGAGTATGTAAATCTTGTTGACCAGTTCCAGCGCAGGCGGGTTGAGAACTGAGTTCGAAATCAGCCGTCTATGCGACTTTTCTAACTTGTTTCTGGGGTCAGCACCGTCTTCCGTTATGATCGACAGATCGCGAGCGCTATCTATTCTTTCTCGGAGCAATTCCGCCTGTCGCCTTTGGCTTTGTGTGCGCATGAGAACTTCCGGAGCGAATATGCATGCTTGCACAGTGGCATGCTTAACGGATTGCGGGAAAGCCTGGAACAGTGGTGGAGGCTCCCAGCTTCCAAATTCTTTCGCCTCCTTAGACGGTGGGGGCTGTGGGCGCATGGACATAGGTCGGAATATTTGACTGGATCGAGCTCGTATTGATTGTTGTACAGAGGGCGATGGGTTTTGTCGCAAGGAAGACTTGGGCGTTGATACCACTGGAGCTGGCTTGGGTGGAGTCTGTGGACGCATCGGGACCGCGAGACCGACCTCGGTGTGGCCGCGGGCCTTTTCGACCTTTGGCTTGCTGAACAAGTTGAATAATGACATTTTCGAGGAAGATCGTTCAATTTTCGGAATACTTGGGACTGGAGAGACTGCGCGACGGATCGACGAAGAACTGCCTGTAGAAGAGGAAACCCGCGACTCGGGCTCGCGAAGGTTGGTGGTAGATCGGCCGAAGCGCCATCGTGAGGAAGAAGTAGTCTCCAGCAAGGGATTGCGGGCACTGCCGGTAGTATTCGCCTTTGGCGCAGATGTATTGTACGTGGCTACATAGATCTGCGAGGACGACAATGCCATGGTGGCGAGCTTGGCTCCTAGAGCCAGCTAATAAAGACGAAGCCCAGAGGGTAGCACAGCGAAGGAAGAATATGAGACCACGTTTCGTGCTTCAACAGCTAAGCGATGACGGGGACCAGGCGATTGGTATCTCACGGGGCAGGCGAGTCGATGTCAGCAAAGGAGTGGTGGTGGCCAAAAGGGCGTGGGTTAGGGAGCGTGGTAACGGCGAGTAGGTTGTGTTCACAGAGCGTGCTGCGTGGCACGGGCAGCCGGTTGATAATAAGTGCAGAAACGAATTTCAAACGAGAGGACAGGACATGGGCCCCTGGGGAGAAGTGGGCGCTGCAGGTGAAGACACAGCGCTGCAAGAAAGTCAAGGTGAAACACGTCGAGGGACGACACTGACAGAGGGGTGGAAAGTAACAGCGATTGTGGCGAGCCCTAGCTGCCGCAGACGACGGGCAGTCTGGAGAATATTGGCAAAAAACAACGCCATGGTTGCGGCTTGTGTGACTTGGACCGCGCAGGGGCATCTAGATGATCCCCCTTTTGCTGTGAAGGTTGGGAAATTATCACTAGCGGCGCGGATAGGGTCCCGCACCTGCGCCTGGTGCGTTTCGGGCCATAACGTTGCTCGTTATAGCGATGTGAGGCTAGGGGAGAACTGTCCACGGGTCTGACTCGAGGGAACGTGTGTCGTTGTTGTCGTCGTCGCCGCTGCTACGATGGAGGCAAGTCACGCCGGCAGCGCACACTAAGACGGATGTTTGCAGAGGATGCGCAGATCGCGATGCGGTCGGCTGAGGGGTCTGGTCTGGCCTTGATAAGTCGACAAGGGTAGGATTTAGATTGCTTCTTCGTAACGTGACTGATCTGGCCGGTGCTATGCCGCAAGTCGTGCTGCTTCGAGGACATGGCTTCATTGGAGCGCGTGCACGACGCGTCGACGGCAGACAGAACGCGACGCACATGTACACCCAATATCGACTGTGATGATGGCGTGGTACCTGGCATTAGTGTCACTGGCCGATCCCGTCTGGACCACCGGTGTGTGCGCCAGCTTGGCGCTATCCGAGATCGTCATGGTGGGGTGAACGACACCCCACCCGACCTCACGTCACGGGACATGGTCACGGGACGTCGTCACTCACGCCGACGACAGTCCGCATTCCTTGGGCCACTCGCACACCTCTGCTCATGATATTCCTCCCTCTTCACTTCTGGGACGTCGACTGATCTCCACCATGGCGCCCGATATCAACTCTCTGCCCCCCTCACCCAACGGCACGTCTCGCAACCAGTCCCCATCCGCTCCGCGCTCCTCGCCGCACTCGCTTGCAGCCACTGCCGCCATGAATGCAGGCATGCACAACGAAGACACACGCCGCTCTTCGTCAGGGAGCATGCGACGAGAGGTCGAGCGCGCACGACGTCGTTCCAGCATCCGCATGAACCTCAACCTGAACGACCCCGCCGTGCCCGCCCCGGGCGAGATGCAGCGCAGCCCATCCGCCCGTAGTAGAGGCGGGCTCCCGCAAAGCCCGCATCACGAGCGCGCACCAAGCCTGGGCGAGCTACACCAGGAACTCGAGTACGAGCAAGAAGGACAAGTGAACCGCCTCCTCAACATGATCCGCCAGCAACAAGCCCAAATCTCCACTCTCCAAACCACACAACAGCAACAGCCCTCGTCTTCCGCCGTTGATGACAGCACACCCACGTCGGAACGCTCCATGTCTCTGCCGTATTCGTCGTCAGCGCACGCTTCCCATGCTGCCATTTCACCTATGCCAATATCGCCACTACCCATGGCTAACCACCCGCGCTCTCACTCACCCTTCGCTCTAGGTAGCATCAGTCGTCAGTCTTCATTCGCAGATCGCTCGCGTGGCGGTAGCCATACCGGATCGCCTTCTCTACGTCCCATGTCTGGCACCGGAGGCGTGCACGATTACAACGACATGTTACCTGGCTCTGCTACTGGGCGCGACGAAAGTGCATTCTACCAGGCTGAGACGCAAAACTTGACGCGTGAGAATCAGATGCTTAAGTCCCGAATTCGCGAGCTAGGTATGCCAATGAGGGAGAGTGGTGCCATACTATAATTATACTAATCCATCTCTTGTAGAGCGTCAATTGTCCGGCATGAACCCTACCGGCCCTATTGCGCAGTCACCTGCTGTGCATTCGGGTTTGCACACGGCTACTAGCCAAGACGACGCCGAGATTGATCAGCAAGGGGTTTAGCGGCTTCGACGGTTGATTGGCGACTTTGAATCATATTTCGAGGCGTTTTTGATTGCGTTTAGAGCAAATGCATTGGTTGGATTGGCATTGCGCTTCAAAATAGTGGCATGAGCACGGAGTTTGGGTAAATATTTGGCTCTGCAAAAAAGGTCTAATGTAATAGGTTGGTTATCATTAGTGTATTCAGCCTAGTACTTCACAATCAGAGATGACAATGGTCACACTCAGGTGAAAAAGAGCTTGGCGGAAGAATGAGGACTTGTTCTTACTCGTTGGATAACCTTCTGTAAGATCTGCACTAAACGTACAATCTAACACAAGCTGGTCGGGCTGGTAGCGTCTTACGTGTACCAGCCTAAGTCTAGAAAGGTTTTTGAATGCACCGCCTCGACACCATGACGCCAGTTGAACCATGCAGTTACCATTGCGCCCATGCATCACAAAACATTGCGCCTCCAATATATCTACTCATCTTCCTCCACCTCTTCGACGGTTGCGCGCTGAGGTTGTCGTTGCGTGACGGAACCTGCTGGCGCCGCCTCTGAGCCAGTCGGCTGTGGAGCCGATTCGACTTCTTGTGAAGCCTGGACAGGAGTTGATGCACCGGGTAGTGGAGAGACGCCACCCTTCTTGCCTTTCTTGAAGGGCTGACCGTTGGCGGCAGCTTTGGCGACTTGCTTGGCAGCCTTCTTCTCTTTCTTGACGCGCTTCTTGGCCTTGATGTCCTCGGGTGTCTGCAAAAGTTAATTCTGGTGCTCAAGGTTCGAATTTTCGAAGTTCGGAAGCTCACCTCATGCCATGCCCAGACTGGGCGGAACGAATCAAAGAAGCCCACATCCTCGAACAGGTTCGGGTAGAGCCAGAGACCAGGGGAGACTGTGAACATGGTGATGATGAAGAGGATGAGTCGCACGATAGCCATGGCAAAAAACAGGCCTATTAGGCCCAGCATACCCATGCTGAGATACCAGACACCCTGCCGCAGCACAAGTGGCCACAAGGGGAACAGCACAATGGCCATGACCACAAACAGAGCACCCACAGCATAGAGTTTCTGCTTCCACTGTGAACCCTCGTACATCCAGATGTAGTAATTGTCGTCGTTGGCTTCTTGATGTTGCTCAATCTTGACATCCCAAAGACCCTTGACGTGCTTCTTCTTGCCGTGGTTGTGTCCCTCGTGTCCTGGTGCATCGCCCTCGATCTTGGTGACACGGAGCGCGAGAAGCGAGAGGGGCAGGAGCTTGAACGTGTTCTCGGCTGATGCGCGGTCGGTGACTTCAGGGAGTAGGGAATTCTTTGTGCGTGCTTTTTGGTAGGCAGGAGACTGGAGAGCGCGGATCGCTCGCTTGACTGTACTGTATTAGTTCATGCGCTTGGTGGTCACAAAAGCGCTGCTAACCTCTGAACATGTCCTTCCTCTTCTCGTCATGAACGACCGTCCTGGGCTTCAGCTCTTGAGTCTTGAGCCAATTTGCGACAGCGAGTGCCTCAGGCTTCGGTGGGCCTGGCTGTATGGGCTGCTGTTGCTGTTGCTGCTGCTGTGCCTGCTGTTGCGCCCGCATCTGCGCCTGCTGTTGTGCCATGGCTTGCTCGCGGAGCCTTTGAACATATTCTTGAACGGATATGCCGTGCTTCTCCGCCTCTGCCGCAAGTTGTTGCTGGATTTGCCGTATTTGCTCCGGTGTCGGTTGCTGGCCGTTAGGTCCTTGAATGTTAATGGGCATGCCTTGAGGTGGGCCTTGAGGTGGACCTTGAGGTGGAGGGGGACCTTCTTGCGGCGGCGGCCCGCTTGGCGGAGGTGCTCCTTCAGCGCTCATTTTGGGTGATTTATTATTCCTCGATGAGTGGACAGGTGAAAGTGGTTCTTGGTTGTTGGTGTCGCGCAAGGCACAAGGTGAGCGAAAGGCGGAGGGAGTGCAAGCTGGCGAATTGTGGTAGCGATTCCACCAACTAAGTTAAAGCCACATCGACAAACATCTCGTCACGCTCGATCCACTTTCTGACTAAGCGGGAACTTCATCAAAATCTGCACTTCTGCCACTCTCTCTTCTGAACAACACGCAAACACAAACACATCACGGCTTTGCATTCTTCCCTACCCCGCCCAACATCATGGTCCATCGACTCAATAATAAGGTCGCCTGATACTGCGTGCGGCAAGCAACATATATCATGTTGTCTGTTTCAACGACACTGCCGCAGTCAGCAGAAGTATTAGCAGCACTCACCTTTATTTGCAGACAACCACAGTTTGGCTGTCGTTATCTTCCAGGCTGGCTGCCTAGTGTTGGCTGCGACGCTGCCATGTGCTCAGGGCAGAGATTGCCTGGCGCATGAGGTGCCGTTGGAGAGGCGCCGCCGCCACCGCTTTGTGCTACATGGCCGCATGCTGTGCACCATACCCAGCAAACACCACCATGATTGAATTCGCGTTGCTGGTCATGAATCTACCTTTTGTAGTTCGATTGTGCGCGCGGTGCTTGCATTACAAGCGTGACGCTCCACTTCACCAACACTCTGGCCCTTACCTCTTGTCTTCGGACAATGACCATGGGATAGGCCTATTTTGGTGTGAAGAAGATTGACGACCTCTTACTCACCGCGGTAGTCTTGCCTCTGGTTTGGCTTCAGCGGTCCATCAATTACGGTCTACACACTTCTACATATAGATTCTGTTTGATGTTGTTACCTATTCCGCGTTTCAGACGCTGTGATTCGAGCCGGAGTGGCATCATGATTGATGGACATGCACCGCTCCGGCGGATGTGAGACAGTGCATTCGATGGGTGGCATGTCCCTGCTTGGCGATGCACACAGGATGCATGATTCGGCCGGCACAATAGTCATGCCCACCGACTTCTATATACGCAGACTGGTCAGCATTAGTTGCTGTCAAAAGCGTCAATGTGCATCTTACGTGCAGTTCATGTATGCGAAACACCAGGCCGCCGCACAGAAGGACCCGCGTCCTTGGTCAAGGGGCCATGAGTGCCAAAAGCGAACAGAACGGAGGTCGGAAACGGACAGCTTCATCACATCGTGGACAAAGGATGGGCGCTGCGGGCTGGGTCTGCATATGGTGGATATTGCGGCACACGCATTGACGGCGTTCCCGTGGGATAGGGATAGGGATAGCTGGCCTGATTGGCGATCTCTGGACGTTGGGCGGACATGGATGTGCAAGCCACATTGCTTTCTCGGTCGGTCAGCGGCTGGAGGCTCCCCACTGCCGTCGAGAGGTGGATGACGGCGTGCGAAGGACTGACAGCACCGCATGGGCTGAGCTGGCGTGGAGGGCGGCAGCTAGCAGATAGACTTCGCGTAGGGCCTGCTGTATGGTGTCAGAGGGTCACAGGCCAAGGGCCGTGTCAGCGCCATGCAGGCGGTGGTGGACGATGGACGATCCCCAGACGAATTAATCCTGCTCGCAGCATGCTGGAGCAGGGATGGGCCGAAGCCACTATTGAAGAGCAGTTGGCTGGCCTCCGCCGCATGGCGCCGTCATAACTCGTCCTACCCGCCTGCAGCACGCCGTGAGGCTTCGACTGCGCCCTGCGCCCGTACGACGCTTATCCTGTGCGATCCGCAGAACAGCCCGTTACCGCGACACCAAATTCTCAGTGCGCCCCGAGATCCCGCAAGGCAAGGCAGAAGGCAGTGCCTCGAGCACATCGAGCAGCGAGCGGCGCGGTTCATTCCGGGCGCCCCAGCAAGCAGAGCCTGTGCGGATGGGAGCGTCCTCCATCTGCGGGAGCCTGCTTCTTGTTCTTGTTCTTGGTCTTGTTCGTGGTCTTGTTCTTGTTCCGATAGCGATACATGGTCGAGAGGACGTCCTCGGCGCCCGCTGACCTCAACACACCATCCGCCCCCACCCCGTCTGCGAGCCGATCGATACATTAATCACCGGGACGTCTCTGCTGGTCGCGGTGCCAGCAAGCAGACGCCCGGGCGCACACAGCCCAAGTCACGGTGGAAAAGACATGTCAGTCGCAGCACACAGGCGACGACTCCGCGAAGGCATAGGCACAGAGCGTCGCGGGCGGCCTCTGCATCATGACCATGGTGCGACAGCATCCTCCGCCGCCCCAGCCGCCGTCCCATCCACATCCACCGCACTTCCGCAATGCCACGGCCTTTGAGAGCCGCAACCTCGCACAGCGGCCTCCGCCGCAGCTGTATGCCTTCCCGCTGTCGAGGCACGCGTCCTATAACTCGCAGGCCTCGGACGCTGGGCATGCATCCAAGCCGCCCGAGCACATGCTGCGACGCAAGACGCCCAACGGTATACTGGCCGCAGCATACGACGGCACCTCGGTAGAGCAGACAGACAAGCCCCATGCCACCAAGCACATCCTGCTGCCCGTGACAGCCGAGTCCAGCATGTCCTACGGTCTCAAGCAGGACCTGCCTCTGCGATCACCCGCCATGACCCGCCAGGATGCTTGCTCTGAATGGAGCCCCAGCTTGTACTTCGAGACCGGTTCTGGCCGCACGGGGCAGCATTTACCCCAGATCGACTCCATGCTGCACCAGATTCCGCCGCTGCAACCCCTCTTACCGTATCAAATGTACGCTCCGACGTACACTGGGGTCATGGGATACCCCGGACAGAGCAACCTAGGGCCAACTGTATCCAACGATCAGGGCCCTTTTGGGCCATACTGGCCTGATGGCACATATACTCCATACCAGCCAGCTGCGATGCGTGATCCCCGCTTCCTCCACCACCACCGCCCACATTGGGCCCATCCCCAGCACACAGCCTTTCTAGCCCACACATATAATGCTGCCACGCCAAATATCACCAATTACCAACAGAATCCTTTTGCGCTCAACCAAAGTCACCAGCAATACAACGGTTTCTTACGACCGTCGCCGGAATTCTCCCCGTATCTACAACAGCGACAGAATTACTCACAAGGTTATCAACATCCACCCCTACAAATACCCTCAGCTCCCTACTCACAAGATACACCTCCATCCGGACAATCCACACCTACAACAGATTATGGTTCGGTTTCCAAGAAGACCCCCGACTATATTGTCTCATCTCCTGGCGGCAAGAGCCGGGACAAGATATTTGCATGGGCTCATACCGTCTACGTTGATCTGCTAAGATACTTGACACATACACGCAAGCACTCGCACCATCATGGTCGCACGCCCTCAAGACCACACATCTATCCGAAGCCACCACGCCAACCTGGAGCTAATATCTCTGACACTGCTAATAACAGTAACTCTCCTGCGTTAGAAAGACGTTCTTCATACACCGGATCCCAGACCGCGCGGAGGCCCCCCATCACGCATAGCCGCTCTTCCTCCGCTTGGTCGACGAGTGGTCCGGATCCCAGCGCTCAGCGACAATCCTGGCAACAGCACATGTCACAGCCGCAGGTGATGCATCCATTTGTACATGACAATGAGCCTGTCCGCACACTCAGACGTATGTCTGGCTCAATTGGAAACGCCGTTCCCAATATTCGGCACGAAGCCCCTCCCAGTATGACAGCCGCCTCCGCTCTGGAGGCCCTCACTCAACATTGCGAAGAGAGCAAATGGACGTGGATCGACGGCATTCTCCTGGGCGGCTGTTTTGCCTATGCCCTTGGCGACTATCGCAAGGCCCAGGACTGGTATAAGCACATTCTTACCCTGGACAAGAATCACGTGGAAGCCACATCGAACCTTGCAGCTACGTTACTCGCACTCAATCAGAAGCGAGATGCCGAAGGTTACTGGAGGCAAGCAGTGAAACTCCGTCCAAGCTATTTTGAAGCTGTTGAACATCTTATTGGCCTTTTATGCAGCGATCACCGGGCCAAGGAGGCGGTCAACGTCATCGATGAGGTAGAGCGGTCTTTGAGATTTATGAAAAAGGCCGACGCCCTGAGGAGTCTAGACATTCAGAGTGAGCGCTCTACTTCAACCGTGAGTGAATCACCCAGTCTCTCTGATGCATCCGATCGGCCGATATTCGAATTCGCAGGGGGGGAAGAGTCGATTTTCAAGGACCTTGACGAACTTCCTGGCTCCGATCAAGCAGGTTTTGGCTCCAGTGGATATGCCATACCGGGCTGCGACAATGGTCGTGTTCTTGCATTGGTCCATGCCAAAGGCAACATGCTCTACGCTCTTGGAGATAATGCTGGCGCTGCAAACGCATTCGAAGTTGCTGTGCTCATTGGAGCAGGGAATCACGTTCATGGGATTGACGATCTGATCAAACGTATCTTGACAGTTGTTGGCTACAGTCCCGCCGAACGCTCTCCCGGCGGCCGCCAGGTTCCTGCCTCTTCAGACCCAATCCTCCTTCCACCCGACTCAGCAACCAAAACTGCTCAATTATGCTTTCCACCCCACGGTCAATTGCCAGGTCTGAAGCATGTGCCCGATGGACTAGCTCGCAAAGCCGCCATATCCACCACCAGTAATTCACTTCTGTCGCTCGCAAAGATTTTCCAGGACGGTATGGCCGCAAGCTCTCCAAAAGTCCCAATATGTCAAAGCAGCTATGGAGTCAGAGAAATCCTGGCGCTGTACTACCTCTCCCTATCACTACAACCGAGTCCTTCCACTGCCAACAATGTAGGCATATTGCTTGCTAGCGTGCAGCAAGCAGCGCCATCAAAGGCAATATCGATTCCACACTCGGCATTCCACCCGCAAATACCAGGCCTGGTTCCAGGAAGTGGCGTGGCTCTTGCCTTGGCTTATTATTATTATGGATTGCAACTCGATAAACGGCATGCACACCTCTACACCAACCTGGGCAGTCTTCTTAAAGATATCGGTCAGTTGGACGTGGCCATCCAGATGTACGAGCAAGCAGTACAGTGTGATCAAACTTTTGATATTGCACTGGCGAACCTAGCCAACGCGGTCAAAGACAAAGGCCGAATCAGCGACGCTATCATTTACTATAAAAGAGCTGTCAAAGCCAGTCCAGATTTCGCGGAAGCTGTTTGCGGCCTCGCGAATGCACTCAATTCGGTTTGTGGGTGGAATGGCCGTGGTGGAATTGCTGATGAAGCCGGCGCAAGGGATCGATGGCACGTTGATGAGAGTGGCATGCTGCTAGATGCTAAGATCCCGGGTGCTACGAGTTCAGGGTGGATCAACAAGGTGGTCAAACTCGTCGAAAAACAACTCGCGGACGGCGAGGGCTGGGGCCGAGGTGCAATGGATGACAAATTCATCAAAGATATTGTACGCCCATTGAGTTTGGTCGATGGCAACACGACGGACGTTACAGAGAAGCAGAATAACATGTTGAAAGTTCTAAGCCAGTGGAGGGGACAGAAATGGGAAGGCGCTCGTGTGATACGCCTCGTCGAACGCGCCACACGAAGGATGACTTGGCAGTGGTATCAAGATCTTTACATCAATCGCCGACAACGCTCCATTGAGAGCTACAAGAGGCCGCAACTGCCCACCGCGTTGAGCGTGCCAGCAGCTCCGACTGTACTGCCATTCCATACCTTCACATGTCCCATGTCAGCGAAGCAGATTCGTCTCATATCCCACCGCAATGGACTGCGCATCTCGTGCTCAACACTGAGGGTGCCGTGGTTACCTTCGACCGTATACCGACCGCCGCCCCCGCCGAGTCCATATCTCAAAGTAGGATATGTGTCTTCCGACTTCAACAATCATCCCTTAGCACATCTCATGCAGTCTGTCTTCGGTCTACATGACTCTCGGCGTGTCCAGGCTTTCTGTTATGCAACTACGGGAAGCGATGGATCTGAGCATAGAAAGCAAATCGAGAGAGAAGCCCCTGTTTTCCATGATGCCAGCAGTTGGTCGGCGGAACGACTGGTCGCACAGATCATCGACGATGGGATACACATACTCGTCAATCTTAACGGCTATACTAGAGGTGCACGAAACGAGGTGTTCGCTGCGCGTCCGGCACCCATTCAGATGGCCTTTATGGGCTTCGCAGGAACGCTAGGGGCCGAGTGGTGTGACTATCTTCTTGCGGATGACACTGCTATACCACCAAGCACGCTCCGTCAATGGCGCCGGAACGTCGACTTGGAGGATGCTCTTGTGGACGAGAATAGTGGAGGAACTGACGAAGACTGGATTTACGGAGAAAACATTGTCTTTTGCCGCGACACTTTCTTCTGCTGCGATCACCGACAGAGCGCACCTGATTCACAGAACCCCCAGCCGACCTGGGAAGAAGAGCAAGAGCGTAGGTGGGCGATGCGGAAAGAAATCTTTCCTGACCTACCAGAGAGCGCTATCATTCTAGGCAACTTCAATCAGCTGTATAAGGTATGTCCAATTTCGAGCTCTCTCCGTCGATTTACTTATTTTTTTCAGATCGAGCCAACAACCTTTCGCACCTGGCTCCGCATCCTTGAACGTCTGCCTAACGCCATCTTATGGCTCCTGCGGTTCCCGGATCTCGGCGAGACCAATCTGAAACATACAGCCAACCTTTGGGCAGGACCAGAAGTCGCCAATCGAGTCATATTTACCGACGTTGCCCAAAAGCACCAACACATCTCCCGTGCTCGCGTCTGCGACCTCTTCCTCGATACCCCTGAATGCAATGCTCATACAACTGCCGCGGACGTTCTTTGGTCCGGCACTCCCTTGCTCACTTTACCCCGTTACAACTACAAGATGTGCTCACGTATGGCTGCTTCCATCCTCAAAGGCGCGCTGCCCAAATCTTCCGAAGGCGTACAAGCCACCAAGGAGCTGATTGCGCTTAACGATGAAGACTATGAAGAAAAGGCCGTGAGACTCGGTATCGACTGCATTTACTATGGCCACAAAGCTACTGGTCGACTGAGTCAACTGCGCCGCATGCTGTACGAATCGCGATGGACGAGTCCGTTGTTCGATACGAAGCGATGGGTTAGGGATCTCGAAGATGCCTATGAGATAGCGTGGAAGAAGTGGGAGAAGGGCGAAGGAGGCGATATCTGGCTTAAACATCGTCAACCAAGGCGTCTTGTATGACCGTCTAGTCGTGGAGAGATGATAGATCGATGAGGTGAAATTGTGTTTGTGTTATCTGGAAGCGTTCTGGATGTTTCGCGAGCACAAAAAACACGTACACGCGCAACTGTTGTTGTTATATATGCTCAGATACCCCTCACAAGTGGCCCTGATAGCGAAATGCGCTGGCCACTTATTGCGATTTGATTTGGTTCTCTGTGGAGTTTGGGGGTTGTAAGGTGATCTGAGTACTGAGCATTGCTATAGCACTGTCGTTCGGTAGTGGAGGACTCGGTACGTTGCATTTCCAGGCGTGTTTGGAGACTATCAGCTTCAACTATCATGCGGTTGAAAAGACACTGGTTTTAGACGAATGTGCTGTGCTGCGACCTTGTGTGGTGAATGGGCTTGTATGTGCATTGCTGGTGTTACTCCAAAGTTGTGGCTGCTACCCATGTACTGTCTGTTATGTACAATTTTGCAATCCGCTCTTGTTAGCGACAGGTACGAAGGAGCTGGTTTTAAGTGATACACCGCACAGTCTGGCCAATCAAAATTACCTCCTCCTTACAAGTAACAGCAAGCCTACAAACTTTATAATACTTAGCTCTGTAGTGCCTTGTAAGCTAATTAGGAGTACTCTGGATATTATAAACGCGTTGTAGTAGTCTGGAGTAGCGTTGCAAAGGTACCCAATAAGACCTCAGATGGCGGTTCATTGCCTTGAAATCAGCTTCTTACGGTCGAGACTGCTATCTTGTTAACTCTTCTCATCGATTTTCAGGATGCAAAATGGACTTTATATTCCACACAACTTGTACTTGATATATAGTTTTGTTAGCATTGCGCAGTGAAAGTTGCATATAACTGTATACCTTTTGTACGTTAGAGGAATTCCAGTGTGGTCAAATCGCTTAGGTTTCGTCCTATCTGTCTACCATTTTTAGGAACTTTATGCAATCATTGTTGATGTCTTGACATCGATGATATAGCGCGTATTTTACACGTGCTCAGTTACCGCGTCTTAATCCTTTTAGGTGACCAGCTAAGCAGCACGTGACGTACTACCCTTACACGTGCTGCAAAGTTGTGAAATGAGTTGTTGGTTTCACAGGACACAGCACGTCCGGACTTGGAGTGTGAGATCATAGATCACGACCCGTGAATACACTGACCATACTCGACAATCGAGAATCCTCTGCGCATATAATATCTACACCATCCAGCATTCGAACCACAAACTTTTGAACAATCACCTATTATCAACTACTCAGCCCTTATCCTCAACTTCCACAAACACGACTCTCTTTACAAACCCAACAGTTCTCATCAACAAGATGCTCTCCAAGCACTTCCTCGCCATCGCCACGGTTATCCTGTGCACCCTCACCAACATCACCACAGCCAAGCCCGAGAACCCACCTCCTTGCGGTGCGCCCTTTTGCCGTATCAACAGCGCTTCTATCTCTGCCCCGCCCTCGATCTCAGCGACTTCGGCTGCTAGGCTTATTACGTCTCTTCTACTTAATATTTAAAGATAGGTAAGCAATATCGACTATAAAGGGAAATAGGTATAGCTAACGGTATATAGTATAAGTAGGTGTATAGGCGTTAGTAGTATTAATAAGTATAAGAATAACTTAAATCTAGGTATAATAGCCTATACCTAAGAGTAGGGTTAACTAGCTTATAAAGAAAATAGATAATAACTTAATAAGATTAGAGGTAATAGGTACTAATACTAAAAAGGTTATATAATATATTATAGTAAGACTAGAAGAACTAGCTAGTACTTATAAGAAAGTAAAAGTAATAATAACTACTTCTTAATAATAGAAGAAGCTACTAGGAGTAATATATTAATAAATAACTTAGTAATATACTAAGTAAGGGTAGTAAAGATAGTAGAATAGTTATTATATTTAATTTAGGGTACTATTCTATAGTTAAGATCTTATCTCTCTATATATAAAAGTATTAGCAATAGATTTAGATCTAAAATAATAGACTAATACTAACTTAATTTATTTAGTTTATTTTAGCAGTTATCTAGATCTAAGATTTTTAGAATCTTAGATTAACTAAATCTATCTAACTTAACTAGATTATTTAAGTTAGAAGAAAAATCTTATAGATAAAAATACTATAACTAAGCATACTAATAAGATAATAAATAATATAATACTAATAAAATAAGATATTAATTATTTCTTTCTTTATATACCCTTATAAGCTTAATATAGTTATTTATAGAAACTTTAAAGTTAACTATAAGAAGAAAAAACTTAGGTATTTAAAACTAGAACTAGACTTAAACTAAAACTAATATAAGAGTATAATTACTCTTTACCTAATTAAAAACTTAATAGTTAAAATTAAGGTCTTAAAAGATATTAGGAGTTAAAAACTTAATACCTACTTAATAATATAATAGATAAATATTAAGTATATTTATAGTCTTTAATTAATTATATAAGCTTATATTACTTATTAATTGTAAAGAAATAAATAATTAATATCTAATTTTATTAGTATTATATTATCTATTATCTTATTAGTAAGCTTATTTATAGTATTTCTACCTATTATATAAGATTGTTTCTCTAATTTAAACAATCTAGTTAAGTTAGATTGATTTAGTTAATCTAAGATTCCAAAAATCTCGGACCTAGAAATAGCTCCGATTAGATATATTTGAATTACTAATTTTAGAGCTAGAAAACTGCTAAAATAAACTAAATAACTTAAGTTAGTATCAGTCTATTATTTTAGATCTAAATCTATTGCTAATACTTTTATATATAGAGAGATAAGATCTTAACTGTAGAACTATACCCTAAATTAAATATAATAACTATTCTACTATCTTTACTACTCTTACTTAGTATATTACTAAGTTATTTATTTATATATTATTCTTAGTAGCTTCTTCTATTTATTAAGAAGTAGTTATTATTACCTCTACTTTCTTATAGGTTATAAGCCTAGAGGCGCTTATAAGCTATCTAAGAATTTTATATATTACTTTGCTATTTTTATAGCTTAGTAAGATAAAGTTACCTCTAGTCTACTAGAGGTAATTATTTTAGAGTTTATAACTTAATATAAACTATTATATTTAATATATTAGTTTAAAATTAGCTTTTTAAGCTATTTAGTTCTACTAGAGGAACTACTTAGTTAAGCTAGTTTTTAGCTAGTATTATTATATATTCTAGGATAAAAATTACAGATTATATAATTTTCTAAATACTAGAAGAAACTTAAGTATTCTAGTAGTTATTAAATTATAGATTAGTATAATTTAACTTCTATTTATTATATAATCCCTGCTTACTCTACTGCTAGTTAAACAGCACCTATTTATATTTTTATATTTAGCTTTTTGCTATTTATAATTATATAATCTAGAGTTTATCTATAGAAGCTTACCTAGGCAGACTAAGAGTTACTCCCTTCTATAAGTAAAAGCAAATTAGCAATTATAATAAGATTGCCTAGTAGCTATATTATTTATATACTACTATAAGTAGCATATTTATAATAAAAAACTATTACTAGCAGTATCTAGTTTTAGGCTAAGAGGAGTTTTATTATAAAAGAAAATAGAAGTCTTACTACTTTTAATTAAGCTTTTAAACTAAAACTATAAGATTAGTAGTAAAATAGTAGATTAGGAAAATTAGCATTAAAACTTATTATATAAGCTTTAAGATTATTATCCTGCAAATAAGCTTCTATTAGTAGTAATTTATAAACTATAAAAATTACTACTAATAGAAGCTTATTTTACGTTTTAAATTTTACTACCTTAATACTTATTAGTTAAGGTTACAAAACTTTACAAACTTTTTAAGTTTAGAATAAATTATTCTAAGCTTAACCTTAATAGGAAAATAATTCTATTAAAAGAAAATAATACTTTTTATAGTAATATTTTATAAACTCTTAGCAAAATAAAGCATTTAGTTATTATTTATTTTAAACAATTAATTATATAAGAAATATTAAGAAAAACTTAAAACTTTCTTATCTTATAAATCAGTATTAGTTAATATATACTAGGTTTTAAAAGAATATAAAACCTTATAGTATAGCTTTTAAAAATATTAAAAATCTTAGTAATAGCTTGTAAAATAAATTTACTATTAATATTTCTAAACTAAGATTTATTAAGGTACTCTATAAACCTTAAGAACCTTAAGAAAGAAGTACTTTATCTATAATTAGACTTTTTGCTTATAACTAGTGTAATTTTTATCCTAAAATTATAAAATTAAAATAAAATAAAAAGTTTACTATATAATATACTATATTATTTAGAAAACTAAGCCTTATAACTATTACGTTATTTTTAATAATTAACTTAAAAATTATTAAAACCTTAATATTTACTAAGGTAAACCACTAAGGTATTTATAAATTTTTAACTTTTAGTAAATATAATTAAAGTACTAGTAAACTTAATTATATTAGACTAAAAACTTAATATTTACAAACTCCTTTTATAGTTATAGTTAATACTATTAAAAATAACTATCTAAGTGTGTTTATATATACTATAAGTAATATACTTATTATAATTCTAAAATATAGCTAAAAATCTAAACTTTAAAATTAATAAACTTAAGGGTTCTATTAATTATAATATTTAGTCTATTAGAGTATATACTATATTAGTTAAAGAAGCAGCTATATCTGCTATTAAAAGCTATAATAATATAGTAGTAGCTAATTTAATCTTAGCTAAAGCTTTATCTATTATTAGATTATCTCTAGAGGATAGCCTACTACTATAAACTAGATTTATAAATAATCTAAAAGAACTCTAGGTTATATTATAAAATTTATATAAATCTAAAGGTTTTAGTAGTAAGTTTATCTTATCTAAAGATTTAATTAATAATACTCTTACTAGTTATAAAGGAAATCTAGAATTATATATTAATTCTTTTATAAGAATTAATAATAGTCTAGTAGCTAAATCTATTAAGCTACTAGATAAATTTCTAGTTACTCTATTACTTAATAATCTTAATAAAGATTATAAGTATATAGTAGCTAATATAACTTAAAGTATAAGAGTACAAAATATTATAGATCTAGAATCTATTATTATATAATGACTAGATAAATCTAGAAGACTTAATTCTATTAAAGGAAATAATTCTAGCTTCTCTACTAACTTTAATTATAATAGATCTAACTATATAAGAAGCTAGAATAATAACAATAATAATAGTTATTCTTATAAAACTAAAATAGCTCTAAATACTAAGGATAATAATTCTAAGTATAATAATAAAATTAAATCTATAATAGATATTTACTCCTTTTATAAATATAAAGGATATTGTTACAATTCCTAAGGGATACACCTTATTATTATAACTATAGGAGTAAATAATACTATAGTAAGCCTGTCTTAGATATATAAAGTATTATATAATATAATCTATACAGATTAGAAGGCTTAGCAAATAGATTAGTAATCTATAATCTGTATAATCTATATCCCTTAGTAAATAGATTACATAGATTAAAAGAAGATCTCTTTAGTATATAGATCTTATTAATAAATATCTTTTGTTTATTATATTTAACTTAAGTTAGCTACTAGTAATATATTATTACTTCTTTATAGAAAGCTCTACCTTTACTATTTTACTTAATAATTCTGTTCTATACTCTTATTAGAAAGAAACCCTTTACTAGCTTAGTTAGATTAGACCCTATCTAGACGCTCCTTACTCTATCTGCAAAAACTAACGCTAATATACTACTAATACTAACTCTCTAATTATTAGTTACTTAGTAGGAACCTTAATACTTTAAATACCCTTAAGATAAGTAATATTACTATAGATACCCCTAATACTATTAAGGTTCCTACTAAGTAGCTAATAATAAGAGAGCTAGTGTTAGTAGTATATTAGCGTTAGTTTTTGTAGATAGAGTAAGGAGCGTATAGATAGGGTCTAATCTAACTAAACTAGTAAAGAGTTTCTTTCTAGTAAGAGTTAAGGATAGGATTATTAAGTAAGATAGTAAAGGCTAGAGCTTTCTATAAAGAAGTAATAATATATTACTAGTAACTAACTTAAGTTAAATATAATAAATAATAGGTGTTTATTAATAAGATCTATATACTAAAGAAATCTCTTATTACTCTATCTAATCTATTTACTAAGAGGTATAGATTATATAGATTATAGATTACTAATCTATTACTAAGACTTCTAATCTGTATAGATTAAGTTACGTAATACCTTAAGTACCTAAGGTAGGCTTACTATAGTATAGTTTACTCTCTTAATCTTAATATTAGGATATATCCCTTAAGAATTATAATACTATCCTCTTCTCCCCTTTTAGTTTATCCTTAAGCTAGGCTTCTATAAGCTACTAGTTAATAGAATTAATTAGTTTATATAAGCAGGAGGTTAATATAATTTAGTAGTTTATAGAATTCTAGAGTTTTTATAATTATTAGGTTTATATTAACTAATCCTAATTAGAGTAAAGTATAACTAGTAGTAGAGGTCTATTCTTATAGTGCTAGTTAGTAATAGGTATATAATATCTTAGCTTATAACTAGCGCTGCCCTATATTATAAGTAAGTTATATCTACTTTTATATTTTCTTACTATACCTAAGTTACTTTATTCTCTAATATCTATTCTTAAAGTCCTCCTTAGTACTACTAATTATTATAAACTTACTAATTTTATTAATTTATTTAGAGATATTATAGTTTAGAAGTATTCTTTATATTAAAAGTATAGTTATATTTATAAGGTATATATATAGTTAGGAAAATATAGTACTTATTACTATAAGAATTAAAAGTATAATATCTATATTACTTAGTCTAAGTTTATATTATTAGTATTATAAAAGTATAATTTATAATAAAAGATAAAAGAGTTAGTAGATATATAGAATACTGCAGTTAAGGCTTATAAGTAAGTATTAGAAGAGTTATATATTATGCAGGCGCGTAAAGAGTATCTTAAGAAATAAATAGATTTAATTAATTATTATATAGAGAATATAATTACTATAGAGTTATAGGAAATTAAGGCTTTAGAGGAGGCTGCTTTATTAGATATTTTATTATTACCTAAAGGTCCTATAGAGGGTTTTAGTCTATATCTTTATCTTAGTACCTAGGGTACCTTTAAAGATTTTCCTCTTAAGACTTAGGAGCCTCTATATAATATTATACTAGTTAGTAGTAGTTTCTAAGTCTATTTTTTAGTATAGTATATTACTTATAGAATTTTTAGATTTACTACTAATAGTTTACTAGGTTTAACTCTAGTTCCTATATATTCTTAGTACTTAGGTATTTAACCTATTTAACTAGATATATATTTTCTAGGCTATTAAGTATTATTTAGAGTTATACTTATACTATTTATTCTACTTTAAATTTATTTTCTTCTTTAAGTTTATAATACTATTTAGTCTAGAGTAGAGTTTCTAGGTTAGCAAGTTCTAATAAGTTAATATAAAACCTAAGGTAGACCTTTATATTATATAGTAACTTAAGTATATATATAATAGGTCTATTATATTTAGAAATTAAAAATAGTCTAACTCTAATATTATTAAGTCCTTTACTTAGTTATTTTATTTAAAGGTTTTTTATATAAAGATAGACTTTATTCTCTTCTTTTAGCTAAGGCGCTATTTTTCTCTTCTTATTAGTATATTCTATACTTTAAGTCTAAGTATATTTAAGTTTTATACTTATTAAGTTATATACTTTCTTTATTTCTTTAGTATCTAGTAATACTATATCTACTCTTATACTTAGTAGTATTTTCTAGAATAGGTTTAGATATTTTCTATAATTTATAAAGTAAAGCATTTATCTTATAGCTTTAGATTTCTTATTATTATAGGCTATTTATACTATTACTAGTAGTAAAACCTAGTTATTCTAACTAGTATTACTGTAGATCTTTAGATAGGTCTTTATTATCTAATTTATTTACTTAGTCTAGCTATCTATTTAGGGATAGTAAGTAGTTAATAATTTTTACTTTATCTCTATTCCTGCTATAAGTATAGCCTAATAGTTTAAGGTAAAGAGCTTATCTCTATTACTAATAATTATTTTTAGTATACTATAATCTCTTATTAATTAATCCTTAATAATATAGACTAGCTATTATACTATATAGTCTTATCTAAAAGGTATTATTATAGTATACTTTATAAAGTAATCTACTATAATAAGTATTAAGTTATAGGATAGTTCTATAGTAGGGTCTTTTAATAGTAGTAGTTCTATTATAAAGTCTATTATAATATTAGTCTAGGGTTCTTAAGGTAGTTTTATAGGCTGTATTTCTCTATATAGTGTATAGGTACTATATTTATTTTATTAATAGTCTACGTACTTCTTAATATATAAGGATACTTTATCCTTTATATTCTTAAATTAGTAATTTTATTATATTAGTTCTATTATTTAGGTAATTCTAGAGTATCTATATACTAGATTATTATAGTATTATTAAATAGTTTCTTCCTAAAGTTCTTTAGGTATATTAATACCTATTCTTAGCTTAAGGCTGTTAACTATCTATATAGGTTCTAGTAATCTATCTTTATAGGTTCTAAGAATTATAAATTCTAAATTTTTTTTAGTTTCTGTAATATCTATTTATTAGCTAAGAGTATCTACTTTACTATTATCTTTTCTAGGTATATATATAATCTTAAATTTATACTATTCTAGTATTTCTAACTATCTAACTTATTATTAATTAAGAACCTTAGTAGTTATAAAGTTAACTAAGTTCTTATAGTTTAAGAAGATTATAAGATCTAAGTAGCTTTCTATATAGATTCTCTAATATTCTAGTATAACTATAATAGCTAATAGTTCTTTATTATAAATATTATAGTTTTTCTTAGTACTTATAAATTTATATAAATAGTAGGTAATTAGATACTATTTACTATTTTATTCTTATTTTACGTATATACCTATAGTAAGGTCTAATATATCTATTTTAAAGTATAGTAGTTCTCTACTTCTAAAGGATACTAAGACTAGTAGTTTAATATAAGCTTACTTTAGTAATTTAAAAGCTTTATTCTATTTCTAAGTCTAGTTAAAAGGGTTTTCCTTCTTTATAAGTTCTATAAGTAGAATAGCCTTCTTTAAGAAGTTTTATATAAACTATTAATTAAAGTTAATAAATCTAAGAAATAATTAAATATCCTTTACTATCCTTAGTATTAGCTAATCTTTTACTACTTTAATTTTATCTTTACTTATCTATACTCTATTCTTTCTAACTATATATTTTAGGAATTCTACTTCTTTCTAGTACTATTTATATTTATTAGGGTTAACTACTAGGTTATTTTCCTATAGTAGTTTAAGGACTATTTATATATATTCCTTATAATCTTTCTTATTCTAAGAGTATATTAAGATATTATCTAGGTATACTATAATAAATATATCTAAGTATTCTTATAATATATTATTTATTAGTTTCTAGTATATTACTAGTATATTAGTAAGGCTAAAAGGTATAATAAGGTACTTATAATATCTATATCTTATTTTAAATACTATCTTCTATTCTTTACCTTCTTTTATATATATTAGGTTATATACTCTATATAAGTCTAATACTATAAAGACCTTAGTATATACTAATTAATCCTATAATTCTCTAATATTTAGTAGTAGGTATTAATTCTTAATTATTATATTATTAAGCTTTTAGTAGTTAATATATAGTTATAGTTTACTATTTTTCTTCTTAATAAATAATATAGGGAATTCTACTAGTAATTTACTTTACTATATAAATCCTTTATCTAATATTATCTTAATATATTTCTTAAGTTTATCTAATTCTATTCTAGATATTAGGTATATTACTTAGAATTCTAGTTCCTTTCTAGATATTAGCTTAATCTTATAATCCTATTTCTTATACTTTAGTAAAGTAGCTAGTTCTAGCTCTTTCTAAAATAGTTTCTTAAACTCTTTATATTATTTAGAGATATTAGAAGTTATATATTTCTCTAATACTTATAATATATTAGTATACTATTCTTAATTATCTAAGTTAACTATTTTTTTTAGGGAATATATCTTATATAAAGTAATATTATTAATTATCTTCTTATTTACTATTAAATACTATTAGTATATAGAGTCTAAATTAGTTATATTATTCTAATTCTCTAATAAGAGAGTCTAGGTTTTTTAATTAATCTTTAGATTATTCTCTTATAACTATAGAAGTTCTAATATAATATTATAGGTAGCTAAACTAAAGATATTTAAGGTATATTTTCTAGTATATTACTAAATAGAGATATCTATAATAGTCTTATAGAGTATTATTAATTTTCTTAGTATCTTTTCTCTATTTATAATATAAAGTAGGTAAGAATTATCTTTATAGTAGGCTTTAAGTCCTACTTAAAATAGTACTAGTCTAGAGATATAGTTAGACTATAATTCTAAATCTAATAGTACTTTTATCTAGTATCTATTAACTTTTAGTTTAAGTCTAAGGAGTTCTATAGAGTTAATAGTATTATAGCTAAGTTAAGGGCTACTAGTTACTTATCTAAAAAAGGGTCCTCCTTTATATATCTATTCTTCTACTTAATAGTAAAGTATAGTTTATACTTAGAGTTAAGGTATACTTACTAGCTTTAATTATAGTAACTACTATTAATAATTAAGTAGTATTCTATATAGTCTATTTCTATACTTTCTAAAAAGTATTCTAAGGTTTATTTATTAAAGAGGTAGTTAGTATAGGTAGTATCCTTATAGTCTAAGGCTATCTATTTATACCTTTATTAGTAGTCTTTTATAGAGAAATATCTATTTATTTTTCTATTATAGTATATCTAGTATTTATATACTAAGTAGGTACTCTAGTAAAGAATATTATATATTAGATTATAGTAATCTATTAGGTATTAAATATTATATATAAGTTTTATATATTTATTATTTCTCTATTAGTATACTTCTTCTACTAAGTTATACTATTTAGGTATTTTTAAGTCTCTAACTTTCTTCTATATATAGGTATAGGTTCTATCTATTCTTTCTTTCTAAGTATAGTTATATTCTTAGAGTTAGATCTTCTTCTTTTTATATTAAAGATTCTTTTATTTATATTTTACCTACTCTATTATTTATTCTAGTATTATATTCTAGTATTTTAGCTTAAGGCTATTAGGTAGTATTTAGATTACTAATTCTTCTAGTATTAATACTTTTTCTTTAGAATTATAATTTTCTTTATCTAAGTTCTAGTCCTATAGTCTAGAAACTTATTTTCTAGAATATAGGCTATACTACCTAGAATATAGTATTATATATTATTTAGGAGCCTTTCTTATAGTATATCTATTAAGGTAACTAAGGTTTACTTTTCTATTTCTTATAGTATAGCCTTTCTTAAAATATAGGTTATACTTAATACTACCTTCTATTTTTACTCTATAAAGGCGTTCTTTAAGAGTTTATTAATTATTATAGTCCTTAATTAGTTTCCTCTATTCTTTTATAGCAGCTGTTTTTTCTATAAATAGTTAATTAATTATTACTTATCTTTTAGAGCTTAGAATATATACCTTAAAGTATTTCTAGTTAATACTAGAGGTTCTATAAAATTTAATTACTAACTTAGTATTATATATTAATCTAGGTATAGTAGTAATCTATTTAATTATAGTAGTAGGCTAAGACTTTAGTATTATTTATTATTCTAAGTCTAGTATAACTATAAGCTATTCTTCTTCTAAGTCTAGGTCTTATAATTTAAATATTATATTAAGTTATTAGAATACTTTATTCTTAAAGTAATAGTTATAGGCTATATATTCTTTCTTTTAATAGCTATAGTATATAATATCCTTCTTATCCCTATTATAATACTTATCTTAGGTAGTTAGAATATATTTCCCTTATATAATATTATCTAGGTATATAGGTTTAGGTCCTATAAATTAGTAGTAGCTCTAGTTCTTTAGTATATACTAGTTTTACTATTATCCTTAGTTAGCTAGATAGTAATTATTTCTATAGCCCTATTTTCCCTAATTATATAATTTACCCTAGATAGAGTAAGATTATTAGTAGCTTTATTCCTCTACTCTAAGTTTATATAGGTTATTATCTATATAAGTTATAATATCTATAAGCTATTTAAGTATATTAGTTATTATTCTAGTTTTTATAAGTTCTTCTCTTATAGGGAGTTTAAGACCTTATTTATATATATATATTAAAGTATTTTTATTCTAATTAATTTATTCTATATATTACTAGAAGATTATAGTATAGTCTATAATAGAAGATATCTAGTAGAGACTTTAGATCTTTTATTTAGTTATTATAGATTCTTTAATAGGTAAGAAGACCTATTAGAGGTAGCTCTTAAATATAGACTAGTTTTCTATAAGGCTAGTATTATCTTTATCTAAGATATTATTATCTATATATTTTTAAATAATAGATTCTACCTATTTTTTAGTATCTCCTTTTATATAGATTAAGGTAAAAATAACTTTATTAGTATCTTTAATTTTCTTACCTTTAATATAAAAGTAGTAGTCTATCTAGAAGATCTATATCTTAAGCTTATAATAGTCTCTATAGTAGAGATTAGGTTATTACCTTAAGTTATAGTTCTAGAGGTCTAGAAAGTATTAGAGGTATCTATAGTAATATTACTTATCTTAAGGGTATTTAAAGTATTAAGGTTCCTACTAAGTAGCTAATAATAAGATAGCTAGTATTAGTAGTATATTAGTATTAGTTTTTATAGATAGAGTAAGGAGTATATAGATAAGGTCTAATCTAACTAAACTAGTAAAGAGTTTCTTTCTAGTAAGAGTTAAGGATAGAATTATTAAGTAAGATAGTAAAAGCTAGAGCTTTCTATAAAGAAGTAATAATATATTACTAGTAACTAACTTAAGTTAAATATAATAAATAATAGGTATTTATTAATAAGATCTATATACTAAAGAAATCTCTTATTACTCTATCTAATCTATTTACTAAGAGGTATAGATTATATAGATTATAGATTACTAATCTATTACTAAGACTTCTAATCTATATAGATTAAGTTATATAATGCCTTAAGTACCTAAGATAGGCTTACTATAGTATAGTTTACTCTCTTAATCTTAATATTAGGATATATCTCTTAGAAATTATAATAAATACTTTCTAAGCCTTTAGAACTACTACTTAAGGTAATAAGCCTAATCTCTACTATAGAGATTACTATAAGCTTAAAATATAGATCCTCTAGATAGACTACTACTTTTATATTAAAGAAGATAAGATTAAAGATACTATTAATATTATTCTTACTTTAACCTATATAAAAGGTAATACTAAAAAATAGGTAGAACCTATTATATAAAAATATATAGATAATAATATTATAAATAGAGATAATACTAGACTTATTAAGAACTAGCCTACCTTTAAAACCTATCTATAATAAGTCTTCTTACCTATTAAAGAATCTATTATTACTAAATAAAAGATATAATAACTCTAATAGACTATCTCTATTATAGACTATAATACTATCTTTAAATAGTATATAGAATATATCTTTTAGAATAAGAATACTCTTAAATATATATATAAATAAGGACTTAAGTTAACTATCTATAAAGAATTTATAAGAACTAATATAGAAATTTATACTTTTATAGACTTTATAAGTAAAGCTAGATAACTTAATAATAACTTATATAAACTTAAACTAGAAGAAAGGAGCTACTAATAATCTCTAACTAACTAAGATAAGATATATAGTAATTCTAGTTAAGGCTAGAAAAAAACCTATTACTAAATAAACTAAGGATACCCCTAAAGCTAATATATACTATAGAATCTTAGTTACTACTAATCTATAGAACCTAAACTAATATACCTAAATAATATTATATAAGAGAAGTATATTCTAACTACCTAAGATAAGTATTAGAATAGAGATAAGAAAGATATTACCTACTATAATTATTAAAAGAAAGAATATATAGTATAGGACTATTACTTTAAGAATAAGGTAGTCTAATAACTTAATATACTTATTAAATCTAAAGAACTAGACTTAGATAAGAAATAGCTTATAGTTATATCTAAAGAAGATACTTAATACTATAAAGACCTTATTTATAAGAAAGACTTTAAGAGGTACCCTCTTAGCCTATAAAAGAAGATTAAGATTAATTACTTCTTTAGAGAAAGAATAGTAGCTAAGAAGAAATAAGAAAGACTAACTAATAAGCTATAACTTTAAGTATACCTTAATAAGCTAAAAAAGAAAGAATATATTATAAAGTATTCTAACCTATAAGAAATAATACTAAGAAATAGAAAAATTAACCTAAGCTACCTTAATAGATATACTATAAGAAAGGCTCCTAAATAATATACTATACTATACTCTAGAAAGTATAGCCTATATTCTAGAAAATAAGTTTCTAGACTATAGAACTAGAAATTAGATAAAGAAAATAATAATCCTAAAGATAGAGTATTAATACCTAAAGAATTAGTAATATATATACTACTAGATAGCTCTAAGCTTAGATACTAGAATATAACGCTAGAATAGACTAATAACTAGGTAAAATCTAAAAGAAAACCCTTTAATATAAGAAGAAGAAGACCTAGCTTAAAGAAGAATATAACTATATATAGGATAAAATAGTAGAAGAAAAATACCTCTATATATAGAAAGCTAATAAAGAATAAGTACCTAGCTAGTATAAGACTACTAAAGAAGCCTATTAATAGAGGAATAATAAATATATTAATATAATATATAATATTTAATACCTTATAGACTACTATAATCCTATATATAGTAGCCTCTACTAGAGTATATACCTAGAATAGTACTATATAGTATACTATAATAGTAAGATAAATAGTTACTTCTTAACTAGAAACTACTAAGAGAAGTATAAGATAGTACCTTACTTTTATATAGATACTATATATCCTAAATACCTTTTTAATAAATAAAAGTTTAAATATTTTTTAAGAAGTATAGATATAGAAAAAGTTATATAATAAATAACTATTAATAGTAAATACTTTAACTAGAGCTAGTAAATATACCTTAGCCCTAAATATTAACTATACTATACTATAAAGAAGGTAAATAGATATATAAAGGAGGATTCTTTTTTAGAAGAGTAATTAGTAGCTCTTAGTATAGCTATAATACTATTAACTTAGTAGGACTCCTTAGACTTAAACTAAGAGTTAATAGATATTAAATAAAGGTATTATTAGACTTAGAGTTATAAGTTAACTTTATCTCTAGACTAGTACTACTTTAAGCAGGACTTAAGGTATACTATAAAGATAATCCCTACCTACTTTATATTATAAATAGAGAAAGTATACCTAAAGAATTAATAGTATAATATAAAACTATTATAAATATTTCTATCTAAAACTATACTAGAAAGTAAGCCCTAGATATCTTTAGTTTAGCTGCTTATAATATTATATTAGGACTTCTATAGTTATAAGAGAATAATCTAAAGATTAATTAAAAAACCTAGACCCTCTTATTAGAGAATTAGAATAATATAACTAATTTAGACCCTATATACTAGTAGTATTTAATAGTAGATAAGAAGATAATTAATAATATTACTTTATATAAGATATATTCCTTAAAATAAATAGTTAACTTAGATAATTAAGAATAGTATACTAATATATTATAAGTATTAGAGAAATATATAACTCTAGATATTTCTAAATAATATAAAGAGTTTAAGAAACTATTTTAAGAAGAGTAAGGACCTACTACTTTACTAAAGTATAAGAAATAGGATTATAAGATTAAGCTAATACCTAAAAAGGAACTAGAATTCTACTCTATATATAAGCTCTTAGAAAAGGAGCTAGAAGTAATAAGAAAATATATTAAGAAGATATTAGAAAAGAAATTTATATAAAGAAGTAAATTACCTGTAGGATACCCCTTATTATTTATACTAAAGAAAAATAGTAAACTAAGACTCTATATTAATTTTAGGAAACTTAATAAAATTATAATTAAGAACTAATACCTACTTCTAAATATTAGAGAACTAAGAGATTAATTAGCCTATACTAATATCTTTATAGTACTAGACTTATATAGGGTATATAATCTAATATATATAAAAGAAGGTAAAAAATAGAAAATAGTATTTAGAATAAGATATAGATATTATAAATACCTTATTATACCCTTTAGCCTTATAAATTATTATAATTCCTAAGAAATATATTTAGTTATTAGGACTATAAGAGTAATCTATAATATAGTAATCTAACTATATAAAGTTAAGGCTCTTAGATTATATAACTACTTAATAGTAAGTACTTACTAGTAAGCACTACTTAAGGATAAGTACTTATTAGTAAGTACTGCTTAATAGTAAGTATAACTTTACTTAGTATATAGACTTAATAATAAACCTTTATAGCTTATTATATTTAACTTAAGTTAGTTACTAGTAATATATTATTACTTCTTTATAGAAAGCCCTAGCCTTTACTATCTTACTTAATAATACTATTCTATACTCTTAATAGAAAGAAACCCTTTACTAGTTTAGTTAGATTAGACCCTATCTATATACTTCTTACTCTATCTATAAAAACTAATACTAATATACTACTAATACTAGCTATCTTATTATTAGCTACTTAGTAGAAACCTTAATACTTTAAATACTCTTAAGATAAGTAATATATTAATAGAATTATAAACCCTTATTACCTAGTATACTCTAGCTAGTAAAGTTACTAAACCTAATCTCTTCTATAGAGATTATAATAAGCTAAAAGGATAGCTACTATAATAGGATCTCTTCTTTATATTTAAAGATTAAGTTATAGATAATAAAAGAGTAACCCTTATAGCCTCCTATATATAAGGTACTACCTAAACTTAGGTTAGGCCCTACCTAATTAAGTATATAGGAGATAATAGCAATACTATAACTAATATAATATTTAGATAGTTTAATAAGTTTAAAGAAAAACTTAGGAACTTATTTATAGTTACTAATAAACCCTTAATTACTAAATAGAATATCTAACAGCTCTAATAGAATAAGTTAGCTAGAGACTATACTAATAAGTTCTAGAAGAACTCTATTTAAACTAACTAGAATAATACTACTCTTATAAGGATATACTAATAAGGCCTTAAAGATTAAGTTTATATTAAACTTATATAATTAGGTTCTATAATAGATACTCTTAAGTAGTTAATTAATAAATTAATTAGGATTAATAATAAGCTCTATAAGTTTAAACTAGAAACCTATACCTTTAAAAGTAAGGATACTATATCTAAATAATATATATATAGATCTAATTAGGGATCTAGATATTAAAAGCCCTATTAAGGAAGAGAAATTTACAACTCCTATAGAAATAAACTAATATATATTAATAATATAGTATAAAGAAAATATATCTCTATAATATAAGATAAATAATAAAATAGAGATAAGAAAGATATTACCTACTATAACTACTAAAAGAAAGAGTATATAGTATAGAATTATTACTCTAAGAATAAGGTAATCTAATAACTTAATATAATTATAAAACTTAATAATTAAGACTTAGATAAAGAATAGCTTATAATTATACCTAACTCTAAGGTAGAGAGTATAACTAATAACTAAGATACTTAGTATTATAAAGACCCTATCTATAAAGAAGACTTTAAAGGCTATTCTCTTAGCCTATAAAAAAAAACTAAGATTAAGTACCTCTTTAAGAAAAAAGCAGCTACCTAGAAAGAATAATAGAAATTAATTATAAGATACTAATATTTTAAGAAGCTTAAAATATATATTAAGGAGGTAAAGAAGAGGAAGAATATTACTAATAGCTCTAACTTCTCTAAGGTAGCCTTAAAAGAAGGAAAAATTAACCTTAGCTATCTTAATAGATATACTATAAGAAAAGCCCCTAAATAATATACTATACTATACTCTAGAAGGTATAGCCTATATTCTAGAAAATAAGTTTCTAGATTATAGGACTAGAAATTAGATAAAGAAAATTATAATTCTAAAGATAGAACCTTAACGCCTAAAGAACTAGTAATATATATACTACTAGATAGCTCTAAGCTTAGATACTAGAATATAACGCTAGGATAGACTGCTAACTAGGTAAAATATAAAAGACTAAGCCTTTAATATAAGAAGAAGAAGACCTAGCTTAAAGAATATAACTCTATATAGGATAAAATAATAGATAGAAAATACCTCTATATATAGAAGACTAATAAGAAACTAGAACCTAGCTAGTATAAGACTGCTAAGGAAGCCTATTAGTAAAGAAATAATAAATATATAAAAGTAATATATAATATCTAATATTTAATAGATTACTGTAATCTATAGTATAGCAGCCTCTACTAGAGTATATACCTTAAGTACTACTATATAGTATATTATAATAGTAAGATAAATAGATACTTTCTAACTAAAGCCTACTAAAAAAGATATAAATAGATAGCTTATAAGTATAAAGATACTATATATACTAAATATCTCTTTAATAAGTAAAAGATAGAATACTTCTTAGGAAGTATAGATATAAAATAAGTTATATATATACTAACTATTAATAGGAGCTATTTTAATTAGAGCTAGTAAATATACCTTAGCTCTAAATATAAACTATACTTTACTACTAAAAAAGTAAATAGATATATAAAAGAGGAACCTTTTTTAGATAAGTACCTAGCAGCTCTTAATATAGCTATAATACTATTAATTTAGTAGGACTTCTTAGACTTAAAGTAAAAGTTAATAGATACTAGATAAAAGTATTATTAGATTTAGGATTATAAGCTAATTTTATCTCTAGACTAGCGCTATTTAGAGTAGGACTTAAAGCCTACTATAAAAATAATCTCTATCTACTTTATATTATAAATAGAGAATATATACTAAAAGAATTAATAATCTACTATAAAATAATTACTAACCTTTTAATCTAAAGATATACTAGAAAGTAAACTCTAGATATCTTTAGTTTAGCTGCCTATAATATTATACTAGGACTTCTGTAGTTATAAGAGAATAATCTAAAGATTAATTAGAAAACCTAGACCCTCTTATTAGAGAATTAGAATAATATAACTAATTTAGAACCTATATACTAGCAGTATTTAATAGTAGATAAGAAGATAATTAATAATATTACTTTATAAAAAATATATTTATAGAAAAGAATAGTTAACTTAGATAATTAAGGATAGTATACTAATATATTATAAGTATTAGAGAAATATATAACTTCTAATATTCCTAAATAATATAAAGAGTTTAAGAAACTATTTTAGAAAGAGCTAGAACTAGCTACTTTACTAAAGTATAAGATATAGAACTATAAGATTAAACTAATACCTAGAAAGAAACTAGAATTCTAATCTATATATAAACTCTCTAAAAAAGAGTTATAAGTACTCTAAGAATACCTTACTAAGATACTTAAGAAGAAATTTATAAGATAGAGTAAGTTACCTATAGGATATCTAGTACTATTTATACTAAAAAAAAATAGTAAATTATACTTATATATTAACTTCTAAAAACTTAATAATATTATAATTAAAAACTAATACCTACTACTAAATATTAGAGAATTATAGGACTAATTAGTATACGCTAAGGTTTTTATAGTATTAGACTTATATAGAGTATATAACCTAATATATATAAAAGAAGGTAAAGAATAGAAAATAGTATTTAGAATAAGATATAGATATTATAAGTACCTTATTATACCCTTTAGCCTTACTAATATACTAGTAATATACTAGAAATTAATAAATAATATATTATAAGAATACTTAGATATATTTATTATAGTATACTTAGATAATATCCTAATATACTCTTAGAATAAGAAAGAATATAAAGGATATATCTAAACAGTCCTTAAACTGCTATAAGAAAATAACCTAGCAGTTAACCCTAATAACTATAAATAGTACTAGAAAGAAGTAGAGTTTCTAGAATATATAGTTAGAAAGAATAGAGTATAAATAAGTAAAGATAAAATCTAAGTAGTAAAAGATTAGCTAATACCTAAGATAGTAAAGGATATCTAATTATTCCTTAGGTTTATTAACTTTAATTAATAGTTTATATAAAACTTCTTAAAGAAGGCTATTCTACTTATAGAACTTATAAAGAAGGAAAACCCTTTTAACTAGACTAAGAAATAGAATAAAGCTTTTAAATTACTAAAATAAGCTTATATTAAACTACTAGTCTTAGTATTCTTTAGAAGTAGAGAACTACTATATTTTAAAATAGATATATTAGACCTTACTATAGGTATATATATAAAATAAGAATAGAATAGTAAATAGTACCTAATTACCTACTATTTACGCAAGTTTATAAGTATAGAAGAAAACTATAATATATATAATAAAGAACTACTTACTATTATAGTAGTACTAAAATATTAGAGAGTCTATATAGAAAGCTGCTTAGACCTTTTAATCTTCTTAGACTATAAGAACCTAGTTAACTTTATAACTACTAAGGTTCTTAACTAATAATAAGTAAGATAGATAGAGCTACTTAGATAATATAAGTTTAAGGTTATTTATACTCTAGAAAAGAATAATAGCAGAGTAGATATACTTAGCTAAAGAATAGATATTATAGGAATAAAAGAAATTATTAAATCTATAGTTCTATAATAATATATAGATAGATCTCTTAGACCTATATAAACTATTAATAACCTATTACTCTTAGTTAGAATAGATATACTAGATAAACTATAAATAGAGATTATATAATAATATTATAACAACTTAGTATATAGATACTCTAGAATTACCTAAACTATAGAACTAATATAGTAAAACTACTAGTTTAAGAATATAAAGGATAAAGTATCCTTATATATTAAGAAGTACGTAGATTATTAATAGAATAAATATAATACCTATACACTATATAGAGAAATACAGCCTATAGAACTACTCTAAGAACCCTAGACTAATATCTTAATAGACTTTATTACAGGATTACTACTATTAAAAGACTCTACTACTAGATTATCCTATAACTCTATACTTATTATAGTAGATTACTTTATAAAGTATACTATAATAATACCTTTTAAATAGGACTATACAGTATAATAACTAGCCTATATTATTAAGGATTAATTAATAAGAGATTATAGTATACTAAAGATAATTATTAGTAATAGAGATAAGCTCTTTACCTTAAACTACTAGGCTATACTTATAGTAGAAATAGAGATAAAGTAGAAATTATTAACTACTTATTACCTTTAAATAGATAGCTAGACTAAATAAATAAATTAGATAATAAAGACCTATCTAAAGATCTATAGTAATACTAGTTAGAATAACTAGGTATTACTATTAGTAATAGTATAAATAGCCTATAATAATAAGAAATCTAAAGCTATAGGTTAGATACTATACTTTATAAACTATAGAAAATATCTAAACCTATTTTAGAAGATACTACTAAGTATATAAGTAGATATAGTACTACTAGATACTAAAGAAATAAAGAAAGTATATAACTTAATAAGTATAAAGCTTAAATACTTCTAGGATTAAAGTATCTAGTATACTAATAAGAAAAGAAAAATAGTACCTTAGCTAAAAGAGGAGGATAAAGTCTATCTTTATATAAAAAACCTTTAAATAAAATAACTAAGTAAAGAACTTAATAATACTAAAGTTAGACTATTTTTAATTTCTAAATATAATAGACCTATTATATATAATATAGGGGATAGGTAAGTAGCTAGAATAGGTAAGTAGCTAGCTCTACTAAGACCCTACTAAAACTATAACTATCTATAGTATAATTATAATAAGTTAATAATAAAATAGTCTACTAGCTTTAAAAGAAGCTTAATTAAAGCTTACTTATAATACTATTAAATATAACGCAACTCTCTTAATACTGCGCGCTGCAGTAATCTATAATATTACTAAATAAATACTCTACTACTAATACGCTAGAACTCTATCTTAATATAATTATATACCTAACTTAATAATTCTACTTAAGATAGAAAAGAATATAATTATTTAGTATATCCTTAACCTTAATATATAAGGATTTCTGCCTAGACTTACTACTATAAAAGATATAGCTAATTCTTTACTAGCTAAGCGCTACTATAACTCTATTAGCTAGAAGTAGGCTGCAACCTTTATTAAATATTGCCCTAAGCTTAAAGTTAAATTTAATTAAAAGTATAACTATAAGAGAGCTCTCTATAAGGATTCTAGAATTATATAAGGCTAGTTCTAACTTATAGAGAATATAAAGGCTAAGTATAGTATCTTTAATAATAATATATATAACTTTAATAAGTTAGGCTTTATAATAAGTATAATATTAATAGGTATAGTAGTTATAGCCTTAGAGTATTAAGGATAGCTAAAGATAGTCTAGTAGGGTAATTAAGAGTAGATAACTATAATCTAGAGTATTAATATAATAGGATAGGTAATTCTACCCTTTATTATCTTTAAGAGTAAGTACTACCTCTTTACCTAGTATAAGGAGGGCAGCACGCTTTATAACTAGGTTATTATAGTCTCTAAGAATAGCTAAATAATAAATAAGCTTAGCCTGTAGTAGTTAAAGTACTTTAATAAGTATATAAAGAGAAAAGTTATTAGTACTTATTAACTACTTATTATTAATAGCTATAAGAGCTATAACTTACTTAAATTCTAGTAGTATTATAAGGATTAGAAGATTATTACTCTCTATATACTTCTCTACTTATTATACCTTCTATAGCTACTTAATATAGGTTATTTTTTACTCTTAAAGAAAGTATATAGCTGCTAAGCTAAGAAGCTAATATATAATAAGATTACTTATATTACTAAACTAGAGTTTCTACTATACTTTAAAGGCGCTTTTAATACTTTAATTATAAAGGCTAATATATAAGGAAGCTTTTAAGGCGCTAGCTTAGTTCTATTTAATCTAGAGGTAGTATTATTAATACTTAATATATAGCTGCGCACTCTACTACTACCTACTATTAAAGATAGTCTTTAGTAGTTATAAACTCTAAGTAATACTCTAGAATTTAGGTTATAATTAAAGCTAATTTAAGAGAGGATTTAAAGATATATAGATAGCTTACCTATATATATAGTTAAGGCAATTAAAAGCCTATTAAAAGGTATAGAGATAATAGTATATTCTTTAGTATTAATAACTAAATATAATACTAAGCTTTAAGCTACTAATAAGGCTATAAGTAAGTATAAATTATATAAGAGGAAGCGTATATAGTAGTAAGAAACCTTAATAATTAATAAGAGTATATAACTAATAACTCTTAAGGAGTTTAGGGTATATAGTAATAAGAAGAAGGTAAAGAAGAGAGTATATATTAAGGCAGGCAAGCCTAGCTAATAATACTATAGATAGTATAATAAAACTAGGTATAATATACGTATATATAAGCAGGCTGTAGAGATAGATTCTAAATAAATTAGCCTACTATAATTATTAAATATAGTCCTTAATAGTGCTATATAGTTATATATAGTACTAGTTTTAGTAGGGTCTTAGCAGAGCTAGCTACTTACCTATTCTAGCTACTTACCTATCCTCTATATTATACTTAAACTACTAAATAATATAAAGGTATACCCTAGGTTCTATATTAACCTACTAGAACCTATAGACCTAGAAATACTACTCTAAACTAAATAGTACTATAAACTTAAAGAAGAAAATAAGTTTAAAGTTAAATAAATTCTAGACTATAAAAATAATAGAAACCCTAGAGACCTTAAAATATAGTATTTAGTTAAATAGCTAAATTATCTAACTAGTAAGAATACTTAGGAACCTACAGATAATCTAAAGAACTATTAGAAAAAGATATAGTAATATTAGAAGAATCTAATACCTATTAGTAAGGAAAGGAATTATATACTATAAAAGATAATAAGCGTAATTAGGAACTACTACCTATTACTAGTATACCTATCCTAAGTATAGTAATATAGAAATTAATAAAACCTAAAGTTAACTATATTATAGGTAAATACGCAATACTAATAGATATAGCTAGATAGTTAACCTCCTTAGTATTAGTTGCCTTCTCTTTAGCCTCTATCTCTAATATAAGATAGAGTGCCTTCTAATATACCCGCTTCTTAGCTTATTATAATATCTTCTTATTTTAAAAAAGATAACTAATTATCTCTAATAATAACTTTTTATCCTCTTCTACCTTCTTCTTATACTTCTTCTAAGTATTATCTAATAATACCTATAATATATTAATATATAGATACCTAAGGTAAGTATATTTAGAGTACTTTAAATATAAATTTAGTAAGTTAGTTAGCTTTATAAATTTTAGAACTTAGATAGATATAATATTATATTAAAGATATAATTAGAATAACCTTAAGAACCCTAAATATAGAGTAATACTAGTTATAAGCTAAGTAAGGAACTAAGTTACCTAATATAAGACTAGCGTAACTAGTACTATATAACTAGAACCTAGTACTACTTAGACCTTAACTTAACTTAGATAAGCTTAATAAAATATAGCGCTTATAGAAATACTCTGCTTATAGAAACTAAAGAATTCTATCTACTCTTTACTTATATTAACTCCTTAGTTTTATAAACTCTAGGCTTATATAGACTATAGCTTAAGAATAACCTAATAGAAAGAGGAGATAGTATTATAATTCCTAAGAAATATATTTAGTTATTAGGACTATAAAAGTAATCTATAATATAGTAATCTAACTATATAAAATTAAGACTCTTAGATTATATAACTACTTAATAGTAAGTACTTACTAGTAAGTACTACTTAAGAATAAGTACTTATTAGTAAGTACTACTTAATAGTAAGTATAACTTTACTTAGTATATAGACTAGATAATAAACCCTTATAGCTTATTATATTTAACTTAAGTTAGTTACTAGTAATATATTATTACTTCTTTATAGAAAGCCCTAGCCTTTACTATCTTACTTAATAATACTATCCTATACTCTTAATAGAAAGAAGCCCTTTACTATCTTAGTTAGATTAGACTCTAATTCTAATAACCTTACTCTATCTGTAAAAACTAACACTAATATACTACTAATACTAGCTTTCTAATTATTAGCTACTTAGAAGAAATCTTAATACCTTTCTTATAGTATATCTATTAAGGTAGCTTAGGTTAATTTTTCTATTTCTTAGTATTATTTCTTATAGGTTAGAATACTTTATAATATATTCTTTCTTTTTTAGCTTATTAAGGTATACTTAAAGTTATAGCTTATTAGTTAGTCTTTCTTATTTCTTCTTAGCTACTATTCTTTCTCTAAAGAAGTAATTAATCTTAATCTTCTTTTATAGGCTAAGAGGGTACCTCTTAAAGTCTTTCTTATAAATAAGGTCTTTATAGTATTAAGTATCTTCTTTAGATATAACTATAAGCTATTTCTTATCTAAGTCTAGTTCTTTAGATTTAATAAGTATATTAAGTTATTAGACTACCTTATTCTTAAAGTAATAGTCCTATACTATATATTCTTTCTTTTAATAATTATAGTAGGTAATATCTTTCTTATCTCTATTCTAATACTTATCTTAGGTAGTTAGAATATACTTCTCTTATATAATATTATTTAGGTATATTAGTTTAGGTTCTATAGATTAGTAGTAACTAAGATTCTATAGTATATATTAGCTTTAGGGGTATCCTTAGTTTATTTAGTAATAGGTTTTTTTCTAGCCTTAACTAGAATTACTATATATCTTATCTTAGTTAGTTAGAGATTATTAGTAGCTCCTTTCTTCTAGTTTAAGTTTATATAAGTTATTATTAAGTTATCTAGCTTTACTTATAAAGTCTATAAAAGTATAAATTTCTATATTAGTTCTTATAAATTCTTTATAGATAGTTAACTTAAGTCCTTATTTATATATATATTTAAGAGTATTCTTATTCTAAAAGATATATTCTATATACTATTTAAAGATAGTATTATAGTCTATAATAGAGATAGTCTATTAGAGTTATTATATCTTTTATTTAGTAATAATAGATTCTTTAATAGGTAAGAAGACTTATTATAGATAGGTTTTAAAGGTAGGCTAGTTCTTAATAAGTCTAGTATTATCTCTATTTATAATATTATTATCTATATATTTTTATATAATAGGTTCTACCTATTTTTTAGTATTACCTTTTATATAGGTTAAAGTAAGAATAATATTAATAGTATCTTTAATCTTATCTTCTTTAATATAAAAGTAGTAGTCTATCTAGAGGATCTATATTTTAAGCTTATAGTAATCTCTATAGTAGAGATTAGGCTTATTACCTTAAGTAGTAGTTCTAAAGGCTTAGAAAGTATTTATTATAATTTCTAAGAGATATATCCTAATATTAAGATTAAGAGAGTAAACTATACTATAGTAAGCCTATCTTAGGTACTTAAGGCATTATATAACTTAATCTATATAGATTAGAAGTCTTAGTAATAGATTAGTAATCTATAATCTATATAATCTATACCTCTTAGTAAATAGATTAGATAGAGTAATAAGAGATTTCTTTAGTATATAGATCTTATTAATAAATACCTATTATTTATTATATTTAACTTAAGTTAGTTACTAGTAATATATTATTACTTCTTTATAGAAAGCTCTAGCTTTTACTATCTTACTTAATAATTCTATCCTTAACTCTTACTAGAAAGAAACTCTTTACTAGTTTAGTTAGATTAGACCTTATCTATATACTCCTTACTCTATCTATAAAAACTAATACTAATATACTACTAATACTAGCTATCTTATTATTAGCTACTTAGTAGGAACCTTAATACTTTAAATACCCTTAAGATAAGTAATATTACTATAGATACCTCTAATACTTTCTAGACCTCTAGAACTATAACTTAAGGTAATAACCTAATCTCTACTATAGAGACTATTATAAGCTTAAGATATAGATCTTCTAGATAGACTACTACTTTTATATTAAAGGTAAGAAAATTAAAGATACTAATAAAGTTATTTTTACCTTAATCTATATAAAAGGAGATACTAAAAAATAGGTAGAATCTATTATTTAAAAATATATAGATAATAATATCTTAGATAAAGATAATACTAGCCTTATAGAAAACTAGTCTATATTTAAGAGCTACCTCTAATAGGTCTTCTTACCTATTAAAGAATCTATAATAACTAAATAAAAGATCTAAAGTCTCTACTAGATATCTTCTATTATAGACTATACTATAATCTTCTAGTAATATATAGAATAAATTAATTAGAATAAAAATACTTTAATATATATATATAAATAAGGTCTTAAACTCCCTATAAGAGAAGAACTTATAAAAACTAGAATAATAACTAATATACTTAAATAGCTTATAGATATTATAACTTATATAGATAATAACCTATATAAACTTAGAGTAGAGGAATAAAGCTACTAATAATCTTACTCTATCTAGGGTAAATTATATAATTAGGGAAAATAGGGCTATAGAAATAATTACTATCTAGCTAACTAAGGATAATAGTAAAACTAGTATATACTAAAGAACTAGAGCTACTACTAATTTATAGGACCTAAACCTATATACCTAGATAATATTATATAAGGGAAATATATTCTAACTACCTAAGATAAGTATTATAATAGGGATAAGAAGGATATTATATACTATAGCTATTAAAAGAAAGAATATATAGCCTATAACTATTACTTTAAGAATAAAGTATTCTAATAACTTAATATAATATTTAAATTATAAGACCTAGACTTAGAAGAAGAATAGCTTATAGTTATACTAGACTTAGAATAATAAATAATACTAAAGTCTTAGCCTACTACTATAATTAAATAGATTACTACTATACCTAGATTAATATATAATACTAAGTTAGTAATTAAATTTTATAGAACCTCTAGTATTAACTAGAAATACTTTAAGGTATATATTCTAAGCTCTAAAAGATAAGTAATAATTAATTAACTATTTATAGAAAAAACAGCTGCTATAAAAGAATAGAGGAAACTAATTAAGGACTATAATAATTAATAAACTCTTAAAGAACGCCTTTATAGAGTAAAAATAGAAGGTAGTATTAAGTATAACCTATATTTTAAGAAAGGCTATACTATAAGAAATAGAAAAGTAAACCTTAGTTACCTTAATAGATATACTATAAGAAAGGCTCCTAAATAATATATAATACTATATTCTAGGTAGTATAGCCTATATTCTAGAAAATAAGTTTCTAGACTATAGGACTAGAACTTAGATAAAGAAAATTATAATTCTAAAGAAAAAGTATTAATACTAGAAGAATTAGTAATCTAAATACTACCTAATAGCCTTAAGCTAAAATACTAGAATATAATACTAGAATAAATAATAGAGTAGGTAAAATATAAATAAAAGAATCTTTAATATAAAAAGAAGAAGATCTAACTCTAAGAATATAACTATACTTAGAAAGAAAGAATAGATAGAACCTATACCTATATATAGAAGAAAGTTAGAGACTTAAAAATACCTAAATAGTATAACTTAGTAGAAGAAGTATACTAATAGAGAAATAATAAATATATAAAACTTATATATAATATTTAATACCTAATAGATTACTATAATCTAATATATAATATTCTTTACTAGAGTACCTACTTAGTATATAAATACTAGATATACTATAATAGAAAAATAAATAGATATTTCTCTATAAAAGACTACTAATAAAGGTATAAATAGATAGCCTTAGACTATAAGGATACTACCTATACTAACTACCTCTTTAATAAATAAACCTTAGAATACTTTTTAGAAAGTATAGAAATAGACTATATAGAATACTACTTAATTATTAATAGTAGTTACTATAATTAAAGCTAGTAAGTATACCTTAACTCTAAGTATAAACTATACTTTACTATTAAGTAGAAGAATAGATATATAAAGGAGGACCCTTTTTTAGATAAGTAACTAGTAGCCCTTAACTTAGCTATAATACTATTAACTCTATAGAACTCCTTAGACTTAAACTAAAAGTTAATAGATACTAGATAAAAGTACTATTAGATTTAGAATTATAGTCTAACTATATCTCTAGACTAGTACTATTTTAAGTAGGACTTAAAGCCTACTATAAAGATAATTCTTACCTACTTTATATTATAAATAGAGAAAAGATACTAAGAAAATTAATAATACTCTATAAGACTATTATAGATATCTCTATTTAGTAATATACTAGAAAATATACCTTAAATATCTTTAGTTTAGCTACCTATAATATTATATTAGAACTTCTATAGTTATAAGAGAATAATCTAAAGATTAATTAAAAAACCTAGACTCTCTTATTAGAGAATTAGAATAATATAACTAATTTAGACTCTATATACTAATAGTATTTAATAGTAAATAAGAAGATAATTAATAATATTACTTTATATAAGATATATTCCCTAAAAAAAATAGTTAACTTAGATAATTAAGAATAGTATACTAATATATTATAAGTATTAGAGAAATATATAACTTCTAATATCTCTAAATAATATAAAGAGTTTAAGAAACTATTTTAGAAAGAGCTAGAACTAGCTACTTTACTAAAGTATAAGAAATAGGATTATAAGATTAAGCTAATATCTAGAAAGGAACTAGAATTCTAAGTAATATACCTAATATCTAGAATAGAATTAGATAAACTTAAGAAATATATTAAGATAATATTAGATAAAGGATTTATATAGTAAAGTAAATTACTAGTAGAATTCCCTATATTATTTATTAAGAAGAAAAATAGTAAACTATAACTATATATTAACTACTAAAAGCTTAATAATATAATAATTAAGAATTAATACCTACTACTAAATATTAGAGAATTATAGGATTAATTAGTATATACTAAGGTCTTTATAGTATTAGACTTATATAGAGTATATAACCTAATATATATAAAAGAAGGTAAAGAATAGAAGATAGTATTTAAAATAAGATATAGATATTATAAGTACCTTATTATACCTTTTAGCCTTACTAATATACTAGTAATATACTAGAAACTAATAAATAATATATTATAAGAATACTTAGATATATTTATTATAGTATACCTAGATAATATCTTAATATACTCTTAGAATAAGAAAGATTATAAGGAATATATATAAATAGTTCTTAAACTACTATAGGAAAATAACCTAGTAGTTAACCCTAATAAATATAAATAGTACTAGAAAGAAGTAGAATTCCTAAAATATATAGTTAGAAAGAATAGAGTATAGATAAGTAAAGATAAAATTAAAGTAGTAAAAGATTAGCTAATACTAAGGATAGTAAAGGATATTTAATTATTTCTTAGATTTATTAACTTTAATTAATAGTTTATATAAAACTTCTTAAAGAAGGCTATTCTACTTATAGAACTTATAAAGAAGGAAAACCCTTTTAACTAGACTTAGAAATAGAATAAAGCTTTTAAATTACTAAAGTAAGCTTATATTAAACTACTAGTCTTAGTATCCTTTAGAAGTAGAGAACTACTATACTTTAAAATAGATATATTAGACCTTACTATAGGTATATATGTAAAATAAGAATAAAATAGTAAATAGTATCTAATTACCTACTATTTATATAAATTTATAAGTACTAAGAAAAACTATAATATTTATAATAAAGAACTATTAGCTATTATAGTTATACTAGAATATTAGAGAATCTATATAGAAAGCTACTTAGATCTTATAATCTTCTTAGACTATAAGAACTTAGTTAACTTTATAACTACTAAGGTTCTTAATTAATAATAAGTTAGATAGTTAGAAATACTAGAATAGTATAAATTTAAGATTATATATATACCTAGAAAAGATAATAGTAAAGTAGATACTCTTAGCTAATAAATAGATATTACAGAAACTAAAAAAAATTTAGAATTTATAATTCTTAGAACCTATAAAGATAGATTACTAGAACCTATATAGATAGTTAACAGCCTTAAGCTAAGAATAGGTATTAATATACCTAAAGAACTTTAGGAAGAAACTATTTAATAATACTATAATAATCTAGTATATAGATACTCTAGAATTACCTAAATAATAGAACTAATATAATAAAATTACTAATTTAAGAATATAAAGAATAAAGTATCCTTATATATTAAGAAGTGTATAGACTATTAATAAAGTAAATATAGTACCTATATACTATATAGAGAAATATAGCCTATAGAACTACTCTAAGAACCCTAGACTAATATTATAATAGACTTTATAATAGGACTACTACTATTAAAAGACTCTACTATAGAACTATCCTATAACTTAATACTTATTATAGTAGATTACTTTATAAAGTATACTATAATAATACCTTTTAGATAGAACTATATAGTATAATAGCTAGCCTATATTATTAAGGATTAATTAATAAGAGATTATAGTATACTAAAAATAATTATTAGTAATAGAGATAAGCTCTTTACCTTAAACTATTAGGCTATACTTATAGTAAGAATAAAAATAAAGTAAAAATTATTAACTACTTACTATCTCTAAATAGATAGCTAGACTAAGTAAATAAATTAGATAATAAAGACCTATCTAAAGATCTATAGTAATACTAGTTAGAATAACTAGGTTTTACTACTAGTAATAGTATAAATAGCCTATAATAATAAGAAATCTAAAGCTATAGGATAAATACCTTACTTTATAAATTATAGAAAATATCTAAACCTATTCTAGAAAATACTACTAAGTATAAGAGTAGATATAGCGCTACTAGATACTAAAGAAATAAAGAAAGTATATAACTTAATAAGTATAAAGCTTAAATACTTCTAGGATTAAAGTATCTAGTATACTAATAAGAAAAGAAAAATAGTACCTTAGCTAAAAGAAGAGAATAAAGTCTATCTTTATATAAAAAACCTTTAAATAAAATAACTAAGTAAAGAACTTAATAATATTAAAGTTAGACTATTTTTAATTTCTAAATATAATAGACCTATTATATATATACTTAAACTACTAAATAATATAAAGGTATACTCTAGGTTCTATATTAACCTACTAGAACCTATAGACCTAGAAATACTACTCTAAACTAAATAGTATTATAAACTTAAAGAAGAAAATAAATTTAAAGTAGAATAAATAGTATAAGTATAACTCTAAATAATACTTAATAGCCTAGAAAATATATATCTAGTTAAATAGGTTAGATACCTAAGTACTAAGAATATATAGAAACTAGAGTTAAACTTAGTAAACTATTAGTAGTAAATCTAAAAATTCTATAAGTAATATAATATAGAGGATAGGTAAGTAGCTAGGATAGGTAAGTAGCTAGCTCTGCTAAGACCCTACTAAAACTATAACTATCTATAGTATAATTATAATAAGTTAATAATAAAATAGTCTACTAGCCTTAAAAGAAGCTTAATTAAAGCTTACTTATAATACTATTAAATATAATATAACTCTCTTAATACTGTATACTACAGTAATCTATAATATTACTAAATAAATACTCTACTACTAACATGCTAGAACTCTATCTTAATATAATTATATACCTAACTTAATAATTTTACTTAAGATAGAAGAGAATATAATTATTTAGTATATTCTTAACCTTAATATATAAGAATTTCTACCTAGACTTACTACTATAAAAGATATAGCTAATTCTTTACTAGCTAAGTACTACTATAACTCTATTAGCTAGAAGTAGGCTATAACCTTTATTAAATATTACTCTAAGCTTAAGATTAAATTTAATTAAAAGTATAACTATAAGAGAGCTCTCTATAAGAATTCTAGAATTATATAAGGCTAGTTCTAACTTATAGAGAATATAAAGGCTAAGTATAGTATTCTTAATAATAATATATATAACTTTAATAAGTTAAGCTTTATAATAGGTATAATATTAATAGGTATAGTAGTTATAGCTTTAGAGTATTAAGGACAGCTAAAGATAGTTTAGTAGGGTAATTAAGAGTAGATAACTATAATCTAGAGTATTAATATAATAGAATAGGTAATTCTACTCTTTATTATCTTTAAGAGTAAGTACTACCTCTCTACCTAGTATAAGGAGGGCAGTGCGCTTTATAACTAGGTTATTATAGTCTCTAAGAATAGCTAAATAATAAATAAGCTTAGCCTATAGTAGTTAAAGTACTTTAATAAGTATATAAAGAGAAAAGTTATTAGTACTTATTAACTACTTATTATTAATAGCTATAAGAGCTATAACTTACTTAAATTCTAGTAGTATTATAAGAATTAGAAGATTATTACCCTCTATATACCTCTCTACTTATTATACCTTCTACAGCTACTTAATATAGGTTATTTTTTACTCTTAAAGAAAGTATATAGCTACTAAGCTAAGAAGCTAATATATAATAAGATTACCTATATTACTAAACTAGAGTTCCTACTATACTTTAAAGGTACTTTTAATACTTTAATTATAAAGGCTAATATATAAGAAAGCTTTTAAGGTACTAGCTTAGTTCTATTTAATCTAGAGGCAGTATTATTAATACTTAATATATAGCTATATACTCTACTACTACCTACTATTAAAGATAGTTTCTAGCAGTTATAAACTCTAAGTAATACTCTAGAATTTAGGTTATAATTAAAGCTAATTTAAGAGAGGATTTAAAGATATATAGATAGCTTACCTATATATATAGTTAAGATAATTAAAAGCCTATTAAAAGGTATAGAGATAATAGCGTATTCTCTAGTATTAATAACTAAATATAATACTAAGCTTTAAGCTACTAATAAGGCTATAAGTAAGTATAAATTATATAAAAGGAAGTATATATAGTAGTAAGAGACCTTAATAATTAATAAGGGCGTATAACTAATAACTCTTAAGGAGTTTAGAGTATATAGTAATAAAAAGAAGGTAAAGAAAAGAGTATATATTAAGGCAGGTAAGCCTAGCTAATAATACTATAGATAGTATAATAGAACTAGGTATAATATACGTATATATAAGTAGGCTGTAGAGATAGATTCTAAATAGATTAGCCTACTATAATTATTAAATATAGTTCTTAATAGTACTATATAGTTATATATAGTACTAGTTTTAGTAGAGTCTTAGTAGAGCTAGCTACTTACCTATCTTAGCTACTTACCTATTCTCTATATTACTATACTAAAAAATAGACCTAGAAACTACTACTAACTAGTATAATATTATATAGAGGCTCCTAAGTCTTAAGAGAAAAATCTTTAAAGGTACTCTAGGTACTTAAATAAAGATATAGACTAAAACCCTCTATAAGACCTTTAGGTAATAATAAAATATCTAATAAAGTAGCCTCCTCTAAAGCCTTAATTTCCTATAACTCTATAGTAATTATATTCTCTATATAATAATTAATTAAATCTATTTATTTTCTAAGATACTCTTTATATACCTATATAATATATAACTCTTCTAATACTTACTTATAAGCCTTAACTATAGTATTCTATATATCTACTAACTCTTTTATCTTTTATTATAAATTATACTTTTATAATACTAATAATATAAACTTAAACTAAGTAATATAGATATTATACTTTTAATTCTTATAGTAATAAGTACTATATTTTTCTAACTATATATATACCTTATAAATATAACTATACTTTTAATATAAAGAATACTTCTAAACTATAATATCTCTAAATAAATTAATAAAATTAGTAAGTTTATAATAATAGGTAGTACTAAGGAGAACTTTAGAAATAGATATTAGAGAATAAAGTAACTTAGGTATAGTAAGAAAATATAAAAGTAGATATAACTTACTTATAATATAGGGCAGTACTAGTTATAAGCTAAGATATTATATACCTATTACTAACTAGTACTATAAGAATAGACCTCTACTACTAGTTATACTTTACTCTAATTAAGATTAGTTAATATAAACCTAATAATTATAAAAACTCTAGAATTCTATAAACTACTAAATTATATTAACCTTCTACTTATATAAACTAATTAATTTTATTAACTAGTAGCTTATAGAAGCCTAGCTTAAGGATAAACTAAAAGAGGAGAAGAGAATAGTATTATAATTCTTAAGAGATATATCCTAATATTAAGATTAAAAGAGTAAACTATACTATAGTAAGCCTACTTTAGGTACTTAAGGTATTATATAACTTAATCTATACAGATTAGAAGTCTTAGTAATAGATTAGTAATCTATAATCTATATAATCTATACCTCTTAGTAAATAGATTAGATAAAGTAATAAGAGATTCCTTTAGTATATAGATCTTATTAATAAATACCTATTATTTATTATATTTAACTTAAGTTAGTTACTAGTAATATATTATTACTTCTTTATAGAAAGCTCTAGCCTTTACTATCTTACTTAATAATTCTATTCTTAACTCTTACTAGAAAGAAACTCTTTACTAGTTTAGTTAGATTAGACCCTATCTATACGCTCCTTACTCTATCTATAAAAACTAACGCTAATATACTACTAATACTAGCTCTCTTATTATTAGCTACTTAATAGGAACCTTTATAGTCTCTTAGGAATTATAATAATATTATACCTCTAATTCTTATAGTAATAAGTACTGTATTTCCCTAATTATATATATACCTTATAAATATAACTATACTTCTAATATAAAGAATACTTCTAAACTATAATATTTCTAAATAAGTTAATAAAATTAGTAAGTTTATAATAATAAGTAGTGCTAAGGGGAACTTTAGAAATAGATATTAGAGAATAAAGTAATTTAGGTATAGTAAGGGAATATAAAGGTAGATATAACTTACTTATAATATAGGGTAATACTAGTTATAAGCTAAGATATTATATATATACTATAACTACTACTATATAGATAAACCTCTAGTACTAATTATACTTTACCCTAATTAGAAATAACTTCTATAAACTCTATAATTATAAAAACTCTAGAATTCTATAAATAGCTAGATTATATTAACCTTCTACTTATATAAACTAATTAATTCTATAAGCTAAAGACTTATAAAACCCTAGCTTAAAGATAAACTATAAGAGAGAAAGGGGATAGTATTATAATTCCTAAGAAATATACTCTATTATTAGAACTATAGAAGTAAATAATACTATAGTAAGCCTACCTTAGATATATAAAGTATTATATAATATAATCTATATAGATTAGAAGGCTTAGTAAATAGATTAGTAATCTATAATCTATATAATCTATATTTCTTAGTAAATAGATTAAATAGATTAGAAGAAGATCTCTTTAGTATATAGATCTTATTAATAAATATCTTTTATTTATTATATTTAACTTAAGTTAGTTAATATAGAGGATAGGTAAGTAGCTAGAATAGGTAAGTAGCTAGCTCTACTAAGACCCTACTAAAACTAGTACTATATATAACTATATAGTACTATTAAGAACTGTATTTAATAATTATAGTAGGCTAATCTATTTAGAATCTATCTCTATAGCCTGCTTATATATATATATATTATACTTAGTTCTATTATACTATCTATAGTATTATTAGCTAGGCTTACCTGCCTTAATATATACTCTCTTCTTTACCTTCTTTCTATTACTATATACCCTAAACTTCTTAAGAGTTATTAGTTATATACCCTTATTAATTATTAAGGTCTCTTACTACTATATATACTTTCTCTTATATAATTTATACTTACTTATAGCCTTATTAGTAGCTTAAAGCTTAGTATTATATTTAGTTATTAATACTAGAGAATATACTATTATCTCTGCGCCTTTTAATAGGCTTTTAATTACCTTAACTATATATATAGGTAAGCTATCTATATATCTTTAAATCCTCTCTTAAATTAGCTTTAATTATAACCTAAATTCTAAGGTATTACTTAGAGTTTATAACTACTAGAAACTATCTTTAATAGTAGGTAGTAGTAGAGTATATAGCTATATATTAAGTATTAATAATACTACCTCTAGATTAAATAGAACTAAGCTAGTACCTTAAAAGCTTTCTTATATATTAGCCTTTATAATTAAAGTATTAAAAGTACCTTTAAAGTATAGTAGGAACTCTAGTTTAGTAATATAGGTAATCTTATTATATATTAGCTTCTTAGCTTAGTAGCTATATACTTTCTTTAAGAGTAAAAAATAACCTATATTAAGTAGCTGTAGAAGGTATAATAAGTAGAGAGGTATATAGAGGGTAATAATCTTCTAATTCTTATAATACTACTAGAATTTAAGTAAGTTATAGCTCTTATAGCTATTAATAATAAGTAGTTAATAAGTACTAATAACTTTTCTCTTTATATACTTATTAAAGTACTTTAACTACTATAGGCTAAGCTTATTTATTATCTAGCTATTCTTAGAGACTATAATAACCTAGTTATAAAGTATACTACCCTCCTTATACTAGGTAGAGAAGTAGTACTTGCCCTTAAAGATAATAAAGAGTAGAATTACCTATTCTATTATATTAATACTCTAGATTACTATTATCTACTCTTAATTACTCTACTAAACTATCTTTAGCTATCTTTAATACTCTAAGGCTATAACTACTATACCTATTAATATTATACTTATTATAAAGCCTAACTTATTAAAGTTATATATATTATTATTAAGAATACTATACTTAGCCTTTATATTCTCTATAAGTTAGAACTAGCCTTATATAATTCTAGAATTCTTATAGAGAGCTCTCTTATAGTTATACTTTTAATTAAATTTAATCTTAAGCTTAGAGTAATATTTAATAAAGGTTATAGCCTACTTCTAGCTAATAGAGTTATAGTAGTACTTAGCTAGTAAAGAATTAGCTATATCTTTTATAGTAGTAAGTCTAAGCAGAAATCCTTATATATTAAGGTTAAGGATATACTAAATAATTATATCCTCTTCTATCTTAAGTAGAATTATTAAGTTAGGTATATAATTATATTAAGATAGAGTTCTAGTATATTAGTAGTAGAGTATTTATTTAGTAATATTATAGATTACTATAGTATATAGTATTAAGAGAGTTATATTATATTTAATAGCCTTATAAGTAAGCTTTAATTAAGCTTCTTTTAAGGCTAGTAGACTGTTTTATTATTAACTTATTATAATTATACTATAGATAGTTATAGTTTTAGTAGGGTTTTAGTAGAGCTAGCTACTTACCTATTCTAGCTACTTACCTATTCTCTATATTACTAGTAATATATTATTACTCCTTTATAGAAAGCCTCTGCCTTTACTATCTTATATAATAATTCTATTCTATACTCTTATTAGAAAGAAACCCTTTACTAGCTTAGTTAGATTAGACTCTATTTAGATACTTCTTACTCTATCTATAAAAACTAATACTAATATACTACTAATACTAACTCTCTAATTATTAGTTACTTAATAGAAACCTTAATACTATTAGAGTAATACTTATAATAGTAGTACTTAGATTTATTATACTACTTCTTCTAATTAATAATACTCTAGGTATAGTATATATAAGTTATAACTACTATAATATAGTTTATATACTTCTTATTATTACTAAACTTAAAGGGTTATATACTATATATATATAACTTCTTAATATACTTAGAGTTTAGATAGAAAACTATCTTAGAGGTAAGAATTATATACTATATATATAAGTTAAGGATATTAAGAGTTTAAGAAGATAAAGAAAAGGAGTTAGAATATTAATTAAACTTAGAAATATTATAATAATAAATAAGTATTATTAAAAGAAAACCTTCTAGAGGAAATCTCTACAGTAATAATAATTATAATAATAATATAGAGATCCTACTTTACTTTAACTTTAAATATAGAAGAGCTAATAAGGAAATCTACCTTTACCTAGACTTATCTACTATAATACTTAGTATACTTATTATATAGTAAATATATATATAGTATATAGAATCTATATACTTATAGTAAACCTTAGAAAAGCTATTCTCTATATAAGTTTCCTTTCTAGAAATAGGATTTTTAAGCTAGAATAAGCTATTAGAATACTAGCTAGAAGAGGAGGTTCTATAATAGTTATCCTAAGAGTATTATATTAGAACTTAATAATACTTACTTAAGAAGAAGCTAGACTTTCTTAGTACTAGTCTCTACTCTAATATACCTACTTAAAATCTATATACTATATATATTAGAGGTATTAAGTATTATTATATTACCTATATTAAGTAGTTACTAGTTATTCTTTAGCTACTTCTATAATATAAAGTATATTCTATTACCTATAGTTACGCCTTATAAGTATTCTAAATTAAATATAATAACTATTCTACTATCTTTACTACTCTTACTTAGTATATTACTAAGTTATTTATTTATATATTATTCTTAGTAGCTTCTTCTATTTATTAAGAAGTAGTTATTATTACCTCTACTTTCTTATAGTATTTAATATTACTATATCTACTTTTATACTAAGTAGTATTTTCTAGAATAGATTAAGATATTTTCTATAGTTTATAAAGTATAGTATTTAACCTATAGCTTCTAATATTTTATTATTATAGGCTATTTATACTATTACTAATAGTAAGACCTAGTTATTCTAACTAGTATTACTATAGATTTTTAGATAAGTCTTTATTATTTTATTAATTTATTTTATTTATCTATTTATTTAGAAATAATAACTAGTTAATAACTTTTACTTTATCTTTATTTCTATTATAAGTATAGCCTAATAATTTAAGGTAAAGAGCTTATCTTTATTATTAATAATTATCTTTAGTATACTATAATTTCTAATTAATTAATCTTTAATAATATAGGCTAGCTATTATACTATATAGTTCTATCTAAAAGATATTATTATAGTATACTTTATAAAGTAATTAACTATAATAAGTATTAAGTTATAGAATAATTTAGTAGTAGAATCTTTTAATAGTAGTAATCCTATTATAAAGTTTATTAAGATATTAGTCTAGAGTTCTTAAGGTAGTTTTATAGGTTATATTTCTCTATATAGTATATAAGTACTATAATTATTCTTTTAATAGATTATATACTTCTTAATATATAAGGATACTTTATTCTTTATATAGTTTTATCCTATGTAATATAAGATGAAAGCTCTCTATATATACTGTTCTGCTACGTACTTGATTAATACGATTAAGTATACGTTCCTTTTTAGCTGTATCGCGTAGCGGGCAGAATCTACGTTCTTACATATATTACCTATATTAAGTAGTTACTAGTTATCCTTTAGCTGCTCCTGTAATGTGAAGTATATTCTATTGCCTGTAGTTACGCCTTATAAGTGCTGACCTATACTAGAGAGATTATAGCTAAGTGATTCGTGTGGAGGAAAGCGGAGTTGTTTCGGAAAAGTGGGCGACTAAACATGGCGAGTGTGGGCACCAGGGCTTGGAAGCCGCTGAGACCAAGGAGTAGATCCGCTACTAAGGCACGCTACATCGCTAGCGTTTCATGGTACACACCTTTCTCCGCGTTTACGTTGTCCCCACTCTCATATTTTCCCCAGGCAGACTACTAGCTGGAGCCACAGCTTGTGTCTGGGCTCTCCTACCCCACAAACCGAAAATGTGCACGAGCGATGCATCAGACGTGAGACATATATATATTGATTGACCCCTGCGAAGCAACATCTCAACATATCTCGACACGTTTGACCCAGGGATTCCGGCATTCTCCCTGATCAAGATGGCAACCTCAGTGGACGAGAAGCAATTGGCCCATGAGATTGAGCAACTTGAAAAGTCCAAATTTGAGACAACACAACGAGCTGGAGACCTCACCCTCGTTGACGAGAATGGCAACACGCGACGAATCCCCATTCCGACCAATGATCCCAATGATCCACTCAACTTCAGCAAATGGCGCAAATTGGGCATCTTAGTCTCGTGCTGTTGGTTCAGTATCTTCAGTCTAGTGCTCGTTGGTGGGGTTGGCCCGATCATTCCAGTCTTCATGGAAATGTATATTCCACAAGGCAGGACGCCCGACGAGATCATCAGCCTTTCTACCTACCCAAGTGTCACCATGGCCGGAGGTTAGTTCTCTCAGAGTGAAAAGCAAGAGTCGATACTGACACACTTTCCAGGTGCTTTCATCATCTTACCTCTTTCAATGATGTTTGGCCGACGACCGGTATTCCTCGGTTGCTGTGCTCTTCTCATTGCGACGACCATAGGGGCTGCTACGGCCAAGACGTTCGATGTCCATATGGCATGTCGAATTCTTCAAGGAGTCGCAACTGGGGCGACCGAAAGTGTGCTTCCTCTCATTATCACCGATGTCAGCTTTGTCAATGAGCGGGGCAAGTGGTTTGCGTGGTATTGGGGATCGCAAAACTTTGTCAACACTGTCTTTACCATCTCGTCAAGCTACTTGGTGGCTGCGACAAGCTGGCACTGGTTCTACTGGGTCCTTGCCATACTTGAGATTGTCGGCACCATCGGAGCTTTCATCTTGCTTCCCGAAACTATGTATACAAGATCGCCGATGCTGTTGAATGGTCGGGTCATTCATACTGATGAATTCGGTGTTACCACTGTCTTGACTGAAGAGGAGGCGAGGAGCCGTTTTAGTGATCAAGATATGTCTGGTTCCTCAGCTGCGTCAACTCAGAAAAGAACTTTCCTTCAGGAACTCAATCCATGCTCAGGCATTGCTCCCAATGCACTCCGCATTGGTGGAGGTGCTATCTGGAAGATGGCTCAAGCCTGTAGCTCTCCTGCTATTCTTTGGGCAATTCTGGCATCATCCATCAGTCTTGGTAAGTTGCTGGGTTTTCGACTGTGCGTGAGACATTACTGATCCTGCTACAGGTACCGGCATTGCGATGACGCTTGTCTATGGCGAAGTTCTGACTAAAGGACACGGCTGGAGCCAAGCTTCTGTCGGGCTAATCAATGTTGGTATCTTTCCTGCCTCGATCGCTGCCATGTTATACGCGGGTTGGTTCGGAGATAAGCTGAATATATTCATGGCGAAACGAAATCGTGGGATCCATACACCCGAACACACACTCTTGATTTTGGTCTTTCCCGCCATTGTAAGTCTGGTAGGGATAGTCGCATTTGCCGCTGGTTCGAATTGGCCAAGTCGGATCAGCGACTGGGGCGTCATTATGGGTAAGCTGCCGAAAACCTTCCTTGCACGCTGCTCTATGTGATTGACTCGTGCGACAGGTTGGACCATTTTTGAATTTGGCTTCATTGTCGTGCTCGTGACAACCACCCACTTCGCGTCCGAAGCTATACCAGAAAACCCTGGTCCCGCGCTTGCCGTGGTCATTGGCGCGAAGAACGTGGTATCTTTTGGGGCGTCAAAGGGCATCGTTCCAATGGTACATAGCTACAACTACATGGTAGCATTCATGATCGTGAGTATTACTGTAAGTTTATGGAGTACTGATTGCTAATCTATTACAGCTATTTGGTACTTTCGCTGGGATATTCTTGCTTGGCATTCCTCTGTACCTGCTGAACCCGATGTGGCGCAAGGCCGTGGCGAAGAAGAACCACACATGACCGAACAAACAAGCTACTTAAGTGAGGTGGAGGAAACGCATGCTGTCTCATCAAAGTCCACTTACAAAGGACGTGCTAGCCGCTGGAGATAGGTTTTGACGAGATGGCGATCAGTCATGAGTGAATGAAATCTGTTGAAATTATGTTCTTATCTTGGTCAATTCGTGCTATCTATAGTTTCCCTAGCTCGCACATCAGACTGCTGAGAGCACGGAGAAGAGGGGGTCCATTATTCGATTGGACGCCAGGATGTGCTGCACCGAATAGCTTCGTTCCCACTTCCATGACTTGCGATGGGACCCTAAGGTCACAAAATCGAGCTGAGACATAAGGGTCTCCATTGCTTAAGAGTGGATGATTAGCTATGATGTGAAGACCGGGTATGCCCCGATTAGCAGAAACGAATGTATCTCTTGAGGTGTCTGTGGTGAAGTCTGGATTGTCGAGGAAAACCATCCTGCCAGCAGATCCAGGATCTTCGGCTTCTTCGGGCGTATTTGCCTTGTCTGCACGATCCCGTGACAGCATACTATATGTCCACAGTACCATAATTGCGTAGTAGACCATGAATGAATCTGGGCCACGGAACTGATACGGACGGATCATACGCGCATTTCGTAATACCTGGCCTGCATGGCAGATCGCCACCCTCGCCTCTTTGGTCACGCTCCAAGGTTGGAGAAAGGTGTACGCGCGATGCGCTTCCTCATCACCACACCTACCCGCAAATCGCGTGATAGTGTCTAGACTAGCATGAGCGTACATCTGCAAAAATTGATGTAGCACACAGGTACTAGCGAGAAACATTTCAGTGGAGCAATTGACACGCTGCAGTTGCTGATACCTAGGGCAGTGTGAGCATTCCGGCACAATGTCTGGAGTTCCCATCACATACAGCTTTTCTTGTCGCAGCTGGAGCCAGAGCTGCGATGATCGATCGCTGGAATTCCCAAGAAGCGTAACTTGCTGGGAAAGCTCCCACAACTGAGCGGCGATCCCGTGCATATATGCCGAACGTGCCATGTCCTTATCGACTGCGACCGACAGGGAGGAAATGTGTTTATCAGTAAGAAGATCTCGTAACGACGAGGAATGCTCGTTATAGCCACCATGTATATATTCTGATCTCCAAGCATCGGGTGTAGAAGCGAGCCACAAAGATCTCGATGCTGGTAATGATGAGGAAAGCTCGGCGTACGAAATCAGGGGTTGTCTATGCTTCAAGCAAGCCATGTCAATGTCATGTTCCCACAGATGATAAACAAGCCTACTTTGTCAGTAGATACATTGTATCTCTGGAAAATACATACCTCCTGTAGGACTCTCTATCTACCCATTGTCGCCATTTGTGGTCAAGCTCTTGCTTTTGGTCATTGGCATTGGGCGCGATGGCTTGGCTTTGTCCTTCGCCGAATCTTCCAGCATGACGAAGAGCCTTAGATGGTGAGTCATGTTGTGCAACAGTAGTATGTAGGGGAATGTTACTGTGACAAGACCCTGTAAACTACTCTCGGCAATCTTCATTTTCCTCTTATACCCACAGAACGCGCCAATATCGATCCAGAGCATGTTGGCCTGGAGATACTGCAGGTTTTGAGACGCATTGTTGTCCCTTTCGAACTACCCCATATCGTGAGATGGATCGATCAAGCTGATCAGTCATGTGACTTACAAGCTTGTTCAAAGCAATACGAGAAATCTCCTGCAAGACGAGTCCTGTGCGACTGACTGCAGGAATACCGAAGCATATACATCCAGCCGCAACGAGTGCAGTGAGCAGTTCTGGAAGCGTGTTATTACTATCAAAGGTGTAAGGGTGAATCCATGCGTCATTCTCAATCCGCTTTGCTATGCCGACCTTGATGAGCTTGTCAAGACTATCAGCATCAGGAAAAGATTGTATAGATACATGGGCCTGGGCGCAATCGGTTACTAGCTTGAAGATACGATCTCGAGACGCAGAAGTAAGTCGACCTGGGATTATTACATCTGACTCGTATGGTTGATGGGGCGAAGATGCCAGGTCGATATTTTGACCGTCAATAGTTGTGTTTTCCTGCTCACTGAATGCATGCTGATATTGTGTAGGTAAATTTGACCTGGATGTATCGTCAGTACGATAAATTAGTCTTTTGATATGTACACATACCATGGTGATCGTTGAAACGCCGTGGGTCTACTTTGCGCATCGTCTCTGCGGCTCCGGTTAGATACTGGAATGCCACTGCCAGCTACAGATGCTGTAGCAGGGCTACCCTGACCCTGGACTATCTGGGGACTGAATATTTGATCTATGTTTGGTATAAAGTTTCCCACGAAAAGGTCGAGCTGACCGAAGTATTCTACTTCGTCCATCCATGCCGACAGATCCGGAGGTGGCTGTACATATTCGGTGCCCATAGAATCGAAGTCAGGCACCATGATTTGCTCGAAGAATGTTCGCAGATCTTGACTCAAGGCACCTTCGTCGTGGAAGCCATGCATTGGCATCGTACTATCGTCAGCTACCCCATAGCTGCCAGCAAAAGTCGAGGCCGCATCGACATAGTTAGGAGCATCTGGAATTGCATCACTCGTATGCGCCTGCATTTGATCGAGTCCTAGTGTGGCGTTGGGCACACCGTCTGGGCCAGACAAATGACCAAGTTGTAACGGGTCATTGCGCGAAGCACATATGATGTTCTTCGACCGGCACCTTTTACAAGGTCTGCTATTATTACATTTGACCTTCGATGCTACACAAGTCACACATGCGCTTGTAGCCCGCTCACTCGTTCGCTTACTAGAGCTATGGCTACCAGAAGTATTCTTTGCGTGTGTCGCCTGGTGTCTCGAAAGTAGATCTTTTCGGTTGAAGGCTGCAGGACACTCGGCGCATTTGAATGACCTCTCGTTCCGATCTGCTACAAGTCAATATCAAGCCATTCGCGCTCGCTCAATCCCGACGATGCTCACGTGAGTCTAGATGGCGGTTGAGATGATCTGCTCGCTCATACACGCGATTGCATATCTGACAGCGCAAGGATCTGTCGGGCCCATCCACGCGTAGTCGTTTCAATGGTGACTCGTTCGCTTCAGCCGTATCATGTAACACATGTTGCTCCAGTGTGGCCATGCTGAAGTGGGCGCAGGCGTCGTAACAGTCGCAACGGAGAGATGGGGGACAGCATGTAGTGGGCAAACTCTTCTGACCCGGAAAGTGGGCTGACTCGACATGCGGGGAACTCGCCACACCCGCCGCAGCAACGAACCCCAAACTCCTTCGACTTCGTTGGACTTCAAGCCCCATGACCGGGGACATGGATACGGAATGGTTTAGAGAAAAATTAATTGAAGTGAGGCAAGCGATCAATCTCCGGGCCGACAATGGTTGGGATACCGTTATGGGCCCTCCAACACCTGCTCAAAACTCGCCTCGAAAATCTGGAGTAGCAATTGCAGAACACTACCATGTTTGCTGGTCATCAACTAAAGCGGCAAGTGGCTTCTGCGAACAACTCGAGCTCTGTTTGATGTCAAGAATCTGTCTTACGAATCCAGCTTGGTTGGTTGACATTACGTGCTGCCCCTGATTAAACCGAAGCACAGAGCGGAAGCCGACGAATAACCACCAACGACATCAATGACATCAAAGGCACATACAGTATTATCATTGTCTTCTCACGCCGAAACACTCGCTACCTGCGCTTTTTGCCACTCTACCGCGCCCCTGTACATACAATTGTAGTCCATAAACTCATCCGGACGCATCTTGATATCCTTGCTCCCAGCCTCCGTCGCCGGCTTCGCAGCCTCTCGACTGAACTTCTGGATTAAGCTCGCACGCTCATACCTCACGTCGAACACCGCCTTGAGTCTTTCTTTGACTTGCTCAGAGCTAGGAGGGCTTTGAATATCCGCAAACAGTGCACCCAGTGCTTCGGCGTCTTCGATCGCCTGGCTTGCGCCTTGACCTTGCGTGGGAAGCATTGCGTGTGCTGCATCTCCGATCAGGATCACGCGCCCTCGATACCACGTCTTGAGTGGATCAATGTCGCGGAGTTGCCAGAGTCCAATGCTCTCTGCAGAGTGCAACATGTCGCGGCTCCAGCTGGGGAAGTCCTTGAACGAATCGAGCATTTTCTCCTTATCGCCCTCGGTCACCCAAGACTGCGCACTATCAGGGTCCTCGTTCATTCTCTCGTCAGGTACGAGTCCAACAACACTGTATATTCTGCCCTGACGTGCCGAGCCCATAATCAACCGACAGTCATGCGCTATGATCATGGATGTGTACGGGTCTTCTGGGGTGATTTTCGAAGCGAACTGTGGCGCCCGTTCCCATAGAGCTTCCGAAGACATCATGAGACGGTAGCATGAGGAGCCAGTGGCTTTCGGTCTGATATCTTCTTGAGTGACTGTTGCGCGCAGTTTGCTGTGTATACCATCGGCGCCGATTACCAAGTGTGCGGCCAGAATTTCTTGGTTTTCCAAGGTAACGACTCCAGAATCGCAGTCACAAAGTATGACGCGCGCGCTTGTGCGTACCACGACTGGCGGACCCGCGCGTGCGGTGTTCGTGGCAGACCTCATAAGATAAGAATGGAGGTCTTGTCGATGCCAGACGATTCGGTCCGCTCCATACTGAGTCCGAGCGAGCAGGGGAATCTCATTCACCATTTTGCCATCCGTGTTAAAAACTCGGAATCCGCAGTCAACCGTGCCGTCGGCCGATTCGAGTAGGTCAGAGAGACCCCATGTGTTCTTGAGTATTCGTGTCGCATTCGGCTGCAAAGAAATGGTTGCACCAATCTCAGAGCATAATCGCGATTGCTCGAGGACCGTGATATGGCGGTTTGGTCCCCGAAGGGCTATAGCAGCTGCTAGGCCTGCAATACCTCCGCCGACAATGAGGATTTGGAACGATTTCGAAGACATTGTGGTCAGTTGATGAGTACTTTGGAAATGTGTGTTGACCAAAGTCTCGAAAAAGGTCAATAGGAATTTTGTCACGACATCACAGTCGTGTGCATCGAGCTCATATCCTTGCTAGGACCAGACACTAACACTTGAGCTCCCCACATCACGAACACTTTCGATACGTACTCTGAGCCAGAACCTTTCGATCTGCGAGAAAGATCAGGGTTCGACATGTTGTTGCCCGGATGCTGCACCTGACTCCCCACTTTTTATCTCGGAGATGTGGGGGTGGGGGAGGCCCTCGCCACATTACGGAACAGTGTGTGCGGCTTATCCATGCAGTGATCACAGTGGTACGAGTAGAGGGCATGGTCATTGCTAACGTTATAATTTAAGTCGTCAAACCTGGGCCTGCAGAAGACATCAACCACACCATCAACACGCTCAACTGGATATTCCCTATTGTCTTTCACACAAATTGTCACTATGATTACCACCTCATCAATCGCCTCATCAACTACCCTACCAACCAAGGTAGAGATGAAGTTGAAGGCCATTGCGACTCACGGTGCACGTATGATGATGGACGGCACAGACGCAAAGTTCGGTGACTGGCGGGACGACTTGGCCCGCGATGGGTACGCGGTCGTGAAGGGAGCAATTCCCCAAGCTAAGGCCCTCGAGTATGCGGACCGTATGTACAGCTGGCTCGAAGGTTTGTAAGTTGCCCCACAGTGAACTCCTTCCGATCATCATATCTAACATGTGTAGCGATCTTGGCTTCGACCGCAACGACCTGTCGACCGCGCACAAGGACAAGCTCCCCTTGATCAACGAGAAGGGCATGTGCATGAATTATGGCCTCGCACACGAGGACTTTGTCTGGGGTATCCGCGGAGAGCCCGGAGTCGTCGGTGCATTCGAGAAGGTGTATAACGACAATGACCTGATCGTCTCCTTCGACGCTGTCAACTTCAGCTTCCCTAGCCGCACAGACCTCGCGCCCAATAAGCCATGGCCACATCAGGACCAAGATCCAGCGAAGATGGGTTTTAGGTGTCTTCAAGGTCTTGTGAATCTATTGCCCAACGGACCAGACGACGGCGGTCTGATCGTATGCAAAGGCGGACATTTGCTATCTGAGGAGTTCCACGAAGCACTCAAGGATGAGCCGCGCATCCCCGCCTGGACACCAGAATGGTTTGGATACACCGAGAAGGGCATGAAATGGCTCGAGAATAAGGGTCTTGAGTGGGTCAAGGTCTGCGCTGAGCCTGGCGATCTGCTTGTATGGGACAGTCGTACACCACACTACAACTTGAGCTCTAAGACACACCAGCCACGATTCGCGGTGTACACATGCTATATGCCTGTAGCCGATGCGTCTCAAGAGGACCTCATTCGCAAGAAGGACGCGTATGAGCGATGGGTGGGCACCACGCACTGGCCAAATGCGAAGCACACAGGCTCAAATGTAGCGAAGCGGGACGGAGTAGAGGACCCTCATAACCGAAGTGAGCCGGTGAAGAAGCCGGTCATGGATGAGAGGACTTTCAAACTCACGGGCATTCCCTATATTCAGAGCGTCTCAGTATAGGTATAGGGCATGCTCTAAAATAAAAATAGCTAGCTTTCACCGATTCTTCCTTCGCTCCGTAAAATGATACACATCGAGTCACGACTCTATGGCCTACAAGCATTCAAGCGCACGATATCTGTCGAGCCACCTGTAAACCTCACCCACATGTCCCCTGCCGCCTTGTACAACTCGTTGACCGTCAACAACTTGTTCCCAGCTCTCCGATCTGCAGCATCGAGGCCATGAAACAAAACACGAAGTTCCGAGGATATCCATGCGGGCCTTGCCTTTCCGGAACCTCCCAGGACGATAGTCCAAAGAAGTGAGACATCAGCAGCCAGAACCACAGCTGCGGGAAGTGCGGTCCAGACCCCAACGGACTTCGATGTACGCATCAAGTCTGAAGACTTGATCAGCGACCCGCCCTTGTCCAAGGCTCAGCTCAAAATGGTTGTCATACACTCTGCCAGTGAGACGTATAGCTGCTGTCATCGAGTCTGCAATGCCGCTAATGATATGATCGATGTGGGTAAAGTTGGTGAAGCCTACGCCGTAGAAGACGTCCAGGATGTCATTATCAGAAGAAGTGTCATACCAGTATCTCCCGGTTATTGTCCAGATACAAAAGCCCCAAGAAAGTCACCAAGAGACTTGATGGCCCTTGTTGGAAGGATTGTGAGAATAGCTCATACGCGATGGCAACTCCTCTTTTAAGCAGGGTCTGCTCTAGTAGATTGGTGCGTGCGAGAGTTGTGGCTGATGGAGTGATTGACGATGACAGCAGCGATATAATTAGAGGGTTCAATTTGTCACTTAGGCTCACGGTCGAGTGAACACGAAATCGAATCAGAGAATGCACTTTCCGGTGCCGATAGCCTGTTTTGTATTTGGGGTGATTGAAAGCACACAATTGTATACATGTATCTAATAGGTTGCGGAGGCGCTGTTGCCATCTAGTGCTTGGCACCGGATAAGTCGGGACGTCTACTTTTATGTAAACATGAACAAGAGCTCGAAGCCAAGCCGTTAGAAGTAGAACCTGAGTTGGGTCGGAGTGGTAACAGATGGTATATGAGCTTCAACGGTATTATGCCCGTGTCCTGTCTTTTCGGCATCCACAGATAAATGTCCGCTGTCAAGGATCATAGCCAGATTCAACAGATTGGGCGATTTTGTCCTCCATAGGTACTGTCTCAGACTCTGAGCTGCTGCTTTCCATCTCTGGATCAGACTGGGCAAAGTCTGCTTTTCGCCAAGCTGCATAAGCATTGGTGCCTCTGGCATGTAGCTCCGTCTCAGCGACACCCTCGTGCCGTCGACCTGATAACCGCTCGGTGGACGATGCGTTACTGACGTTGCCAAGGTCCGATTCAGGGCTGTGGGTGGTCGTGATAGGATATCCTGGCATTGGATTGGCTGGCTTCTGATTTGCAAGCATTCTAGTATCAGACACTGGCGTTGTATGCCTCTCCCACGGCGCCTGATAGACACAATACTGCTCCCAGTCCTTGGGCGCTGTGGTGATCTTCTCATCTAGGTTCATGTGCAAGTCCTCCTGATCACTGTCGCTTGGCGGTGCACTCTTTGCTGGAGCCTGAAAGCCCAGCAGTCGACACAGTGCGTCCTCTTCCTCTTTGCTGGCCGCGTGATCAAAGTCTTGGGCAGTTTGTAGATTGGACGAACCCTCATGAGTTGCAGAATCTGATGGGATACTCGGTGATGTGCTAACCAATTCGCCAGATAGAGGAGGGGAACGGGCGGAAACCTGTGGGTCATCGTCTACAGATTGTTCCGAGAATACGCTGTCATCGTCCTCGGACGGGTCCGTATGCTCTAAGCCACTCTCTGGATCAGACAGTGTAAGGTTGTGCATGGGCAGAGGCGTGCCGCTCCGTGCCATTCTCGACTTATAGTCGTCAGGCTCGATTGAAGCATCTGATTGACTAGCGCGGGCTCCATCTGACATCATGTCGAAGCTTAGGGCTTGCTCGACTTCACTCCACGACAATTCGCGTTTCTCTCTGCCTCTCTTTGGGACATACTTGTGGGTAAAGACTTTCAAGCCACATCGTCTCGGAACACGTCGCCACCTTTCGTGTCCATTACGCGCAAGGCCAAGCACATGGATGGCGCTGTAGGCGTCTCTCAACTTGATGAAGGGTGTTACACTTTTGGTGTTGCGATGTCGCTGCGCTCTTAGTCGAGAGGTGGCTTGGGCTATGGCGGTCTGTACCAAGCGGCGTGTGACAGATGCGACGAGTGTGTGAAAGTCGTTGAAGGCTGTCCGGTAGATGGAGGGCTCTGTGGCTAGTTCCGAGGTGTATTGCGACCAGTGTAGCCAGGGCGAGGGGAAGTCGGTGGAGCGGTTCATGAAGATGTCTCTGGATAGCTTGAGCATCATGTCAGGTCGCAGCAGGGCTGCCTCCGGGATGGCTAGAGAAGCGGTGTGGTGGTCTGCATCGTCGTGTCTGGTAGCCGCGGGAGCCTGCTGTGAGTAGCTACATTGCACGCCGGACTTGATGCAATATGCACACGGCGACTTGCGGTCGCACTTCTTCTTGCGTTCCTTGCACAAGACACATGCACCCGCAATGCCGCGGCCTCTTTTGTCCAGCGGCAGGTCTGACGAGGGTGTCTGTCGACCACGGCTGTTGGTGCCATGGTGGCCAGCTGCACCGTCGTCTTGTTGACGCACAGCACCTTCGATCTCGGCTGCGATGTTGGGCGTGATCAGCCAGTAGTCGCCGTGTCGCTGCTGCTCCTGGGCGGCCTCGAGGCACTCCTGGTACCAGGCCAGGGCATCGGCTGCATCGTCGAGCTGCTCTGCGCAGGTGCCGCCGACATCCACGGCGGCAGGAATGTGGCAAAGAGTCAACTTGGCAGGGCCGCGCCTGGCCGCTGCATCGTGAAGCAGAGCGAGGAAGGCGGCGACCTCGGGCTGTGTTTTGGTGGCTACGGCGGCGGCTATGCCCGCCAGGTCGTGCCTGCCCACGCGGTCGAGAGCTGCAAAGAAGGCTGCCTTCTCCGTGGCAGACCACTGCGACACGCCCAGCTGGCCGCTGAAGTGGCCCATGGTCTCGCTGCCACGGCCACCAGAAGGCGCACGCGAGACCGTCTGCGTCACGTGGTCGTTGAAGAGCACGCGGTACTCGTCGCGGTAGTTGTCCCCCTGCCTGTGTCCGCGGGCATGGCGCCGTGTGTGCGAAGCGGAGCCCAGGCGGCGCCTCTTGCGAGGGCTGTGGCCGTCATCCAGGTCGTCGTCGTCTGACATGGCGCTTGACGTTAGCATCCTGGCTGGAGAGCACCCGGGGAAACATTCTCGTCACGACGGGGTTAAGCCAGCTGCTGGCCGGACTTAAGTTGACATGCGGCGTCGCGTGTCGTCATTGTCCTGTGTCGCCTCGGCCTCGACCTCAACACCACGCGGGCCGTGTTACACGTCTCATGTTGGCCTTTTCTCGCCATGCTTGTCATGCTCCGAGGACGCTGGCAGCGCGAGCGGCTCTTGTGCATATCAGACATGCAACCCGTGCCTCTGCCGCGTGGGCCCTAGACGCGCAGACGGCCCCCAATGTCCCCGCGCCGCGTCCCCAGTTCAAGTTGCGCGAGTACCAGGAGGAATGCATCCAGGCTGTTCTCTCCTACCTCACCGCCGGCCACCGGCGGCTGGGCATTTCGCTCGCCACAGGCTCGGGCAAGACGGTCATCTTCACCCACCTGATTGACCGCATACCACCCACCGGGCCTGCCTCCCAGACACTTATCCTGGCCCACCGCCGCGAGCTGGTCGAGCAAGCCGCCCGCCACTGCTCCCAAGCCTATCCCACCAAGCATGTCGAGATCGAGCTGGGCTCCCACCACGCCTCGGGCGCTGCCGACATCACCGTCGCCTCGATCCAAAGCATCACCTCGGGCCATCGCATCCAGAAATTCAATCCCTCGCGCTTCAAGCTCGTCCTTGTCGACGAGGCTCACCACATCGTCAGCCCAACCTATCTCCAGCTCCTCGAGCATTTTCGACTTCGCCATGCTGCCGACTGCCGCGAAACAAACTCTCCCGCCCTGGTCGGCGTCTCGGCCACCTTTTCACGCTTTGATGGACGGGCCCTCGGCGCTGTCATTGATCACATTGTATACCATCGCGATTATGTTGACATGATCGAGGAGCATTGGCTCTCCGATGTCGTCTTTACCACGGTCCAAATGAAGACCGATCTGACAAAGGTCAGTTCCACCAAGTCTGGAGACTTTCAAACAGCCGCACTGTCCAAAGCCATCAATACCGACGAGACCAATGACCTTGTCGTTCAAGCTTGGTCTGCCAAAGCAAAGGATCGCAACTCGACGCTCATCTTCTGCGTAGATCTCAGCCATGTCACTAGTCTGACGGCCAAGTTTCGCACCAATGGCATCGATGCTCAATTCGTCACCGGAGATACCCCTCCCAAAGTCCGTAGTGCCAGGATCGATTCTTTTCGTAATGGCCACTATCCAGTCCTTTTGAACTGTGGAGTCTTTACAGAAGGCACAGATATTCCCAACATTGACTGTGTGCTGCTTGCTCGACCCACAAAGTCTCGCAACCTGCTCGTTCAAATGATAGGCAGAGGCATGCGTCTACACAAAGCCAAGGACAACTGTCACATCATCGACATGGTTGCAGCTCTGAGTAGTGGTGTTGTTTCCACTCCGACACTGTTCGGACTTGATCCTGGGGAAATCATACACAAAGAAAACGCTAAAACTTTGACTGCACTCAAGGAGAGAAAAGAGGTCGAGCGACAACGTGAGGAGGAAGCCGCTGAAGTCAAGATGAAAACGAAATCTAGGAATGCGCTGGGAAGCATCACCTTCACAGAATATGAATCGGTCCACGATTTAATTGCCGATACGTCTGGTGACCAGTTCATCCGCAATCTGAGCCAGAATGCATGGGTTAGCGTTGGAGATAGCAAATTCATTCTAACCACCAACAACGGTAATTATCTCATCATTGAGCCTTCCGAAAAGGACGAGGGCCATTTTAGAGCAAGGTATTATTGGAAGCTGCCTGCACACAAGAAGGTGAAGAGTCCTTACGGCACACCTCGCGTCATTGCACAAGGTGATTCATTTGAGCACGTTGTACACGCTGCGGACACGTATGCTGCAGAAGCTTTTGAGTATATTTGGATCTCGAAAAATCAACCCTGGCGCAGAAGTCGTGCCTCCCAGGCTCAAGTGGACTTTCTCAACAAATTTAGGCTCAAGCAAGATTACTTGAAGCCTGAAGACTTGTCAAAGGGAAAAGCGGGAGATATGATTACACGACTCAAGCACGGTGTCAAAGGACGCTACGAAAAAGCGAATGTCAAACACAGAAGCGAACTACTTACAAAGCAACGCACCGACACGATGCGGCAACGACTACAGGGTCAAGTCCAAGTTGGCCCTCTTGTGCAGCGACATCAGACGCTGAAGGAGAGAATGCTTGGGTGACACCTATAAACGCCGCGGAGAAACCCTGCTGTACAACGTTGCTTCACGAGGACCAACACCAGACGATCTACAATAACTTCTTATCTGGAGTCGTCCTCTTGCAAATCTGCCATTCCACTTGAGACTGGAATTGCAATCTCATCGCGATGGCGGCGTGATCGTGCAGTCGATGGCAACGACCTCGATTCACAAGGGCACAAAGGAGCACGAGAGCTTGGAAAATATGCACCGTCAATTGTCATTTCCGCCCATGAGCACTAAGAACCCGCGACGCTGACGGTATATCCTATACTACATCGCAAAGGCGCATCATAGTGATTGTTCAGTCAATGTATTTCGATAAAGCCATTCAAAACTATTTGGACACGCACCAACTCAGATCGCGCAAGAATCAAAAACCCAGTGCCCCCACACAAATGTACACTAGTACGGTCCGGCCAGGAACGCTGCCTCTAATTTGCGTGGACTCGGCATATTTGACGCTATTGCCACATGTATTTTCACACTAAGCCGTAAATAGCACGAAAGATAAGGTCGCATATCAGCCCGAGATCAGCGTATGGAGATTCTTTTGCTCATGGCTTGCCGTCCGATTCTGCCAGGATGATTACTCCACATCGAGTACATTGCACGAATGGCTGGATTCCCGCGGGTCCAAGGCCTGTAGGCTGACGTGCACTGCGCTTCTCCGCCATCGCGGAAATGTGCTGGTAACCAAGATGACCAAGGTCTAGGTGGACCCTGGCTTCGGTGTATGATAATCATCTGCTTCCTAGTACGTGGATAAGTCCTCGCTGTCTGATCCTGAGCAAAAAGATCTACAGGGCTTTCACAGACGCGGTTCCCTCCTATTATCTGTCCCGAGTCCAAGCATCATCTTTCCTTGCCATCATGAATGTAGTCACGCAGGACATGGCAGGAGTGCCCCTCCCTCTCCCATCTGAACACCAGCCACAACCACATGCTGCCTCCAAGTCAATACAACTGCCTCCGACTCCACCAGAGACTGTCGTTGACGATGACGATACACCAAACAAATCCTCGTCAGAACTAGACTTCGCCCTACCTCCACCAACAACCATTCCTACGCAGACATTGGATGTCGACAGGACGACGCCAGACGCACATGTACATCGAGACCCGCGACTGATTAGACTGACAGGCGTACATCCGTTCAACGTTGAAGCTCCCCTCACAGACTTATTCAATGAAGGATTCCTCACAAGCCCCGAGCTTTTCTACGTCCGAAACCATGGTGCAGTCCCGGAAGTACAAGATTCTGAATGCATAGACTGGGAATTCTCGGTAGAAGGGTACAATACTAGTTCCCCTTTGACATCACGCCTCATTGCTAAGAATCCGTTAGTCTTGTAGCCAACCCTCTCAAAATCACACTACGACAATTGCTGGACGAGTACGAAAATGTGACATATCCAATCACTTTGGTGTGTGCGGGTAATAGACGTAAGGAGCAAAATGCTGTACGAAAGAGCAAGGGCTTTTCATGGGGTCCGGCTGGTGTTTCAACCGCGCTATTTACTGGTGTGGTCATGAAAGACATCATCGAGCGCGCAAAGCCCCTGAAACGGGCAAAGTATGTGTGTATGGAGGGTGCAGATAAGTTGGTAAGTCCAGAAACACCCGTGACTTGGATCATGATTGACGCTCTCGGTAGCCCAACGGCTACTACGGGACATCAGTCAAATTGAATTGGGTCATGGATCCCAATCGTGGTATCATGCTTGCACATGGGATGAACGGCGAGATGCTACGACCAGATCACGGCAAGCCACTTAGAGCAGTCATTCCAGGGCAGATCGGTGGCAGAAGTGTTAAGTGGCTGAAGAAGCTCATCGTCACAGCCGAGCCTAGTGATAACTGGTATCACATATATGATAATCGTGTCTTACCGTAAGTCAGACCTTGTCACTTATTCTTGCATGAAGCTAACTCGCCGAAGAACAACAGTCGATCCTGACGAAGCGGCAAAGAACGCGAAATGGTGGATGGATGAGCGATATGCTATCTATGATCTCAGCCCTAACTCGGCAGTCGCATTTCCAGCACATGACGAGAAGCTTAATTTGCAGGAATCAGAATCCACCTACAAAGTCCAAGGATATGCCTATAGTGGCGGCGGACGCCGTGTAACCAGATGCGAAATATCACTGGATAAAGGCAAGACCTGGCGTCTGGCCAATATCGATTATGAAGAAGACAAATATCGAGCTTTTGAGGACATCAAACTGTTCGGTGGCCGTCTCGACATGGACTGGCGCGAAACAAGTTTCTGCTGGTGTTTCTGGAATCTTGACGTGGCGGTGACCGAGCTTCAAGAGGCAAGTGATATGGTGGTAAGGGTCATGGACGAGTCTATGTGCATACAACCTCGCGACATGTACTGGAGCGTGTTGGGCATGATGAACAACCCGTGGTTCCGGATCGTGATCCACAAAGAGGGAAATGCGCTTAGATTTGAGCATCCCACGCAGCCGGCTCTGATCCCTGGTGGATGGATGGAGAGAATCAAGAAGGCAGGCGGTAATCTGACGAACGGGTATTGGGGAGAACAGATCAATGGGCAAGAGCCAGAGCACGCAGCGGTCGAAGAACTAAAGGAGATCAGGATGACCAAGGAAGGTGGGAGAGAAATATCTATTGAAGAGCTGAAGAAGCATGACACTCTGGAGAGTTCTTGGTTTGTTGTCAATGGTGAGGTCTATGACGGTACCGCATTTTTGGAGGGACATCCTGGTGGTGCTCAGAGCATCATCAGCGCTGCAGGTCTCGATGCATCCGACGAGTTCATGGCTATCCGTAAGTTGATGTCCACCTTGTAGTCGCGCGGATATTGACATTACGCAGACAGCGAAACAGCCAAAGCAATGATGCCCGACTACCACATTGGGCACCTCGATTCCGCATCTCGCAAGCTGCTTTCCGAAGGCGAGCCAACCAACGAATCCACAGAGCCTCGCCCGGTATTCTTGGATTCGAGAATTTGGAACAAGACCCTCCTGCACGCGAAGACACCTGTTTCTTGGGACACGCGCATCTTCACCTTCAAGCTCGACCACAACAATCAAGCTCTCGGCCTCCCCACAGGCCAACACCTCATGATCCGGCTCCGCGACCCTGTAACACGCGAAGCAATTATTCGGTCCTACACACCTATATCGCAAACCACGAAGAAAGGATTCGTCGACGTGCTTATCAAGATCTACGCGGACTCACAGGAACGAGCTGGTGGGAAGATGACGAAAGCGCTCGATGCGATTCCAGTAGGGCATTGGGTCGATTTCAAAGGCCCTATTGGCAAGTTCGAGTATCTCGGTCGTGGGCTATGTTCTGTGAATGCGAAGGAGAGACGAATCAAGAAATTCCATATGATTTGTGGAGGAAGTGGGATCACGCCTATTTTTCAGGTCTTGAGGGCGGTCATGCAGGATAAAGAGGACGAGACGCATTGCACAGTGTTGTATGGAAACCGACTGCTGGAGGATATACTTTGTCGCGAAGACTTGGGCAAATTCGCCAGGGAGAACGAAGGGAGGTGTACGATGATACATACGCTAACGAAAGGGCCAGAGGATTGGACGGGCATGCGAGGGAGGATTGGCCCGGAGTTGTTGAGAGAGTATTGTCCACAGAATGAAGACGGGCAAAGTATGGCGCTGATTTGTGGACCTGAGGCACTGGAGAAGAGCGCGCATAAGGCGTTGAACGAGCAGGGGTGGAAGGACGAGGATTTGATGTTCTTTTAGACGGCCGCGATTCTTGACAATCCTTAGCGTTAGAGAGGTATATGATATGAACTGTATGATTTTTATCGTATTGAAATCTCTCTGACTGCCTAGAATGAGTGAAGCGATTATCTATCCGACCTAAGAAATGGTAGCATGTAAATATCACGTGACTTTGACTTCAATACCTAGGTTGGTACGCCTCGAGGATTTGGCTCCTCCTATACTACCATAGTTCAGATCGCTACCATGATCAGAATCTCCCAAGTTAAGCCTATGCTTGAAAGCAGGTCAAAGAGGCTAGGTGGCACAAAACCTACCACCAACATATCCAGACAAGGCTAGGTGCTAGCGCCATCACTTAATCACCAAAAGTCCCATCAACCACGTCCTCTCCATTAAATTTATCACCCTCCCTATCCAGCATTCTGCCATCGATGCCCATCAGATCTGTAATTGTACCGCAGTAATCCCCATCTTGATGCCTCCCGGAAGTCTGATGACACCCACGTACATCTCCGCACCGCGCGACAATCAGCGATAAGGAATCCTTGGCACCATGGATCTCTCGTTTGCTTATCAGCACCTTGGACCCGTCTCCACAGCCCCAGCTCCTGACCACTCTTCCACGGAGAAAAGGTGCAGAAAAAGGACATCTGCTGATATGAATTGTCAATCCGCTGATTTGGTGATACCGGAGCCGCTGACGACATGCCGGGTGTGCGCATCGGGGACCTATCTACAGGCTGGATTTGCCTTTGGCTATGATGCATCTCCGTTGCTGCCGCGGGCCATGAATGATTGGACGGATAGGCATGCTGCGTAGATAGATGCTGCATGGATTGCTTTATCTTTCGCGTGGCGCGTACTACTGTGGACGTACGCTGCGCGGGATAGGTGGTTGAGGTGTATGTTTGGCTAGCAGTGCTGAGTGCGGGAAATATCGTAGTCCACGGAGTTGTGTTGCGTGGTTTTGATCTTTCAATCTGTCGACCTCAGGCAATCCGCTGTGTTTCTTCGCCTTGCAATTGAATCTCTTCACCTCGTCTTCAGCCTGCCAAACTATCTTTGACGCGAACACTTTGTTGTGTTTTGCTCTCTTCATATTTTGCTCCGAGTGTTTTCATCTTGCGACCCAGCTCGGCGAGTACGTTTACAGCGCTCTTGTTCTTGAGTGATCGAGCTCATCGGCCATTGCCTTGCTGTAGCTAAAACATGGCGGAGCCTGCGCCAATCATTACACAGGGCATTGAGCCTTCATCTGGCGAATCGCATTCGCCGCCTGGTGAGCACGGAGTAACAGCGACATGGGGATCAAAAGACGGGAATATTTCAAATTCAGAGTGGAATGATGCGGAAGCGAATAAGTTGCCTGAGAAAGTGGCAGATCTGGATAAGAAGGGCGAGATAAACGACAATCACGTACGAAAACGAATCGTGGTTGTAGGTCTGGGAATGGTTGGTATTGCATTCATGTACGTGTCATTAGAACCATTACCGACTACTGGATTAACAACATGTTAGTGAGAAACTCCTGAAGTACGATATAAAGCGGAGAGAGTACGATATCGTGGTAGTTGGAGAAGAGCCACATCTTGCGTACAACCGCGTCGGACTAACCAGTTTCTTCCAACATCGCCAAGTGGAGAATCTGTATCTCAATCCCAAAGAATGGGTAAGCAATGTCCAAACTATAGTCGAACCTGCGACCTTAACAAGTCTCGTAGTACTCATCCATGCCGGAAGGATCTCTAAACTACCACCTCAATACCCTGGTTACAAGAATCGACACAGACAACAAAATCGTCAAAACATCCTCAGGCCAAGATGTAAGCTACGACATCCTCGTCCTAGCAACTGGTTCTGATGCGCTACTTCCCCGACACACGCCCGGGCACGATGCTACAGGCGTCTTCGTCTACCGGACAATCGAGGATTTGCAAAAACTCATCGAGTTCGCCACAACCCGCAAAGGAACCACAGGCGCAGTCGTCGGCGGAGGCCTTCTAGGTCTCGAAGCTGCCAAGGCGATGATGGACTTGGAGGACTTTGGCAATGTCAAGCTCATTGAGAGAAATAGATGGGTGCTTTCGCGACAGCTTGATGGCGATGCCGGGGGCATGGTCGTGGAGCAGGTTCGCGCGCTGGGACTGGATGTCATGCTCAGTAAAAGAGTTGGGAAGATTTTGACAAACGAGGAGAACTCTGTCAGGGGCGTTGTATTCGAGGATGGCGAGGAGATGGAGTGTTCATGCATATGCTTCGCTATTGGCATCAGGTCGCGTGACGAGCTTGCTAGGTCTTCAGGACTCAAGTGCGCTGACCGTGGGGGCGGTATTGTGGTCACATCTGATTTGAAGACCTCGAACTCGGACATCTACGCTATTGGTGAATGCGCGAGCTGGGAGAATCAGACGTTTGGTCTCATCGCGCCTGGAGTGGAGCAAGCGGATGTTCTCGCTTTCAATCTAACGCAAGCCAAGGCACATGCGCCACGTAAGTTCAAGACTCCAGATCTGAGCACGAAGCTCAAACTACTTGGTGTTGAGGTGGCGAGCTTTGGTGATTTCTTTGCGGATCGGGACGGGCCGAAGAATATGCCTGGACGACTGCGAGCTGAGAAGGCGGAGAAGAACGGTACAAATACAACGGATAAGGTCAAGAGCCTGACAGATGGTCCGGCACCACCACCTGTCAAGGCTTTGACTTATAAGGACCCGTTTCAGCAAGTGTACAAAAAGTTCTTGTTTACAATGGACGGAAAGTATCTCCTTGGTGGCATGATGATCGGCGATACCAAGGATTACGTCAAGCTGGTTCCTATGGTGAAGAACCAGAAACAACTCGAAGTACCACCTAGCGAGCTCATTGTTGGAGCACAAAAGGGTGACGATGATGGATCGGATCTTACAGATGATGCTCAGATCTGCTCATGTCACAACGTAACCAAAGGAGACGTGGTGAACTCGGTCAAGGACGGAACTTGCAAGAGCATTGGAGATGTAAAGTCATGCACTAAGGCAGGGACCGGGTGCGGTGGCTGCATGCCCCTCGTACAGACCATCTTCAACAAGACTATGACATCCATGGGTAACGAGGTCAAAAATCACTTGTGCCCGCACTTTGAGCACTCGCGCGCCGACCTGTTCAACATCATCTACGTTAAGAACCTACAAGACTTCGCAGCGGTCATGAGGGAGTGTGGTAAGGAAGCAAAGTCACTGGGTTGCGAAGCTTGCAAGCCGACCATCGGATCCATCATTGCATCACTGTATAACAAGCACCTGCTTGATCTCGACAGGAGGGGCCTTCAAGAAACGAATGACAGATTCCTGGCCAATATACAGCGCAACGGCACATTTTCAGTCGTTCCTCGTGTGTCCGGTGGAGAAATCACGCCAGAGAAGCTCATCATCATCGGTACCGTGGCGAAGAAGTATAAACTATACACAAAGATCACTGGAGGTCAGCGTATCGACATGTTCGGTGCACGGAAACAAGACTTGCCAGATATCTGGCAAGAGCTGATCGACGGCGGAATGGAGTCAGGACACGCATACGCAAAATCGCTACGTACTGTAAAGTCTTGTGTCGGAACTACATGGTGTCGTTTCGGTATCGGTGACAGCGTGGGCATGGCAGTGCGTCTGGAAGAGCGATACAAGTCGATTCGTGGCCCACACAAAATCAAGGGTGGTGTCTCGGGCTGCGTTCGCGAGTGTGCGGAAGCCCAGAACAAGGACTTCGGCCTGATTGCGACGGAGAAGGGCTTCAATATTTTCGTTGGCGGTAACGGAGGCGCGAAACCACGACACTCTGAACTGCTGGCCAAAGACGTTCCACCCGATGATGTCGTGCCTATCCTTGATCGCTACCTCTCATTTTACATCCGCACCGCGGACAAACTGCAACGCACGGCGCGTTGGATGGAGAACCTCCCGGGAGGGATCAAGTACCTGCAAGAAGTCATCCTCGAAGACAAGCTCGGGATCTGCGCCGATCTCGAAAAGCAAATGGAAGATCTCGTTGGCACCTTCTTCTGTGAATGGACTGAAGTCCTCCAGGACCCCAAGAAGCGCTCCTGGTTTTCTCAATTCGCAAACACTTCCGACAACATCAACGACACCATCGAGCCCACACAGGAGCGCGGCCAGGAGCGTCCAAGCTACTGGCCCAAGGACTCTGTCACTACTGACTTCCGTGGCCACAAGTGGACAGAGCTATCGTGGCAACCGATCGTGCAGGCCGCGGAATTCAAGGACGCAGACACGGGCGACAGCAAAGCCATCAAGCGCGGAGACACACAGCTTGCCGTTTTCAAGGTGCGAGGCAAATACTACTGCACCCAGCAAATGTGTCCACACAAGCGGGCGTTTGTGCTTTCCGACGGCCTTATTGGCGATGACTTGGCCAACAACAAACTGTGGGTGTCATGCCCGAATCATAAGCGCAATTTTGAACTTAGCGGTGACAACGCGGGCAAGTGTGCGAACGATGAGTCGGTTAACATCGCGGTATTTCCGATTGAGGAGCGCGGAGATGGGTGGTTGTATGTAAAGTTGCCAAGTGTGGAGGAGCTGGACAGCGTGCTTGGGACGGAGAAGTTCAAGATCAAGAAGAGTGAGAGTGAAGACCCGTTTGTGAAGCTTGATAAAAAATTAGAGCGGTTGCAGTTGAAGGGAAGAAAGGGTTTGCAGGTTTCGCATCTAGAGGGTGGGTTAGGGGAGAGAGGGAAGGCGGGATTGATATTAGCAGGTGGCGAAAGAGGTGCTGGAGGGTTGGATTGGTGATTGGCGACGCGTGTACCCAGACCATGTCAGGCTCGACACAACCGGCGTTCATGGTGTTTGATCTGACGATCTTTAGTCATTAGCATAGGATCGAGAGGCGTGTGTTGATCACAAATGACGATTTTGGTAACACCATGTTGCAATGTGACACCTGATGACATGCTGATTGCTGCTAACTGCCTGTGCATCAACGTGTTGGCAGCAGATTGTGTGAACCCCTTTAACGAGTCGATAATCTCCACTACGATATGTAAGAATGAGGTGGGGGCTTTGTATATCTATCCTGGAATTCTCATGAGACTGGAGGCAGAACGAGTCTTCACCCCCAGATGCCTGTATTCCCGAGCAGCCTCATGTGTCTGGCCCACGCCATTATAACTGAGATGGATAAGGAGCATGTACCATAGTATATTGACGTTTCAGACAAGTTGTGATCGGTGATTCTACCAATGGTGCCCACATGGCCAGATTGTTGCCTCGAGCTGTTACATCACCTGAGGATCAGCAAACAATACTGTGAAACATAGCCTAGCACAGAGATACAAGCTTGTTCAGCGGTTCGGAAAACCGGGGCTGATGTCTGAGCGTTGAATATGTATATATAGTGATGCTCGTCGTACGCTTACATCTGGTATCAATCTATGAAATCATTGCAGTCTTGCCATCAATTATCAAGATCCGAGAAGGGTTGGACAGCCAGTAACGGCTAAAACTGGCATGGGGTACATACACTTTGGGAAAGGCAGCAGAGGGTTTTCGAATGCGACAGCTTTGAGGCCATGGTTCCCGTGGTTTGCGGAACAAGCGGAGGCATATCAAATCGTTGACTGTAGTTTCCTCCCAAAACAGCTGGAGAGGAGGCTCAAGCCTTGCAATCAAGAACTCTCGCCAGCAAGGATCCGAGACACAGTTATACAGGTCTTCGAGATAGTCGAGTCAACCCATATAGGACCACGCGCGGAGCAAGTCCAGGATAGATTGCACGCACTCCTTGCACATGGCGTCCGACCAAGGCAGTCATCAGGCCTTCATGATGCTCGGCAGACATTCCTCATCTTAGCATGTCTCGCTCGAGCAACACAGTCCGAACCACTCGCGGATGATATCACAGGCTTCGTTTGTAAGAACATACATCTGATAGTCGATAGAGAGAAGCCATACCGATGTGGCGACTGGATTTTTGCGTTACAAGAGATGCGTGGACTTGAGGACAATTGGACGCTTGACGAGTTAATCGCACGTTTCTCGCATTCGAATCGTACGACCAGGGAGAATTGGCCGGCACCGAGACCATACAGCGCGCGTAAGGCGGCCATGATGGTGAAGGCAATGTTTGAAGCCTTGGATAGGAACGAGTATCGAATATGGCCACGGAGTCGGGATTCTGGAACCGGTATCTGGTCGGTTCGCGCTCGGTCTGCGCTTGTATACGGATTTGGAGGATACCGTCCAGAAATGCGTGTTAGGTTTCCAATTCCAATTCCAGTTCCGGTTCCGATTCCACGCCATGCATATCTTCCGCCGGCGCCCCCTCGAATACCTCTTCCGCTACCTCTTCCCGCGATTGAAATCCCAGACGACTATGGTGAACTTCGGGCGGAGCAGGACGTGCAAGCTGATGAAGTGGATGATCTGAGGCGACGGGTTGAGCGTTTGGAGTGGAAATGAAGAGTCCGAAAGCATGGAGCGATGTGTGTGATGTTAGATAGTCAATTCGTTGTACATTAGTTTCGATAGCATCAGGCGTGAGTGCGTGAGTGCGTGAAGGGATCATTGCAGGAAGTGTATGACGAGCCAGCAGAAAGCGAAAAAGACGACGACGCCTGTCCAGAAGATCCATTTGTCCTGCTTGGCTCTGCGCTCGACCATACGGATGGTGTCGCCGCTGATGCCAAGCGTGTTTGCGGCGCTGTAGAGTCTACGCTGAGTGCCCTTGAGCATCTCGCGCTGGTCGCCTAGATCGCCGAGAACGGCTCGACCACGGTCTAGGAACTCGTCGAGCTGCTCTGACGTGTGCTTGAAGAAGGCGTTCTCGCCCAGAACTCGGCCTTCCCGGTCGTATTCACCGCCCTGGGCACTCGCGGAGTAGGCGTTTGGGCGGTAAGGGGCGGCGGGATCATGGGGTTGAGCAGGTGCGAAAGGCGAATGCGCAGCGGCGGCCGCCACGTTTGGCTGGGCGTATGGGTTTTCTGGCGTGGCTGCGTGGTGTGGACGACGGCCTAGCAGTTCGGTGCGTGCTTCGCTGGTTCGCACCTCCTCATTGGCGCTCTTGATACGTGTGAAGCTTGTGCGGTACTCTTCCAGCTCAGCGCGAAAATTTTTCAGTCGCTCAAAGGCTTTCTCTTGCTTGGTTTGCACCGGTTCCTGTTTGGCGAGCTTGCCATAATCGTCGATGCTGCGTGCAAATGTGGTGAGCGAGGCATTGAGCTGCGCTTGGAGGTGAGGCGATGGTGCTGCTGAATCCGCAAACTGATCCAGCTCTGTTCTTATCGACGTCGATTGCCGTAAGGCTGCGTTGAACGAGGCATTCTGACTACCGCGTCAATTTATTGTCAACAAGACGCGCCTTGGGTAGGTACACACCATGATGATAATCCTAGCTTCTCTTCAGGATCCCGGCGGTTGCAGTGCTTTACTCTGATTTGATTTACAATCTGTAATCCCTGCGGACCAGAGGTAGGCGTATTGTAATGTCAATTTGCTGTTGCAGCCTTGGAGGTACACTTATGACGTTCCGAACACATTGCATCATGTTCAAGAAATTCACGAGTCAGGTATGCTTAGTCAGCACGCTAGCACGATCCATCCCTAGGGATGTTTGGAAGGTCGTCAGATACGACGTCAGTCCAGGGCCAGCGTAACTACCAGCTAGCTGGTGTAATATCCATACATCCAGTTTTCGGCGACAAGATCATCCAGCTTGACGAATGATTGGGATTTTTAGTGAGACTTTGTCGTGCAACGAAAAGGTTGTTAGCACGTATGGCAGCCGCGAACAAATGCTTTTCGAAGCGGGTTACCATTTGCAGGTATGTTGGCTACTCTGTACGCAAGATAGGGAATAATGAGCGTGTCTGATCTCATGCGACATGGTACATCAAACCATTCATCGATGAGCCTGGGAAGTATATGACATTTGTGCGACTCCTCTGGCGAGTGCTTCTAGGATGCGTTAACTCGATTCTTGAAGCGGCTTGGACTGACGCACTGTTGACAAGACGAAGTCTCAGCCCATGCTTCGTGCCCCGAATGACGAAAGCTTGGTGTATGATGGCCTCGAACAGTTCGGTGGGCAGTCAAATAAGGCTCATGGCTGAAATGGCGGATTGAAATCAAGGACCACGGGAAAAAGTGCGCCATACAGAGAAGTACGCTCAGTGAAGATAAAGGATAAACGTAAGTCTATGTACAATACATCTGCCGGAACTCATTTGATTTCGTTAGGTTGCAGCACCTTGTTCCAGTGCAATTAATCAATATCAGTATTACCCCCAGTCAGTCTCCGAATTTGGCATCGCCGCACGGGTGCGGCAAAGTGGGGTGATACGGCGCAGTATACGAATGTATCTGGTATACCAAGGATATAATGTGAACTTGATCCGCTTCCGAAGCGCGCGCTGCCGCACGAAAGCCTTGCTGATATTTCATATTGGTCGCAGAGTGTCACAATCTGTATCGGCACAGCGAAACAATTTTCTTGATGTGTTCAACATCAATTATGAATTGCTGAAATTAGAGAAGGATGAAATGAGCGTTGAGGTGAGAACGGAACAAAGAAAGCTAACATCAACGAAGCCTGTACGAATGGAAGGACAGCATAATACAGATCATACTGTGTTCGAAAAGTCCGAGCTTGCAAATCTTCTTCGGACTCCTTGCAGCCGTATCACGTTGTCCATCAGGACATTGAGCCTTTTATGCTCGGTCAGTAGCATAGGGTTTATATGGACCTGTGAACATCAGATGAAGGATCAGGGCCACCAGGATTGCGGAGGAGCAACTTGTTTATGAACCTCATTTCCTGGTGTGTCCAAAGGTTCATCAGCACGTTTCCAAATCACCATATCTGGCTCAAGATCATGATCAGGGATTGTGTCATCTAACACGATGTTCATCTGGGGGTCGACCGACACATAGGTGATGGCTGTCAGTTTCTGGGTTGCGAGAAAGATCGGGAGCTTCGAAGCTCCACCAGACTGAACCATCTCCATTGTCTTTCGGGATATTGATCGGACCGCCTTTGGGAATCACAACGTGAGCTCTGCCAGTGATCGCCTGTGCGTGTGCTCTGGACACTGCGGCCCAGAAATATCTCTCGTTGTCTGTTGAAGCGAGCCTGTTCCTAAGCAAGTCTGTGTTTTCCTTGAGGAATACATCCTCCAGCGCTAGCATCCGCGGCACATCTATATTTTTGTGTCCACTGGCATCATACTTCTTTGCTGTTCTGACCACTCCAAGCCTTGCACTTAGGATGTCCTGTGAATCGCAAGCCATTTTTTGTTTTCAAATCCGCTCCAGAATAACCAAGACCCATTCTGAAGACCCTGACGTTGGAACTATTTGTCTGATTTCGGGCATCTTAGCGGCTGTGTCAATATGAGGCTATGGATGGTATATTTGCTGTTGCGACTACACTGGGTTGCCAAAAGTATTCCTTGGGATTGGAATGTTTGCAGGAGTTTTTGCAGGTAAATTCGCAGGACCACCAGCAGGGGGGTCCGCAGGAATATTTAGGGGCGTTAGGTTGGGGATTGCCGTCCTGAGATGAAGTCTTCCCGTTCGACTTGCAATTTCCGGGAGTGCGTTTCCAGCCAGCCCTTCTTCGTGTGACAATCTCCAACTTCACCAACATGGCTGCCGTCAGTCTGGGGAGATACGTTACCGCCCCCATTAGACCCTCTGCTGCCGGTGCCGGTGCCGCCAAAGCCTTTGGCGTCGTCTTCTTTCCCGCCTCCTCCTTCCCCTCCGCCACCACCACCGACACGGCGCGACAAGTCGCCTAGAGAGAGAACATTCAATATTGTTCGACGGCACACATCCAAGAGTACGACATTTGAGAATGGCTGGAACAATGCCAGCTTCGTTGAAAGACAACTGTGCAACTAGCAAGCAGATTAGGACACTGCCCGCAAGAGTGAGGCGCATGACGAGCAAGGCAAAGAACAATGATTTGAAACTGATAGAGAGGGGGCAGCGGATTTCTAATGAATTGATCAAGTCGCAGAGAGTGCCTGGAAGATGTGGACAAGGACCTTACGAGCCTCTTCTTTCGAACTGCAGTACCTAAAACTCTCCTGGTCGTCTACTTGTACCTTTCCAAAGACCTGAGCTTTTGCTTCGAGTCGAGAGTTGGCCGCATTTGTGGAACTACGCTCACATTGGCATCTGAGTCGAACGTGTGCAGGACTCTGGTACAACAGCCAAAGTCTGCTTGACCCCATCTGTGCCACACCTGAACTGACACATGCTCAGTCTGAAGCAATATCTACATGAAAACGGCCTGGGTCTGATGGTGTCTTATGTCCGAAATCAACGGTGATGCGCAAAAACGGCGTCATTTCCGCAGGGCAAGACTCACGGTTTGTATGTCGGGTGTCGACCCCACCGATTTTTCTGCTATCAAGTTCTTATTCCATAGATCTGTGGAAAAAGGAATATACATTTCGGTGGCAGAACTGCCATACTGACTATTCCATATGTTGGTTTTCAGCTCGCGGCACCATATCTCGTCAACGACAAGAACGGACCTTACGGCACAGTGTGACATTCAAGGCAATCAATAAGTTTGATACGCGAACCAAAGAGCTGTAATTGAAGCAAGATATTGCGACAGTTCTCTCCGCCGAAATCAAGCTCAATTCAGTCTAGATAAACTTTTATGTGTGCCAGCGGCGCAGGTGCTCTCAACTGAGTGTCAGCGGCGAAATTCGATCGCTTGATACTTATTGTGACGTGCATTCTATACATCTCAAGCGGCCTCGAAGATCAGCTTCAAGTCGACAACGCCGCGAGGAAGCATTTTCTCGAAAAAGGGTCTTGCGGCGTCGCCTGCAGGTCATTTCTATGGAGCAACAGCGCGAGGTCGAGTCCGAGGGACCAAGGTATCTTACCAATGACCCTCCCGCGTTGTTCACCGACGGTGAAGCTGTGACGGAGAATATTGCCTCGCTGGGTAGCGAGGCCGATAATAAATTGCACTTGTACTCCCAATAGACACATAAAATATGGATATAAAGTCACTTCACGTGACTTGGAACATTTGGACATCACTCGTGTCTTCTATCATAGACCGTTATTTTACTTCTACCAGACCTCCCACATGTCCCTATTCGCTGAGCTGGGTTTGAGTGCTGCATTCACTCTTGCAAGGCGATATTTGTGTATATATATATGTTCCTGTGCTATGCTGACACTCATAAGAGCTCCCTCGTGCCGAGCTACCAGACTGGGTGAAGCAAATGATGCCCCAAGTATCAATGCCAATCTTGTAACGGGCAAATCATTTCTGAGTCCGGAAGAAATTTAAGAGAGGAAGAAGCAGGAGAAACACGACCATTTCAGTTCCAAAGGCGATTTTCATAAGTAAAAATATATGCATTGAAATCAACATAAGTACATTGTAGACGCTGAACACTATACTACAGCTATCTTCGTACTTTTCAACCATGGCGGGGACCGGATCGTGTATCATCTGAACATGAATGGTGACACAAATTTGACACATGGGAATACGGAAGATTACTCTACTGAATATCTCACTAAAGGAGGCACTCGGGAATCTGAATACATACTGGTTCAAGCAAGTGGACCAGATGCTATCTGTATCATTGCCGTTATAGTCACGCATCTTGGATTTTCCGATATTTATGCATTCCTACCAAGTGAGACTGGGAACGTCTGCAAGGACAGAGATCCAAAATACAGGACCTGGGAGAAAATTAGTGAATTCAAATTATGAGATTAGCCTCGAAAATCTGGTGCACCATATGGCAGAAAGATTGGCTACATCAACAATACATTTCCTGTTGTCAATCCAGACCACAGAACAAAATTTTGTACAAACCAAGAGGTAGTCGCAAATATGTCGCTGGCATATAAGTGACGACTATGCCTCTGTTGCATTTTGAGAAGCGTGGGATGCGAGCTTTCGAGTAAGTAAACAGTGTACGCCTCTTGTAATCACTCGAACGCCTGAATTAGTCGTTTCGACAGTCATCTTAGATCCTGTTGAACTCCAATCCAACGTTGCGAAGGGACCGGACTCTTACAACCTTGCCCTTGCCTTCGAACAAATTGGGTCAGTCCTAGGAGATTTTTGGAGCCTCACCGAACTGGCTGCAGAAAGTTTGCCACATCAATACCACAATAAACAATTCGTAGGTCTTGCTTCTATTCTCACATACGATCATTGAACCAAAGTGTGCGATAAATCATACTACGAGCAGCTTGTTGGAATCTTTAGTAGCGCCTGTCAGTGCTAAAATGAGACTATCTTTAACGAGAAGATACGTCCATTGAAACTAGGACACAACATGAACATAATGCAACATAGAGAATTTGCTGGTAGTTTCCAACACTATCACCACAACAAGCGTCTCTTCACGATGGAAAAAGGTGTACTGGGGCATTTGGCTCTGCTCCTAAGCAGAAAGACGATATGTGTGCAGTTCTGGCTGGAGCAGACGTGCCTTTTCTTCTTCGACCGACGGAAACCGAAGGAACATACAGACGTGTGGAACAGACCTACGTCTACAGAGCTATTCCTGGTGAGATGATGCGGCAATCGGACTTTAAGATATGAGCTAGACAAGAGGTTATTATTTTCTTGTAACTTTGCAAACCTCGTACATGCATCACGAGCCTTGAGCTTCATCGCGTAGCGACAGCGGTTGCCAATATATTTTCTATCGCCATGCTACCTCGCCCAACTCATATCGCAAGGTATATCGCTTGTACTGTTCCAGAAATTAACTCTCCAGCCACTTTAGTGTGTAAAACATTTATTCAGTCCAATGAAGTGCGCCATAGTGGCGGAAGAGCAAAGCGCATGCTGTACCCCCCCATGGAAGAGGCTGCTTGAAGCAGATTCCTAGAGACGCCTAATCCTGTGTCGAACATCACAATATGTTTCGATCTTCCATCATGAAAATGTGCGGGGCGCATGTAAAGGTTGTTCAAGTTTGAGTCAAGTCCAAGAACTGATTTTCGAGCTGCTGATATATGATCACGTGTAGCCTGATTAGTCATGCATTTGCTATCTGCGACATTCTTTTGCATGTTACTAGCCATTGTGTCAATGTCTTTTCTCATCAATCCGTTTTCTTCCAATTCACGCGCAGGTAGCGCATGGTTTTGCGCTGGTCCAGTCTCTTCTTACCCAGATGTTGACGACACCACCCGTATTGGGGAGCGTCGCCAATGCCACGATCAGTACGTACCTGGGTGTCGCATCTTCCATGTTCCACCAGGGGATAGCTCTAAGGCGACCGAGATATCCATAGACGACTGGAGAGATCAGGAACATGGGGATTCGAAGAACCAGGTCATGGTGTTTCGATATAAGGGAAATTTTGTTGCCATCAATCATGTACGTACGCTCTCTTATGTGCTGCTTTATCCTCCGTACCGCACGAACGGTCGTGCGCACACCACAGACTGACATATAAATAGGAGTGCCCACACTCGTCGTACCCCCTTTCAAATGGATCCCCGTTTGATATCGAGGATTTTGGCGTGGTGCTGAGCTCTGGTATTACCTGTCCGCAGCATGATTGGTCGTTCGATCTTCACACAGGTAAAGCTGATCGTGGGAGTTATAAGCTCAAAATATGGGAGGTCCAGTTGCGACATGGGGAATCAGGACAAGAGATGTCCGAAGTATGGTTGAGGAGGCAGCAAAGAATTGGCTGATGGTTGAACTGCAACGGGTCTCTTGAAGTGCCTCGCTAAAGAAGAGCCCACAGCCACGAGGCGGACCTTCTACGTCCGAGCTCCACCAAGAATGTAACACAAGCTACTCAAATCTTAAAGAGCGGCATGATCACGTAATGACCAAGTCAGAATCGTCTTTTGCTCGTTTGGACATGCTAAAGGCACCAAAAAATGGCCAAACTGTCATTCGTCAACAGCTTTCCGGACCTTCCTATCTCGGTCATTATCTACCTAGTCGATAGCATCATAACAAGGTACAGGCCGAGCCGCGGCTGTAGTTCATCATAGCAGTCGTTCCGATAGCTGAGGGGAACACCACGAATATTTCTGCCTCTAACTAACAGCGGAAGCTGGTTCTGGCCTTGGCTGCCGCTTTTCGCACTCCCATATCTGCGTTCCGTGGTGACGTCGCGCCCTTGGCACAAAGTCACCAAAACATCTATAAGAGGCAGTGATTCATAAAATCATCATGTGGGGGTATGCAAGATAAGATCTTCACCATGCGTTGCGCTCTTACAACCATTGGATTCACTTTGTTGGCCGCGGCTAGGGCTCATGATGCACACGAGGCTCTTCTCGAGCGGGACCTAGCGCCTCCAGTCGCCATTAACGACAGAAGCTACACCGATTGTGCAAATGCAGCATGGCCTCCAACGAACGTTGGGGTGGAGCTTGTGCCCCAGATGCCAGAAGACGAGGTTGTGGCAATGCTCGACGAGATTAACCCAGCCAACATCGAGGCAACTATCACTAAGCTTGTATCATTTGGCACTCGACACACCCTGGCCACTTTCAATAGCAGTACCAGGGGCATTCATGCTGCACGCGACTGGATCGCATCCGAGATGCGAGGTTACGCGGAGAAGAGCGAAGGCCGGATGACGGTCGAGGTGCAGAGCTATCTGCAGGGAATTTCCTCACGGATACCCTTTCCTGTTGTTATCTCGAACGTCGTAGCGACCATAAAGGGTAGCGAAACACCGGAGAAGGTGTATGTCATGACAGGGCATTACGACAGTCGTGTTACAGACGTGTTGAATTATGAAGCGGATTCTCCAGGAGCCAATGACGATGCAAGTGGCACAGCGAGTAAGTGTTCTGATAGTTGTGATACCACGGATCTGACGAAGAAAGTTGCGATGGAACTTGCTCGCATCCTTGCAATGCGTCAGCCAAAGTCTACGATCATTCTGGCTGCAGTAGCTGGTGAGGAGCAAGGTCTTTATGGTGCCGGCTACCTCGCTGGGACGCTCAAAAATGCGAGTACCAATGTGGAGGGCATGCTTAATTGCGACATTGTTGGTTCATCCACTGGTGATCGTGGACAAAAGGACCCCTTCACCATCCGCGCCTTTGCCCAAGGGCCACCACCATCGGAGTCAACCACAAAAGCAGCGCAGCGACTACAGATTGGTGGCGAAAATGATAGCCCAGCGCGAGAGCTGGCTCGCTTTACCGCCGAAGTAGCAGGGAACGATGCTACGGGCATGAGCATTGCCATCATATATCGACTCGATCGCTTCCTTCGAGGTGGTGATCACACTCCTTTCCTTCAGGCAGGATACCCAGCTATCCGCTTCACCGAACCAAACGAGAACTTTGCGCACCAGCATCAAGACCTCAGGACCGAGAATGGAACCGTTTATGGCGATCTCATCGAGTTCGTGGACTTTGACTTTACAGCGCGTGTGGGCAGAGTCAACCTGGCGACTTTATGGGCACTCTCAGAAGCACCAGGTCTTCCACGCAACGTCACAGTCGACACGACTGTACTTGACAACGACACCAGACTAAAGTGGATTGTTTCGAACCATACTAATGTTGCGAGCTATGAAATCGTCTGGCGTCCGGTTACGAACAGCTTGTGGACACACATGGTCGACGTTGGCAAGGTGGGTAGTGTGACACTTCCGCTTAGCAAGGACAACGTGATCTTCGGAGTTCGTGCGGTGGGAACAAATGGCTACAAGAGTCCGGCTGTGTATCCATTCCCAGGTTGATCATGTGTGGGTAATGACTGATACGAGAAAAGCTTGCTTCTATTTGTCTGTGTCTACTTGTACTTCTCGCACTTTCTTGTCGCAAGTATAACTGGATCAGGAATGTGATGTAATTTTACATCGAGCAAATGCATAGGCCTTGGTAGACCTGGCTGTGTGGCGCCGGCAACTTGCTCGGTGGAATCCCCATAGACGTTCACCAGGACATCACCATCTTCAATTGTGGCAATGCGTACTTTCGCAATACCTCGCTAAAAACGAATTAGTCTCTCGTTCAGCTCAGATCTCCTCCGATGTTCTACTAGATGGTCAAAACTATCTTAGACATCTCATTGTATTAAGTCTAGCAGTATAAAAAGGCATGTGTCCTTACTGCTTCATGACTTCCGTTGTGCCCAGTGACTTGACTTCTTGGCTTAGTCTGTGTTCCGCCGGGATCATCTTTGAAGATTTCAAGCACAAACACCATAACCATGGCCCCCATGGACCCCACGCCATCGTCTCCAAACTCTTCTCAAATCAACATCGAATTGCAGCCTGTAGCTCCAGCTGTGTTGTGGGATGCGGGGCGTTTATTATCCGAGGCCTGTCGCAAGAACATCGACCCCATCGAATCACTCTTCCAAGACTAATATATACCAGACATGTGCGACGCTGCATATGTCGTGTGTTTGTCCGATTCCGAAATTGTACTTTTGTCCACTGACTTAACAAAGCTATGATCCCTTATCTCGAAGGTTATCACGACCTGAGCAACATTGTAGTTTCTCTCGTCTTCCTCTCCCCACTTGGAGGTTACATCGGCGCTGCTCTCCTTAACAACTGAATTCACGTCCAATTCGGGCAACGTGGAGTCGCCTTTCTCGGACCTAGTTGCATACATTGGTATTGTGCTGCACTCTCTGTACCCAGTCCTAGTAGTGAATTTCATTCTAGCTAGATTTGGCAATGGAATAGAGGATGCCGGCTGGAACATATGGGCCGGAAATATGGCAAATGCCAACGAAGTGCTCGGTTTTCTGCCCGTTTTTAATGGTCTGGGTGCTGTGCTGAGTCCGTTGGCTGCGACGAGTTTGATCACGAAGAGTGGGTGGATGTGGTATGAATTCTATTATATCATGGCAAGTCAGATGTTTCCATCTCCTACAAGCATGGCTAAACATCTACAGCTCGGCGCCGCTGCTATCGAACTCGTTACATCGCTCTGGGGTTTCTGGCCTGCTACGGGCCTAGTATATCGGGACCAGAATCCTCGATCAAACGCACCAGGTGAAAGTCGTCGTAGAACAGCACTCAAATGCCGCCTTACATGGGTTGAATCCATCTTCCTGCTTGGGTATTTAGGTGCTGAAGTCGCTCTTGGTGGGTGGGTCGTCTCGTTAATGCGCAGTGAGCGGGCCGGAGGACAGTTCGAGTCCGGCATGGTGACCACGGGATTCTGGACAGGAATCACGGTCGATCGATTGATCTTGGGGTTTGTAACTCCGAGACTCGGCGAGAAATTTGCTGTGCTTGTAAGTGCGATACTCACTTATATTTTTCAAAAAGTAGTATCACTAACGTCTTCATAGATTTACATCATGCTAGCGACGGACTGCCAGCTCATATTCTGGCGCATACCATCTTTCCATGTTTTAGCCATATTCGTATCGCTACAAGTCTTCTTCCTTGGACCACTATTTCTGGCGATCGTGATCGCAGCCACCAAGAGTTTGCCTACTTATCTCCACGTTTCAGCCTTTGGATTTGCGGCTGCTTTTGGCATCGGTGGTGGAGCTGCCTTGCCTTTCGTTATTGGATCCTTGACCTAGGCCAAGGGTGTAGGCGTTCTCCGGCCCATCATATTAGCTGTACTGTCATTTTTGTTGGTGCTCTGGTCATGCTTTCAAAGCTCGACAAGAACGCAAACAAGAATGGCTCAGACGAAGTGGTTCGACCAGAAACGAAGTGGTTGCAGGCCGATTTTGACCTTATTGATCTGGGCAAGCGGACGATCAGAAGAGCAAGATGCTGAGGAAGACAAGTTCTCTGGCACGATACTCTCGGGAAGACGATTCAAAGCAGCGCAAACACTGCTTCTCAACACAAGCGAATGTTTTAGCAAATTCGACCAATTACCTGATCAATCCATCTGATTACCAAAGTCTGGTATGTAACGAGAACATCATGAATAACTGTACACTGAAACACCTAGCCTTCATCCTAGTCCTTGTTATTTGCACATCCCGTCATCGTGGATCTCATAGCCACAACTCTGTTTTCATCACGCCCAGACCCTCCTCGGGCCCCTATATCTCCAGCCTCCTTGCCCTATCCCCTCATCAACCTCAGCACCTCCTCTCTCCACCTCTATTTAACGGATGCACCAGCTTCTCCCCATCCGGACTCTGCAGCTCAAACATGATCGTATTCCCCTCTACCTCTGGCGGTTCCACAAGCGCCTCATGTGTCCTCGGACCTTCCAGCCCATACTTTGTCACCAGGCTCAGCGGACTCAATATCGCATCTGAAACGACTGGTACGTGTGCTCCAACGCTACGGTCCTGATGGTCGTGCCGCCGATGGTGCAATATCGAGACGATGCTGGACACAACGAGCAGGAAGGCGATTGCGATGCCGACACTGAAGCCGATGATGGCTTTTTCGCCGAGGTTGGAGCGCGATGAGCGGGCTGCGGATCGTGAGTATTGGGCCAGGGAGGGGAAAGTAGTGCTGACGAGATGGGAGGTGGAGTTGAGGGAGGTGGAAGGGTTTGTGGTATAGCGAGAGCTGGATCTTGCGCGGGTTGTGGAGGTCGATGGTTTTGGAATTGAGGATTTCCGGGTCGACGAAGAGGAGATTAAGGACGTACGAGTCGGTGTTTCAGTTGAGCTCGCAGCAGTTGTTGTTGCACCGGTTGCTACTGAATGAGTCGGAGCGCTGGTAGCTGAGGCCCCAGGGGTAACGAGCTCGTTGTTAGCTGTTCCCTTTAAATTGTCAGCAATCTTGCGCAATAGTTTGTGTGTAATCCTGTGTGCTCATGCTCATGCCCATTACAGTGGAGGAGAAGAAAGGAGGAGGAAAGGCAAAGTAATGAAAGGTGGCTTCGGTTGTGCCTGCAATTCTATTAGCATTTTCTTGCACAACACATAGAAAACACGTATGAGTAGCAACATTGGCGACATCTTATAAGAAATAATAGCCTGGAAGGAAAGCAAAATTAGCATGCTCGATGGAGAACCACGGGGTTACTTCAAGGTAGGCAGATCGCTCAAGCGTACTGTTTGCATCTCGCACGGGTCAAGGCAATGCCATTTCTTTGTCCATATCGACCAAGGGCTTCCTTACGAGCAATATGGCGCCGAGTTCGAGTCTCTATAGGTGCGAAGTAGTCGCCTAGTACATTGCCAAGCATCAACCCTTTGCAAGGAGAGAATGGGGGCCGCGTCCAATTTTGAAAGCCTATGGGCGACTCTTCTACATCTGTTGAACCGCATCTACGCCCAGGTGAACGATTCAACGCTCTGCAATCTGGTGATACCCTGTGGAAGAGGCCAATACTGATGTGCATCATGTTGCTTTGAAACAGCCGCAAGTGGAATCCGACCCTCGGGATCGATTGGACAAGGTTGGTGCTGGTTGAGGTGCGCATGCGAGAAACCCCCGAAACTCAGCTTGGGAGCCCATCAGACTGTGGCCTGCCGTGATCAACAGCACGCCTCAAATTGCCGTATGCGGTAATACGAGCAGGTCGCGCCTATTTCCTTATTAGTAGGAAAAGACGATGATATCTGAATTCTCGAAGGCGAATCATAAGCTTCTAGAGTACCGTTTCTGTGTGCATGCGTGAACTGAACCTCGCACCTCACCCTACAGCCCTCTCAAATCCCATTGACGCCCGCACGCTTCTCCTGCGCATCAACCTACTCCCCCGCCTTTTGGCCCTTCCCCTCAATCGACTCCGCCATCTTCTCAAACACACTCGTCACACTCCACCCCTCACCCCTATGCCCGTTTTCACGCAACTCCACCATCTTGCTTGTAAGCGCATGGTACCCCTTCTCTCCGTTCTCCATATCCTTGAATTGGCCACGGTCACTATAGATCAGCTCACCATGTCTAGCTTTGTCAGCCATCAACACAGTCACTGAGCGCGCCACCACGTCGGCAGATTGGTAGTTGCCTTCACCGAGGGCGGCGATGACGGATGAGGGGACGATGCCAGTTTGGGTCCAGGAGGGGGCAATGGCGTTGATGCGGATGGGAAGAAGAGGATGGAGCTGGGGGTGCAGAGCACGGAGGAGGCCGAGGACGGCGTGTTTGGATGTTGCTAAAGAATATCAGTATACGTATTAGAGATGATTTAGCCACGCGTATGTACTGTAATCTGTCGCAGGGAAACGAGCGAAGCTTGATCCTGAAGCGGTTATGACGATGCTACCGCCATTGGGGTTTTTCTTGAGGTAGTGAATCCCAAGCTTGACCGTATAGAGACACCCAGTCAAGTTGACATTGAGCGTGTCCATCTTTGGAGGCAAGAGGTCGCCGTTCTCATCAACGTCGTCTTCGAGTAAGGTGATTGTTGGACGGATACCTGCGTTGGCGAATACATGGTCGATTTTGCCATACTCTTTTTCTGCGGCTTTGAACATTTCAAGCTGGTTCTTCCAGGATGTCACGTCGGTTTTGTAGAAGGGTACAGCTGAAGCTTCCGGTTCAGGCAGAGGGTTGAGGTCGCTTGCAAAAACCTTGCCGCCGTGTTGGATTACTCGTTGTAAAGTTGCGAGTCCGATACCAGATGATGCGCCTACAAGATATGGATTAGCAGAGTACGTCTGAGCTTATTGGAAGCCGTACCTGTAATAATAACGACCTGCCCGGCTATACCAGCGAGTTCACTGTCCGCGATTTGGAAGCTCGTCATGTTGTTTTAACGTTTCTTGTTTCCTGCCTAGGTGAGAAGATTAATGCAAACAAGCAGTGTGAAGGTGAGATCTATGGTATCAAATAAGAAGGGTACAAGGCCTTATGAATGGACTCCCGTGGGACGGGTCGTAATGGCTCGGCCTATGGAAATGTTGCAGGCACTGGTCATGATGGCAGAGTCGTGTCTCATTAGGTACGTCCGACATAAGCTCGGGTTTCAGCGTCCGACCCCGCATTAGTCTTGCATCGTCCTACAGGGCAGATGAATTACCGAAACCAACGATGGCCTATATAGGAAGTAAAACAAGAACAAAGCCGGGAGACCGTGTTTAATCGGCATCTTCGGGCATTGCCTGTTCTGCAAGTTGGACTAACGCCAGGTAAGCAGACACGAAATCTCACGGAATGCAACACCCGTCACGCAATCTTCTGTAAAAGAACAGAATCATGAGCAGTTCACAAGATGATGAGTTGGCAAGACAGACAAGATGGTTGCTAAGAGTTCAGATCCATGCTTCTTGCTACTCTCTTGCGGAGCAGCTCGCCATAGAACGGCCAAAGCTGTATGGTCTCAAGGCGTTGTTCGTGCATCTCATCTTAGCGCGACCAGAGCCGCCCTGGCGAGTAAGGGAGGAGAATTCCTATAACGCAGGCCAACAAAGTGGAGCAATTGGCGTTGCATGCAACCGGTTCGCAATGATTGATGGTATCTCGTTGTTGATGCCATTGGTCGACGGAGGATACATGGGACGAGAATCGCTGGGCCAGTCTATTGTGCCGATGCATGGGTGGGGCGTATATCGTAGGTCGAGACGCGCGACATGGTGGTGCGTGTACGTACAGGCCTCAAGCGCCTCCTCCACCACCGCCGCCACCTCCTCCTCGTCCACGACCTCGTCCACGTCCGCGCGAACCGCGGCCTCTATCTCCCCGGTGCTCTCCACGTTGGTGCATGCCGCCTCGACCTCCTCGATTTGCTTGGTCCTTGACCTGCTGTTCCTTGACTACGTCAACGATCTCATCTGGCACCCGGAGGTACTTGATCTACACTATGTCAGTGCTGTGCTCCAATTTGACAATTCAAGGTTGGCTGACCGTGCTTCCGCGCACATAGATCTCGGGTAACCGCATAAACTTGTCGCCGTCGGCGCTCGTTTGTACGACTTCTCGTAGTGTGAGGTTCATCCACGTGTCGCAGTTGACCAGGAGGCCGTTCAGGGTTTCACCGCTCTTGAGCTCGACAAGCATGGGATGGCCCGTCGCGGCCGTCAGAAGGCCTAGAGGGAGCTGCATCATGTCAGACGAGATTCCTGAAGCGGTTGTGCTGCACTTGATGACATACCATGCTGGCGACTTGGTGGGGTTCGAATTCAATGTTGTTAGAGGCGCAGAGGTATTGAAAGGATATGTGTTCCTGCGCCAAACGTGTCGCAAGTGGCCCGGTGGGGTTGTTCTAAGACTTGCCTGCGAATGTGTGGTGGTAGTGTTTGTCGTGCAACGCCTCCGATGTCCAGAGCTTGGGCCATGCTTGGCATCGCCTTACCAGAGCACACCAAGCCATCACCACCTGTGTGCAAACAGCAACTTCTTCATGGTTATGATCATCCATGAAAGTGGCCTTCTGTCGTGGACGTTGGTGGGCGCAAGCTGATGAGATTACACACTATAGATCGCAACCCTGTATCTCTTCCCAGCCATGTCGGCAACTTGATGACTTCAAGAGACAACAGCCCGAGATCGATCAAGACGGACCTCAACACACTAACACCTTCTTGTATTTTGAGCAGAAATGTTTGCATGCAGCATGCTCGACGGGCCTGTTAGAAGCTGGCCTGTGAGAAGCTGGCCTGTAGCGGCGCACTCCGGATCGAAGATGCCAGATCAAGATCTATGGAACACGCAACATGCAAAGCAGACTGCCCACAGAAGCGCCAGACAGCCTGTTCCCACGTCGCTTTTCTGCGCTATCCTCGAACCCCAATATTCGAGCGTTTCATCACTTCGCATTCATGCGCGAACCGTGTTTGTGAACCAAAGTGTCAGCGTGGCTTAGCACGGGGCCTGATTCCGCAGCCGCCCTTAAACCCACGACGCCCTTGTGCTGGTGCCTGGTCAAGAGCTCGAGGACTTCACTTGTCCCACTCCACTCCGCCGCAGCTTCCTCTGCGCGCATCCGTTGCCGGATCGCACCGTGTTGGCTGCTTTTTGTCTTTTTTTCGTGCTTTGTAGTTTGTCGTTGCTTTTCGTTCTTCGCGGACATGCCGTCGTTCAGATCCAAGGTCGTGTCAGCCATCTCGTGGGGACTGAGCTTATCACCCGCCTTCGCCGCAGTGCTTCCCAGCCGCGCCCTGGAAATACCTCGACCAGACGGCAGACTTTTACATTACGGTATGGTCCACTCTTATATATCCGTGTCCATCTCGCCATGTCTAGGCATCTACTGACGCTCCAAAGACCTCCAGCACGACTACGCGCAAGCTACTTTCAGTATCCCCTGCATCGGCTGTCTTGGCGCAGCACCGGACACAGACCATGATGACGAGGCCTTGGTAAGGCCAGCTCCAGGCACCCAAAATCCTCTTGACCTCGCTCACCCGCTCTAGGTTCTGAAATTTACCAGTCATGCCCAACACGACGCCTGCGGATCTTCCAACATCACACTGAATGGAGTCTACCTGCCACAGGAGTGGAACGGTGACTTCGCATCTGGTTCCGGCTCGTACACTGGCGTTACCGACCTACAGCAGAATGACAGTTCTTTGCAGCGCGACTTGGATCTTGAGTGGAACTCGGCCTGTCTTCACGGTAGCGAGGAGACGGACGAGGCAGCCCAGGTCTTGACAGTGAGCATCAAGGCCATTGACGGCAAGGTTCTCGACACCCCATCTGGTTTCACCGTCTCTTTCAAACAGCAGACATCACCTCCATCGCTGCTTAGACTTGAGCCCGTACCAAACCAAGCTGCGGGCAACAACGACGTTGCATCCTCCTGGCGCAATCCTCCCACCCATCTTCGTGTAGTTTTCCTTAATGATACCTTGAGTGCCTCCCCAAACCGCTCACTGGAAGAGGATATCCTTGAGCTCCAGATCCTTGAAGCACAACTCAAGAAGCTTCAGCAAACCATTGCGCAGAAGAAGACATCCATCACCTTTCGATTGAGCAACGAGACGACAGGCCTCAAGAAAGAAATTAACGACTGTGACGGCCTCACCTGCATTGTCAAAGCCATTGCCCATAAAGCTCACGGTGCTTGGAACGTTGCCATTATTCGTCTTACGCCCTCTAGCAGTTCCCAAACCGAAGATATGGGCCGACCTGACCTAGACGTGTACGCGCCTGCCCGCTTCAGCTCGTCTCAAAAGTCTGGTGGCTCTGTCAAAGTTGAGTCTGGGGATTCGGTCGAGTCCGTGTCTGAGTCTGTCTCTGGCGACGCTCAACCGTACCAAGGGTCTACAAGTGAATTACCACCGCGACCCACCAAGACATCGCCATACATCATCGCCCTCGAAGTAACCCTGAGCCTCCTGTGTTGCGGCTGCCTCTTCGCCGTTATCCGGCACAAGTGCAGCAGTCTCCGCACACGCACCGAGCGCGCCGCAGCTCGCGAAGAGCGCAACACGGCCAAGGCTTACCGCCGCGCAGCCCGTCGCCACGCCTGGCGCAACTGGTGGCGCGGCAACTGGCGCAAAGATGGCGAGCGCATCGAGGACTACGAGGAGAAGCGCGCACTCATCAACGAGCAGGAAAGCGTCCTCGAGGACGTCATGCAGCAGGAGATCCGACAACTCCGCGCCGCGCACGATGTAGTCAACGATCTAGTGCGCGAGGCAGAGGAGGGTAGAGTCACCGCCGGACCCATTGCGCCATGTAACTGCCACCGCACATCTCACCCCTACTCGCCATCTATAGCCTCTACATACCCACCCACATCACTCCCCGAGGTCCCATCGCGCCCCCTCTCCCGAACGGATAGCCTACCAAGCTACCGCTCCGACCCACCCAGCGAGCCGCCAAACTACGATTCCGACATGGACATGTCTGGCATTGTGGCGAATGGATTCAGGCCGTATACGTCGACGGCATCAACGATGTCCGGGGCGACGTCGCATTGGACGCCAGATAGTAGTGTTGTGGATGTGAGCCCGAGACCCAGTGCGGAGACGCTGAGGTATCCTCAAAGCATACTTACGTGCGAGGAGGAGAGCGAGGATGAGGTCGAGTGAAGAGCGATGCGTTTTGTGCTGTAATGGCACATGTATCCCCTCCGGCCTCTGCAACGACATCCAAGTATAGTGCCTCGATCAGCGAGTGTGTGCTATCGATTTAGCACTGGATCGCCGCTGCTTGCCACATTCCAGCTTCCGAGCTTTCGAGATTCCCACATACGCGAACTGCCTGCATTGTGTTCTTCACCTCGTTATTTTGTCATCCTGCGCCTTCACACATGGCGTTTGGTTCTATGCATCAAGCATCTCATGTATTTTGTAGCATGAGCGAAGCAAAGTCGACGACTTTGTGTAATACCTTTTCATATTCTCTGTACAAACAGTCTTGTTCCTGTTTGATGCTCGGAGTCCTGGGATCGGAGTCTGTATATTTTTCATTTATTGTAGCACATATCTATCATGGGTACGGGGCGGGAAGGATGTCGAAGACTTGCCCTGAGCAGTTTATAATAATATCATCATCAACATCAAGCCCAGCATGCAATGGACTACTCTCATGGAGTCTGCTGTGTTATGCAGTATCGTACACCTCTTGCATTGATATAGTACAGTGTACATATAATTCCAGTCCTCATCCTCTTCATCTACCTCCTCCGCAAATACCAATTGAAGGCCAACTGTCCCGTCTCGATGTGAAAAGGCGTTGGCACCTCGGCCAGCCCCGGCCTCGCAACCGGATGCCTCAAATACACCGCTGCGCAAATATTCTGATTCACCTCCAGATACCTGGGGATGAAGGCAAACGCACTCATGTAATCTCTCGGTCGCCATGGCGTCTGGTACGGCGCCGTGGGATTCCGCGAATTCCACGCCGAAGTGTGTTCAGACTCGAGACGCAGCTTTTCGAAGGCGGAGCGCAGCTTGGCTTGGTCTTCGGCGGAGATGAGGGGCTCTGTTGAAGCAGCTGCTTCGCGGGGGGCGGCAGAGCGTTCAGAAATCTGCGTCTTGAGGAAGTCGAATTGAGCATCGAGGGTGGAAATGGTTTCTGGGTTGGCGAGGCGCCAGAGACCAATTGCTTTTTTAACGGTTTGTCGGAAGGCACGGAACTTTTGCTTGTCTTTGGCCTTGACATCTTCGGCCAGGACGTCGTCGACTTGTTCCATCATGGTCTGGAGGTGTTTCCTCAACTCGGTGGGCGAGGGTTCATCGCGGGTGCTTTCGGTGGCGAGGGTGTTTGGGGGAGGGCGGACGGGGTTCTTCTCGCGCTCTTGGGCGCGGGCGGCAGCTTTCTCTTTGGTGATGCGGCGGGCGAGCCCTGAGCGTGTTTTCTGGGCGCCGGTTGCAAACATGACGGACGAGGGCTCGACTTGGAACATGTCGCCAGGGTTGAGTTGGTAGCCGGGGAATTGCATCTGAGGGGCACAGTTAGCTTGACGGCAGGCGACGTATGCGCGGTACAGACACACCTTCTTGCCGTTCACCTTTACCAGGCCATGGACGACGAATTGATGAGCTTGCCGCACACTGCTGGCAAAGAGAGCGCGGAAAATGGCCGTGTCGAGTCGCCGCTCCAGCGGGTAGTAAGTCATTTGCATGTACGGCGTCATTGGGGGCGCCCGGATCTTGTCCTCAGAGTCTGCTCCCATTCCCCGCCCGGCAGCCTGTTCAGAGCCGTCGTTTCTCGCGAGGTACTTGTGGTCCATGGGCACCACGGCCGGCAGGTTGCGCTTGAACTGCCGCTTCCACTTCTTCTCCTGCAGGTGTTCGCCGTGGTATGCACGTGTGCCCGCCTTGGCCGCCCATTTCTGCTGGAAGTATGTCTTGGTGGTGACATTGGGTGCGCGTAACTGTGCTATGGAATAGAGCGACCAGCGGGACCAGTCCTGCCGCACATTCTGCTGCTGTCAGCGACGCCCTTGTTCTGCTCCGCGCAGCATACGCACCAGCTTTTTCAGCGAATGGAACCTCGGCTTTTTCCTGGGCATGGTGACGGCGGCTGTGTTGGGGCAGTGACTGTTCGTTGTGCTGTGAGTCCGCCGACAATACCATGGGCCGACGTCTTGGCGCCGCCGAAAATTGCTAGGTGAGAGAGCTCAAAAGCTAGCCCGCCCGCATATTTTCTTGCGACCACCCCAACCTCTACTTTTACTTCCTGCAAACCCCCAATCAGCTCCACAGGCCATTTGCGATTCGAGCTGAGCCACTTTCAACCATGGCCGACACAGAACATGCTGCTGCTGCTGCAGCCACCGCCCCCGCCGGCGCCCCCAAGACTGAGAGCTCAGATGCGCAGTCTGGCGCAAAGACCACCGGCGCAGACGTCGCAGGCGACTCTAAGAGCGCGGGCGCGGGCGCGGGTGAAGAGACATGGAAGCTGAATGGCGACTCCAAGGACAGGGACGAGCGCCGAGGTGGCCGCAACGACCGCCATGACAGGAATGATCGCTTCAACGACCGCCGCGGTGGAGGCCGTGGGCGGGGCCGTGGTCGCGGCGGCTTCCAGAACAACAGGAAGTGTGTATCTTCCTGTGCCCAGGCACCCGCTTCAGTGACACTCACACAAACAGGCGCAACGAGGAGTTCGACAACCTTCCCGAGTCTGACGACCCAGTAGAAATCCGCAACCAAGTAAGACATTCCTCGCACCCGCAGCAGGTACCCCACTAACCGCGTCGAGGTCGAGTTCTACTTCTCCACGCACAACCTCATCACCGACGAACATCTGTTCAAGGAGCTCGGTGGCCCCAAGAACATCCCAGTCTCAATCAAGCACATTGCAGACTTCAAGCGCATGCGCCATTTCCGGCCTTACTCCGCCATCGTCAGTGCTCTACGGGAGAGCAAGGATCTTGTGGTCGTAGACGACGGCGATTACAGCGGCACCGGCAACGAGGCAGTCAAGCGCGTCGAGCCTCTTGTGGTCCCCTCTGAGGAAGGCGACGAGGAGCGCCAGCTCAGCACCCTCGACCTTTTCTACCGCCTGAAGAACGCCTCGTCCAACAAGCTCGAGACCAGCGTGTACGCAAAGGACTTTGGCAACCTCGAGGATGCCGGCCAGATTGCGCTTGAGCAGTTCTTCCGTCCTTATGGCGCAGTCATGGTGCGCAAGCGCCGCGAAAAGGATGACGGCTCCTGGAAGGGCAGTGTCTTTGTTGAGTTCGACTCGGAAGACTCGCAAAAGCAGTTCCTCGCACTCGAGCCCAAGCCCAAGTTCAACAACAACGAGCTCACCATCATGGGCAAGAAGGAGTACATCATCATGAAGTGCGAAGAGAAGGGCATTGAGCCAGATTTCGAGAACAGGAGGGAGAACAATGGCAACCGTAGCCAGGGCCGTGATCGTGAGCACGGTCGGGGCCGTGGCCGTGGTGGACGCGGTGGTCGAGGTGGCCGTGGTGGCCATGACCGCCGCGATCGTCGCGACCGCTCTCCTCGCAGGCGCCGCGACCGTAGCGGTTCCGCCGGCTCTGTCGAGAGCCGTGACTGGAACAACCGCCGCGACCGCTTCCAGAAGGGCAAGGATGACCGTGGCAGCCGCAAAGAAGAGGAGCGCAAGGATGTCGAGCGCGATGGCCATGGTGTGCCTGTGGTCAAGGACACTCGCACCGATGCTGAGGTGGAGGCTGCCTCCAAGAAGCGCAAGGCTGACGACGAGAACCGTGCTGACAGCCCCAAGAAGGGCAAGCTGGAGATCAAGCAGGATGAGTGATCTCCTGTCTGGACATGCATGCTACGGCGTTCAGGGGTTCTTTCTTTATCAAGGTCGTTATCACGATATCATCACAATGGGCAGGGTGGATCTCACGCAAAAGTTTATGAGTCTTTCATGTACTCGCATCTAGACCATCTACAGCTTCTCAAATGGAGCTGCAATTTGGAATGCCATTTCACTTAGCATTCTTGCCTCGATTTTGCATGAAGATTGACTTTGCCTTTGCTGCCTCGGTTCACTGGACGACATTTTTTCTACACGGATGTATCGGACTTAGGACCACAAGCGACGCTCACCAAGTCACCTGTGCATGGAGGAATTTGCTAGATACTTTTGATTACCAAACCACTCTGTTTTGAGATTCTACTGTTGCCACTATTGACCTCGCCGGGCTTCAGTCCGGATGGACCCAGTATACGAAGAGGTTCTGACTTGATATGGTACCCTTTGTAGGTTCGGATGACGACAAGGGCGCTTGACTCCGTATTGATGGTCGAGGACCATTTGTGAGACGAACACATGTAGACAAATTGATCTTACCACGGTACGCCGGTAGTACTAAAGCACGACCTAGGACACGCAAGCTTGTCATCTGGTTCTCAAGTATACTATGAGATGGCGATAGTTAGTATCGCTGACACTTGATATTACAAAGGCTGGCCATTTACTATGGTACTAAAACTCCAGTCATGTTCAAGTCTAACCTTATATTTGCCCGATTGCATTACTGGAAATAAGCAGACGACATGGTAATCTGCCGAAGTGGCCCACACAAGCAGAGCTTCGCGCTCGAATGCAACCCAATTGGGTGTTGGGCCGCGGTACGCCGATGAGCAACCATGTACAGTGACTGCAACGGGGAGCGATACACGCCTTTAGAGCGTGAGTCAGGACCATCAGCAGTACTATCAAAGTGAAACAAGTTGCGCTGTGCTTGTGTGAATGCAGAGGCGTAAGAAGGGCGGCAAAATACGAGCCAGAGAGGGTTGATGCTAAGCGCACTAGGCTAGTAGCGAACCCCACTCAGGACTTGAGGTTTTTCAAGAGCCCCGCCCGCTGCTTCTTTCCATCACCAGACGCCTGCCTCCACGGCTTATCAACTGAACGACTCGTCTGCCTCTGAGCGTCGACTGCGCCAGAGACAACTGCTCAACTCCAAACTCGCGTTCAGAACACCGAGTCCACCGCCGCCTTCAAGTGCGGGGTATCGACAGCTGTCCCATTACCCAATTTCGTAGCAGAAACAACCCACCAAACCGCCAAAATGGTCAAGTAAGTCGGCCCCCTGCGCATTGCTTTCACTCTCAGTAGCTTTGAGATGCTATCAGCGTGCGCATACGTGATGGAAGTCGAGCACGATGCTAACAATGCTGCAGCTTCACGGTCGAGGAGGTACGTCTTACCCACACAGTGCCGCCACATGCGACAATATTGGGACCAAGTGAGGGCAGAATGCTAACTGCGCCATCAGATCCGTGGTCTCATGGACAACCCGGCGAACATCCGTAACATGTCCGTCATTGCCCACGGTAAGCGCCCACATCCACACGTAAACAGCGTTTGTAGCATGATTGACTGACACCCCGCAACAGTCGACCACGGCAAGTCCACCCTCACCGACTCCCTCGTCCAGCGTGCCGGTATCATTTCCGCCGCCAAGGCTGGATCTGCGCGTTTCACAGACACTCGTGCCGACGAGCAGGAGCGTGGTGTCACCATCAAGTCCACCGCCATCTCCCTGTACGCTCAGCTCAACGACGCCGAGGACCTCAAGGACATCCCGGTCAAGACCGAGAAGAACGACTTCTTGATCAACTTGATCGACTCGCCCGGTCACGTTGACTTCTCCTCCGAGGTCACTGCTGCTCTCCGTGTCACCGATGGTGCCCTCGTCGTCGTCGACACCATCGAAGGTGTGTGCGTCCAGACCGAGACTGTGCTCCGCCAGGCTCTTGGTGAGCGTATCAAGCCCGTCGTCATCATCAACAAGGTCGACCGTGCGCTTCTTGAGCTCCAGGTCTCCAAGGAGGACCTGTACCAGAACTTCTCTCGTGTCATCGAGTCCGTCAACGTCGTCATCTCCACCTACTTCGACAAGAGCCTCGGAGATGTTCAGGTGTACCCCGAGAAGGGTACCATTGCCTTCGGTTCCGGCCTCCACGGCTGGGCCTTCACCATCCGCCAGTTCGCATCCAAGTACGCCAAGAAGTTTGGTGTTGACAAGAACAAGATGATGGAGCGTCTCTGGGTACGAAATCTCTGCTCCTCCAGACACCGTCAAGTTTACTAACACTTTTTAGGGCGAGAGCTACTTCAACCCCAAGACCAAGAAGTGGACCAAGGTTGGCACTCACGAGGGCAAGCAACTCGAGCGTGCTTTCAACCAGTTCATTCTTGACCCCATCTTCCGCGTCTTCAACGTGGTCATGAACTTCAAGACCGACGAGATCCCAACTCTCCTCGAGAAGCTTGAGATCAAGCTTTCCAGCGATGAGAAGGACCTCGAGGGCAAGCAGCTCCTCAAGGTTGTTATGCGCAAGTTCCTTCCCGCCGCTGATGCTCTCCTTGAGATGATGATTCTCCATCTTCCTTCTCCCCTCGTGGCCCAGAAGTACCGTATGGAGACTCTGTACGAGGGTCCCCACGACGATGTCAACGCCATCGGTATCCGAGACTGCGACGCCAACGGTCCTCTTATGCTCTACGTCTCCAAGATGGTGCCCACTTCCGACAAGGGTCGTTTCTACGCTTTCGGTCGTGTCTTCTCTGGTACCGTCAAGTCGGGTCTCAAGGTCCGTATCCAGGGTCCCAACTACGTCCCTGGAAAGAAGGAGGATCTGTTCATCAAGGCTATCCAGCGTACCATTCTCATGATGGGTCGTTTCGTCGAGCCCATTGAGAACGTGCCTGCCGGTAACATTCTCGGTCTCGTCGGTGTTGACCAGTTCTTGCTCAAGTCTGGTACTCTTACCACCAACGAGACTGCCCACAACCTCAAGGTCATGAAGTTCTCCGTCTCGCCCGTCGTCCAGCGTTCCGTCGAGGTCAAGAACGCACAGGATCTCCCCAAGCTCGTCGAAGGTCTTAAGCGTCTTTCCAAGTCCGACCCTTGTGTGTTGACCTACATCTCCGATTCTGGTGAGCACGTCGTCGCTGGTGCCGGTGAGTTGCACTTGGAGATTTGCTTGAAGGATCTCGAAGAGGACCACGCCGGTGTCCCTCTGCGTGTTTCCGACCCCGTTGTGCAGTACCGTGAGACCGTCCGCGGTACCTCCAGCATGACTGCGCTGTCCAAGTCGCCCAACAAGCACAACCGTCTCTACGTCACTGCTCAGCCTTTGGACGAGGAGGTTGCCGCTGCCATTGAGCAGGGCAAGATTGGCCCTCGTGATGATTTCAAGGCTCGTGCCCGTATTCTTGCTGACGAGCACGGCTGGGATGTCACCGATGCCCGTAAGATTTGGTGCTTCGGTCCTGAGACCACTGGTGCCAACTTGCTCGTCGACCAGACCAAGGCTGTCCAGTACTTGAACGAAATCAAGGATTCCGTCGTCTCCGGTTTCCAGTGGGCGACCAAGGAAGGTCCCGTTGCTGAGGAGCCCATGCGTTCCATCCGCTTCAACATCATGGATGTCACCCTCCACGCTGATGCTATTCATCGTGGTGGTGGTCAGCTTATCCCCACTGCTCGTCGTGTGCTGTACGCTGCCGCTCTCCTTGCCGATCCCGCTCTCCAGGAGCCTGTCTACCTTGTCGAGATCCAGGTTCCCGAGCAAGCCATGGGTGGTATCTACGGTGTCCTTACCCGACGACGTGGTCACGTCTTCGAGGAGAACCAGCGTGTCGGTACTCCTCTCTTCAACATCAAGGCTTACCTGCCTGTCAACGAGTCCTTCGGCTTCACCGCCGATCTCCGATCAAACACTGCCGGACAGGCTTTCCCACAATTGGTCTTCGACCATTGGCAGATTCTTCAGGGCGGCTCGCCTCTCGACAACACCACCCTTCCCGGAAAGATTGTTGCCGATATGCGGAAACGCAAGGGTATCAAGGTCGAGGTGCCAGATGTCAACAACGTAAGTTTTCCCGTTGATGTTCTCACAACTACATTGACTAACGTTTTGCACAGTACTACGATAAGCTATAAAGGGATGCTATCAAAAGTGTTAGATTTCCTTACATCGCGCGTCCGGAGCAAACGACAAGCATGGGCTCGCTCGAGACGGGTGGTTGCTGCATGAAACACATGATTTATTTGTTGAGCGATCACATCCAGAAAATGTCGGTTCGGGCGACGCGCCCTTTGATTTAGTCGGCTTTCTTTGGACTTCTGGTCTCGGCAGCCGGCAATGACAATCTTTTTCCTAAATGTTCAGAGTGTAGTATAGTTAGAATGAATCGAGCTGTATTGCACAAAGTATGTCTGGATGTAATTTGTGCTGTAGGTGCCAGGAGTGAACGTGTTGTGGAGGGTGAATGTAGTGGGGCGATGTAATCAGGTGAGCACGCACTTTGGGAGCTTGGACCCCTTGTCGCGCTAAGTTACTCCAGCACGCGAAAGTCGGCGTGGTGAGGCTGCCGTAAACCTCCACCCACGATATCGAGCACAAGCACGCGGTCCAGAAGTCGCGCATGTAACGTCGACGCCGTGCAAGGTGGGACCAGCGACAGTATGATGCTCCGCGAAGAAGATTCGGGCGCTTTCAAACAATGGTTACTGCCGAAGCTCGAGACCATGTATGAGAAGCTGTCCGAGGTATCCATTTGACCTTGACTGACATGCGCAGTTCCGATGCAGACGCTGAAGTGCTCGCCGACTATGTGATTGCCCTTGTTACAGCTAATGAGTCGAAAGAGGGTCTGAGGAGAATCTGCTTGGACGCTCTTGCCGACTTTCTTCAAGATAGTTAGTGCCGCATCCAAGCTCATCGAGTCGACTTGTATCGCTGACTTTGGTAGATACGGCCTCTTTTGTCGACGACGTAGTAAAGGCGCTACACGCAAGAAGCTATGTCCCGCCGTCGTTACCGCAACAGACTCAACCCCCGCGACCTGCACCCATCCCCTCAGTCGTCCACGCCCAAACACCGCCGCTCGATGCGCCCACAGGTCCAGCTGCCACAAGAGCTGGCAGATCACACCATGGCCTGCCTGACCGACCGACGGGGCCTGCGTCTGCACATGGAGCCCCACCGAGCTTCAACGGTCAATCGTCGAGAAAGCGGAAGCTGGCCCAGCGTGATACAAGTGAGCCACGGGAAAGACAGGATGGCCGCCATAATCACGGCGATATAGGCAATAGAGCGACCAAGCAGACAGCTCGTAGGGGCGACAAGAGTCTACGAGGTGCTGCTATGTCTTTCGAGCCACGAGCTCATCCACCTCCAGCTGCATTCATGCCTCCGCCCAGCATGCTCAATCTATCCAATCTACCACCTCCACCTCCTGGGCCCCTGCCATTCGACGCGAGCAATCCCATGGCCTTTTTTGCCATGATGGCTACTCTCGGTACAAGCATGCCTGGCATGCCTCCTCTGCCACCCATTCCATCCAGCACCCACGGTGCAGCTGCTCAGGGACGCAAAGAACCGTGCCACGACTACCACAATGAGGGCTTCTGTGCTGCGGGTATCATGTGCCCGTATGAGCACGAGAGCACCACTTATGCTAATAGTCATGTGCCTGATAGTAGGCGACATGGTGCCAGCAGGAGCAACAGAGGTGAAAATAGGGGAGGCCGATCTCGAGCACACTTTTCCCAGCTCGGTCCTTCTGCTGATCGCACAAATACTACACTGGTCGTGGAGCAGATCCCTGAGGAAAATTGCAGCGAGGACAATGTCCGCCGCTTCTTTTCCAAGTTTGGCGCCATCATCGACGTGCAGATGCACGCGTTCCGACGTCTAGCTGTTGTCAAGTTCGACAACCATGATGCTGCTAATGAAGCTTACCATTGCCCCAAAGCAATCTTCGATAACCGCTTCGTCAAGGTGTATTGGTTTAAATCAGAGTCACAAATATCTGGAGGCGACATCCAGATGCGTGACGGTGACGATGAAGGCGAACGTCTGGATCCGGAGGAAGTTGCAAAACGACAGGCCGAAGCACAAGAGGCATTCGAAGCACGACGAAAGAAGATGGAAGAAGCGGATGCAAGGGCTGCAAAGATCGAACAACGGATTCAAGAAAAGGACAATGAAATGCGCGCAATAAGACGGGAACTCGCGAAGCTCGCTGGCGAAGACAACGACGAGCTTGAAGAGCAGTCCACGCAAGACTTGGCTACCCTTCAAGCCGAGGCAGACTCTCTTTTCGCGCAACATGACTTTGCTGGCCCGTCCGGTCGTGGTCGTGGCCATGCCGCGCGTGGGGCATACCGAGGTCGTGGTTCGACACCCTTTTCACACCGTGGACGAGGCAGAGGTGCATATCCGGGTCGTGGCGGTTTTGCGACTCCATATCCGAGCAACAAGGTTGGTGTCAGAAGGCTGGATAATCGGCCGCGCCGTCTGACTGTTGCTGGCATCGAGAAGGGCAGTCAGAAGGATGAAGCGCTGAGGCAATATCTTGTGGTGAGTTTAGTTGGAGTGTGAAAGATTAGCACAAACTAATAGCACTGCAGAACATGCCAGAATGCGCTAGCATTGAGCGACATCCCGAGCAGCCCGACACGGTGATCCTAACCTTTGACGAGCGTTTCCAAGCTGAAATGGTAAGTCTGTCCTGTATTCTATATACATTCTCAACTCACCACATCCAGTTTCTCGACGCATCCCGCAACATCCCTGACGCAGGAGGTCCGCTTGAGCTCTCCTGGATACCCAATGACGCTTTCGGCGGTCTCAAATCCACCACAACCACAAAGCTCCAAGCGACGGAAGTCGATGCTGATCACAGTGATGGCGACTCGTCCGCTACAGTGGCTGAAGAAGACTTGCACCAACATGAGGATGCTAACGACAACAGACAAGCTGATGATGCAGATATGGACGTTGCGGATGATGTCGACCAGTGGTTGTAGTTCCTCATGATGTGGGAAACTGCTTTCTTGATATTATTTACGTCATGTGTTCCTATTTCTGATTCCCTTGCTTGATCGTCTTTTTTGCAAACCTGCATGTCTATAGCGTGGCGTTTGGATTTGCGACCACGTGAAGGTCACTTACTTGACACTTCAACGCATGTGTAGCGTTCTTAGGTAGATCTGATATTGATGTAAAGCAATAAATATTAATTGCGAATGACTTGAGCCCAACTCTCCACATGCTGCGTAAGCAACGACAATACATCTAGCCTTGCCCACACAACACTTTCTTTTCTCCCGGTCTACGCCAACCCCAGAACCTTCCTCCCGCCATTGGGCAACCTACACCTCCCCAGGTGCCTCCTCCCATCGCCGTATAAACAGCATTGTTGACAGGTTTTTTTGTAGCGGGAATGATATATTGTTCACTTGTGGTGACTTGATCAAGCGGGGCTTGAGGACATCATGAACTCTTGTTTTCCCCAGTCGTTACGCTGAGACATCATCATTTCAACAGCCGCAAGGATGATTACAGGCCGTCGATCATCTTCCTGACCTGCAGTCATTGGTTGTGGTCAACAACATAAGGGTCCAATGTCGTGTCGTCCATGAAGTTGGTATCGTTGGGGATGAGGTCAGGATATGTGCACTCGTGAAATGCAACGTAATTGACCGCATGGTTGGAATGATGGAGCAACATTGAATTGATGCAGAAAATTGGTATCTCTCATTCATGCTCTACCTACGAGGTTTGTCAAAACGCCAGAACTTGATACCCTCTAACCCTACCCGACTTCCCGTCATATACAAGCGTGAATCATGACTTTGCACTCTCCACACTCTCTAGATCTTATACACAATTCCACCCGAGTACATGATCTTGTTCTGCTCACTGAGTGCCTCGAGAGCCTTCTCCGCCTCGGCCTCACCAAATGCTGCGCGACCAGGCCCACTTCCTAACCTGGCGTTGACTGCAGCAACAAGTGGCTCGACATCTGCAGCATCGTTTGCGAAAAGTGGGCCGTCGATGAGTTGTCCAAGCGTCGATTGGAAGACTTGAAGACGTGCTGGGCTAATGCCTTGAGACTCTTGAGAATCGGTTTGCGTCGCAGGGAGCTGTGACTCGGGTCGTGAAGATGCGGCGCTGACTTGAGAAGATGTTGCAGCATCTCGGGAGGACTGTGTGCGACCTTGTGTCCGCTGAGTAGTGCGCTGCGTCTTGGGTGTGACATTGTAGAGATCATCATTATCTTCTTCGTCGTCATCATCATTAGCAACAGGCGTCTGTGTGGCGCCGGCCTCATCCCCACGTGTCGAACGAAGACCCCCACGACGAAGCTGTGTAGCTTTTTGTTCATCGCCATCTTCATTGTCGTCATCATCACTCGATTCACCGTCGGTCGACATTGCGTCAGCGTCACGAGCTGTCCGCCTGCGTTTGCGTCGGTCGTCCTGTACGACTTCTTTGAATAACGCAAATCGCAAGATCTGCTCTGCAATGTCTGCATCCTTCTGCTCAACACGTTTCGAAAGACGCGCTTTTGCATGGGCGGTGGAGAGACGGATGAGTGTTTCTAGCGTACGTGCAGTAATGGGTGATGTTCTTCGTGTGCCAGAGTCTAGCTCGTCGTTTCGTAGTGCAGAATAAACTCCCACAATGTGGTCTGCCGCACCCTTGGTGAGGATTGGCTTCTCTCGCTTGGCATACTGGATGTACTTCTTGATGAAGGGTATGCTGAGGACCTCGGTCCTACGCGAGGCACCTCGACCGACAGTAATGGTGACGCCGGAATGCAACATTGGGTTGAACTTCTCGTAGACCTCTGTTGGGCGATTGGCGTCCGTTTCTGTCTCTAGACCAACACCAAGAAGCTGCGCACCGTCCTCCCTGACAGGTGCACCTTCCTCAGTACCAGGTTGGCGATAACGATGCATGCGCAGGACGTGCTCTGAAATTTGTCTGTCACGCGCATCCTCGATGTCGTCGGTGACGACGAACAACAAATCGAAACGCGATAGGAGGGAGTCGGGCAGAGCGATGTTCCGGTGGGGGTCTTTGTGGATGTCGTACTGGCCGAAGATGGGATTTGCTGCAGCAATGACACTGCAACGGGCGTTGAGTGAGGTGTGGATACCGGCTTTGGCAATGGTCACGGTTTGCTGCTCCATGACTTCGTGAATGGCGACTCGGTCGACATCGGACATTTTGTCAAACTCGTCGATACAGACGACACCACGATCAGCAAGGACCATGGCACCGGCTTCGAGACGTCGTTCTCCCGTCTCCTTGTCCGACGTCACGGCTGCTGTGAGACCAACACCGGATGATCCACGACCTGTCGTGGCAATAGCGAGCGGAGCCGTGTTGAGAACGAAGCGAAGAAGCTGCGACTTGGCTGTCGAAGGGTCACCGACCATGAGAATGTTGATATCTCCTCTCAGATGAGTACCGTTGGCGAGGTTCTTCTCTTGCCCACCGAGCAGTAGGAGCAGGATGGCCTTCTTGATGTAATCGTGGCCGTATATGGAAGGTGCCAGGGACTGCGACAGCATCTCAAAGACGCGCTTGTTCTTGGCGACCTTGTTGATGTTGCGGATGTCGGTATCGGTGATGTTGACCTGTGCAATGCCTCCACCTGACTTGGACGAGAGCAGAATGACATTGTTGGCGAGGATGAGCGTCCGGAAAGTGGAGCTGCCTGAGCCAGCATTGCGGTTGCCGAGGGATCGGTAGATGCCGACGAGCTGAATGCGGTCGCCGGGCTTGACACGATCTACGAGGTCGTCGTCGAGGATGACGTCGACGGAACGGGGCAATTGGCCAGCAGGAGCGCGCTCGGGCATTTCCTGGATGGAGATGGTCTGGTGGTCGCGGTACACGCAGTAGCCATACTCTGTGATGAGTGGGTTGCCCTCGCCGTCTTCGGTCGGGTAGACGCTCGAGCTCGCGGCACCAGTGGTCATGGTCTGGTCCCTGTACTCGCGATAGTGGAACTTGCGCTGGTTCTCGTTGTAGTGCACGCTCTTGACGACCTTGGGGCGCACCAGCGATGTCTTGGTCACGATGCCCTCGAGCGACACCATGTGGTTGAGCTGGTTGGAGCCCAGCGTGCGCGGGTTGACCGAGTACTCGCCAAAGCTGCCGACATAGGCACAGTAGTAGACAACATCGTCGGCCGTCTCAGACCGGGGCCGGTCGGTGAATGTGCGGACCACGTCTTTGAGGGCGCGGTCGAAGGCTTCTACAAAGTCAAAGGGCTGGTTCAAGAGGCCGTCTGCGAGCTCGCGGTTGTGCGCTCGGATCTCGTCGACGCTGACCTAGGCATGGTCAGCATGTGCGCGCGGGTGTACACGGGGGGAGGCGTGCTGTGAGCCGTCGCAGTCCCCGATTCAGCATCACCAGAATGTCTGGCCGGTAGCTTCGCTTGTCCGCATCCTCTGCCCAGCACCGCAGCCTTAGTCTTGTTCTTCTCAATGGCTGCAGCTGACATACCTGGGTCGAGAAACTCTTGCGCCGCCCTGACGCGCGCACGCACATCCTCGTCCCTGATCACCTCGGCCATGTTGGGGTCTACAGTGGGATGGTAACACGCAATCGAGGCCTGAGTGCACACAGTATACACGCTATCTAGAGGTGGCCCGTCGTGGTCGTAGTCGGGCTCGTGTTGTTATGGCGGTGGAGGGGCTCGGCGGGCGGGCTGGAAGGAGCGCAGCGCGTAAATTGGCAGTCGCGTCCAACGCTAGTCCGCTTCCATCTCACGCGTCGCCCTCCCAATCACTTCTCCTCTTCAGGCCTAGCACTTCTCTTGTACCCGAAACAGACATCTGTATTGACCACGCCCTTCCTGGCTACGGCGTTATCTGGAGTTTACGCACCCATCTCCGGGCCACGTCACTGCGAATCTTGTTGTGACTGGTCCTTCTCTGATACCACGCTCACGACGTAAGGCCATCAAATATTGCGAACCAAGGCCGCCCGTTTGAAAGGAGGCTTGCCGTGTCTAAAGCAGATGATCAAAAATGGCACAACTACATCGTGCGTCGTCGACGCCGACTCGATCCAAATGCGCTGGCTTCAAGGCGGGGCGTGGAGTCATTCGAGAAGCCCTGACGTAAGACATGCAGTTGACGTAACTTACGACAAATCCGAAATTTCCTCAAGTAGTCGGTCTATAAAGAGACGCCCGAGCAGTTACATTCCATGCTTTCGTTACCCTCTCCACTCCTGACACACCTCGTAATACATTCTCACCAGCACCATGGCTCCACGCGTCTTTCTCATCACCGGCACTTCGACTGGCTTCGGCGAAGAACTTGTCAAGTTCGTGCTTCAGAAGGGCGACTACGTTGTTGCAACGGCGCGCAACAGCTCCAAACTATCCTTTCCGGGCGCCAACGATACCAACAGCCTCCTCGTTGACCTCGATGTCACCAAGAAGGACTCCATCGATGGAGCCTTCGACGCAGCAGTGAAGAAGTTCAGCCGCATCGATGTAGTGGTCAATAACGCTGGGTAAGTCTACTATTTTCGTTAATCTTACATGATGTCAAGACAGTCGCTCATCGCCACGTCCAGATATGGATTGAGTGGTCCTTTCGAGACACTGTCCGAAAATCAAATTCGGCAACAGATGGAAATCAATTTCTTCGGTCTACTGGATGTGACAAGAAAAGCCATGGAAACCATGCGAGATCTCAAGACAGGCGGTGTCATCCAACAGGTAACTTCGATTGGTGGCCAAATGGGTATGTCGCTCACAGTACATATTGTATGCCTGGGTTACTGAATTTGGATAGGCTTCCCAAACTTTAGCATCTACTGCGCAAGCAAGTGGGCCGTTGAGGGCTTCACCGAAGCCATATCAAAAGAAGTTAAGCCCGAGTGGGGCATCAAGTTCACATGCATCGAGCCTGGAGGCTTCCGCACAGACTGGGCCGGTCGTTCTATGGACTTTGGCGAAATCGACCATCCCGCTTACGATCATATGAACGCTAGAGAGACCATGGGAGAGCGACATGGTACTCAAGCTGGCGACCCTGCAAAGGCTGCGAAGGTATTCTACGACCTGGCTGTGATGGATGATCCGCCTATCCGATGCATTGTAGGCACAGATGCCTATACCAACATCAACAAGAAGCTAGACGCGTACCAAGAAAGCGTGAAGAAATTTGAGGGGTGGAGCAACAGTACCGACGTCGAAGGCTACAAGGCTTCAAGTTAGAGGCGTAGCATAGGAAGACGAAGGAGTCAGATGAGACGAACGTGTCAGTATCACAACTATGGTTACAGACTATAACGAATAAGGCACAACCATATCGGGGATCAACGTCTTTGGATAGCCCAGCCAATATAATAGCCGTACTCGGATCAATAGAATCAGATCACGGTTACATAATGAGCCTTGGGCATGTTCTGAACAATTTCTGTGTTCAACAATGCAAAGCGTTTCATTGATATTCACACATATACTGACATGATTGATAAGATAATCCTCGGAATATATTCTGTGCACGTACATAAATGGCGAGAGCTTGAATGAAGCTTTATAGTCCAAGTGAGCATACTTCAACCAAAAGAAGTATCCATCGACGGACAATTATATATATCCATGATTTTAGATACTTTTCTAATCCAGTAACCTACGAAATTGTCACTCGTATGTGGTAAGCACATTGGCGTTGCTACATTTGTAAGCACAAATGCAAAGTGCAATTCTACCTTCATGCAGCCACGAAAAACATTTCCTACATGATTTCCTCATGTTACATTTTCAGACCTGACATGCCTAGCTCTGATTTTCTTTTTGTCCAAGTTCAATCATCTGGAAAAGTGCAGCCAAAGCGACGCACGGCCATTCAGAAGCATGTTATGCGGGACATTGGGGCTGCACGGCGCGGTCAACCTCGGCCCCAAAAACAACTTGAGAACAACAGAGGATGCAAGAACGACGAAGCCCAAATATTGAAAAATGTTCTGCCTAGAATTTACACAAAGACGTACTGCATCCAGGATATGCGCAACAAAGCTGTGGTACCCACGAAAGAGCTTGCATACTCAGTTCCTGGCGTGGTGGTGCCCTGCTTGATATCAGGTGGATGCAGAACAGATCCTTTCATGTGTTTCCCAATAAATATGAACATGGAGGCATCTTTTCTCATCGACTATTGTGAGTACACCGGCTCACTCTTCATACATATGTAGCTCATTGATCCTCCTGTATAGTACTAGTCTCAGCAGGCCCCCGACTACAACCAATCAAAGAGACATGGCTGCCCCTCAGCCTTTCAGATCCGGCGCTGTTCTACGAGATATTATCACACATATCGCGCGACATCACCGCTTCCTTTCCTGGATATGCAGATGAGAAACAAGCTTGTATGCTCCATTCCAAGGCGCTGCAGTCGGTCAACAAGCGCCTCTCTGATCCAGTCGCCAATGTGAGTGATGGGATCATTGCAACAATCATCGGCTTTGCTTGCTTCAGTGTAAGGTATATATCCAGTTCTAGAGACCGCAATGCTCATGTAATGTAGCATTCGAACAGAGACTGGGCAACCTATGACATGCACATGGAAGGCCTCCGCACTATTATCAAATTAAAAGGAGGCGTGCATACTATCGATCACAACAGATTCCTGAGATTGTTGCTATCAGGGTATGGCAAGACTTTCTTTTCCAGTCGATCTTGTAATACATCTCAATCTCACAATTGACTTCGAATAGTATCGATATTTCCGCGTCCTGCTTCACCCACCAGAAACCAAAATTCCCACTTCCGATCAACATCCTTTCCGAGCTCCGAGCTGATGCACAGGAGATACCTTGGTGGTTCCCCCATCCTCCCGAGGGCACAACAAGTAATTGGTCAACCACATTTTCAAAAAATTCCGAACTAGTTGAGCTATACACGGATTTGGGTATTATGTGCATGAGAATCAAAAGTGAGCTGAAAAAGAGGCTACTATGGCATGACGAGGCTTTTGTCAAGACTTGGGTGAATCCTTTAAGCTACCGTTTGATAAAGAGTGGCGTTGAGTTAATCCACGTCGACGAAACGAACTTTGTCGACGAGTGTTGTCGTCTAGGAGCACTGATCCTATTGAGTAAAATCAGAAGACGCTTTGGAGCACCACTTGTCTTCACTTGGGTCGAAACTGAACGATTGAGAGCGATATTGGATATGTATGGTCAAGGATGGGAAGCTTACAAGACAATGTTGCTTTGGGTAGCCATATTGGCAGCACTAGAGACAGATGGCGAAGACAGGCTGTGGTTTTGTGAATTCATCAGGAACAGTGCAAGAGCCATGAACTTACGGGTATGGGAGGAAGTCATGGTGCACGCTTCAAATCTACTTTGGGTAGGTGATGTTTTGGACAAGGAATGTGATGATCTGAGGCTATTCGTGCAGATGGAATAAGATGGCTCCTGGCCCTATACAAAATCATTCGAATACGGCGGGTGCATCACCCAATGCTAGCATCTTCGTCACAAACGACAACCACCACAATCACGACTGTGAAGGCATCGGAAAGTCCCTGGCCAGTCTATCCTCGCCCTGTTCCAACACTTGGAAAAACTCCTTTACGGTGTCTTCTAACGTCGCTGGCTTGAACGAAAACTTGTCGTTGTCCCACGGTTTCGGTACACTCACGGCGTTGGGGTCGCCCAAAACAGACTTGACCGAGAAAGCCAATTCCCCATTCACGTCACCCTTTTCTGCATACGCCTTCTGTCCATCAATTGCGTCTTGGCGAGAGTGATAGGTGCATGTATAGGTGACGCCTTGCACCCTTTCTACAGTGGCCACCACCTCCGCCCAAGAGTAGTTCCCTCCAGGAATACGGAAAATGCGCTCTTGCGATGGCGACTTGGGAAGGAAGATAGACTCCACGAGGTACTTTGCAACACTGTCGCGAGACAATTAGCAAATTGTCTTAGGTAGCTCCTCTGACAGGGGAAAAATACTCACTCGCGAACAGCAGTAAGAGCCTCTTGCTTCTCTGGTGGGCCGTAAAACGTGAACGTGTGCTTGTCAATGTCCATGCCGAAGAGCGGATGCAGCGCGAACTCGATGAATCCTCCCGTGATGATGAACGTATAGTTGAACCCGACGTTCTCTTTCGCCACTTTGTATAGATGCTGGCGGGTGATCCGCTTATCGCGCCAGTATCGGTGTGTCAGGTAATCACCTTGCCCAATATCAGACCCGAACTCGGATGGATAGAACTCGGTCACGCCTGCGGTGATGGCGGCATCGATGATAGCAGGCTGGTATTTCATGGCATGGTTCCCGAGTGTGCAAATTACAATGTCGAAACCTGAATTTGGTGAGCTAATGTTGCAGTAAGCGGCTACATACATTACCTTGGAAAGACTCTGGAGAATCGATTGCTCCTATGACGAGCTCGAAGCCGTTTGCCTCATGCCCGGCGAACTTTGCTTTCTTGGATTCTTGGGTCAAGATAGCAATGCGATCGAAGCGTGAACGATGTGCAAGTATTTCTTGAGTCACAGGCTTGCCAAGATAGCCGCTTGCACCGATGAGAATGATTGATGGAGCAGACATGGTGAAAATTTAGCATCAATTGATAGGATATGCACAGTCTTCGTTGAAGTTGATAGTTCAGAACGAGGTGTTCAAGAATCGTGCGTGAAATAACTTTCGAAGTCAACGTCATGTATAAATACTGTTGCGCATACTACCTAGGAATGTGGTTTGCAGTACCGATGTAGGGAAAGACACTTGATTTCCAATTCCTATCCTACTAGGAAACACATCGACTTCCTATTTGCGTCTAACCTTCTCTTTCCACACTGACACAGTAACCATACTAGGACATGGGTGTTTTGAGCCAATGGACGCCGAGCCGAATTAGTAAGATAGACATGGATCGGGTCCTTCTATGCGCACGTAATCTCGATGCGCTAAGCTCCACGACACCTATTGCCTGTTGCGGCCTAGTGGGCTATTTTTGCGACCCAATCGCAATTTCCAATGTCACTGTGAGCATCCATCACAACTCGGCAAAGAATCAGTTAGAAGCGTTGAGAATCCTACTTTAATCTCAAATGAAGTGTGCCCAGGTCTGATAACATAAAGTACAAGCGAGTCGTCGATTCTGCTAAGTTTTAGATTACTTCAAAAAGAATGTCACAGAGAAAAGTATTGAGGGATCAACTATTAGTCGCGGACGCGCTGCATGAACCGTAGAGAGTATAGTTACAATTTGTGTACGTGCAAGAGAGATAATTTAGATACTGTCTAGTCTTTTATTAAAATTACTCAATCTGGTGGCGGTGTAATAATTCAGGCCTACAAAGGTGTTCAAACTCGGTAGGTTAGCTGACTCCCTTGTAAACACGTTCTTTTTTTCCCTTTTGTTTTCTTGATAGCATACGTTGTAGTGGACACCATGGACGCATTATGTTGGTCATACGGTAATTTGTGACCAAAATTCTTCGCTATATGACAGTACCCTAACATCATGCTTTCACGTATGCTACTGCTGTTAAGTTTCTTCGTCCCAGCATGACATATCACTTTGGAGTTAATGTAAATCAGAAATTGACAACTGTCTAACACAGACGCTGGAGCATCAATGGACCGCGCACGAAGTAATGGCAGCTTTGAACAATGATAAGATCAACAGGCTGCTCCAAAGCATAGTAGTCACCGAGCATGGCTTGCCACAATGTACAGGTCCTGTTCAATCTAGCGCAAGGATATGACGGAGTTTGGACTCACATTGCTTATTGATAATTAGGGAGACAAAATTGATGAGCTTCGTGGAAGGATGCTTTTCGAGAAACCCAAGTAAGCCAAGAACATATTTCAAGAAAAGTCTCAGAGGGCTGACGAGCCCGGAAAACAGGAGATATTTGCAGAAGACGTCTCGACGAAGAGAGCCGGGAGAAATGTGAAACTTGATATTGCGGATGCGGTACATTAATCAACATGGGCTCTTTCGTACCATTCATGTTGTGTCTTTTACTCGTTGGTGTCGCGCATGTAAAGTATAACATTTCTCCTAGTCTACCGAAGTCTCAGTAGTGAAGTCTCAGTAGCAAAGTCTCGAATTACCTAATGTCTACCCATAATATCAGCAGCAATCTTTTCCGCCAACGCATACACTACAGCTTGTGGGTGTCCCGGCGTCAAAAGCGGGAATGCACTTGCATCGACCACCCTCAGCTTCTCCACGCCAATCACCCTCGCCCGCGAGTCCACAACAGACATAGCATCATCGCGCCGTCCCATCTTACACGTACAGCTTGCATGCCAATTGAAGCCAATATTCGCTTGTATATAGCTCAGAATATCGGCATCGGAGCTGCCATCTGGAAGGTCCGGACCTGGCAAAAGTTCTTCGCCAATTAATATTGGCGCAATGGCTGATGTATTGAAGAGCTGGCGCGCACGTTTGAAAGCTGCGATTGCTACGGCCTGATCGGTTGGATGGGTTAGCCAGTTTGGGTTGATGAGTGGTGGATCAGCCATGTCTGCGCTGGAGATGCTGATGTTGCCTCGCGACAGGGGAGTCAGGAGGACAGGCTGGATGTAGCCTACATCAATTGGATTCTCAGGGGTGGAGAAAGATGGCGTGCCAAAAGGCGCTGAAGAGACTTCGTACTCGACTTCTGGCCAGTCTTCGGGGAAGAGAGATAGGTCTTTGGCCGCCTCATTGCTGAATGATGTGCGCAGGCTGGATGGGAGGTTCTCCCAGCCTAGATAGTCGGATTGATCGTTTGTAAGTATCCCAGTGGCATTGATAGCATATGCAAGTTCTGCTTGCGTGGCGAGGCTGCTGTTCATTAAGCTGCCGTAGGTTTCGACATTAATTTGACGCCCAACGCTGAGGACAACGTGATCCCACATGTTCTGGCCAACACCAGGACGATCGGCGATAACCGAGATATTATGTGTCGCCAAAATCGGCGATGGACCAATTCCGGAGACCATGAGCAACTGTGGCGACTGAAACGCCCCTGCAGATAAAATGACTTCTTGACGTGCGGCAAGCGTAAACGGTGGTGCTTGCGGAGGGCCACTCTGAACCACAACGCCAGATGCTGTCTTGTTGCTATCAAATAAGATCTGCTTTGCCAAAGAATGCGTGTAGACCTTGAGATTTTGCCTATTGATATTTTCTTCGAAAGCCCGATCGAGAAACGATGTCTGAGAAGAGCTACGTGTTTGATCTGATGGTCTTAGGGTCAGAGGACTGTATTGTGATCCAATGAGATCGCCCTCAATCAGACTGTGAACATCGGCAATCCCAAGCTCTCGAAAAGCCAGCTGGGCCCACGAAGCAAATGGTGAAGCCCAGTTCGGGAACGATACGTCAAGAGGTGCGCTGGATTGATTCGAAACTCGGATATAGGGCACTGTCGCATTGGGCGCTCGTAGATCTTGGTTCGGGTTGCTGTAATCGACAGATTGTTCGAAGAAGGGGAGAAAATTGTCCCAGGTATAAGTTGTGTCACCGACAGCATCAGACCAGGCTTGTAAACTTCCTACAGTTGGGCGATTGTAGTTCAGCGCATTCTGGGCAGAACTTAATAGAATCAGCACATCAGAATGAAGAATTAACTAGCGCAATCAGATCACATACCACCCTCCCAACATCTTGCCCCGTCCATAGTGAAATGTCTGTCTCTGAGCACCAGCCTGTGGCTCCGTCAGGAACCCCCAGTCTACTAGCGGTGCGCCCCACTGCGAGTCTGGGGTTATGTAGTTGTAATCTTGGTTGTAGGCCGGGACGACGGATGTGTTTCCATTCTCAATTTCGTAGAAGCCACCTGCTTCTACTACCGCGACAGTATTGCGACCATTCTCAGCCAAACGGTAAGCGATAGCTAGGCCTGCCGTGCCGCCTCCCACAACAATATAGTCAAACGTGGCATTGCGCCCGGGGACTCCAAAGTTGTTTCCAGAGACGCCGGATTGATGGTTTAGTGTCGTTCGCTGGCTACACGCTACCGTACAGAAGATGGCCGCGCTCAAATAACAAGAGAAGCGCATAATGCAGTCAGGAGTTGCAAAAGGAAATTTGAAGATGCGAAAGCGGGGAAGTCATCTTGTTGGATAAATATATGATGGCACTATTTATGATTTCTTTGGCGGAGCTTTAGGTTGTGCCTGGAAGACGGCGTATGCGACTACGAGGCTGATCGTTCGTCATCGATCGACCAAGACTAGCTCCGCATTTTGTATGTAAGGCTCGGAATCGTTAGACCTCTGGGTGTTCTGTATCTTTTTTAATGATACAAAGTTACCAATTGCTATATACCATGAGTGGCTCAATAAGAGGCCCGAAGATTCATCGTGTGGCTTGTGGCAGCACGAATAAGGTTCTCACGTGGTTCTCAGAAGCTGTCACGATCGCCGCTAGGCTGTAAGCGGGCGCTAAATTAGTGTGTGCACGAATCTACGAGCTACAAAGCTTCGCTCGAGATTTAGAGCATGAATAACCATAACTTTATATAGTTAGAATAAGCGTGAAGACGCTGTTGATTTCACATGTTCTCTCCCCTATGTGAAGATCTTTATCGCGTGCTCAGCCGTGGTCGCTAACAATTTCCTCTACCCCGCTGTCGCGTGATTACGAGGCTGAATCGGCTCTCGCACACCATCGTGGCTGGGAGTAGGTCTAAGGAAAAGCTTTGCATGAAATGTTCGGTCCAAATCACCAGCAGTGCACTAGCTGCATATGCTGCAACTGGGTGCAACAGAAGCAGTGTTGCTCACATGCTCTGACGTCACTACACTAGGCTTCCGAACTTCCGGGACCCCAGCCCAGCATCTCTGCGCCAAGTACCGGACAGTGAATACAGGTTTTACCAGGGTTCTACCGTTCCACACCTCTACAAGACCGCGCGATATCCCGCGGATCCATTCTACACTGCCTCAACTCCAGCCTCTTGTTCCAGCCCCACCTACCACCACCGTCGCCGCCGCCCACGGCAGAACGTGATTCGCTCGTGCACGGCCCAACATGTCTTCAGCTGACGGACAGGGAAGTGAGGGGAAACGAGGCCTGAAAGAGAAATTGTTTCACCCCTTCAACCACAAGGCCAGCGAGAAGATCGAGGAGTTGCAAAGTAAGCTCGCCAGCACAAAACTCGAGAAACCCATGATCAAAGTTGTCCACGCCAAACACAAGGCCGGCAAGTTTACCAACATCTTTAATTCCAACCATCGCCATGACGAGGAGCACGAGCAAAAGACGGATGATAAGCGTAGCCGCATCTGTGAGAGCCACCGTTTCAACTCGTATTTCCCAGAGAGGGAGAACAACATGGTGAAGTGGTATGTAGATGGCAGAGATTATTTCTGGGTAAGGAGTTGTTGCTGGACACTTTACAACATCAATTGACCATACTCAGGCTGTTGCAGAAGCGCTGGACCAAGCAAAAGAGACAATCTACATCGCTGACTGGTGGCTGTCGCCTGAACTGGTATGTTCGCTGCTGCACTTTTGCGGCACATACTCACTGTACACAGTTTCTCAAACGACCTCCCTTCTACAATCAGAAGTACCGTTTGGATCAAATCCTCAAGCGTCGTGCCCAGGCAGGTGTGAAGATCTATATCTCGGTCTACAAAGAGGTACTTCCATAACCGCATTCATCTCCGCTATCGCTGATCTTCTCTAGGTCACTGCAGCCCTCACATGCAATAGCCAGCACACAAAAAAAGCTCTCATGAACATGTTCAAAGAGGGTGAGCCTGGCTATGGCAACATCAAGGTTATGAGACATCCGGACCACAATGTTTTCGAAAATGCTGGTGACATGACTTTCTACTGGGCGCATCACGAGAAGTTCATTGTCATCGACTACGCCATGGCTTTCATTGGTGGCCTCGATCTGTGCTACGGTCGATGGGATGAGAAGCAGCATCCATTGTCAGATGTTCATCCTTCAGGAGTACAGAACACCATCTTTCCTGGCCAGGACTTCAACAACAACCGCATCCTTGACTTCGATGGCGTTGATGACTGGAAATCGAATAAGCTCAACAAGCTCGAGTACGGTCGAATGCCTTGGCACGATGTCGCCATGGGCCTCATTGGCCCAGCGGTGTATGACATTGCGGAACATTTCGTATTACGATGGAACTTCATGAAGCGTGACAAGTACAAGCGTGATGAACGCTACGAGTGGCTTACCATGGAAGGTCGTCAAGGCGAAGATGAGGATCTGATTGGAGTGCAGAGGCCGAAATTTCCTGTTGGTGGGTATATAAATCACCCAAAGTCACCCCTAAGCACCAAGAATCTCGACAACCGTGGGACTGTGCACGCCCAACTCGTCCGGAGCAGTGCAGACTGGAGTATGGGTCTCCAGCCGCACGAACAGAGTATTCAGAACTCTTATTGTGAGCTCATTCGAAAAGCGGAACATTTCGTCTACATCGAGAACCAATTCTTCATCACGGCAACGTCCAAGCACGACGAGAGTCCTGTGCACAATCAAATTGGTGCAGCCATCGTTGATGCTGTTGTACGAGCCGCGAAAGAAAACCGGCACTTCAAGGTCATCATCCTCATTCCAGCTATACCTGGATTTGCCGGAGACTTGCGAGACAATGCAGCAGCTGGCACACGTGCGATTATGGACTACCAGTTCAAGAGCATTTGTCGTGGAGACGAGAGTATATTTGGTCGTGTCAAAGCACACGACATCGATCCGGAGAAGCACATTTTCTTCTTCAATCTGCGTTCATATGATCGAATCAATGTTACTCCAACGCTCAAGAAGCGTGAAGAACAGTCCGGCATGTCATACATGGATCTAGAGCAAGCCGAAATTGAAGAGTTGGAGGCTCCTTTGGAGGAAGAGGGAGAAGCTGCAAGACAAAGAGCGGCAGAGCTCAGACACAAGTTTGCTGGTCAACAGGAAGATGTTGGTCTTGGAGATCAAGGTGGCGTTATTGACCCAGATTCAATTGCTGATGATGCAATGCTCACGGACAAGGACAAGAAGCCGAGTAATGAAGAATGGGAAGGTGAACCAGAGGACGAGAAGCAGTACTTCTTCCAAGAGGAGCTCTATATTCACGCCAAACTATGCATCATCGATGACCGATATGTTATTTGCGGATCTTCAAATATCAACGACCGATCGCAATTGGGCTTCCACGATTCGGAACTCTCAATCGTTTTGGAGGACCGCGACATGATCGACACGGAAATGGATGGCAAGCCATACAAAGCCGCTCGCTTTGCGCACACGCTGCGTAGCAATCTATGGCGCGAGCATCTCGGCCTTTTGCCCCCTCAGACCCTGGATGCAAAAGACGATCCAAACGCGCAACCTCCGTCCGAGCACAGCCCCAATGACTACATGCCCGGCCCCGAGGCCGACTTCGTCTCGGACCCGCTCTCCTCCAAGCTCTGGGACGAATGGACAGAGCGCGCAACCACTAACACTGAGGTCTTCCGCTCGCTATTCCACGCCGATCCGGATAATAATATCAAGACTTTTGAGGACTACGACAGCTTCACGCCCAACCCCAAGGCTGATAAGGACCATAAGCAAGGACATTTGTACGACAAAGTCCGGCCTGTGTCTGAGATTCGAGCAGAGCTTGATCGCGTCAAGGGGCATTTGGTGTGGATGCAACTGGAGTTTTTGGAGAATGCGGAGTTGGCGGAAAGAGGGTTGCAGGTCAACTCATTCACTGAGAGTGTTTACACTTGAGGTGAAAACTCCGAGGATTCTGCGGGATGGTGTGGACGCAGTTTCATTTTCTTTCAATTACGCGGTGGTGATTCCGGTTACTGCTTTCATAGTTGTAGGGCTGGAAAAGCTCTTCTAATAAATCATTTCCATCATGAACAGAATTGTTCACGTGAATTATTTGCAATTTAAAATGACCTTGGTAAGATAAGCCATTCATGGAACCCGTTAGCTAGCGGTTTTCGTACCATCAACATTTATTCTTTGAGTATCAGATCGCTATACAGTAGTGGACAGGAGGAAGGAAATGCTAGTCTATCTTTCAAGCATTTGATTACACCAAACATCATCATTTCATGCGTCCCAACGTACTTGGTCAATCATTGCAAGCTCCCAGAATCCTGCCTCATTTAAACAGCACTATCCTGCTTGGCAAACATCCTCGCCAATGCCTCCACACTATCCACGACCCTCTTGAACTCGTCCTTCTGCTCGCCTCCTACCTCGCCAATCTTTGCTGGATCGTCTTCCTGGTTGCTCCACTGGATCTCAAATGTCGCGAAGTCCAGCTTCGTATCGAGGCCGTAAATGTCCTTGTTGTCGTCGGAGGGGAAGCCACGGAGCGTGCTGATTAATGAAATGAGTTCGCGGACATCGTCTCTGGTCGTTGCATTAGTAATGACAGCAAGAGATGGGATATTGGGTGGAGAGTCAAGGGCAAGATAGGGTAAAGAAGAAGAGGGAGGGAATATGGAGTCTTAGATGAATTGTGACTTACTGGGGGACATCACCCTTTTTCTCAGAAGAGGTGTTGCTGCCGTTGTAGTTTGTCATGCGCACGCTGGCGGGGCGGTTGAGATCGCCGATGACTTCAATTTGGTGGGTTGGGCTGCCTACGTCATGTATTAGATCTCGAGGCATGTTTGACTTGGAAACAGTAGATATAGTACTAACCAGAGAAAGGCTTGGATAGGACAACCTGGAAGCCTTCGCCCGCGGGCTGTGGTGCTACCATACGAGGCATGTTGATAAAGCTGGTGGCTAACGGGGAGAATGGATAAACTTTTGAGTCTTTTGAGACGTGAAGAAAAGCTGATGTTTGAGCTGAAAAGTGGCCACGCGTTTAGTGTGCGGTCATTGTGGTTATGTAGCAACTTTGCACTGATGCAGGTACCCTGAAACTAGTCTTTGGTGTCGTCATGATGAATCAACGCGCAGTCGTAGTCTCGTCTAGTCCCCAATGAACACCTACGTTAAACGAAAAATGTTTGATTTATGGAGAGGGGCTCGCAATAAATTAATTGCTTAGCCGCCCTGCAACAGTCCAGCCTTCAAGGAGGGAAAGCCGACTGGGTGCAGCACGTGACCTTACATCATCTTCGAGGATGCGTTCTGTGGCGCCGAACGGAAGACATCTAATAGGTGCTCTTTTAGCATTCTCTAGCGGTATTAATACTGACTGAACTGATGTGGTCAGCGATCGCATCGTGCTATTGGTGCTGCTGTTTTTGCTTACACACATACGTATGCTTTTTGATTATGTTCAAGCATTACTACGCAAACTGTCACTCATAACAGCAAGCGACTCAAGGTCCTCCAGTATGATAGATATAGGAATAGAGTCGTCTGATATGTAATAAAATAGCCTAGGCGACGACAGCACTTTTGATTAGCACGCATTCGAAAATGTTTGTCGGTCTCCAAGAACCCGTGTCAATTTTCCAATGTAAGTGACGAGCTGTAAAGTTTTCAAGAAGACCTTTTCTCCAACTTTCGTGGTTGTGGTTTCGAGTTCTCTGAGCCCTTGGATCCGGCGTCTTTCTTGTCCGATTTTGCCTCCAGTTTGCGCGGCTTCCTTCTAGCACTTTCTGCTTCCGCGTCACCACCATCCGACGCCTTTTCCAGCTCATTTGATTTGGAGTCTCGGTCTTTGTAGTACTGTAACTCATCCTTGACAGCCTTGAGCTCATCCGTAAGTTTCGAAAGTTGAGCATCTTTCTTGGCGATCTGCTCCCGCAATTCCATCTCTCTTTTCGAAGGCTCGTCTTTGTCGTCTTGCTGCTTACGCGGCTGTTGCTTCTCTTTGTCCTGTGAGTTTTCTTCTATGTCTTTTTGCCGTGTGCTCTTCTCTTCTTCTGCTTCGTTCGATCCTGTAATCTGGGCGGCTTTGCCCTTCAAATCATCTTGCGTCTCGTCGGAGTTGTTCGTTGATGGTAGCATCCCTTTAGCGCTGTCTAGCCAACCTTCATCTGGGGCCACATCTCCTCCATCCTTACGGAGCTTTTTCAACTCATCGTCATCTGGCATTTCTGTGTCGTTGACCTGTCCAACCATTTTCTCCAATGCCTGCTTTTGCTCCGGACTCGCAACCCATCCAGGGAGGTTGCCGGTGATCTTTCGCACTCCCTTTCCAGCTAGTTTTCCCATGTTCACGACCGGACCATGAATTGCACCCGCCGCAGCCCCAACACCACCACCGAGGCCACCGGTAATGACTGTAGTAACGCTTCCGACCAACGTACCTGTGAGTGCTCCAAGCGAGGCTGATGGGGCAGTACCTAGGCCTGCACCAATTGCCATCCCCTGGAAAGCACCCGAACGAAGATATTTTGCGGTCTTGCCAAATGACTCGGCCTCGACTTCCTTGTCGATGGCTTGTTCTACGAGCTTTTGTCGTTCATCGGGATCACCTGCTCCAGCTGCTGCATCCCTTAGCTCTTTCGCCTTATTTTGTGCGTTGGCTGCTGCGTTGGCTGCTTTAGAAGACTCCTGCCGAACCTCCTCTTCTGAGACAGCATTTTGCTTGTCATCAGTATTGCCTTTGTGCTCTCCAGACGATTCTTGCTTCATTTCTCTAGCCATTGTGAGAGGAGACTACATGCGATGGCAACGAATTTTAATTTTGTATCCTTTGCTCCATTGTATCATATGCTACCAGAACCTGTTTAGATATTCGCTACGTCATGGACGCTAGCACCGCGCTATTATTGGGTGAAGGACAAGTGATATGTGTGCAATACACGATATTTCATACGCCAGATAATGGGCAAATGCACTCGCAATTCGTGTCGTCACCGTTACACACATTATTAGGAGAGTTTCTCGTCGATACCTGTGGATTGTGCACCCAATGACAAGCTGTTAGCCAACCGATGGTGCGAGATCAATTGTTGGCTAGAGTTTGGACTCTTTCACATTGTTGTAGTTTGGAACCAACTCATGCTAGGTGATTTGGCACATATTCCAAGGTAGTTCTGCGTAGGCAAGGTGTATGGCATGCGCGGCCGAAACATCTCCGCGCATGAAGGATGAGTCGCAGTGACATCGCGGAAGTGGCCCTGGAAGAATCTTTATCAGTACTTTATTCTGCTGTGATAGACCCGGATGAATTGGCGCGAACGTTGGTAATGTTCTGAAGCCAAAGCTTCCCCTGATCCGATGACTTGGAATCCGCGGCAATTCCGTCGCTCCAAAGGGCAAATTTTAGCGAATGTGGCAGTTACAGCATGCCGCACGTTTTGGGCTCCATGATTCGTATACTTGTACCAAAGAATCGAAGTTTAGATCTTGTTGTTCGCCTTTGATTCTCTGTGGTAACTGCAGTGGCAACATTGCCGATGTATGGAGCATTGACAAAGTGACGAGCTTCGGTGATTGAGATGGCGAGAGGTCCCTCTATCTTGGGACGATTCTACTGGACTAGATGTGCCGACTGAAGAGAGGCGCACTGAGCGGAAGCAGCTCATGCACTCTTCCCATGGCGTGTGCACCAATGAATAGCTTAGGGCGGATCACTTCCGCTGTGCTAGATTGCGAATTTCCTCCATATACCATTTCCTCTTGCGTCGACGATCCAGAACAACACTCATGGAACCACGCCAATCTCAACAACTTCTAAAGTCATCAACCTAAATATGACTCGAGTCGCTATCCGCCCGACATGCTGCTTCCCGGCGTTGGCGGGGTAGAACGCTAAATATACCCGGCGTCTTCCATCGTTACGCAGCATGGCCAGCTTGCGACCCGACAACACGTACCGATACGGGCTACCGAGGCCGCCCTGTGCCGCCGCAATAATGCTTTGACGGACCAGCGATCATGGCGGAGTCTGGGGTTCAGGCTTCTCCACGTTTAGTGGGCCATAACTCCACGGAGGCGCACAACCGGCCCAAGCTTGCTTCGCTATCACATGTCGCGCTTGACCACGCTTCGTTAGCCATTGCTTGTCCGGCAGCTTGGCATGCTCGATGGAGGGCGTGCATGCGGCCATGGCCAGAACTGGACTCTGCTTGATGGAAATCCCTGGAGCCAAGCCGTGACAAGGTATAAGACCGGAGGGTGCAGCGTTTCGAGTTGCCCTGTTGCGAGACCGCGCTCACCCATTGTCCTGATCAACAGTCCACATCTTTCACTCAAGATGGCGCCAACCGAGGGCCGATACTCGAACGAGAAGAACTCGCCGAGTCACCACGAAGACTTCAAACAGGACGCACACCAAGTTGCCGAGCACGGACACACCGCAACCGACCAGTAAATAGTCTGTCTTCGATCGCATGCTCTTACCATTAACACATGCTAGATACGGTCATGCGCTTGTCCAATTTGACCCCAAAGCCGAAGCGCGACTGAGATGGAAAATCGACTTGTACATCATCCCCACAGTTGCCTTGTTGTATCTCTTCTGCTTCATCGATCGAGCAAATATCGGCAATGCTCGTCTGGCAGGTCTTGAGAAGGATCTGAAGTTGAAGGGTTACGACTACAATTCTGTTCTGTCCATCTTCTATATCAGTTACATCATTTTTGAGGTATGTACGCTCTCATTCACGTGTGCAATGACCACAGTGTTTCCCAAACCACTATCTCGACCCTCAGCACGACGCTGACATGCCATGCAGATTCCCTCGAACATCTGCTGCAAATGGTTGGGCCCTGGGTGGTTCATCCCCATCATTTCGCTGTGTTTCGGTATCGCCTCCATCGGAACCGCTTTTGTACACAGCATCGGCGCAATCTCAGCAGTCCGATTCATCTTGGGCATATTTGAGGCCGGAATGCTGCCGGGAATCGCATACTACATGAGCAGATGGTACAGGCGAAGCGAGTTAGCCTTCCGTCTGTCGCTGTACATCGTCATGGCACCATTAGCTGGCGCTTTTGGCGGTCTTCTCGCCTCCGCAATCCTTACTCTTGACTCGTTCGGCTCCCTCAAACGATGGCGCATGATCTTCGCTATTGAGGGAATCATTACCTGCCTTCTTGCGCTCATCTCGTTCTTCACTCTGACAGACCGGCCAGAGACTGCTCGTTGGCTCACTCAAGAGGAGAAGGATCTGGCCATCGCTCGAGTCAAGTCAGAGCGTGTTGGTCAGAGCGAGGTTTTGGACAAGCTCGACAAGAAGAAGACGTTCAGGGGAATCTTCAACCCCGTGATCCTGAGCACAGCCTTCATCTTCCTGCTGGACAACATTACCGTCCAAGGCCTGGCATTCTTTGCGCCAACTATTGTTCGCACCATCTACCCAAAGAACACTGTTGTGTCGCAACAGCTGCATACTGTACCGCCGTACATTGTCGGCGCCTTCTTCACGGTCCTGATCCCCTTCATTAGCTGGCGTATTGACAGGCGCACGATTCTGTTCATCTGCAGTGCCCCCTTGATGATGATTGGTTACATCATGGTAAGTAATCCTCCTCAGCATGTACAAGAATGCTGTGCAACCTGCTAATACCGTGGATAGTTCCTTGCAAGTCACAACCCGCAGGTCCGTTATGGTGCTACCTTCCTGATTGCGTCCGGTGCATTCTCCTTCGGAGCGCTCTGCAATGCCCACGCCTCAGCCAACGTTGTGTCGGACACTGCACGCGCCTCAGCCATCGGCACCGTCGTCATGTTTGGCAACATTGGCGGTCTCATCTCGACCTGGAGTTTCCTTCCATTCGATGCTCCAAATTTCAGAATTGGCAACGGCTTGAATCTGGCCACAAGCAGCACAATCCTAATTCTTAGCATATTGTTGTTACTCTGGATGAACAGGAGCAATAAGAAGAGGGAAGGTGTGAACGTCGATCAAGAATTGGCAGGCATGTCGCCTGGTGAAGTTGAAGATCTTGATTGGAGGCATCCTTCGTTCAGGTGGAGGCCTTGAAAGCATTATTTGTTAGCAAGATGGGTGTGTCCAGCGGACATTAAGCGCAATGCAAAATCATACAACACAATTTGCTTCGACCTTCATGAATAGCTACTGTAGTGATAATAATGTACCTCCATTCACGGTGATGGTTTCTTGACGTCGTAATCTTTCCAGCTTCTTGGCGTCTAGTTGGCGACATGTCAGGATAACGCGACGTGTTGGAGTGGGGAAATTCAACCTCGGCTGGTTTCGGTCTGCCGTCATCCTTCCTTTTGAGCGCCCAGCCATGTATATACACCATGTCTTTGCGACCGTAACGCGAACAAAAAAAGTCTTGCTGTCTTCTAAACTTTCTTTGAACCTCCTTGACTAAACTCTTGAACCTTGATTTCCGCAATTGTCCATCTCATAGCTACCACCGAGCTCTAGGCTCTCCAAAATCATGCCTTCCGCCATCGCGATCAAGAAGATAGACGGCAAGCCGGGAAGCGTCTACTACCCCCTCGAGAAGATTACTATCCCCACCCCACAACCAAAAGAGAATGAAGTACCCGACCCCATCCCTATACTCTTTTACAAGGGCTAATCGCTCAGACCGTCATCTCCCTCACCGCCGCAGCGCTCAACCACCGCGACCTATTCATCCGCCAGCACCTCTACCCCGGCACGACCTTTGGCGTGCCCCTCCTCGCCGACGGTGTCGGCATCGTCACATCAACTGGCTCCTCCGCCACCGCACAATCATGGCTGAAGAAGCGCGTCATCCTGAACCCCGGCACGGGGTGGCAAGACAGTCTCGAGGGCCCTGAGCACCCCAAGGGCTATGCGATCATGGGCGGCACAAAGTCGAATCCTGCTGGAACACTTGCGGATATAGTCACGCTTGATGCATCGGAGCTGGAATTGTGTCCTGAGCATTTGAGTGACGAGGAGGCTGCTGCGCTGCCTTTGACGGGGTTGACTGCTTGGCGGGCGTTTGTTGTCAAGTCTGGCAACGCAGTCGCCGGCAGAAACATACTAGTAACGGGCATCGGGGGCGGAGTAGCCTTGATGGTCTTGTTGTTTGCGGTTGCGCAAGGCTGTAATGTGTATGTGACGAGCGGGGATCAGGGCAAGATTGATAAGGCGGTCAAGTTGGGTGCCAAGGGCGGCGTGAGCTACAAGCAAAAAGATTGGGAGAAGACTTTACAGGGCATGTTGCCCAAGGAGAGGGGGTATCTGGATGCGATTGTGGATGGGGCGGGTGGGGATGTGGTGAGCAAGGGGAGCAGGCTGTTGAAGGTACGTTTTGCTTTCTTTTCATCCTCCGACTATCCAAACCGCCAGTCTGAAGCAAGCTTTACATGGTACTGACATTTTAATTGCAGGCCGGCGGTATCATCTCCGTCTACGGCATGACCATCAGCCCCAAAATGGACTTCCTCATGGGCGCCGTCCTTCGTAACATCGAAGTCCGGGGCTCAACCATGGGTTCTCGCAAAGAGTTCACAGAAATGGTCAAATTTGTACGCGACAAGGCACTCCGCCCCATTGTAAGCCGTAGCGTCCACGGCCTCGACATCGCGAAGATCGACACCCTCTTTGACGACATGAAAAACGCAAGCCAGTTTGGAAAATTGGTCGTGACGTTGGATGGCGAGAAAGGTAGTAGTAAGCTATAGATCACAAAAGGTAGTAGTAAGCTATAGATCACAAAGTTCGTCTGTTAATGTATATAATGCCTCTGATATCCACCACTACTGATCTCGTCTTCCTGTGTGCTCACTTCATCTTCCCATCATATTACTACATAACTTCAGAGCGATGCAGCTCTTGAGTCTACCTTGTACAGTAGTCATCTATGTACTGTATCATCGCACTATAGCGCTCCCTTGGATCAGACTATTTCTTGATTCATGGTCTTGTCACTGACAATACTTGTAGTTTGGTACCGCAAGTGGATGTAAACCTCCATTGAATCGTCGAGTCAGTAATTAGTAGTAGAGCAACGGGTAATCCCTTCCTGGGCAGTCCGCTGCAGTGACCGACTTAGATGCCTACGACCTGTGCCAAGGATCCATCTATGAAGCTATTGGTATATCCATTCAAGACTTGATACGTTGTAGCAATCGTTTGATTGGATTACGTGTAGAGTGCGAGCGTTTGATCTCCGTCGGGGTACTCCCATCCGACAAGTCTTGCTGAGGGTGTTGCTCCTCGAAAATTGCCTGTTGGGCCTCGGAGTCGGAGTCGGAGTCCTGGACCAGCCAGTATTTATCTTCTGCACCGTGTGCTACCATACAGCTGATAAGATCCTCAGAGGCGGCCTTGGCCTCTGTCAGTACCTGGGCGAGCAGGTGGGCCCCTTCGTGATAGTCGGGATGATTCCACCACTCATCCCCAAAGACTGATGGGCCCTCCATGACATGCTGCAATCTGTGCTTGATGAGACCGAATGCGCTCCGCATGACGAACCGTTCTTGCCTCAAATCTCGAACGGGCAGGTGGGTGTCCGCACCGCAGTCGATGAAAAGTTTAAGTATGTTCATCCATACAAATGGGTTGCCCAATCTTATCGTAAGTGCATATTCCCACATAGTCCTGTGACACCACTCCTCCATGACATTGGCGCCGTGCTTCAATAAGCATTCCATGATTTCGTTTTGAGCTGGCAGTCTAAAAAGACGTCCATCAAATGGAAGGATTGCTTGGAGCAGTAGTGGTCTACCCCTTTTCTGAATGCCCTTCCTGCCAGTCTGCCCCAATTCTGCTTGAACGTATAACTTGAGCCCATAACGGATGGCCATCGCCATAAAATTTTCATGCCAGAGCTCCTTGTGTCTACCTTCGTAGAGTGCAGCGCAATCATACCAGTTTGTCACCGGGCCGGCATTAGCGATCTCAAGTTTTTTCAGGTGGCTGGATGACTTGATGAATGCGAAGTGCTCTGTCATGTGCGCATCTAGCTGTCTCAACAGATGTAGTGATGCAAATTTTGTAGAATTTTCAGCGTGCCGCGCGTATGCCATTGCATGGCCAAAATGCCACCACAGAAGCTTCCCAGGGCCCAGATCTGATTTCGAACATCTCACCTGTCGAACTGCGGACTGCAATAGGCTCATTTCAGCGTTGAAGTCTGTTCCCTGGGTATGACGTAAAGTCTCCGCCCAGATATCCTCTCTGGCGAGAAAGTCTGCAACAGATTTATGAAGGAAGTCTACGCGTGGAACAATCTCGTCTGTGTAAGAAGATGAGGGGTACTTCTCCGTCCGTATCTCCAACAATCCTGCACAGCGGCTCCTTAACCTCCCTGCTACCTGTTCTTCGATGTAATGTCTACCTTCCTCTGATAGTTCCGAAATAGGCAATTCCGTTTCACAAACTTGCACCTGACGCTCGTCTACGAGACCTAACGCCGACGCACTGAGCGCGAAATCGGCATGTCTGTAATGCGATGTAACGATTTGAAACATTTGAGATGACTCCAGTTGGTACTCAGCTGGAATGCTGCGCAGCATGTGGCCGAATAGGGATTCGAGATCACGGGGTAAAGCGCGGAGTCGCTTCTGGAGATCTGGTAGTCGATCATAGTTTTGGAGTCCTTCCAGGAGTGAACGCACGACGAGTCTGACCCAAAGGAAAACGCCAGCAGCGGTGTCTACTATCTCTTTACACAGCTCTTGAACGCCCCTAGCATCATCGGCAGAGAGATCGGAGATACGAGGGTTTGCAGCCAGTTTGTCGTTCACAAATGTAGTAATATCGGTACGTGTCAGCTCATGCAATCGGAGCTTGGGATGATGTCGGAACGAGAATCCATACGGCGCAAGTGGCCGACTAGCCAATATAGCTTTGATGTGGGTTGACCGGGTCGCTGCAATGAACATCTCAGCTAGTTCCGTCATTGTGAGACTAATGTCATCAAACTCGTCCAGTCCATCGATCAGCATCATAACTTTGGTTCTGCTATCCAGATTTTGCGTAAATCTCGAGAATGCGCGGCGTAATTCATGAAAAGTAGGGAAGCCGTGCCAATTTGCTCCAAGAATGAATTGTTCTGGAAAAAGCACCTTCCCAAAGGATGGATCCTGGTCGAGAACTTGAGAGAGCATCGACCGGAATAGACCCTCCTGAGACTTCTGCAGATCAGAGCCTGCATTCCAGAAATAGAAACTCAACATAATCAAAGGCATACCTTCGGTCCATGACTGGAGAGCCCGCTGTAACGCAGGTGCTTGATGCAAGTACTTCATCAGGGTTGATTTTGCAGAGCCAGCTTTACCACTGAGCCAGTAAATACCCTGACCTTCGCACAGCCAAGTATATAGATCTGGCTGTGTCGTGTTGAAGCTATGGCTTTCCTGTAGAACCCATTGGAATGTATTCTGGTGCGCTTCGATTATATCATCGAACCGGTCATTTTGGCGTCGATACCGCAACTGTGCTTTGATTTGAACGATGACATCCTTTAGTTCCGAGCTCTCACTCAAATCCCACCTCTTTGTTATGAGGTCCACCATTTGATTGTGTCGTGCAGATGCCAATGCTTCACTTGCTTGCTGTCGCTTTATGACTTCATGTCTATCTCTCAATGATGCGAGGAGGATATTGCGGGTAACTTCGTCCAGAGAATGGAGAATCTCATCCTTGGTCCGAACTTGATCTTCCCTGATTAGTATCTGGATCCGGAGCTGGATGCTTGCTTGTATGACAACTAGGCGCTGCTTGGTGTGCTTGATTTTGTCGCTGTTCCATGCCGTCTTTATGGCCTGAAGAAAGCTCTTGTAGCGCGAGAAGTTTCCGCTCGATTTTAAGCTTAGCAAGACAGTGATCAACTCTTGGCTTATCTTGCCGCTCTCCAGCGCAAGAGCCTCCAGGCTCTGTATGCTGTTCTAGCTCTATTAGACAGCTTGGTATTCATCGTGCGTACCTGATCATCTTCTGCGAGCGGTCCATGAGTATCTGGAGAAGGTCGCACCCACGATCTCAACCTGGTACTCAAAAGGCCGAAGTCTTTTGTGAGTACCTCAAGCTCCGCGTTCTCCACAGTCGTGCCAGCCTGGTAGATCTCCGAACCGGTTGATAGTAGCTTTCCGGCGAGGTCGACAATTTGAAGGATGTTGGCCGCAAGACCGAGAGCGGCGACACCTTCCATGCCGCACTTGTGCAATAGGCCAGATACTGTATTGAAATATTGTGTCAAAGGTCGAGGTTGCAGACAGCATCAGGCGCCCCTGCTTCGCCCCGCACAACCCTGAACCGCAGTCAGCCAATCACCTATCCTAACGAAGAGAATGCGCCATGAATTTCGAGCTCGCATGACTGTTCAAGAAACCCACCACTCCTCCCGATAATCGAAAGCCAGGCTGGCACATTTCTTCTCTTCTTTTTGTACCGCCTGTACGCAGATCTGTTGCGATTACTGATGTCGCAGGGTAGATTGATGGCTATACAATACGGGAGCTTGACATAGCGATTGTCAAGTAGGAGAAGTAGCCCAAAGACTCGATCGTATGACAATCGGGAGATAAGACGTAGAGTGATGGTGACCACCTACTCCGCTCTAAATATCACTAATCTCATCCATACGCTTCATCTGTCATATTGATCGATCCCGCTTCAACACCGCTTTCTCCCCAGGCACTGTCGGAAGCAAATCGGCCTAAGCAGGCCTTCACTTCTGACGAACTCAATTTCCAACTTTTATCTCTGCGTCCTTTCCGATCTCTACTTCCTCCGAGATTGTTTCGATGCGCATTCAGATCTCTCAACTAATCTTGCATGCTTAGGTAACTATACGATGCATCATGTAAGCCATTACACTCCATCCGCAAGGAGTGTGCGGCTGACTGTGATTGGTGCAGACGTGAATATGGAGAGGGCAGATTCCGAGTGCAAGGAGATACCTGTGGCTTGATTCCTTTGGATTATGGCTAACAAGTGATGGGCATGACAGCAGAATCAAGCGAAAGATCTTCTGCATCGTCAATGAGTTTCTCCGACAACGATTCTGCGCACGTCCAATACCACTTCATTGCAACACTTTCAATCTCCTACGCAGCCAGCAAAATCTCATAACTCCTCATCTAATTCCCTCTCCAGCCACTTTTCTTTTAGCCACATACACGCATATCATGTCTAGAAAGCAGCCTCCTGGAACCTCTGCACCCCCTCCCCCTTCACATCCTCCAACCACCCGGCCCTCCTCTCCAAAAACTGCTCAAACATTGGCCTCATCACCCCCTCCACAAGCGCATGATCATCTACCGACCCCAGCCTCATAATTCTATAGAGCCAACATCAATTAACCATGTCTCTCACATGTCTTTTACACACAGCAGCTCACTTACCTCAACCCAGGCAATCGCCCACTAACCCTATACATCAGGCTCCCACACTCTTCACAGAAATGATTCGTCATGCTGCTCCCGCTCCTCACGCTCGTGTTCTGCGAGAACGTCTTGAGTTTATCCTGGCCCCGCACGTGCGTGAGGTGCTTGTCAGTCAGGTTGAAGTTGGATGCGAACATGGAGGCGGTGATTTTGCGGCAGTCCGCGCAGTGGCAGATTGTGCTGTGGGAGATGGCGTCGCCTGTATACGGGAACGAGAGCTGGACGGCGCCGCAGAAGCATGTCGCTGTGGTGTGGTTGTCTTTCGTCCAGCCGTCGTTGACGAGCCCGGCCTTGGGGAAGGAGGGTGTGTGTTGTGTTGTTGGTGTGGACATTGTGGGACTGGTTGTGGAGCTAGATAGATATATGTTTTCGAGTGAATTGGACACTTGTTGTGAATGATGCGGACGTCCTCCTACCGTTTGTCCCAGGCTGCCCTTATACCTCCTACCTTGAGCTGGTGACGTATCCTCTCCTCTCACAGCTCTGCTTTGCATCCCTCCCTTCCATCCTGCTGTCACCCCATTGCTCCCTGATCGAGTCACTTCATCCAAACGACCTAGCAGATCAAGCATGTCGCGAAGTGCGGGGTTCAATGTGATTGGTGCAGTTAGAACCGTGGAGGCGGCGATAGGCTATGTGGGTGGAGTGTAATGGCTTACATAATGCATCCTTTGTTAGCTAAGCATGTAAGACTAATTATTGATCCTAGATGACTATCGCCTGTACGATAAGCTCGGGGAAAGTGGGGACTCAGAGTCAAGGGTTGTAAATCAAGTTTGTTGGTCAATTGCTACTTCGTAATATATCCGCTAAGCCCAAATTCCTTCAGACTATGCCTAGCGAGGAAACGATGCGAAAGCACCAAATCATGGCGTTATCTGCGTGAACGACTTCTTCAGCCATCTTGCGCCCACTTTCGGTGGCCTTTGCATTGACGTGGGGATGCGGACGAGCGTGTACGACGCGTGAAAGTCACCAAAGACTCATGATCGTCGTAAGCACCGCGTTCTCGTCTGCCACGTTGGTTCCTGCCACCTCGTTCGCGGCCACGACCTCTGCCCCTGCCCCTGCCACTATCTCTAGTCTTGTCATCCTGTCTCCATTGGTGCCCGTCTTCTACGTAAAGACCTTTGCTCCGGGGCGGTGGCGAACGAGCTTGGTTGGTATCATGCTTGGGTGACATCTGGTCTCTGTTTCTCTGCAGGGTAGACATGGGTACTGGCTTTGGTTGTGCGTCCAGACGTTCGTCGAGGTCTTTGCTGCTGTCATATTTTGTGTGTTTATCTAGCTTCGTGTCGTAAAAGTCCTCGTGAACTGAAGGAGACATAAGGCGCGCCCGATCAGGATGGATGAAACTCGCGACAGGTTGTGAGGCATGATCGTTTGCTTTGTCCTTTCTCATGAAGTCTTCGGCTGAGATGAACAGGTTATCTTGTTGTGAACAGGCGTAGCTTGTCGGTGCATTTACGGCTCTGTTTTGTTCATGTGTTGGACTGAGGCCGAGCCGATAGCTGTCGATTTCGTTCCTCTGAAATCCATATTGATCTCGATCGATCGTATGCCCCGTTGGCTCTCCATAAGAAGTTACAGAGTATCTTCGTGAGGTCGGATCATGACTTGAATCTCGGACCAAGGGCTCTCGTCTGCCGCGCGTAACGCCACCTCGACCGTGACTCCGCCCACGTGCACGGCCATTTCCTCTACGACGAAAGGGACCATCCCGACCGGCATCACGGTCCTCGAAGTCATCCCAGAAATGATTTTGACTAGAAATGTCGTTTCGTGAAGTGTCGTCGTGGTATCTACAAGGTGATATGGATCGTCCTCCTGAATAGTGATCGTGGCCAAACTCATCAAGTGTAACTTCTCGACCGCGATGCGATGAACGAATTGGACGCTCTGGGTGTTGTGCTTTCTTGTAGATGATGGGCGAGTGTTCTTGTCCTTGCGTACCGTCACAATCGCTTTCATCGAGCGAACTTTGCTGTGGAAAGTTGTTGCTGGCGTACTTGAGGTTTTGATGTTCTGCATGTGCGAGATTAATGTCAAGATCTTCGAAATAATCAATTCGATCCTCCACAAGTATAGAGTCCTTCAAGAGAGATTGTGTGGATTTATCCGTGGCACGCTGTCGGAACCAGTCCCAATACGAGGAACCACCAGACGTTGGTTGACGTGTTCCCGTAGCGCAAGCCACATCGGGGATTGCTGACAGTTCACATTCCTTGTATGCTTGAGAGTCCTGGTAACATGGTTTAGCTTTGGCTTCGCGGTTGTAGCCAACGAAACGATGCAGGTAAGACAGGAAAGCAGAATTCCAAACGCGAAGCACATGTTCTTACTCAACGCACTCTGCTCCTCTTGTCCCTGTCATCCGGTCGACTGTCAATTGGCACCTCGACTTCATACTCTTCCTCTTCAACCTTATGGAACTTGTCGACTTCGATACGTTCATCCCGAGCGCGTGCTGCATCGAGCATGAAGCGAACAGTACCGTTCTGTCCTCGCACGCCAATGGCGGAAGCTGGTGGCTGAACATTGCCTGGCGATACTGTGCCCGGCGTGACTGGTGTGAGAGGGCTTGTAGGATCAATCCCGTTGCGCGCCCGGAGGCCATTTGTGCTTTGCTGCGTATCCGGACTTGCGTCGGATGCGTAGAGTGTATATCGAGATATCTTTGCGGCGGAGGCTTCCTGGTTGAGGCCAATTCGGACGTCGATGAAAGCTTCGAGTGTGTATAGTGGCCCGACAGCGGTCAAGCTGCGGTGGTGAGTGTACAGATCGAGGAGATCGAGCAAAGTCTCCATGACCTCAGCTCTACTGGTGGCCCACTTGCTGTATTTCATAATGCCTACGTCCACCAGGCGTGTTGCATCCACGTCGTGTAGCCGCGCCGCAAGCTCGACGCATGCGATGGCTAGTGTTGGCGTAGTCTGCTTGAGCGGTGCCAAAGTTCGATATAGGTCTATGCTTAGATTCCAAGCAGTCTTCGACACATTGTGTTTGTCGAATCCCAGGGCTCGCACAAGCTTCACCATGAGCTTCTGCGGGTAGCGATTACGGAAGTCAAAGCCGGCGCTTTCGAGCATGAGTCGTTCGAGCCCGATGATGAGCTTAGAGTGGTTTTCAAATCGCTGTTGTAACCATTAGCTGTGCCCAAGCATACGCCTCGATAAACATACAGGATCATCGCTGCTCAAGCTCTCCCCAGGGCCAACCTTCATGTTCCAGTTGGCGCAAAGAATTTCCCTGCTCTTCTTCAAAGTGTCTTCGATCTTGCATGCCGTGAACAGGGCGGCGGCACTCGCATCTGCCCAGTTGTACTCGTTGTCCGAATGCAACAATCTGAATTTGTGGTAATAGATGACAGCCGTGTTGAATGTGCGAATAGGTAGTTGCAGTGCACGACGCACTTGGTCAATCCAAGCGACACCCTGGAGACGGACCGTATCCTCCTTAGCATCACTCATACTGACATCATTCAGGCATTTTTGAATTCGCGATTGCAGAATGTATGGTTTGGCGACTTCGATATAGGACGGATGGGGACCATCGCGTTCGCGATCGCGGTGTAACGGGGAAGTTACAGGCGCCATGACGACAAGATAGCGCAAAGTTGAGATGCGGTTGAGGAAAGCTGGTGGTGAGGTTGGCGATTGCGGTTGGATTGCTAGAAGGGTGTTTAAATCTTGGTGTTCGAGGCGGATGTTGGTCGTTCGATTGTGCGAGAAAGTGATGTCACGCGCGCGATACTCAAGGCTCAAAAAGCCACGAGCAGCTGTGGTGTAAGTTCATGCGGTCTCCTCGAGTAATTAGGTTGTGGTGTGAGTTGCGCGGTTGGCGAATACCATGGCCATAGCTCCAAATTCATAGCGCCGCTTGGCGGTCTGTTAGCGGGCATCGGAGTGCATGCTGCTGAAAATGGTTCAGTTGTGCTTCAGTCGGCAAAGAACATCATGAAGTGGAACAAGGTCAAGTGGCTCTGTCACTTTTGATCATCTGGACTCCGTTTCATTCCTGCCATTACTACTAGTCCCTCCCCTATGCATTGATCATCACCGCCCACAGTGGGCTTTCTATCCTGTCCGGGTCCCAACGACCCGAACCACTGGCAGCTCTCTGTGAGAAGCACCAAGCCGGTAATTAAGTCTAAAGGTGAGGATGAGCCTATCTCTATCCTTAAAGAATCACAAGTTTTAAACTCCTGGAATATAGATGCAAATGCAAGAATCGCTAACGGCTGCGCATTACATCGCAAAGGACACGAGCCAAGTGTGTTTACGATGCTCGGTTCTTGAATGTGAGAAAGCAATCATCCTATAAGATATTAGCAAAATATTGACTTTTCTCGGGCGGGTGGACTTACCATAGGGAAGATTGTGGCAAAAACCTTGATGACTTCACTCTTGTCCGTGACCTTGTGGTCCCAGTCGAGCATCATGCTGGCCTTGCCAATCATGAGCATAAGGTTGGCCTGTGCGTATGTCTGACCAAGACAGTAGTGGGGGCCAGTGCCAAACACGAGCCAGTTCTTGGTTTGCTGATCAGCGGTACCAGTGATCCATCGTTCAGGCTCGAACGAGTCGGGATTTGGGTATGCTTCGGGGTCGTGCAACGCCGGGTATGTGGTAGGAATGACCATTGAGCCTTTCTTGGCAGTGTATTCGGGTGTGATGGGAAAGTCCTTCTTGGCCAGGTAGGGAACCATGATGACTGGGGGACGGTAGCGGAGCGTCTCCTTGACAACAGCGCGGGTCCATTGGAGTTTCTCAATTGCATCAAGGGACAGGGGAGCGTGGATGTCGCCGTTGCGGGCCTGAATGTTCTCTTCGCGGACCTTGTCGAGGAACTCGGGTCGGTCAGCCATGATCTGGAAGAGCCAGGTGGCGGCAGACGAGGTAGCGTCCTGAGAGGCGAAAAGGAAGGTGAAGATGGTCATGGAAATCTCAATGTCGCTGAACCAGCGGATGACAGTAGTTGGCTTCTCGGATGCATCAACCTGCTCGCCAGCGTCGATCCTCTTGCGGTACTTCTCGGACTGGATCATGTTGTCAACCCAGAAGTCGAGAATGCACTCCTTCTTGCCACCAGCGGCCATGCGAACCTTGGCCTTTGCAGCGCACTTTGAGAACTCCTCGAGAACCATGTCGGCAGACTTCTTTCCGTACCAGCTCTTGGTGAAGGGCAGAATGATGGGGAAGTTGACAAGCTCCAGGGCGGCGGTGATGAGGTAGTAGTCGTCAGCAATCTTCTTGACCGCCTCGTCCGAGCAGTAATGGCCAACGAATGTCCTGCAGCTAACGGCGGTGATCAACTGGCGGAACTCCTGCATCCACGGGACGTGCTTGCCCTTGTTCTCGACCTGGGAAAGGTTGACCCATTGCTTGAAGTAGTGGTTGTAGATCTCCTCCTGTCCAGGCAGATACTGCTCGAGCGCCTGGCGGGTGAAGAGGCTGTTGAGGCCCTTGCGGTAGTCTACGTGCGCGCGGCCGTCGAGGAAGACCCAGTTCTCGGGGCGGAGGAGTTTGTAGGCGGCATCGACGACGCAGGGCTTGACGAATGCGGGCGAATTGAATATCTTACGGGCCATGTCGCGGGTTGAGGCAATGACAACGAATCTGAGGCTTGGATGAGTATACAAGCCGTGTGCAGGAATAGACAAAGGGGACGTACTTGTGGAAGACGGAAACGCAGCTGAGGGCACCAGAGTCCCATTTTGCGTGGTACTTGGTGAAGTCGGGGTTGACAGACTCGAGGAATGGCCCGATGAAAGGCGCCTTCCATGCAGGGCCAGCGATAGAACCCTTGCGCCAGATGTACATGGCTGCGCAAGTTAGTAATGGCTGGCGCAAAGGACAACCTTTGCATACCTTGGTCGTATGTGACCGCGAGCACCAGGAGGGTGAGAAGCAATCGCCACACGCTGAAGCCATTCAAGACAGTGGAGAGTATGCTGTTGGTGTCGAGCTGTGTTATCATGTGGGCGACTTTGGCGTCAGCCGTGGGCGAGACAAAGCTCGCGTTGAGTGCCATGATGGTTCGGCGCGAGATTGACAAGATGCAGAAGAATGCGCAATCGCGGAGGAGAAGAGGCGTCTGCGGCCAGGTAAAAGTTGCTCAGAGACGAGACTGTTGACCGATCCGGAGCCGGACATGGAAGGAAAAAGGGTCTTCTTTAATTGCACATTCGAATCTCGGCAGGGATTGGCCACGAAAGGTGATGTGCTCGACTCGCGCTCGGTGTCGCTGCGCTAATGGACGCAAAGGGTTTAGTCACCGACCCGATCGCTCCTTCCCTTCTCAAAATTTCTCGGGTTCGCGGCTTCGCACCTTCCGTTGCAGCTACAAGGGGAAAGGTGGTGCCATTGTCCACAGCCCTGTCTGACACGACACCAATAACACGACGGCTGCTCGTGTAGCCTAGAAACACTTTTCCTACCCAATGGTGGGGTCGTCTGTACGCAGCCGGCTGCCTCCCTTGGCTGCCGGGTCCTGCGGAACGCTACCTGGTCCTGTTGGTGGCGGGCAGCCTCAACTCAACCACAGCCTCTCGCTCACGACTGCAAGTTACTTGGGTTTCTGCCTGTAGTTTGATGGAGGTAGTGAGAGACTCGTCTCACCTGTTATCAAGTGGCGCGGCGACGACAATGCGTCTGGCAATGTACCAGCGTCCCCCGGAAATAATCTGTCGGCATCCACGGACCCATGTCATGTCTCGAGTAATCGTGGTACAATCAATACGGGAGCGATACATCCTAACCCGCGGAGTGCGCAAGCCAGAACACACACGCAATGTACTGAGGATAGATATGTCCGATGTTGCGCCGTCTTCTTTGGCATTTAGATAAACATGTGCTGTGCCTCATCGCGTGGCAGACGCAATGTCTCAGATACCCGCAGCCCGTGCCGTTGAGTGACATAGTAGATCAGGTACACAGCCAATCAGCGAAGACCTCTGTCCTATTCGCCCGTCGCATGTTCATCACCTCAGCTGCGTCGTTCTCCGCATAAAGTAGTACTTTACACTTTCACGACCTCACCAATATCCAACTGAGCCATTCCCAACAGGCCAGTATTTGCCTTCCTTGATTGGAAACCTAGGCCTAGTATCTCTAAACACGTCGCTGATCCCCCATCGCTCGTGAAGGAGAGCCTCCATTTTGCTTTCAGAGATTCCGCCGTGTGCCTCCCAACCATCGAGCTCAAGGGGGCTGAGATAAAAGTCCGCATCCCATGTCAGCTTGGCTTCGTTCGCCTTCTTCTCCTACTAGGTCGTCAGCGAATTTGCACGTGCAGCGGACAGGGTCAAAGGACGTACATGTTCCCATTGTTCTTTTGTGAGGCTCCACAGTGCCGTGATGTTCCGAGGGAAGGGTGAGATGTTCTCGTCATGATGAATCACTTTGATCCTGCTATCATCTCGATCGTACTTAAGAGAGTAGACTGTATTTCGAAGAGACTGTAAGATGTTGACGAAGCGGCGGCGCCCGTCTCGCGGTTGTTCGATGGATGTCATGATGATGAACTCGATCTCTAATGCTTGATTCCCGGCCTGCATGCAGTGCAGCGAGCTCAAACTGTTCTTTGCGTTGCGCAGGAAGCTGCACTCATTGGCAAAAGTCTCGCGACGCGCAACTGGTGCGACTGGTACATCCTTGGTTATGGCTGCATTCATATGTTCGTACTTGAGCCGGAGCTGAAGTTTGTGGGCAAATATGAACGCCGGTATGTCCTCAACCATGTCAACCCGGGACATGGGCACAATCCCACTGGGGTACGTACGCTCTGGAGGCGATAGAGCAGAAGCAGCGGTGATGCGTCCGTACACAAAATCAAATATACCCATATCTACATTGCAGATGGAAAAGGTGTTGTTGCTGAAATAGGCTTCTCGCGTTTCGCATGCTATGTTGTGGTTAACGTATCTCGTCTTGAAAATGTGGCTATCAGGCATCAAAATGTCGGGATCTGGTCTCTCGCTGTGGTCGATTCGGTCCCGACCAACCGACAAGGCAGATGCCAGTCGGTCACTCAAAATCCTGTTTGGAGATCCGTACGGCCTGAAATGGTAGTATGGTCCAACGGGTATGGGTTGATCCTCGATGCACAGGAACCGATACACAGTCTGCCTTAGTTCGGTAGGTAGCTTGCGATACATCAAATCGGTCAGACGATGACAGTCCAACGCGGCTCTTTCATCAAACAAGTCGAGAATGTGAGAGCTTGCTTTCACGTCATCTTTCAAGGCCTCCTCATATTCTCTTCGCAAAGCTGCTGTCCTGCCGTTCGTGAGCAGGATTGTACGATCAAATACCAGCTTTTGAGCGTACCGTTGTCGTTTTGCACGAAGTGATGCTTCTAGTCGAGCCAGCTCGTCCATGGTCGGCATTGATTCACTGACAGCAGCAGGTTGTTCATTCATCATCGAGGCCATAATTTCATGAGCTCTGTTGCATCGACTGTTCAGTGCTGCAATCAAAGCAGCTGGTAAGGCCATGATTTTTGGCGGGGTTTAGCGTGCCCCACATGAACGCGTCGCGTCGTAGTGCCGTCAATTAACCTACCTCACGAAGTCACCTGCTCATCCTAGCATCGCAACGACATGGACTGACATGGCCACCATCAAGGCCATAGAGAGCCGCTCGGTGCACCAAATCCAGTCTGGACAGGTCATCGTCGACCTACAATCGGTATGCAAAGAGCTAGTGGAGAACAGTATTGATGCAGGCGCCACTTCGGTTGGTATGCACTTCGCCCCACGCAGGTGTCGTCTTCGGGTAGGGACTGACGTGTGGTGCAGAGGTCCGCTTCAGGAATTATGGCCTCGATGCCATTGAGGTGCAGGACAATGGCGGCGGGATCGCGCCTGACGACTACGAGACCATAGCTCTCAAGCACTACACCTCCAAGCTCTCCACCTACGACGACCTGTCCTCGTTGCAGACATTCGGCTTCCGCGGGGAAGCATTGTCCTCACTATGTGCCCTGTCCAACTTCCACATTGTTACCGCCCGACCTGTCGACGGACCCAAGGGCACCAAGCTCGAATTTGAGCAGTCAGGAAAGCTCAAGGGAACGTCGGTTGTAGCGGCTAAGCAGGGAACTATTGTCGTGGTGGAGACACTGTTCCATAACCTTCCTGTGAGGCGCAAGGAGCTGGAAAAGAATATCAAGCGGGAATACAACAAGGTGCTGCAGCTCCTCAACGCTTATGCCTGCATTAGTGTTGGCGTCAAGTTCTCCGTGAGCAACTTGATTCCCAAAGGGTGAGTGCAAAGGCACATCATCAACGCAGACGCCTTTAACATTGACTAGGAAGAAGACGATAGCATTTTCTACAAACTCAAACGCAAGCACCAAGGATAACATTTCGAATGTTTATGGCGCCAAAACAATTGGTGCCTTGATAGCTCTCAATCTCCAATTCGAGATGAACCCATCGGATCGCCCGGGTGCTACACAGTCGGCACGGAACTGGAGCACACAGGAAGATAGTGGGTCGCGTACCGTCAGGCTTGTGGGGCACATCTCACGGCCCGTTGTTGGGGAGGGTCGCCAGACTCCAGACCGACAGATGTTTTTCGTAAATTCTCGACCATGTAATCTGCCTCAAGTTGCCAAAGCAATAAACGAGGTGTACAAGTCGTATAACATAACACAGTCGCCATTCATCTTTGCAGACATCCAGCTCGATACTAATGCTTACGATGTCAACGTCAGCCCTGACAAGAGATCCATTATGTTGCACGATCAGACAGCTCTTCTAGAAAGTTTGAAAGATGCACTGCTGCAACTGTTCGAGGGACATGACCAAAGCGTTCCGCAAGCCCCGCTCCCAGGAAAAAAGACATCTTTGACTGCATTCAAAACACCGACGCTTATTCCGCGAGATAGCACAGAGTCCCTTGCCGATGACAACAGTGGCCTCGAGGGATCAAACGTAGTCTACGCAGCAAGAACGAGCAGAACGGAGCAGCGTACAAAACCAGTCACGTCTGATGCAACTCCTCTTCCAGGCTTTGTCAAAGCTAGTCTCATCGAACAATTTGCGGGCAGGGACGCCCAAGATAGAACTCCACGCCCAATCGCTAGACGCAGACGCAACAGCTCGTCAGACGATGATGATACCACAGAAGAACGGGCCTTCCATTCAGAAGCTCGACAACGAAGCGCATCACAAGAGCAAGAACGGGAGCCCGCGGATGCTCCAGCTCGCCAGAGATCAGGGTCGCCTCTCTTTGAGCCGGAGATTGGTGCATCTCCTGTGCCCATCCGCTCGACGCCGCAGTCAAGAATTTTGCAAGACTTCAATGCGCGTATGGCGTCACAAAATGCCCAGCAGAACAATCCCCGCTCACCTAGCGCTCCCGCTCTTGACTTGTCACCGGGCAAAGATTTGCAAGAACCCATACCGTCTATCAAACAAACACCACACACATCGCTATCTCAGAGCACGATTCAGAATGCATTTGACCGCATGCGACCTATGCGCACTCCATTCCAAGAAGCCACAATCACCATTGGCGATACCACAACAGTCACTACAATTGGAAGTGGAAGTCAGTCAAGATCTGCCAAGCGAGCAAGAATACATACACCGAAATTCTCCTTGTCCGGCACGCCCCTTGATCAGAATCCAAAGCCAAAGCCTTTTATAGAAAGCTTGCGTGGCTATGCTGCACCTGGCACACAGGCTGAGAGTAGTGACGAGGAGGCTGAAGGGGGCCGAGACAGTAGTATGCCTGATGCACCGGCACGCTCACCATTCCCTCATAAGCGTGCAGCGTCCAGAGCTTTTGAAGAGCCTTGCACCGACGATATTGCTATGCCATCAAGTGATGCAGCACTGGTGCAGCAGGTGACCCATAAAGCAGCTCTTGACGAAGATGCAATGTCTGAGGAAGCGCCTAGTGTGGTGGCCGTTGCAGACGACTCAGATGACGAGTATGTCGACGAAGACCAGAAAAAGCAAAGAGAAGAGGAAGTCGTTGCGAAATTGATCGCTGACGCGGAAGAATTTACTGCAAGACCAACAGAAGCAAACCTCAGGCGTGCTGGAAAATTATTCAAAGTCTCTGCAAACAAATATCAGACTCTGAACCTCGAGCGAGTCATCGAAACGAATCCCGACTCGATACAGCGTCATCTCCAATGTCTGCAGTCTGCTCTGGACACCTCGTCTACTAGTCAAGATAACATGCCCTTACCTGCAAGCACACAGCTCAATAAAGAAGACCCCGAGGAGCGTCTCAGCCTCACTGTCTCCAAGTCAGATTTTCACGAGATGCGCATCATTGGCCAATTCAATCTAGGCTTCATCATCGCCGTTCGACCTCCCACCACGACGTCGCCGACCTCAGACGTATTCATCATTGATCAGCATGCCAGCGACGAAAAATACAACTTCGAGCGCCTCTCCGCCACGACAACGCTCGTGTCCCAACGCCTCGTCCATCCACATCCCCTCGAGCTGACCGCCGTCGAAGAAGAAATCATCCTCGCCAACGAACCCTCCCTCACCGCCAACGGCTTCGTCGTAGAGATGAACAACTCCTCTGCAGATGCCACTCACCGCGCAAACCTCACTTCACTCCCCATGTCCAAAGAAGTCACCTTTACGCCTACCGATCTCGAAGAGTTACTTGCTCTCATCCTGGATAACCCGCCAGCTTCATCCATGTCCACATCCACACATATCCCGCGGCCAAGCAAAGTCCGAAAACTCCTCGCGAGCCGTGCGTGCAGGAGTAGTGTCATGATTGGCAAGACGCTCAAGGAGGCGAAAATGACACAGATTGTGAGGCACATGGGGAGTATGGACAAGCCGTGGAGCTGTCCGCATGGACGGCCGACGATGAGGCACTTATTTGGGTTGGAGGCGTGGGAGGGGTGGAACGTGGGGGATGGTGTCGTGGGTGTTGGTGAAAAGAAGGGGGAAAGGGTAGATTGGGGAGCCTGGGTCGAGGGCAGCAAGTGAGACGATGAACATTATTACAACACATTCTTCAAGTATTGATCCTCGTGAATCTTGGAGACGGGACATTGTCAATAGACTAGATACTCCATATAGAGTATGAAGCTAGACATTACATTCTCTCTTTACACTGCAGAGTATATCCGCTATCATCTTCGACATGTCTGAATCTAGAACGAACCCAAATTCAAGCAATCGCCACTCCAACCACCTCCCCTCTACGACCAATCACTCCAACACAGCCTCCCATCCTGCACCACCATTCCCTCCCTAGGCCCCCCCTCCTCATCCCTAATCCGCATCTTCTCGCTCCCCACAGTCCCCACACCCCAAAACACCGTCTCCGGATCCCGCAACCTCTTAATCTCAACCAGCCGCTCATAATTCTCCCCCCAAAACCCCCGCTGCCAGCCCCTATCCTGCGCATCCCCCTCATTCACATAACTCCCCGGGACCTCGCCCAAGCCCGAGACCAGATCCCGCCAGCGCTGCATCTCATCCTGCAGGCGCTCGTGCTGGGCCGTCAAAGCGGCGCGGTCGAGGACGGGCGCGGACCCGTCCCAGGGCGCGTTGGGCTCGTACATTTGCGCGTGCAGCACCGTCTTGCGGAAGGCGGGGTTCACGGCGTTGGAGACGTTTGTGCGCGCGGGCGTGTACGACATGCCGTGGACGGTGTAGTTTGATGCTTCGACGGCGTGGCGGATGGCGGCGGAGGTGGCGGTGAGTGAGGGTGGGGTGGAGAGGGCGGCGCGCGGGAAGAGGAGTGAGGTGAGGAGGGTGTGGCCTGTGATTTCACCGAGGGAGCGTTTGGAGGACCAGGGATGGGAGGGGTGGGCGTCGTAGGGGTTGTGGGCGGGGTCTTGGTCGTGGATGTAGGAGCGTTTGAGGACTGGGAGGGAGACGGGGATGCCGAGTTCGCTGAGCTCCGTGAGCAGAGGGCGGAGGAAGCTGCGGTATTCGGCCGTGGTTTTGTTGGCCATGGAGATTCTGACGGTGAAGGACAAGCCTTGCGGGCTGGAGGCTGGGTATATAAAGTTGTAGCCCAGGCCGCCTGCGTCGCAGATGGTGAGGGAATGTTTCCAGTAGATTTGCATTCCTTTCCAAAATGTCTCTGTCGAGATGGTAGTGTTAGATCCCCGGGTTGGGGTGGTCGAGAACCCGATACTGCTTGTGACGAGAGCGATGGGCGGATATGCTTTTACCGTCACGGAGGTGAGGATGCCAAATGTACCTATAGCCCAGCCAGTCAGTGTCTACAATCAAGTCTTCCGCACATGTACCGGGGTACTCATCAAAAGGAGGGAAACACATAATACATACCTCCACCACCCCCTCTAAATGCCCAAAACAAATCGTCGTTGAACCCCTCACGCATTTCGATAACGTACCCACGCCCAGTCACAGTCGTCATCTCCAAGACCTGGTCCGCCGCAAATCCCAGATTCCCCAAGAGCCCGCTATGTCCTCCACCCTGTAAATAGCCTCCCGCAATGCCAACATTGGGCCCCCCTGCAACCATCATGCTCATCTTCTCTTTCTGCATCAGCGCCGAGCCTTCAGACGCCTGCGTCCCCGCTGCATACGTCACTGCCCTCCCGACATAATTCCCCGAGGGCGACGTGTAGTTGGCGTGGTAGATGATGCCTTTGAGGTTGTGTGTCCAGATGGAGAGGGAGTGGCCGCCGATATTCTTCCCGTTGAAGTCGTGCCCCGAGTTCTTGACCACCAGCCGGACTTGCCTCTTCCGCGCGAAATTAACTGCCAACTGCAGCTGGCGGATTGTCGTTGCGTTGACGACGTAGACGGGCCATCCACCTTGTGTGCATGTCGAGTTTGGCTGAGAGGTGGGCGGACAGCTGGAGCCCGAGGCCCATTGGGAGTGTGTCGAGATTGGGTCGTCGGCGCTGAAGGCGTATACCTGTCAGTGTTTTGGAGTCTGGGTATGGTGGAGACGGACATACTGTAGTTTCGAACTACTCCACCCCTGTATCAACTGGTCACACTTCCTCGCATCATAGTCAGGGCCAGCGTAGCAGACGCTTCCCAGCGGCTTTGCCTTCAAGAGCGCGCCGTCCAGCGTGGCGTTGAGCGCGGTCCAGTCTTTGTCGCTAGGCCAATATTCATCGCCGGGAACGTTTCTACATCCTAGCACATCTGTGGCAATTGAAGGCCCGAGTAGAGAGGCATTGTTCTCGAGCACTTCGGCCTCGGTAAGCTGCACACGCTCCCAGTCGAAATTGACAGCTGCGACTCTCAAGGCAAGAACAAGTGCAAAGCAACTGAAAGACAGCATGTTCGAATTGCGTGGCGAGCGCGCATACACAGATCGATTCCATCAGTGCCGGGCTCCTACTGATATACTCGACATCCTCGTACCGCATATATTTGCGTTCAACTCGGCGTTGAGTGCTCTCTACACGCTCAAGCATTGTGGGGAGTGGGGCCATATCGATGTGTCTCGAAAAGGTAGTCCGGTCGTGTCTTAGACTCACCTGCATATATATCCTAGCCTGTACCACACCGTTTACCCTCGCCTCGGACCCTTGGTAATCTCGAATCCTTGGGCCCGGACTCAGGTCCACATACACGGTGGGCAGAATTTGGTCGATCACCCACGGCTGCCGCCTTATCCTCGATGCTTTCTGTTAGTGTTACAAAGAGCAACATGTGATGATGGAAATGACAAGGAAATAGTGAAGTGCAATTCATTGTACAAAAGATCCGTAGACCTTATAAATCTTCCCTAGCCTGAATAAAGTTACACGTGATGCAAAGCGTCTAAAAATTACAGCATAAGCTCCAGGGGGTTCTCAATGGCCTTCTTCAGCTCCTTCATGAACTCGCCACCGACTGCACCGTCAACAACCTTGTGGTCGAAGCTGCCGGTGATGACAATCTGGTCGTCCCACTCGATGCTTGGCAGACCATCCTCTGAGCTCTCGCCCTGCACTGCGACCTTCTTGGTGGTGCCAATGGCGACGATGCAGGCCTGTGGGGGGTTGATGACAGCGGTGAAGCGCTCGACGGCCGAGTTCATGCCCATGTTGGAGATGGTGATGGTTCCGCCCTGGTACTCGTCGGGCTTGAGCTTGCCGTCTCGTGCGCGCTTGCCAAGGTCCTTGATTTGTGATGAGATGGCCTGGAGACCGAGACCGTTGACGTTCTTGACAATGGGGGTCATGAGGCCGACGGGGGTGGAGACGGCTACGGAGACATCGACGACGTTGTGTTGGCGGATGATGACCTTGCCGCCGTCCTCACGCCACGACGAGTTGGCAGCGGGGACCTTGCGGGCGGCAATGGCGAGGGCCTTGACGAGGAGGTCGTTGACCGAGAGCTTGTACTTGCCATCGGCGGCGGCGTTGAGCGCCTCGCGGAGCTTGAGGAGCTTGGAGACGGAGATGCTCGAGGCGACAAAGTAGTGGGGGTTCTGCTGCATGCTCTCGGTCAGGCGGCTGGCAATGACCTTGCGCATGCTGGTGGCCTCGGTGTCCTCGTAGGATGCCGCAGCGGAAGCGCCAGCAGCGGCCGGGGCACCTCCGGTGGGCTTGTACTTCTCAATGTCCTCCTTGGTGACCTGGCCACCCTTGCCGGTGCCCTTGATGGAGCCGATCGGGACGCCCTTCTCGAGCGCGAGCTTCTTCGCGGCCGGGGAGACGGAAGGCTGGCGCTGGAGGGCGGTCTGGAGGCGGTCGCCGGTGGACTCGGACTCGATGGCCACGGGAGCAGCGTCGTCCTTGGCGGGAGGAGCTGTCTTGGAGCCAGAGTCGGCGGGCTCGCTGGCCTCGGACGCCTCGCCCTTCTTAGAGGGGGTTTCGGGCTTTGCGTTGCCGCCGGCATCGTCGATGGTGAAGGACTCGAAGGCGGAGACATCCTCGCCCTCGTCGACCAGGACGGCAATGGGCTGGAGAGGTTAGCCTAGTGCTTGGTATGGTTGCAGCTCAGGTCCGCGCGCGCCGGAGTAACTCACGCTTCCGACAGCAACATCCTTCTCGCCCGAGTCGCGCAGGATCTTTGCGAGGGTGCCGTCCTCCTGGAACTCAAAGTCCATCTGGGCCTTGTCGGTCTCGATCTCGACGAGGACGTCGCCAGGGGCTATCGAGTCGCCGGCCTTCTTCTGCCATGTGCCAATGTTTCCGGAGGTCATGGTCGGGGACAGCGCGGGCATGCTGATGACGGTGTGCGAGGGGAAGGCTGCGGCAGGTCATGTTAGGATGGTGGACGGTACAGGCAGCGCGGCATTGGCAGTGGGTGCTCACATTTGGAGGCATAGTAGCGGGCGAGGGCAGCCAGCGCTGGTGTGCGTCTGCTGTGGTGCGTGTCAGCAGGCGTCGTCGGACGAGGTTATCGGCGGCAGCAGGTGCACTCACGCGGCAAACTCAGGGCATCGTGACGTCGCAAGGGCGCCGCGCAGAGCCAGCGATCCCCGCGAGCTCAATTGAGAGCCGGCGCGGGCGAGGAGGGTGGTGGTGGCAGGCATTGTGTCGGGATGCGCTGATTTTTTCGGGGGCAGTGGGACAGCAAGGCGCGAGGGAGGGGGATGCAAGAGTGCAGGCTGCTGGGAGAGGGCGGAAGCAGTGCACGCCGGCGCGAAGCTGTCGGAGGGTTGATGATGGGAGTGTTGTCGCTCAACAGAAAAGTTTGGCCCAGCGAGGAGCTGTTGGAGATCGGCCGCCGTGTCAAGCCCAAAGGGTCCTGGCGCGTGGGTACGGCACAGGTGATTGCTGGGCTGGTAGGGGACCGGACCGGTGCGCCACACGTGAGGCGCACCAGCGCGGTGGTGCAAGGGTGCGTGACGTTGCCTCAACGAGTAAGGAGGCTGCTGCGAAGACACTTTGGCATCCTCACAGGCACGAGCTGGGCTTTTACCTGATCAGATCCTGCTGGCCGTCCTGGACAGCGCGACCCAGAGCGCCTTTTCTTTCTGTGCTGCTCCTCCCGCAATGGTCCGTCACTCGGGCCCCAATCGCTAAAAGGTGCTGCTCCCAGAAATATATCCCCAGCGCGCTCGTGAATAGTCGTGTATAGCCGGCACGCCCACCATGGCCGACACCGAAGCGCCGCCCCGGACAGCCCGTGTCGTAGAGCAGGCAGGCGGCCCCGCGGAACACACACAGCCCTCGTCGCCGTCGCCGTCGCCGTCGTCAGAAGAGAGGGACAGCAATGCGGACACGGCATCAGAGCAGCCATCCGAGGCTGCCGACGAGGGAGCTCCCCCAGCAGCGCAGACACCCCAGGGCAGCGCAGAAATGCCCCCTCCGCCGGCCCCCTCGACACCCACGCTGAACCTGCCCAACGGCTCCGATGCGCCGCGCACCTCTGACCACATGTTCGACCCCCGAGCCTCGCACAACCGCCCTCGCACAGACTCGCAGTCCACCGCAGCCACCACGGCCACCACGGCCACCCGCTCCTCCACCCGCAGCTCCCTCGTCTTTGTCATCGCCGCCCTCGAGACCATCGCCGCCTCCAAAGATGCCCGCAAGAACAAGAAGCTCGGCGACGCGACCGCTGCCGCCTTGGCGGCTATCAAGGCAGAGGGCGACCCGGCGCGCATCAACCCCGAGATTCTCTTCACGCCCCTCCAGCTGGCCTCCGAAGCCCCAAACGTCCCCGTCTCCATCACCGCCCTCGACTGCATCGGCAAGCTCATCAGCTACTCCTACTTCTCCGTCCCCTCGGAGCCCCAGCCCGACAGCACCGAAGTCCCGCCGTTGATCGAGCGCGCCATAGACACAATATGCGACTGCTTCCAGGGTGAAGCCACACAGCCCGATGTCCAGCTGCAGATTGTCAAGTCGCTCCTGGCCGCTATCCTGAACGACAAGATTGTCGTGCACGGAGCCGGCCTGCTCAAGGCGGTGCGCTTGACCTACAACATCTTCCTCCTGTCCAAGTCCAGCGCCAACCAGCAGGTGGCCCAGGGCGCCCTGACGCAGATGGTCGGCACCGTCTTTGAGCGTGTCAAAGCAAGATTGGCCGTGAAAGAGGCTCGCTTGAATTTGTCGCACGTCTCCTTGGACGACAAAGACAGGTCCGAAGAAGATGTGCCGCAAGACGGCGATAGTAGCACGCACGGCATAGACGGCTCAGAGGCGAACGACGAGGACGGTGTCGAAGAGCAGGAACCAGACCATGCTGAGCCGAGCGACAAGGCTGTGGATCAGCATGTCGGTCCAAAAATTACCCTTCAGAGCTTCGAGAACAACATGAGCTTCAACGACGATCGCATCCACGACAATGCGCCCACACTGGTTACAAGGATAAAGGGCAAGCCTAGCTCAAGGCAAGTCTCTGGGCACGACACATCACCAAACCCACAGAGTGACAGCGCGCCTTCCGAGGAAGAAGAGGAAGACGAAATATTTGTCAAGGACGCGTACCTCGTATTTAGGGCCATGTGTCGCTTGAGCACAAAAAGTCTGTCCGTCGACCACGCCCAAGACGTGCGCTCACAGGGCATGAGGTCGAAACTTCTTTCCTTACACATGATTCACACAATTCTCTTCAACAATATTGCCGTATTCATATCACCGTATGCCACCATTCGAAGTGGAAGTGGTGACGAGCCCACAACCTTCATCCAAGCCATCAAGCAGTACCTCTGCCTGAGTCTGAGCAGGAATGGTGCTAGCTCAGTCAAGCAGGTGTTTGAGGTTGCTTGTGAGATTTTCTGGCAAATGCTCAAGTACCTGCGAGTGGCTCTCAAGAAGGAGGTCGAGGTCTTCCTAAAGGAGATTTACCTCACAACACTAGACAAGCGTAGTGCTCCTCCTTTCCAGAAGCAGTATGTCCTGACAATCTTCGGGAGACTTGCTGCAGATCCCCGAGCACTAGTTGAAGTCTACCTGAATTACGATTGTGACCGCACTGCACTTGACAACATGTACCAACGTGTCGTCGAACACTTGTCCAAGATTTCAGGTACCCAGGTTGCAATCACTCCGGTGCAGCAGCAAGCATATCAGGATCAGCGCGAAAAGCTGGCGAGGCAAATGGACTGGCAGATCCGCGGAACAATGCCTCCCTCGCTGACCACAGTTTCTATGAATTCCTCACATGAATCCGAGCACGGCTATCCCCAAGAGTATGCTATGAAGCAAGAATCGTTGGAGGCCTTGGTAGAGATATTGAGGTCGCTGGTCAATTGGGCTCAACAATCACTGCCTGAGAGTGGAAAGTCAGCCAACCTCGACCTCAGGGCATCAGTGGACGACTTGCGCGTTTCCACCGATACACGGAATTTCTCAGAGTCCCCACAAGTAGGCCTCGACTCAGGCACCGTTACACCACTTGCCGAAGACGACTACGGGCAGTTGGAAAAGGCCAAGCACCGCAAGATTGCCCTCACCAATGCATTGCGCCAGTTCAACTACAAACCAAAGCGCGGGTTGAAAGCCCTCATCGCAGAGGGCTTCATCGCCTCAAATGCGCCCGAGGACGTGGCCAAATTCCTTCTCGACAATGAGCAACTGGACAAGACAGCCCTGGGAGAATTCCTTGGCGAGGGCGATGCTGAAAATATTGCCATCATGCACGCCTTTGTGGACCTCATGGACTTTACCAAAACTCGCTTCACTGATGCTTTGAGGCGTTTCTTGCAGAGTTTCCGTCTGCCTGGCGAGGCTCAGAAGATTGATCGTTTCATGCTGAAATTTGCAGAACGTTACATCACAGGAAACCCCAACGCCTATGCCAATGCCGACACCGCCTACGTGCTATCATATTCCGTCATCATGTTGAACGTCGACCAGCACAGCAAAAAAATGAAGGGGCCTCGCATGACACCCGAGGACTTCATCAAGAACAACCGTGGAATCAATGACAATGCCGACCTACCCGAGGAATACCTGCGTGGTATATATGAAGAGATATCGAAGAACGAAATCGTGCTGAATACCGAGCAAGAGGCTGCAGCTGACAAGGGACTGGTCACTCAACAGCCAACAGGAGGACTTGCTACCATTGGCCAGGTTTTGACTGGTGGCGCGCGCGACCTCCAACGGGAAGCCATTGTTCAAGCATCAGAAGCGATGGCAAACAAGACCGAGCAACTCTACAAGCAGCTTCTACGAGCCCAAAGGAGGACCGCAGCCACTCTTCCCGTCTCCAAATTCATTCCGGCGTCATCCTCAAAACACGTCGGACCAATGTTCGAAGTGACATGGATGCCGATTCTCACAGCATTATCCAGCCAAGTGCAAGATCACAATATCGAGATTGTGCGATTATGCATCGAGGGCATCAAGCTAGCAATCCGAATCTCCTGCCTCTTCGATCTCGAGAGCTCAAGACAGGCATTTGTCTCCTTCCTTGCACGCTTCACCAATCTTTACAACCTCAGTGAGATGACGGCCAAGAACATGGAGGCTCTGAAGACTTTGATTGAGATTGCCCACACCGAAGGCAACCTGCTGCGAGAGTCATGGCGGGAGATATTGACATGTGTCTCACAGCTTGACCGCTTCCAGTTGATCTCAGCTGGCATCGACGAGCGGGCGGTACCTGATGTCCTCAAAACTACTTCTGGTACGCCACAATCACGTAAGACTCTCAATGCACCGACGAATAGAAGACGACCGACTTCCCAAGGGAGCAATATGAGCTTCCGAGCAGAAGTAGCCGAGGAAAGCCGGTCGACGGACATTGTAAGAGGCGTCGATCGCATCTTCACCAACAGCGCAAACCTCTCCGGAGAAGCCATTGTCGATTTCGTCAAGGCTCTTACCCAGGTCAGCTGGCAAGAGATTCAGTCCTCAGGACAGAGCGAATCGCCACGCACGTACAGCCTGCAAAAGCTCGTCGAGATCAGCGGGTACAACATGACCCGTGTGCGCTTCGAGTGGACAAACATCTGGCAGGTTCTTGGCGCACACTTCAACGAAGTTGGCTGTCATACCAATACAAATGTGGTGTATTTTGCGCTCAATTCTCTACGACAGCTATCGATGAAGTTTATGGAGATTGAGGAGCTGCCGGGTTTCAAGTTCCAAAAGGACTTCTTGAAGCCGTTTGAGCACATCATTAACAATGCCAGCGTCGTCGCGGTCAAAGACATGGTGCTACGCTGCTTGATCCAGATGATCCAAGCCCGAGGCGAAAACATTCGATCTGGATGGAAGACCATGTTTGGCGTCTTCACCGTGGCCGCACGAGAGCCTTATGGTAAGTCTGATCGTGACAACCAGAAGATTGAACAGTGCTAACACACAACAGAGGGTATCGTCAACCTCGCTTTCGAGAACGTGACGCAAGTGTACAACACCCGCTTTGGTGTTGTCATCTCACAAGGCGCCTTTGCCGATCTGATTGTCTGTCTGACGGAGTTTTCCAAGAACTACAAGTTCCAGAAGAAGTCTCTCCAGGCCATTGAACTCCTCAAGTCCTCTGTTCCAAAGATGCTGCGAACACCAGAGTGCTCGCTGTCAGCTCGCGCCGGTTTCCTCAAAGGTTCAGAAACGGGCTCTTCCATACCGAAGCAACCAAGCCGCCAAACTCAAGAGGAACAATTCTGGTTCCCTGTACTGTTCGCTTTCCACGATGTGTTGATGACTGGTGAGGATCTTGAAGTGCGCTCAAGAGCATTAAGCTATCTTTTCGACACCCTCATTGGCTATGGTGGAGATTTCCCAAGAGGGTTTTGGGATATGCTATGGCGCCAACTGCTGTACCCAATCTTTATGGTGCTCAAATCAAAGTCGGAGATGACCAAGGTGCTCAACCACGAGGAGCTATCTGTTTGGTTATCAACGACGATGATCCAAGCATTACGGAACATGGTCAAACTCTTCACCCACTTCTTCGAGTCTTTGGAGTACATGCTTGATCGCTTCCTAGATCTACTTGCACTTTGCATCTGCCAGGAGAACGACACACTAGCACGCATCGGCAGCAATTGTCTACAACAGTTGATCCTGCAGAACGTGCAAAAGTTTGGACCGACACATTGGAACCAGATCGTTAACGCTTTCGTTGAGTTGTTCCAAAGAACAGAAGCTACGGCGCTCTTCTCCGCTGCGGCCGGTGGCTCTGCCCAAAGCACACCAATCATCAACGGATCCCACGAGATGCCAGACACACCAGACGAATCCTCCCTCCGAACTCCCACACAAGAGTCCCACTCTGAAAACGCCCTTGGCATCAACGGCCTCGCCGCACCTCGCCGCCCATCTCTCGTCACATCCGACGCCTCTAGCAACGGCCCTACCGACGCACGCATGCCCCCTCCGCTCCCTAAACGCGCAACCCAAGAACTCGAAGACTACCGCCCCGACACCGCCGACTTACAACAACCGCCCGTCGTTGTGACCGCCGCCCGGCGCCGCTTCTTCAACCAAATCATCACCAAATGCGTGTTGCAACTCCTCATGATCGAGACCGTTCAGGAACTCTTCACCAACGTCGCTGTCTACGAGAAGATCCCATCCAACGACCTCCTCGCGCTCATGGCTGTGCTCAAGAAAAGCTACCATTTCGCCAAGCGGTTTAACGCGAATAGGGAACTGAGGAGCAGGCTGTTCAGAGAAGGGTTCATGAAGCAGCCGCCAAATCTGCTGAAGCAGGAAAGTGGAAGCGCCAGTGTGTATGTGAGTATTCTGTTCAGGATGTATCACGACACGTCGAACGACCGCGCCGCGAGTCGGAAAGATACGGAAGCAGCTCTCCTTCCCCTCTGCTCTGACATACTCGCCTCGTACATCGATCTCGATGAAGAAACGCAGCAACGCAACATTGTTACGTGGCGGCCTGTGGTTGTTACTGTGCTCGACGGGTACGCGAATTTCCCGCCCGAGGAGTTTGAGCGGAATATCGAGGTCTTTGCGCCGTTGGTGGTTGGTCTACTGGGCACGGAGATGGCGTCAGACGTTCAGCGCAGTGTACAGGCGCTGGTCATGCGCATTTTCGAGAGGAAATTGGGGACGAGCAGGGACGGGATCAAGATGATGCAGAGTCAGGTGAGGAGTCCGAGGGGGAGTTTTGTGGGGAGTCCCGTTGCGAGGAGGGAGAGTGGGGGGATGAGATGAGCAGCATGAGGGAAGATTTAAATGGAGGCGTTAGGAGGGACAATTAGATTGATGTGTTCATCACGTGCTGGTGATGCATAGCTTTTGTTCTTTAGAATCATCTTTTTTACCTGCTGATGGGTCTGGCTTGGAGGTGATTTGAATTTTGCGAAGAGAAGAGGGACGTGGTGAGTGGAGACAGACGTAGCATGTGTGGTGTATGTATGGTAGTGTAGCAGGAACCAGAGCAATAGGACATCTACATCTACATCACTTACAATTATGTCAAGGTATTGCTGACTGATGTTACTCTCGAGATATGTAGGAGGAAGGTGGGAGACTGTCATGGTAGATCGTGGCCGTGCGAACCGTCCGAGGTCAAGCCTGCCAAGCCGACGCTACCGCAGCGGATATATTGCTTCTAACGCAGACGGCTTGACTTCAAGGTCACCTTGTGGCGGAGAAATGATCAAATGCTGGAGGCTGATTGGACAATGGGCAGTGCCTCTGACTACTCCGCACAAGCCTCAACGTTGTCCCGTCCCGTGGTACGGTTCGGAAAATATTCCTCCATAGTAAGCGCTTCGACTAACCTTTTCCACATCGCTAGAGATTCCAGGGTCATTAGATCATTGACTCCAGACATGGCGCGCTTCTTCCAATTTCCTTTATTTTGCCGATTAACCATATACAAATCGTGAGGAGCGAACCACATCTCCCGGATGACCTGCTTGTTGCAGCAACGGTACCGCCAGATTGTAGATCCATATTGGCTTGTCGTGCAGCCGGTTCAATGTCATCTAACTACAAATGTATTTACATTTGCGTCACACTGTGTCTTGGTAGTAGGGCTGGATTTCTACACCAATGGTGTCGATTCGTCGGGAGCGTGTAAGAACGAAACCGCCATGGCAGACGACCAAGATGCTCGAGGATCTCTGCTAAACTCCGTATTCGAAGGGCAGTAGTAGGAGGTGCCTAGTGCTGTTGGAGTAAGGCATCCGTTGTAGATCTCGCCTGTGCAGACGAAGATTACCCCAGACTCCACCAATACCTAGATCCGCGTGATCTATAGAATATGTTAGGCATGGGTAGGTAGTACTACATGCACTACTACTAGTAATGTGTCGAATATATAAGGGCACCAGTAAATCACCTGTAATCTATTCATCCACAGCACTGTCAATTCCTCGACATCGCCATGAAGAACATTGCCTCTTCCCTCTTCGTGGCTTCGGCCGTTCAGAGCGTTGCGCTCGCAGCTCCAGCGGGCCAGGACGAGCCACTCACAAAGCGCTTGGAGAACGGTCTCGGTCGAACTCCAGCTCTTGGATACAACAACTGGGTATGTATCCTGCACCATGACCTCTCACACTCCACATTGCTAACATTCACCCCAAGAACAACGGCGGCTGTACCCACGCCACGGCCGCCTCTGCCCTTTCTGTCGCCGACCTCCTCGTCTCCCTCGGCCTCAAAGATGCAGGTTACACCTACCTCAACATCGACGACTGCTGGTCCAGCAAGCAGCGTAACAGCTCCGGCCATCTCGTCCCCGACCCGTCCAAATGGCCCCAAGGCATGAAAGCCGCCGTGGACCAGATCCACGCCAAAGGCCTCAAGTTTGGACTCTACGGTGACGCAGGCACCATGACGTGCGCAGGCTGGCCGGGCTCCCAAGGCCACGAAGAGCAAGACGCAAAGACGATTGCATCGTGGGGCGTCGACTACTGGAAACACGACGCATGCTACACGCCCTGTGCATCTGGCGGCGTGCCCCAAACATGCTGGACGCCCCAATCGCCCACGCAATCCTACTACTCCAAGATGCGTGACGCGCTCGCCAAGTCCGGGCGCCCAATCCTCTTCTCCATGTGCCAATGGGGCCGAGACAGCGTGTGGACGTGGGGCAAAGACTACGGCAACTCGTGGCGCATGAGCGGCGACATTGCCAACAGCTGGAACTCGCTGGCGAGCATTGCGTCGACGGCAGCGGGCATCGCGCAGTACGCGGCGCCGGGCGGATTCAACGACCTAGACATGCTGCAGGTGGGCAATGGCGCGCTCAACGAGAACGAGGAGCGCGCGCACGTCGGCCTGTGGATGATTGCAAAGAGCCCGATCCTCATCGGCACGGATCTGAGCAAGCTCAAGCAGAGCACGTTGGCGCTGTTGAAGAATAAGGTATGGCGGACTTGTTCTACTACTACTACTCTCTTGCGCACTTTACTAATGTCGTCGTGACAAGGCCCTCATCGCTATCAACCAAGACAAGCTCGGAAAAGCTGCATCGTACTTCCGCCCATCGGGAAAGCCAGCTCCCGTCAACGGCAAATTGTACCCGTACTGGGCTGGCCCGCTCAGCGACGGCGTCGTCGTGGGCCTCGTGGCGGCCGATGGAGCGGCGACGCTCGCCTTCAACTTTGCAGACGTCCCTGGCCTCGGCGCTGGAAACTGGCAGTGGACTGAGGTCTTCACGGGCGCGACTGGAACCGGATCGTCGATTTCCGCGCAGCTGGGGTCGCATGATATGCGCGTGTACAAGATCACAAAGGCTTGAGTGGTTGGCGGTGCTGTTGATGAGCGGACGGGTGGATGGGTATAGAGCGTCTTTGAGTAGATGTGCATGAATCATTATATCCGTTTGGAGTCTGGCAAGTCAATATCAGCGTGCATCAACACTTGAATCTATCCGAACATATCGAATGAGTGAGACATCGAACATATGCACGTGTGTGGAGACTTGGGCCAGATTGGGTATGAGTAGATCATTACATATGTCTAATATGCCATAGATACCTGTAGTCGATCTCACCCCATGCAATAGTGCCGGCTTAGTGCTCAGACTGTACACTTGGCAACACCACTGACCGAGGGGTCGCTTTCGCTCGTGGCAGTAAGCGTAATGGTAGCGCCTTTCGTGCCATACGACGTGCCATTTGTTGAGCTGCCAAATGCGACCTTAACCGACGTGCTCTCACCATATTTGGCAAATGCCAGCGCGTTCGGTAGGCCAACCTTCCAGCTATCGCTATCGCTCTTTACAGAAAGGCGGTAGATGTCAGAGCCCAGGTACGCAGACAGATCCTGGGGGTGTACGCTTGTGCTGTTTGAGGTGCCGGTGCCCGTGTTCTTGAGGTCGAATGTACAGTACGAGCCTTCTGCTGTGCCCTGGCTGAGCTCAACTCCAGGTGTAACAGATGATGTGCCATTTTTAGATGTTGACTTGACTCCGACCGTGTATTTGAGGACACCGCCATCGCGCCTGGTATTGAGGATGTAGAAATGTAGACCGTTGGCGAGATCTTCATGCTCGTACTCACTGCCACTGTTGGTTCCGGCATGGAACAGAGCATCGACCAGCTGTCGGTAGTCACCAACAGACCAGTAACGAGCAGTGCCGTTGGGATAGTAAAAGTCGACAACGTGTGCGTCTTCTGGATTGGCGTCGATAACCCATTGGAATGGCTGCGAGCGGTCACTGTTCTTGGTCTTTGAGATCATGACACCAGAATCAGGGCAGAAGCTATCAGCTCCCATGCGATCAACAACTTCCATGTTGTAGTTGTTGTAGTTTCCACCGTCGCAGAATGGGTCCAAGGACACATTGCAACGAGGCTGGAGGTCGCCACTCGCGCCAAAAGAGATGTTGAAACCCATGAGTCCTCCGGAAGGATCCACAGAGCGCGCGGTCAATTCTGCAATCACGGGACCTGAAGTAGCAAGACCAGACCTGGATATCTGCAGAACTGGCGTGTTGTCGATGAGACCGATTTGGTGTTTGTCTCGCATTGTATGCAAGGATCCCATGGATGCGCCCTGTACTGGCGGAATCTGCCAGCGAGTATGGGGACCTCCAGGACCATTGAACGAGCCCCTGTCCAGCATAGAAAAGGGCCCAGTGTATGCACGGCGTGCAGGATTACTGTAAGGATTGTTGTAGTTATCGCCTATCAGATTTCGGGATGAGTTAGTGACATGCTTAACAAGAGACAAGATATTAACAAGATTGCTTAACGTACCTATGCCGAGCAGGTGCGAAAGCTCATGAGCAAATGTAGCCATGCCGCTGGACTCGCCCTGAGTGCTAGAGCCACTTCCAGCATTCGGCCAAATAGTGCTTGCCGCCGCCCACGAGCTCCATTCAACATAGCGTGTAGATGCCCAATTGGGCAACGAGCTGTTAGCTGGGGGTCCAAACTCGTCCGGAATATCCTCTTTGCTCGCAAACTTCATTTCACCAAACTCTTGCCATGTAGAGGACTCGTCTTGACCTGCTGACAGGATGAAAGCCAGCTCATAAGAGTTCGCTGTCTCGTTACCCACATCGCGCCGCCATGCGCCCAATGCATCCGTGCGAAGGTCGACTGAGCATGGTGGTCCTTCGGGGCATGCATCCTCGTTGAAACCTCCTTGCTCGTCATCAACGCCGTATTGGTAGCTCAGAGCTGGCATGCGGTATGGTCCAAAGACTGTCAGATCTACACCATATTTCCCAAAACTGTCGCCCATCCAGTCTAGTCATCTTAGCTATGCGTCGCTGCTAGTGTTGGTCGCAACTTACATTCGTGCAAGGTATGGCCTTGGTTCAGCTCATTGGGCGTATTCAATAGATCCTTGTAAAACTTCGGCACATCCTCCCTCTTCAGACCAGAGGCAAGCGGTTGGGGGTTTCCAAAGATATCTGACTGAGCTGAAAGGGTGACCACAAAAGGAGAATCTGGATAGTCTACTGTCACCATGGCGATCTTGAAGTTGCGATCCCTGCCTTTGCGGGCCGGATCGCTCCAGTCGGTACTCGGAGGAGCAACGAACTGCTCCCAAGTCATGTTATCCGGATTAACCTAGTTTTGATATCAATCAATGCTCATCTACTACAGAAAAGTATTAAGGTGAATACTTACCCATTTCTGGGGATCGATTGGTGCAAATGGATCTGCGCTGGTTTGCCTGGACACCAGCGCTGGGATGGCGGACACGAGGCTCATTGTGCCCGCTAGCACCGCCACTGTGGCACTCGAAAACCTGTATCCTGCCATTTTGACAAGAAAGACCTTGTCCAATCCTTCGTATCGGAGACTGTTGGCACGTGCCGGCGATGTTCGACGTCCTCAAACACGGAGCGAGAGGTAGCGACGAGGATGGAAATGGGGCATGTTGGCCAACATATAGAGACGCTGTACCTGCATGTATCCGTCCAGTGGGGCAAACGATATACACGGTGATCAGGGATAGTTCATCCTTGATACGTAAGGATGGCAAAAAAAGCTGTTCAGACATGGGGAAGTGCTATGTCGGCTGCCTGTTACAGTAAGGCTGTCTTGGCTTATCATTATCACCTGCTGCATCGAGAAAGGATATGTAGTATATGATCCATAAAACGGCATGCTACATCGTATCGTTGAAAACATCCGGGGAAAGCGACAGTGGTAATATAAACAAACATCTTTGTAAGGTTGATCATGTTGTGCAGCTGAATCGAAGCTTTTCGCGCCTGTGCGACAATGCTTGTGTTTCGCCGTGTACGATGCAGATTGAAGTGCTGCATACCATCTTCAGCGCGATCAACTGACAAGTCGACAGCGGATCCGATGCCATGATCGGGCACAATCGAAATGCATAGTGGATGCAGATGGTAGGTGTGCGAAGGCAGGAGAAAGGCGTCGCGTCTTCGAGTGCCGAGGTCAAATTACGTCGATGCCAAGATCAAACATCATCTCTGTCCGCCACAGCAGGCTAGCTCACAAGACAACAAGTGACAGCTTCCGGACGATACCTTGCTGAGTGCTATCGAAACAGTCAACCTTGTAGAATTAAACCATACTGCGAGAAGCTGCCTGTAGACGAAACGTCGCTTTGAGACGAAGACCACACAATATGCTGCACCACCTGATCCCTGCTATCATCTCACGGTACATGTTGATTAGAAACTACATGTTACTCATCTCCAACAAAGCATGTTCAACTCAGTCTGCTTTTCCGTGATATTGTGCATAGTTCATTCGCCGTATTATTGAGTTCTACTATACTCATTCGTCTACTTATTCTCTCCTTCCGCAAAGCTACCGCCAGGGGCGCATAACTTGAGAGTGTTCGTGTTGTTTTCTCCTAAAACCTCTCCGCATGGGAAATCGAGCCTTGTTTAGCTGCCACCTCCTCCACACGACGCTCCAGATCCTGGCCAGGGGTCCAATCACGCTTGTCCATACCAGGCACAAACAATGGTGCGTTTGTGAACAGGTGGTTCATCTCCTCGAGAGGGCGCCTGGCGGTCTCAGGCATGAAGCAGTAGAAGAAGATTGCATTGGTCAAATTGCAGACCTGTAACTGATTAGCAAAACCTCAACTCAGACGCAATCAGCTATACTTACGACGAAGAGCAGGTAGAACTTCCATCCAGCACTTGCCATGCCAATGCCGGTCACCTGTCCAATCATGGTGTTGAATGCAAAAGACGTCATACACGCGATGGATACACCTTTGGATCGGGTCTTTGTATCGAACATCTCGGCCGGGATTATCCAGCTCAAAGGACCACAGGTGGCGCTAAAGCTGAAGTTGTAGACCCAGGTGATGATGATGAAACCCCAACCGGCAGCCTTGTTATTGGTGCTTCCAGGTGGGAATACGGCGAGCAGAATTGTCGCAATGATGAATGTTACCATGTTTCCAAGGTTACCGAGAATAAGAGGCCATCGGCGCCCAAAGCGATCGATGAGGAGAATACATAGGGCTTGGGCAATCAAAGCAATAATCGACGAAATGGCTTGGTACTTCAATGTATCCGCCGTTTCGATGCCTATCTGGCCGTAGATGGCAGGGGCATAATACTGGATGGCAGACACACCGGTCATCTGGACAGAAGCCTGAAGAGCACAAGCGAGGAACAGGCGACGGAAACACGATTTGTCCTTGAACAGCTCTGCGTACGACTTCGCCTCGTGTTCGTGCTCGAAGGTGAGCTGGTCCTGGATTTGCTGGAACTCAGCTTGTACCCATGGATCATTTTCGTTGCCATGGGCATGGAGCTTTGCGAGGTTGTGAAGACCTTTTTCGACATGGCCATGATCGATCAACCATCGAGGAGATTCAGGGAACAGCAGGATAAGTGCAGCGAGGAATACGGCGGGGACGACCTGAATACCAAGACTGGTACGCCATTGGCCGTTGTTGTCATCAGCAAATCCGGTAAAGGTGCCTATTCATGTTAGTGCTGTCTCGGTCAAGCTGCTTGTCATGTCTTACCATAAGAGATCCAAGCGGCAGCAAGTGCACCAATGCCCAACATGAACTGCTGGAGCGCTGTAATACGACCACGAATGTCTGGATGAGCCAATTCCGATTGGTAAACGGGGATGATCATGACTAACAACATTGTCAATATGAGTAGAGCAACAGTTTACGACAGGGCATTGAATACCTAGAATACCAACACCAAGACCAGCAATCGCACGTCCAGCGTACAAGTACGATAGACCTTGCGCACCTGTCTGGAGAGCACCACCCAAGCAGAAGACGATTGCACCAATCAAGATTGTCATTCTTCGACCAAGCTTGTCTCCCATGGGTCCACCAGCAGCAGCACCAAAAAAGGCACCTCCCGTGAAGACGGACACGACAGCACCTGTCTCGGGCTCACTCGGCTGATTGAGATACGAGTGGAACGAGGGCGATGCAATGACTTGCGCAATTACACCCAGATCATAACCGTAAAGGAGAGATCCAAGAGAGGCAAACACACCAACCAAAAACTGTACGTGTCAACCATTGCCAAACAATTCTCTCTGTTGGAGCGCATACCTGGTACCATTTTGGAGGAAGCGCCATCTTGAAGCTCTATGTTGAACGCGAACGTGCAACAGGGATGAAGATCAAAAGCTGCACGATTGAATGCAGACCCACAAAGACACTTTATACTTCCCATCCCTGTGGTAGAAATAGGTCGGTCACCCTGTCGACCATCGCATGCTACCCATATTCCGGGGTTTTCGCTCGCGTCGCATCATGTGTTTCCCCAGATGGAGCCAGATTTTGTGGATAAAGCGGGGATGTGGATCGCGCTACACCCCCATTTCCTCCGCTTCCCGCGATGCATCCATGTCATCGCAGACATTCATCCGAGGTAAGTCATCTTTCGGTAGATCCCCGAGCGACCTGCTTCGTGCATTTTACTCCAAACATGCTAGCATCCTTGTCTTGCCGGAGCATCACTGGCGAAATCCTCTAGGGCGTCCGGAGCTTCGCTCGTGACTGGCCGCGGTTGTGTATCTGCATGGGGCAAGCCCGTGGCAATGCTTGTCATTGATATTCCACGAATCGGGGTATGGTTGGTCTAATGACAAGACGGGCAATACAGCCGGCGGCTCTCGCGATTAGGCGTAGTGCGACCTTTCACAACTGGAAGCGCGGGTCATGCGACTACATATCTTGAGAGACTGAAGTACCCCACGTCTTCAGACAGTACTTTGTGGAAGGCAGAAAGAGACGTCCCATCATGGCAAGCTTCACACGTATTGAAGAGAGCGAGAGCCCTTCCATTACTATTCATCCCTCGCACAAAATCGCCAAGATCAACGACAATGTCTACGGAGGATTCACAGAGTAAGCGAGATCGAAACCTAATTTGCCATACCGTTCGCTTATTCCTGGTACAAGGCACATGGGACGTTGCATCTACGGCGGCATCTACGACCCTGGCAACTCTCTTTCAGATGAGAACGGCTTTCGCAAAGACGTGATTGAAGCCTTCAAAGACCTCAACGTACCTGTTGTGAGATATCCTGGAGGAAATTTCGTTGCTACGTACCATTGGCTTGATGGCGTGGGTCCTCGCGAAAACAGGCCTGGCAGGTATGGATCCACCCGCGATTGCTTGGAAGGTCACGTTATTTATGCCATGGAAATCCTTCTGACATGTGATTAGGCCAGAGCTTGCTTGGATCGGAACTGAATCGAACGAGTTCGGCACTGACGAGTTTATGAAATGGTGCGAAGTTGTTGGCACCGAGCCATATCTGTGTCTGAACTTTGGAACTGGCACACTTGATGAAGGTTCGTCATCATCATTGCGACTTCGGAAACTGCTATACTGATTTCGAATTAGCTCTGGGATGGTTGGAATACTGCAATTCCGACCGCAATAGCTACTACGCCAATCTGCGCCGTAAGAACGGACGTGAAAAGCCGTACAATGTCAAATATTGGGCCCTCGGTAACGAATGCTGGGGTCCTTGGCAAGTCGCCCAACTTACCAAGGAAGAATACGCACAAAAAGCATGGCAATGGGCCAAGGCACTCAAGCTCCTCGACCCCAGCATCGCGCTCATCCTATGCGGCGAGACTGGCTACTCTTCCTGGGACTACTACGTGCTCAATCAGTGCATAAAGTGGCAACAGCACGGCCTTGGTGGTGATACCACCAAGGGCCTCATCGATATGCACTCAATTCACATCTACACCGCGGACAAAGAACATCTTCCCAACGCTACGGCCCCAAGAGCAGCCGAGCGTGCGATTCAGATGACATCTGCGTTGATTGATCTGGCGCGTATAGAGAACAAAGTCCCTGAAACGGTACCACGGCCGACCATCTGTTTCGACGAGTGGAACGTCTGGGATCCTGTTCGTGCACCTGGCGAAGAGGGCGCGGAAGAAAAGTACACGCTGTCCGACGCGCTGGCTGTTGCCGTCTTCCTCAACGGCTTCATCCGACAAGCCAAAGATGTCGGCATGGCGAACATCGCACAGTCAGTCAATGTCATTAGTCCGCTCATGACGACGAAAGATGGCCTCATCAAGCAGACCATCTGGTGGCCGTTGTGGCTGTTTAGCAAGTATATGCGCGGACACACAGTCGCCGTGAATGTGCGAAGCCCAGAGTATTCTGGACGAACGAACCCGAGTTGGGTACGTGGAACGATCGAGACGCCCTTCCTGGACGTTAGTGCGTGCGTAGGAGACGATGGGTACGTGAATCTCGCAGTCACGAATGTGAGCGAAGAGAAGGACTATGAAGTCGATCTTAGTGGAGTGAAGAGTGGAGAAGTGCAGGTCTTCACGGTGGGAGGAGACAATGTCAATGTTGTGAACACAGATGGAGAACAGAAGGTTGGAATCAAGGAGAGCAAGTGGGATGGCAAGGGAAAGTACAATTTTACGAAGCATTCCTTCACGCTGCTGAGGTGGAAAGAGGCGTAAATGTACGACCTCCCTTAAAGGCGTCACAGTAAGAGTCAACGATAACTAAGAAATTAGCAGATTACCATTAGATCATAGAATGCGAGGCTTTAGGATGCCAAATACGCGCGAGTAATTTCCCATCGTCTTAGACTCGGTCAGCTGAACTTTTGGTAGAGAGCAGTAGTGGCATAATATCACTACTATGGTCCCGATAGGCGAAGCACCAAATGCTGAGATCGAACGTTGGGAGGATTCTGAATGTCTTTGTCTTGCATTACAGTCGGGCGTCGTTGCAACGCGCCTGAACTATGTTACCGCATACGGTAAGTTTGTGGTTTGCTGTCGATCACGGCAGGCTGGAATCTGACGGACTCCCACGCCGATCTTCGGGCTGCGCTTCCGTGCGCCTCGTCGTCTTAGACCAAAGGATTTCAGTACTTTGCCGATTCAATTCTAACATTCCGAGAACTTCCTATTTTACCATGCTTCTTCTGCGTGGCCGCCTCCGTCTGCTTCAAGCAGCATCGCAATGCGTGTGGTTATGCCTATGGGAAATTGAAGACGAGAAGCAGGCACCGTTCGAGGAAAAGACTTTCTGTGCTTTATTGTGCTTTTGCATCTCTGGATAATGCATATGACACTCTTCGCCTGCCTTCACACAATCACGACATGGATGTATAGCAAGTACACCGTACAGATCGCTGTCAATCATCAATGCATGTGCCGCATAACGCTTACGCTTCTCTGAAAACAGTGCAATGTCCTTCATCTTGCTATGCTTTAGATTTTTGGAGACCCCATACTGAAGTATAGACTACAAATGGCCAAGCGCATCGCAGTGATCGATCGGTGTAGATCGGGAAGGCACGACTATAGGGGACACGGACCACCAATACAACAAGCTCGACGAATTCTAAGCATTTCATATTGTCAAGGACGCTGATGACTAAAGCATGCCAATTCTTCCGGTCCGTTTCCAATACGGCGAACCATTGCGAACGAGAAGTGTAAGTAGGTTGTAAAGAGATAGTGGAGGTACTGCAGGTCGAGGTCGGGAGAGATGCACGGCCGAGTGTCAAGGATACGAGCAAACGACCAGTCGATTCGACCCAAAGCTGGAACAGATTACACAAGCCAACGACCAGAATTAGTCTAGCTCGTAGCCTAATCGGTGCTGTGTAGTTGCATATTTGTATAGCATCCTAGTTTGGCGAGACGCGCAAGTATCTATGATGGTATGGAGATTAATGAAGCTTTCAAAACCTCTTCTTTCGACGTCATGAGCGGTGTCTCGATATATGGCATCATCCATCAAGATCGTAAGCACGAAGCCACTGTGGAGATGTCATGAGCCCGGCCTGGGAGACAGTGAAAACAAGCATAATTACGTGACAGCGTATGTTGACCTACAGATCGACATAAATGCACATGGCTGCCATCATGCCGTGTGGTTGGAAGTTCTTCCTTGACCAGATGTGCTTCTTAGGTGCTTATTGAACTTGTGCACGCAGTTTGTGTATAACATATACTACAGAGTCGGCAAATATCAATGCATGAAAAAGAAAGATTTGGACATTGATTTTTGCGAGAAGGGAAATAGAACTAGAAAGGATTTGATATTTTCAAGTCATCTGTTGCGTCGAGTTGATTAGCAGCCCTTGATGAGCGGACAGACATTCCTCTCTCACATCTCGAATCCATAAGAGTAAATGAGAAATAGCTACGTGTTTTGTGTATACGACTCCCTCTTGCTCTTATGATTGTTCTTGAGACGGGCAAGAACAATTGGAGGTTTGTCACCCATACTCTTGTACGTGGTCTCGACGATTCCCGATGCGTCGAGAAACTCCTGGAGTCGCTCATAGCCATAATTTCGAGGATGCAATGCCGAATCAATCTTGCGTAGATACTGTCCAACGGTTGCTAGGTTGACCCAGCCGTCTCCGTGAGGGGCAGAGTTGACGATTGCCAGATAAATTACATTGCGCTCAGCAGTTTCGATTGGCCTTGGACGCGGTGGGTCATGTACCACCATGGTTGGTTTCGACACCTCCATGGCATTAGCTGATGGCGCTTCCACCTCCTCCGCTTCCACGTTCAGCACGTCAAAGTACGTGAACTTGTCGCATGCCGCAACAAAGGCATTGTTGGTTTTACGTTCTCCGAAGCCATATACTGTGACACCCTGCTCGCGGATCCGGGCTGCAAGGCGTGTGAAGTCGCTGTCGCTCGACACTATACAAAAACTTGAGAAGCGACCAGTGTAGAGAAGATCCATGGCATCGATGATCATTGCACCATCGGTGGCGTTCTTTCCGGTAGTATACGCGAACTGCTGAATAGGCGTTATGGAGTGATTGAGAAGGCATTGCTTCCAGCCATTCAAGTTTGGACGGGTCCAATCACCATAGATACGCTTCACGCTGGCGGTTCCGTAGTTTGCGACTTCTGCCAGCAAGCCAGCGATAACTTTTGGTGAGACATTATCGCCATCAATCAGCAGGGCCAGGCTGGAATTATTAATTGACATGCTGATTCTTTTCTTTTGTTGAAATAGCAGAGAAGGAAGACCATAACATGAGGTGGTGAAGCCTTGGGCAATAAGTACTACCACGCCGTCGCCTATATGTCGCGGCAAGGTGGGGTGGTCTAACCCAATACAGCCAAGACATGTAAGTAGTCTACAAGTCGGATTGCTTCAGAGATCTGATTACAAGTTCAGCATAGAGCATAGAAGGACAATACTTGTGTTCATTAGTTCGATTACCCGCAGCGTGTCATTGATTGTGTACACATACTATGCTTCATGAACAGATTTAAAATGCAATCAACATCACAGGATCAACAGTAACAGCCACTTTAACCGACAAACTAATCGCCGCAACTCTCTTGCCTCGAAACAGTAGACAAAAATAGAGTCAAGAACGACAACGTTTACACGACAGCGCGGCACCGACGCAGACTAGCCGTAGAACCTGCCACTGCAAAGGAAGTATAAGCCGGCTCATCAACCAATGTAGAGGTGCGCACATCAGTCCCAGTACCAAGACGAACTGCCGGGAAGGACGTATGTGTAGGACTATCAACCATCTTCGACGTGAATTCCTCCATCCCACCCACGGAAGCGCAATTGTGCTTAGACCCTATAGGAATTGCGACTGCCGCACGGAACAGGCACGATAATAGATTTATGACTAGCACAGTGTGGACATATACAGCTTGGAGGATGGGACGAGGTGGACGGCGGGGGCATGGATACGGACATCTCGTATCCAGCTTAGCCACGAGACATGGTTGTTTTGTGATGAGATGGCGTCGGAATGAAAACTGAAATTGGGGTTGTGTGACTGTCACCATGCGGAAGGGCAGTGGCGAGATGTGTACTGGAGAGCAGTGAGAGGGCTGCGAGGAGGGCTGTGAATTGCATGATGGTGTTTTTTCGTGTGATTTGGGAATGTAATGGGCTGATTCGGCAATGCAATCTACTTCGTTTGGGTTTGAGGTAATTAGAGACGCAAAAAGAAGTGCTCATATAGTCTCCTGGCTCGACATTATCGCGGGAGTGAATAGTTACAACGAGCATCGTGAAAGTGGAATGCTCACTGTAAACTGATTTTATAGTGACACTCGACAATCCTCAGACTAACATGGTGCAATCAGCATAATCACCGCAGACACCTTTCAGCCATGTTCAATCGTGCTCATAAACTCATGTATCCATATATCATCATAAATACCCAACTAGTCCAATGCTTTTTGAATCGATTTTGCATCTACCACTTCGCCTCCTTCCTCGCCAAGAACTGGTTCAGAATCGCAATATCCTGCTCCAATCCACTGAGCCACTTCTCCAACTCGCTCTGCACCTTGGTGTCATCCTCGCCCAACTTCTTATAGAAATCCTTCCTGTACGGCGTCGCGCTCATGGCAGCGCTGAACAGTGGCTTCACGACAAACGAGTGGTGCGGCTTGAGGGTTTTCCCGTAGGCGTCGCGGAAGGAGTCGGCCAGCTCTTTGGAGGGGTTGGTAATGTTGTGGCGGAGAGCTTGGGCGGTGAAGTCGAGACCACTATTATAATTGATAAGCAAGAGAACGTGATGTGTGGGTCATTAAGGAGGGCCGTACCGGTTCAGCCACAGCAGACCCTCAGTGGCAGTGTGCTTCTTCTCCTTGAGCTCGTTGAGGACGAGGTCTTGGAGCGTCTCGGAAAGAGCAGGGGCGGCGAGCTGGCGGTCGCGGATTTTCTGTCTGGCGTTCAGCCCAATTGCTCTCCATCAAATACAGTGCGTCGCCCGTACCTTGATGTTGCCAATCATGTCGTTCTTAACAGGCTTGAACGCCGCAGATCCCAAGACATCTGTCTCCATCAGCCTTGACCAAGTCACACGACGCCATCCAACCTACCAAACAACGTAGTCAAGCTCTCCGCCGCCTCCAAGAACTCCGTCGTGGAAATGGCATTGTCCTTGCCTGCATCAACCGGAACATCCACGAAGCTCTTCTTCACCGTGTCGAAGAAAGTGCCGCCGGGAGGGTAAGCTGCTGCCATTGTGAATGTGTGTTGTTGTGGAAAGGTGGTCAATGGTGTATTGAGAGACGTGTTAAGCTTCAAGAAACGGTGGTGCTGGCCAGGCGGTGTAGTCCAACACGCGTTCCAGCAAGGCAGGGTGGGGCAGGCGTCCCTTAGCGCGGGGTAGGTGCCACCAATGCAGGCGCCTCTCAGGGTCTCGAAGCGACAGCAGGGGAGCTAGACGGATGCGGCAACATGTGTGTCTGACCGTTGGACATGGCGATGTCGGATCGGGACGGCCTCGGTAGTGTCGCAGAATGAATGTCCTGGCGGGGAAGAATTGTCCGAGTTGCCCGGCGTGTTGTGGTGCAACTGAATGCATTGATAGATACATATAAGATTGAATAGCATCGAATTTGATGCACTGATAGATATATGACCGCTTTTAGAGTATGCATGGTGAGGTTCGACAGCTTGTAGATATCTTACGTCACAGCTCGACCACGAACTACCATTTCATACCCACGTCCCCCTCTTTCTAAGACCTTTACCAATCTCAAGCACCGATCACCACCACCATGCCCTCCAACATCCACTCCGTCGGCCCCAAAATCCACAACATCGCCTGCATCCCCGGCGACGGCATCGGCGTCGACATAACCGATGCCGCCATCCAAGTCCTCACCAGTCTGTCCAAATCACTCGGCACCTTCTCCTTCGACTTCACCACCTTCGACTGGAGTTCCAAAAACTACCTTTCTCGCGGGTGGTACATGCCCCCCGACGGCCTTGCCCAGCTCAAGAAGTTCGACGCCATCTACTTCGGCGCTGTGGGATGGCCAGATGTACCCGACCATATCTCTCTGTGGAGTCTGATTCTGCCCATACGTAAGACGCTCAACCAGTATGTGAATGTGCGGCCAACGCGGATTCTGGAAGGGACCAAGAGTCCGTTGGAGGGGTGTCAGAGGGGTGATTTGGATTGGGTGATTGTGCGTGAGAATAGTGAGGGCGAGTATTCAGGGCAGGGGGGAACGTCGCATGAGGATGAGCCGAATGGAATTGCGACGGAAGTCAGTATTGTGAGTACAGCCAATTCCCTTCTCGTTTCGTCCAGGGTTGGGACTGGTAACTGACGACAGGTAGTTCACACGTGTCGGCATCGAGCGCATAATGCACTTCGCATTTCAGACTGCGCGGACCCGCCCGCGCAAACTCCTCACCATGGTGACCAAGTCCAATGCCCAGCGCCATGGCATGGTGTACTGGGATAAGATCTTCTACGAGGTCGCAAAGGAGTATCCGGATGTGACCACAGACAAAATGCTCGTCGACGCAATGACCGTGCGCATGGTTCTGAATCCCAAATCGTTGGACACCATCGTCGCCACTAACCTGCACGCTGACATCCTGACGGATTTGGCGAGTGCGCTCGCAGGGAGCATTGGGATCGCACCAAGCTCTAACCTCGATCCTACCAGGAAGAATCCGAGCATGTTTGAGCCGATCCATGGATCTGCACCAGACATTGCTGGCAAAGGGATAGCGAACCCTGTAGGTGCTTTCTGGAGTGCAGCGGAGATGGTGAGGTGGCTGGGTGAAGAAAAGGCCGCGGACGGACTAATGAAGGCAATCGAGAATGTTACGGCGAGGGGAGTGAAGACGAAGGACCTCGGTGGAAGTGAAGATACCAAAGGAGTAACGCAGGCGGTATGCAAGGAGATCGAGACCTTGTTCGGGGGGAACTGAGTTATGTTAGCCTCGTGATACACAATATTATGTATACATACTTGTATTTCCGATGCTCCCACCGTTCGCGAGAACCCTCCGTGATCCAGCATGAAGTGTAAGCTTCCTCACTCCAGGAAAACCTCCGGAATCTCCGCCCTCCCCTCCACAATCCTACTCCCCAACTTCCTCTCTTTCTCGCCTCTCTCATCCCCAATCCTGCTGAACCCCCTCCACCCCCTCAACACCCAAACTGCCTTGCCAACCACCAACCCCTTACTAATCGGCCCATTCTCCCGACTATCCAGACTGTTCCGCGAATTATCCCCCTCGACCCAAACATGCCCATACGGCACCACCACCCTCCCCGCCTCCGCCCGCTCACTCGCAACCGAATCCCCATCGATATCATGCAACCCATCCAGCACGCCCTTCATCCTCTCCCCCCCAGCCTTATCAACCGCATACCCGCTCCGCGGCCACACCTCGTCCCCCTCGACCCCAACCACGCGCTTGATGCCCAGCTCCCGCGCATTCCGCGGCTTCCAGAACAGCACCACGTCTCCGCGCGCAATGTTGCGTGCCCCGGGCTGCATCACGACTAGATCTTTCGCGCCGGTTTCGTGGTACAGAGCGTTGAGCGTCGGCGCCATCGAACTGCCCCGCACATATGTGTAGTCGATGTAGTGGTCGCGCAGCCAGACGAGCGCGCTTAGCCCGACGGTCATGGCGATGGCAAAGTCCCTGGCTGAGCGGAAGGTGGGGGCGCGGATCCATGGTTGGGTGGCTTCTGCATTGGGGTGAGGTGGACTGTGGGATCTGGGTACGGTGCGGGATGGAGCTGGTTTGGCTTGGAATGGCGGCGGTCGGGCGATGCGGGTGGGCGGAGAGTTGGATGCGTTGGCAATTATGCGTATAGGCGGTTTGGGAGGTTTTGGTGGCATCATGTGTGAGTATTGGCGGTGCAATTGCACGTCCAATGGTAGTTGCGGCAAGCTTCACGCGAGGTTGATGTCGATCGGATACGCTATCACGTGTCAGTACAACTCGATCTGATAAGATGCGGAGATGGAATGCTGAAGCCAAGAGATATTTTGGGCACACGGAAAATTCATGATGACTTCCATCACGAATGTGTCAAGGCTCAGGATAGAAAACACTGAAAACGTGCAAAGGTATTCGCATATCTAAAGATAAATGGCGGCCTATGGTACAATGACTGGTACATATCCACAGTATTCAAGCGCTGCCATTCCGTCGTTCAATGCTCATGATTCAATAGTTCAAATCTACTTCAATGCCTTGATGACAGCGTCGGCATATTCAAAAGTCTTGGCCTTGCCGCCCAGGTCGCCAGTGATGGTCTGTGGCGCATTAGCTTTGTGATCGTATATAGAATTAATGGAGACGTACCTTGCCCTCAGCGAGAACCTTGAAGATGGCTTGCTCAATGTTGGCGGCCTCGGAGTTGAGTCCCATGTGTCGCAACATCATGATGGAGCTGAGCAACAACGCAGTCGGGTTGGCGAGCTGCTTGCCAGCAATGTCGGGCGCGGAACCGTGGACAGCCTCGAAGATGGAGCACTTGTCACCAATGTTGCCGGAGGGGGTCAGACCAAGACCGCCAATGAGTCCGGCACACATATCAGACAGAATGTCTCCGTACAAGTTGGGCATGACGAGGACCTTGTCGTTGTAGGGAGTGGGGTCGGTAACCATCTTCAAGCAGGTGTTGTCCAGCAACTCAGCGTCGAACTCGATGTCGGGGAACTCCTTGGACATTTCGCGGGCGATGCTGAGGAAAAGACCGTCGGACATCTTCATAATGGTGGCTTTGTGGACAGCGCGGACCTTCTTCCTGCCAATGTCACGGGCGTGCTGGAAGGCATATCGCAGGACACGCTCCGAGGCTGCGCGGGTGATGAGCTTGATGCTCTGCACAACACCGTCGACAACCACGTGCTCGATGCCAGAGTACTCTCCCTCGGTGTTCTCACGGATCAAGACAGTGTCGACGTTGTCGTAGGGCGTCTTGTAGCCGGCGATGGATCTGCATGGTCGGACGTTGGCGAAGAGGTTGAAGGTTCGGCGGAGCGTCAAGTTGAGCGAGACGTGGCCCTTGCCAATGGGGGTTGCGAGCGGGCCCTTGAGCGCGACCAGGTTCCTCTCGACGCTGGCAATGGACTCGTCGGGGATGACCGTCTTGCCCTCGTCGTTGAGGCGCGGGGTGACGTCGACCGACTCCCACTTGATGGGCACGTTGGCGGCCGAGTAGATGTCCTTGACCGACTGTGCAATCTCGGGGCCAATGCCATCACCCTCGATGAGCGTGACGCAGTACTTGCCGTCGCTGCCCTTTTTGCCCTGGAACTCGGCCACCTTGTCGGCGTAGGTGCGGATGGAACCCTACGGTGCAGTGTCAGCTGACGTCCTCCTTCACTCCTTCGCCATGGCCCAGAGCTCCGCAATGCCCGCCATGTTCTGTGTCATGTTGAAGCTCACCTGCGATAGCGCGGGCGCCCACCTCGGGGTGCGGCTGGCCTGGCGGAGGCATTGCCGCGCGGGCGCAGCGAAGGATCGAGCGGCCAGCATTGTGATTGTGTGTATCGGCTCCTACGTGCCAATTGGAGCTACAGATAGGTAGTGTAGCTGTTCGGGGAGGTGGTGCGGGCCAGAAACGTGCGAGTTGCGCAAAGCTCGAGGCAGAAAAAGCAAGCTCGGGCGCGGGCATCTGCCAAGCCCACGCCTTCCTTGTCCATCCTCTCTACCCGCGGGTAGCATGGTGTTCCACTGCCGTGTTCTAGAGTCTGATGGTGAATTCTTCTTACTGCAGCCGTTGTCTTGAACAGTGCCATTGTCTATCACACTTTCCGATACGTCTACATCACCTTGTTGTGGTTTGGCAGGTGCCAAGCCCACTATCACATGCCTGCCGGACGGTTCCTAAGAGAGTTTTGGCTACTGCTGTGCAACATATATTTCTCATGGTAATATCGTAATTCCAACACCACTTGTGCTTCTTTCAGAACGACCCAGAGCTCATTGCTTCATAAGGTCCAGATATCTCCGCCACCCTTCATTCATGATTATGATCAACCCAAAAAGCGCCAAAAGCCGAGTATGCACCAACCCATCTATGACCACCCATTGCTCCTACGTAAGCTTCGCCGTTCGCTCATTTCACACGGGCAGCTCTGTACGTTGAGCCCTAGGTGACAACGGCGTACCAGGCCAACTCTGACCTGGCCCTCTGCATTGCGGACTCGACGTGAACGAGGGAATAGCCGGGCTCCGCAGCTCCGCAAAGTATATATTGGCCATTTTCGACTCAATAAGTGTGGTTCGTGCTGTGCTTGGTGTCGCTGGCGTGAAGCCCTTCCACAGCCGCGCCTGCTCGTAGTGCTGTACGGCTGGGGAGCGTCGAACATTGTGACAACGGTAGACAAAAACTCCAGCTGACAAGAGAATTATTACGCTGATGACACCGGCTGCGAATCCTATGCCGAGGGCTGCTGATGTGGATAAACGATCTGGCTGCGCAGTGCTCGATGCATACGATGGGGTCCTCGGGCTAGAGGTTGACAAAGTCTGTATTGATGTAGATACGGCAGAAGCTGTTTTGACCGCGGTCGTAGCGAGAGACAACGTCGACATATCGGTGAAATGTGCATTCAACCTGTTCGTAGCTCCTGGGCCTCGAAAAGTCCACTGTGAGTGTTCAAATTTTCCCGGGTTCGCTGTGGCTTCGTAATTCAGTCCAGTCCTTTAGGTGTCGCAATGCTATCCGTGAAAGTGCAAATGATGCCCATACCACCACACACTGGACAGGTGGTTTCAACAGAAGGCAGTCATTGTAATATCTTGATTGCGAGATGGCGTATGGCTAGGTTCTTGGCTATACCCTAGATGTACTCACGTTAAGCGCCCTGTACAATGGCTTGGACGTTTTCACCACATTAGCTCGTTATTGTAGGACGCCTTCAATGATGCAGCGCGTAGGGCTGAGCAGCTTATGCTTCCACTTCCCAGCATGATTTCTCGTTTACATTTTTCGTTCTTTACTCTTGTTGTCGTAGAACCAGTGCAAACATGCTCTGAAGATGGTGTGTCAGATGTGATTAGTGTGCGAGACCTCTTCCTCTATGCAGCGACTATCAAATATCGAAACTGTCGCGTGCTGTTCTTAAGCGCCCAGAATCTGCATTTGAGGAAGTGGCCGGCTGGTCAAGGTGGAGTGTTGGTGTTGTGCCTGCATGTGGTGAGCAGCCTCGGCGGCTAAAGCGCCACCATATTATCAGCGAACACCACATTGTGATGACCTGCACTAAGGCGTCAAGAGGAGATACTCAGACGTACTCCAGCATGTACAAATCGCAATAGCGGTTTTCTGGCGCAAGGTTCGAGCTAGTTCGGAACTTGCCAGACATTTTGAGCAATATTTTCCTCTCGCTGTCATGTCGTCCGCAATCTTCAAGTTGTTTCTTATTTCTTGTTGTTCATCGAGGCTGTGTCCTCTCTCGATGTGGCGATTCGAACCTCACAGGCGCTTTTTTGCCATGAAGTCGTTGCGCGCTGAGATTCGGGGTTTTACTTAATCGATCGGTCCACCAGCAATTTGTAGTTAGGCGGAAGTCAAAGGTATTGAACAGCACACAGGCCATGATATCGCTCCATGGGCAATAGACTACTTATTGGGGCTTGAAGTTAATGATTGTGGCGCTAATGTGAGTCTGCTCGCCCAAATAACCTGGATGGTACTTGCTGCTTGTGACATCTCTTTGCCATAATACCTACAATCTTTCACACCAGAACAAAAAGCACGAAGAGCGCATGTCTCGATACGCCACGTCGTGCGATCAGTCGATTTCGATCATTGTGGCAATCCTAAAGGTCAGCGGCGATCTCAGTTGATGCCGCGGTGGTTATGGCCATGAGCATGTCATGCAAGACAGGCACTGATGTTCGTAGTCCTGACACGTAAAATGCGATACGAGCAATGCGTCCGTCGTCTATACACATTCAAAGCATGCGAGTCCGTGAGGCGAGCAGAGTGCAGTTGAGACTGGACGGTGGTGTAGCCAAGATGCCACCAGATGCATGCGCAAGGAGCAGCGTCACGGCACGCGAGGCCCGTAAGAACAGCCAGATGCCCAAGAGGCCGGGGAGTGCGATTCAGGCCATGACGTACAATCCAGATTATGAAATGAGAGGAGGAGTTCGAAATACAAGGCACAATGCCGTCTTCTAAAGAACATCAGGTCAGCACCGCACCGTCAGAACCGGCAAGCTCAATTTAGAAACGGCAAGGACGGCTCCTACAGCCTTGGCAGCAAGGATGCTATGATCGACCCCACGGCATGGCTGGAGTATTTTCCGATGACACCACATCCTAAGTCGCGAATCAGCCTCCAGATTCTGCGGTTGCTGCCATTTCCGGTACGTTATCCTTGCTTTTCCCCTGTGCGGCATGCTGAAACGAACCTCGGTCATCGGGATAATGGGAATTTGCGTCTTTGATGCGAATTTTCATAATGGTAGCAGACGGTTCGAGGCGATGACGACATCGCCGTCTCAACATTGACGCTCCTCAGCTTCGGTGCGGATGCCGCGGACATGGCCATGTCTCGCCCCGTCTGGTCGTGGACATTCTTGGTCTGTTTCTCAACAACGCAAAGAGGCGTATTGTGGCAGAGGGTTCCGAGGGGCTCTCCACAGGCCCAGACGGACAACGTTCTTGCTGGCCTGGAGTGCAGCATGCTACCAACTATCCGCAACCTTGTGCTAGCAGCTCTCGATCGGACTGTGGCGTGGTTGGACCCAACAAAAAAACAGGATCGACAAGCGCATTTGGAAGCTTGCTGCGGCAGACCTTGACCACTTGCACCGTTTCAGGACGAACTGATCGCCATGTGCTGATCCTGACGATGTGCTTGGACAGCCGTCGCACGACGTCCCCTACCATGGCAGCTCCAATTCCCACCTCGAGCGATTGCTCCCACGACCATGGCACGATGCGGTGAGCGCTCGCGAGCACCTCGTGGTGCAATCGCTGGCCAGGCCCAATTGGGGCGATGCAGGAACGTTCGAGCGGGAGAGCTTGGAATGCCACTCGAACAGTCCGTCGACTGGCGCGCCACCTAGGCCGCGTACACTGCACCACCGGCCGCAATCCCGCTCGATTGACCAAGCAACCAGGGAAGCTGAAGCCTTGCCATTCGTTATGGGCTCCGACGCCGGTGGAGGCCAAACTCTCTCCGCGAAGAGCTCCAAGCTCTCGGTTGTGCGGTGCAGCAAGCTCGTGCCAATGGCGGAGCGTCAGAGTGCTTCGAATTGCCGCAACCGGTTTGGTGAATAAAGACGTGTGGCGTCACTAGCCAACTAGCGGTCCTAGGGAAAGTGGGCAGTGCGGTGCAACTGCAACATGGCCATGGTAGTGCCAGGACCGGCAAGCACGTTTGTTTGTTGCTCGATGGAGAGGCAGGACCCACCGTGACGCTCACTAGGACTCGCCGCCTTGTGCCCACCCTATATATATTCACCTACCGCCAACCCTCTCATTCTCTCCTCACCCACTGTCAACTTCCACATACACCCAAGTTACATTCAATCTTTCAATCACACCAACTACTACCTCAACAAATCCATCAAAATGCGTTTCTCCGTCCTCGCTACCACAGTCCTCGCCGCTGGCGCCAGCGCTCAGCTCTCCTCCATTCTCGGTCAGATCTCCTCTGCCGTCAATGTTCCCGGCTCTGCCCTCAGCTCCATCACAGGTGGCGCCGGCTCTGCCTTGAGCTCTGCCACTGCTTCTGCCGGCTCTGCTTTGAGCTCTGCTACTGGCTCCGCCAACTCCGCGCTCTCCAGCGCCGCCTCGTCTGCTCGCAGCCAAGCCAGCATGGCCGTCTCGTCCATCAACAACGACGCCTCCTCCCGCCTCGCCAGCTTGAGCTCAGCTCTCGCTGCCAACCCCAGCCTTTCTCAGTCCATCGCCTCCCAGGAGTCTGCTATCCGCCAGTCTGCTAGCAGCGTTGCTGGTGGTGTCCGCTCATCGGCTTCCATGGCCGCCAGCAAGGCTTCCACTGGCGGTGCTCCCCAGGCCACCGCTTTCGCTGGTCTCGGTGCCGCCGCTGCTGGTGCCTACGCTCTCGCTGGTCTCTTGTAGACGTTCCATTGGCCTCGGACATTTCTCTTATGAACATGAATTCAAAAGTTTCGACGGTTTTCACGGAACGGATCAGTCATGTCAGCACACGCTGAACTCACTTCGTCTCTGTGAGACATTTTGATGGAACATGGATGGATATGGATGCACGGGTTGGGGTAATCAATCACTTCGATAAACCGTTTAATAAGCATTACAATGAGATAATTCACACATCAACTTTTATCCTATGCACCTGTGAACAATTGAATATCAACTGACAAATTGCTGGGCCTGCGTTCTCTCCACCTCCACGGCACGTCTTCCCGACTGCTTGAGAGGACGTTAGCGCTGTCCAATGGCAGCCACCCCCAGATCATAGCTCCAGACTGCGTTGGCAGCCTTGGCATGCACAATCCGCCTGCCCTAGGCCATGGCCAGCTCCAATTCGATGCTCCTGACGTCAAGCTTGTGCGGCCGCGCGTCGATAAACTATCATCAAGACGGCCTAGCTGATCAGCTTTGCGTCGGGTCGGGTAAGCGGCACGCTTGTTTTGGCGTCACGACATTGGTCAGGTCCGCTTTATTCAAAACGATGCACGATTTAGCAGTTCGGGTTGTTTGTTTGTCTTGTGTAGTGTGTTGTGGTGTAACTACTGATGCTGTTTGGTCTAGGTTGGTTGTCGCAGTGTGGAGACCTGCCTATACGTGAATGAAAAAATCGACCGTGTACGGCGAAGTCTACGGATGCATGCGGCTGAGATGCGCCAGATGCATCGGGATAGGCGAATACGATGTGTGGGAATGGCGTGGCTGAAGAGTTTTCTTGCGTGTTTGGATTGGATTTGCCATGTTTTGGGCGAGGAATGCGGTTGTGTCTCTAGGCTCTGGCATTGCGCCGAAAGTGGTGAGTTGGAAATCACAACGTCCTACGCCAGAGCAAGGTGATAACTGTCTATACTTTTTCTCATAGTGTCGTGGTGCACTTGGAATCAGTAGTGATTGAAGATCACATATCTGATTGCTCGATCTCTCGTCTAGCACGTGTGTTTCTCACTTTGCTTCCGGCTTGTTCACGGCAACAAAGCGTGTCTCATCAGTCTGGCACATGTAGTTCAGTGACATCTGCGTCTCTTCCTTCATCCGACACTTCCGCATCATCAAGCCTTCCTCCGCTGGAAGACGAATAGAGCCTCATCTTTCCCAGCAAAGCTCGGCAATGGCATTCGTAGCGTCAACGCAAATGCAGGTACATTCTGCTCCACCCACTGATCCACCACCTGGTCCTGGAATCCAGTGAACCCATTTCCGTTCTGCGTCCCAGCTACGATGATCGTATCTCCTTCGAAAGCCTTGATGATAGGACCGGTGAAGTTGCCCGTAGCTTGTGGGTAAACGAGAAGTAGGATACTGCCCTTTCCATTGTCATGTTGCTTGAGATAGGCTTGTCCATCGCTCTTGATGGTGTCCCGTACCCAGGAGACGCGGTACTCGCTGAGCTGATTGTCGATGGGTCTCACGTCCAATTCCTTGGCACCTGATATGTCACTGATGGGAAACTTGCGAAGCATGTACGTCCAGTAGCCGTTGCCTGAGCCGACGTCGAGGATAGGTAGAACAGGTTCTTTGCTGGGCTTTGCGGGTTGTGCAAGTTTGGCGATGACATGCAGAGCGGCATATGAGGGTACCACGCAGCCAAAGTGATGGTAGTATATTGGAAGAATGTGGTGAGCGATTTTGGTGTGCGTTGTTGAAGGGATCGGTCCGGCCCATTCTAATTCGTAACATGAGTAGGTCCATAATGAGAGGTATGGGTTAATGTGAGTTCGTGGCTTCTTGCTTGGTAGAAGGCCATTAGTCGTGTTCAAGAAGCGGTCATCCAAGTGTTTAGATATTTGTGACCGCAGAGTGTTGGCTTTGGCATTTGCTTTGTATCCATTCAAGGCTTTGGGTAGATTCAAAGATGGGTCGAATAGAGATGTATAAGCTGCGATCTCATCTATTGAAGGGTGCGCGGGCTCAAGCTTGACACAATCAGACAATAAGTCTCTGAGCGAGAAAAAATACATCACCTACAGGCTTCCCTTCCTCATCATGATACCAGCCGTGCAAGCCATAAGATCGCTTTCCCGCAATAGCTCGCTGCGTGATGTCTAGCGTTGTCTCTGCCTGTGCTCGATAGACGTAGGTATCTGAGCTCGGGATGCCAAAGGCTTCACGTATGCATTGCGCAAGCGGCTTGCCGCTATGAGTGGGCGATAACTTCTCGTCGGACCAATTCTGGAACAAGTCGTCCGGATTGAAGTTCTTCGATGCCATGTTGCGATGTGCTCTGCGCGATCAATATCAGTCAATGCGGAACCCGTGCAATCAAGCCACCTGCCAAATCTGTCCCTCGTTCTCAAAGAGGTTATAAGTAATCAATAGGCCTTGCATCAGAGACGGGCTCATTTGTCAAGTCTGACAACGCTGCCGATTCCTTTCCGTACCCGTCGGCTAAATGGCCAATCACAAGCTGCTGATAAACAAGGCTGCAAACCTTGTCACCTCTCGTCATCGATCAGTAAGCCGCTAAACATCTCCACTTTGCACCAAGTCTTCGTAACAGATTACACACAATTGTAAATGCAGGCGCAAAGTGACTATCCCATCATCGAAGCCTCTCCAAGATCCCTGAACTAACTTCGCATCTGACTTACTTGTATAAAGAGCTTCTTCGACGTCGAGGTTGCGAAATTCCCCTTTTTAATGACAGACACACCAAGTGAACAGCAAACCACCGCTACAGCTAACTCATTCTTCACTACAAAGACCTTTACAGCTTTCATTGCACTGCTAGCCGTCACCGTGGCGTTCTCCAGCACTTTCCGTAACAACCTCGCCGGGGCCTTCAGCAAACCCGCTATACGCAGCATGTCTACCACAACCACCACCGCCACCTCTCAAGCAATGAAGATCACACCCAGACCTTGGTCTGCACGAGGCAAGGCCGATCACGGCTGGCTGTACTCGTTTCACACATTCTCCTTCGCATCCTACTACGACCCGCGACACGAGTCCTTCGGCCCCCTGCGAGTCATCAACGAAGACCGAGTAAAGCCTGGCACAGGCTTCGGCACGCATTCCCACGCCGAATTCCTCATCTTCAGCTACATTGTCAACGGTACGCTCGAACACAAGGACAGTATGGGCAACCTTGAGAACCTTAAGCGTGGAGAGGTGCAGTTTACCAGCGCTGGTACTGGCATCAGGCACTCGGAATACAACCGGAACCAGGACGATGAGGTACACTTCCTCCAGATCTGGGCCAAGCCAAACAAGCGCGGCCTGAAGCCTCATTACGAGACCAAGAAGTTCACCGACGAGGAGAAGACGGATACGCTTTGCCGTATCATGGAATCGACAGACCGTCTCGCCAACTCCAAGACATCCATCGGTCTCCAAGCTGATCTCTCCATGGATGCATCAATCTTGTCGCCAGGCAAGAGCGTCTCGCACGAGTTGGTCGCCGAGGGACCAAGGAAAGTCTTCGCCCAGGTCATCATGAGTGGAAGGGCACAGCCCAAGCAGGGCGGTGCTAGCATCAAGATTGGAGATATCACTCTTGGTGAGGGCGATGGCGCGTACATCGACGTTCAAGGGCCGGGCAAGGTCGATATCACTAGCACAGGCGATAAGCCTGCTGAGTTCTTGTTGTTCGACATGGGTCCTGAGGAGCAGTAGAAAGATCTTGTTTTTTGGTATACCCGTAGCTGAAATAGACAATTTTATACTTTCCAAATAATTTTTCCGGTTCCTACATTTTGCAAACATATTCATCGTATATTCAATGGCCGATTGGAGGTGGGTATGAATCTGTCGAGAGAAACTTTGCTTATATCGAGTAGAACTGAATAAGCAACATACAAACTGGTATGTGAGATGCCATTGCAGCCTGATCTAGGTCAAGGAGTTCTGAACCTGTTCCTGCCATGTTGGCTTATACGTGAGAATAAGCATTAACTGTGCAGACAATGTCGTGGTGCGATGCTTGCAACATGGGGGAGCCTTGATTAGTATTAGGCTAGGGGCCAAAAACCGTATATTCCCAGCTTTAATTTATCTCGCCGAAGGGTTTCTCCAGTTCCGGGACCGGATTTGAGCAGCTCCCTTTTGAAGTCATCAGGTGCACAATGGAAGGCTCGAGGCTGAAGTCTACAATTTCGTTCTTTTTTCTCTCATTGAGGGTTGCGTCCCAAGAAAGAGTCGCGAGGCGCTGTTAACTACTCGTCTTCTACAGCTAGCGCGACTGTTAAATTGCCCCACTTATTATGACTCGAGAATTACTCCTCATATTGTACGGTAGCCTCGCAGCGGCGCAACATGTGCCCGTTGGTGTACCGAGTGGTAATCCCTTCAGTCGGCCCTCGAACGAAGTATGTATAGAAAAATGCCACAAACCTGATTTGCACCGCCACTAACACACTCGGACAAGATTGTGTCTGCCTGCAAACCATTTACCATCACCTGGCAACCCACAACATCCAACAACATTAGTTTAGTCCTGCTCCGTGGACCCGCAGACAACGTCAAACCCGTTTCGACTATCATTACACGCACTGCCAACTCAGGGTCCTATGTCTGGTTTCCGGGTAGTGCGCTCGAAGCAGATGCAACCAATTATGGCTTGCAGCTCATCGACGATGTGACGGGACAATACCAGTATTCAACACAATTTGGAATTGCAAAGGAACCAGATTGCGATAGCCCTGCCTCTTCGAGGTCCCTTACTTCGAGCAGCCTCTCTGCGATAACTTCGAGTACCCCCTCCGCGGCCGCGTCGGATAGGCCCCAGGACACATCTAGCCGTGGCCCAAAAGCCATGAAGCCAGGCATAGCAGCAGCAATTGGGATAGGTGCAACAGTCGGTGTTGCCTTTTTCGCACTGGCAGTCTTCATGGCATATAGATTGGGGCGAAGACGCGACAATTTGCAGCAAGAGGATGCTGTGGCATCAGATACTGATACTAAAGTCGAGTACTTGAAGCCTGAGCTTCATGCACAATCTGTAGGGGAGTTGCATGGACAACATGTAATGCACGAGTTACATGGCAGCAGTGCAGTGATAAATGAGATGGCGAGCCCTGCGACTGAACTGCATAATGAGGCTACGCGGAAAGAACTTGACGGCGCAGTAACGCCGAAAGAAGACGACTAAAGTAGAATGACTGTACGCGAGGAGTTTTAGTGGCACCGCTATTATGGTTAATGAACCGTCATGACTTGAAATCTGTTAGCTGCGCTAACTTACCCTAGGACATTAATCCTATAGTATATTAGTATGTAGTGCAGTACAACTACTATCTCTGGCCAATCTAACACGCTGACTCTACTGGTGTAAGCCGATTCTCTCGTATATCTCCTTTCATGGTATTGCACATACGTCAAGCACCGCAACTGTTTGAACAAGGCGTACATCATCTACACCAGCGGGCTACTGGAAAGAGGTGTAGAATGCAGACAGAGCATCGCGCTCCTATACAATCTACACCAAAAAGAGATGCAATTATTTCCAGTACCGTCTCTTGTAGAGGACCAGCATCGCCTCCGGCCGATATACCGCGCCCACCACGACGAAACCCATCATTTGAGCCAGAAACAACACCCCTCGCTCTTTTTGGTGGGAATGGTCATAGTAGTTTTGGAGTTGATGATGATAGTGAGAGATAACTACAAAGGCAGGTGCTAGGTGAGGCTTGCAGTACAGCAGTACTTGAAACTCAATGAGGTCCCCCATAAGTTTTGCAGTAATACCGCCTTATTCAACAGTAGATTATGAGTGGAGGACTGCGCTGAATTGTCTACGTAAGGTAGGCTGAGGTACATATGTAGACGATCGTACATGAGCTATCCCAACTCGTACTAGAGCGATCGTTGGGAAGGCCTAAACTGTTATCCCTTAGTATACTAACTTATTAGCTTATGAAACTATCTATAGTAAGAGCTGGGAGTATGGATCATCTCTCAGAGCGCATTCAGCTGTATAGTCCCTCTACCGGCTCGATTATCGCGGACTAGCCATACTTGCGATCACGAGTACGCTAATTGTAAGTCTCATCTAACGTAACGGGCTAACCTGCGTTATAGTGCTGTGCCATATCTGCAAGATAGACGCGACGGAGAGCTGCGCTCTTCTCCCTTGCACGCTTTATTGCCAGCTTGAGCGATCATCTTATACGCTCTAGCTATCGCCACATTGTTGGTATAAACACCGCCAAGTTAAACTCATCATATAGAAATACAGCCTTCTCTTCTAGGCATGCGTGCAGCTAACCTTATACTTAAATCGGTGACGATTAGCGAATTGCCGTTGTTTTATTAATTCATTTTGGCATTTTTCTGTTGAGGTGGGTCTTTCGTAATGCATATGGGTCTGCATCGAGTAGCATTTTTCTGTTTCGACGCAGCAAATTCTGCGTAGTTGCGAACTGAATCCACCATTGCACGAACGAGCATGAAATGTCATAAACGTTCGGAACATTCCTTGAGGTTCAAGAAATGCGGCTTTGTGGCGCACTTATTCCTTTATCGAAGTTGCGTTGTCATTCATGATATCGAGTGGCACGCATGATTGGAATGGTGACAATAAATATCAGATCAACAACAGCTGAAGTAGCAATACCAACAACCTACGCAATTATGAGTGCCATTATGATGTTGTATGGCCGGAAAGATTGACGTGGACGTCCAGTCGACATGTTCGTGTCGGCTCGTTTGCAATGACAATGCATGTGCCTTGCTCCAAGGCAACTGCACGCGTGTGTTAGTCGTAGTACCTCGGATCGGGTTTCGACTCGACAAACATAGCTTACAAAAGTATGGATTGGGTAATGCTCCGGCGAATGCAAAGGCGTTGATCCAGTGACACACAACTTCGGTTGCAGAGGGCTTTTTGGATGATTCGTGACAGAGGAGACCCTTGAGAACTCCCAACGCTGGATTCCAATTTCTTTCCGGTCGTGTCCAAAAGACGGTTTCCAGTGTGAGAAGTTTCTCGTGGAATGATCCAGCCAACAAATCCTCCTCAAAAACTCCTGCATATAGACTGTCAACGAACTCAAGGTATACACAGCCAAGTGAACATATGTCGGAGCTCGAGTTGCGGCTCCGACCTTCGTCGACTTCTGGTGCGCAGTATCGTCTGGTGAGCCCTTGCACCGGACCGGTAGTTGTGCTTTGCCCTGCGTCACCAAAGTCGTGAGAGATTCCAAAGTCGGTGAATATGACCTCTCCTTTGTGTATCAGTATATTCTGAGGCTTGATGTCCTTATGTCGAACAGTTTGGTCATGTATGTATGCCAGACCGGAGGCAAGGCACCCCAAGCTTCGTTGTAGGATCTCATCTGGCTCTGCAAAATCCTTTCCGCTCATCATGGTGTCACGGCGGTCCTGTAGGTAGCTCGCTAGATCCCCCATATCTGCTACAGGACTCAAAAAGATGGCCAGTCCTCGCGTGGCGATGTGGGTTGCGTGCGCCTTGACGATATGGTGATGGTCTTGAATCCTCTTTATGATTTGAACTTCGTTATGCATCATCTTCCTCGCCTCCTTCAAGTTTCGTGTGTACACGTTCCTCACACTTTCACCCGCATACACCGATCCAGTGTTTATGTCTTCCACCATCTCGACGCTAGCGCTTCCACCGTGATCTAGCAACTTGATGTGACGATAAGGTAGCTGGTTGATTACGAGTCCACTCAAATGAAGGTCTGTATGACTTCCTGGCTCAATGGATATATGTTGATGGCGTAGGAATGTTTCGCCTTCTGGACTACCTTAAGCACTGCACTGTGTGCCATATGCTTTACCTTCATCTTCCAAGTCGCTCTCTTGCCATCTGTGAAGCCTCTGTCCTCCGATAGCTGCTCAATACTTTTCCGGGTCATATGGCATGTCAAGGTGTTTTTTTCCTCTTATGGCGGAAGATAATTTGCTAAACTGGTTTTGCGAGTCTTGACCATTTATGTGCCTGTGATGGTTGAAGTCTTGGTTCTGCATGCGCCGGTGGGGATTGGCAACCAAGACACTACGTTTATGAGTCTTATTGACAGGAATGAAGTCCAGCAGGTCTAATTTGTGGTCTTCGGCCATGTCGCTCTTCAGTGGCATGCTCAAATCCTGCCTTGAGAAGCTGGCCTCGGTTGCTTTTCCGCCAAGCGGTCTCTCGTAGAGCCGTTTCGAACGGTCTTTGGAACAGCTTTTATCCTTAGAGTGAGTTGGAGGTTCTGAGGCCACGCTGCTGTTGTTGTACTCTATATTTGGGACAAGCAAATGACCGTCACAGCTTTTGACTAGCGCCTTCTCCCAGGCCCGTGGTGGGCTGGATAGAGGAAGTAGACTATGACCGTGAAATAATTCTCGACGGAACTGGTTTTTTTCGGGCGTTTGGTGGGCGCCATCCGCTGTCCGCCTTGAAACAAGCGGTCGGTGATTTGGACTGTGACTGAGCTGATAGGAGCGTGACTTCTCAATCAGTAGAGTAGCAAGTTCCACTATGTGCGCCGATTCGCTGTGCTAGCTAAAAGTACTTAGACAAGACTCTCGTTCGTAACGCCTGGTCATATGTGGTAGGGGCTGCTGGGGTGGTATGTTTTGCGGTCTTATACATCAGGCTGAGGCATCGCGGGGCAGTGCAGCTAAAGCTTTCGCTTCGCGCTACATGCACTGAGCAAACTTGATTGGATGATGGAGGTCAAGAGTAGCATTTACAGTACATCTAATAAATGCATGCAAGTGTGCTAGCAGGAAGCTCAATTTGCGTTCGCGCAGGCATTAGTGAGTCGGCAAAGGTGGCGGTGAGGACGAAGACATCATCGAATAAGATTTTCTATTCATGCCGCATTCCGTCCCCAAAGCTGCATTAATATATGTATTGACCAACATCATACTAGTCTGGAAATCGTTCTCATATATTCTGCCACTTGTCCACTGCAGCCATATATATGCGTGCCCGGATGTATGTTTGTGTGATCTTGCCGCGGTCTTTTATGGTATTTCCGCCAGTCAAAATATAGATGTGTGTCCTTACTAGGATTTGACGGCCCTCCTTGCTTATAGAAGTACTTTGTTTTCTGGGAACGGAACCAGTCGCGAATGCGACGAAGGAGATGCATGGTTCGCCGCGGAAATGGTGTGGCCGTTATGAAACGGCAGCCTATTGAAAAGTGTTATGAAGGGTCAAGGTTAGAGCTCTTGAGTAAGAGAGAAAGATGGACATGTGCCTGTAGAATCTCCGAGTGGCAATGTGAAGCGTCGTGAATTGCCATGGAGCTTCACACGAAGCACGGTCACAGGATCTGGGAACTGAATACAACAACGTTTACAGTACCGTATATACACAACGGCACTATATCAGAAGAAGCCCCTCAACATCCCCAGTATCCTAAGGTACGCGCCGTTGAGTCTTCTTAACCTTGGCCGAGCGTTTACCTCCATATTTTATCACCTTCTTCCGTGCTCCCATATTTCCCCTCTCTTCTTTGTTGCTCCTCTCTTTTTGCATCCTATTCTTCATTATTCATCTCTTCCCTTGAAACTCGATTACTACCCAGCAGAAGTACATGATGTAGTACAGCAGCGGCGCTACGAGGAAAAGGCTGTAGATTATCATGATCAGTTTTGCAATTTCCATCATATATAACCAGCACGGTTGCGGGACAACTGTATAAGACTGCAGCTGCAGACAAAGTAGTGAAAGAAGAACTTGGACGTTGAGACATATATATATGCACAATTATGTGAAGTGGAGAACGATATATGTCAGGGAGAATCTCGTAATCACTGCTCGACTACGTATTACTCTTGATATCTGGGCGGCCGCTCCTCCTTCCGAAGATATTGTCAGCTGGAGCAACCTGGGTGGCGCTTCGCTGCTCCATTCGTCGCAAGCGTCTCTCTTGGTACTTCCGATGAGTCCAGAATAGTATTCCGAGGTCGAGACCAATAAGAATTATAATCCACATAAATTTGGTATCGTTCCAGAAAGATTGCGCGGTTGGTGGCCATGACGTATCGTTTATAGAAGAAATCTTGGGACAGTTCTTGATCGGGAACCTTGTGAGGCAAAGGGAGAAAAGAAAGCCCAAATTTAAGCCAACGGGTTTATAAGCTGCTTGCCATGTAACAAACGCGAATGGATTCGTTTGTAATCTTGTTGAACATGTTGGATAAGCAGTGATTCAACAATAACGCAGTTTCTATCGAGGTGTCGCCAAGAGGTTGAGATGTACAATGACGAGAGATACGTAGTTTGGATTGAAGGGTACAGTCTCGAAATGCCTCTACGACGCACTTTAGCCCAGCGAGACATAACAAACGATACAAAAAGTCACGCAATGTAGCAATATAAAGACCAAGTTTTTCGAAGGCCCGTAGTACTGCCGCGTTAAGCTCTATTGTTTGGTTCTGAATGGATGGTAGTTGTTGCATCGGGAGGTGATGAAGGTTGATTCAGCCTCGATTTGATTTGCACGAGGCCTGATATGATGTGAAGTAATGTCAATTAGTGAAGTTAACTGAAACTGGAGTAGATCGTGTTTACTCTGGCACAGTTGGGCGCGTTAGCTTCCAGCGCCAGTGCTGCAACTTCGAACTACTTATGAAGCATGCTTTCCTGATCTTTCGTACCAGCACAGAACAGAAGCACGAGCTGTGCGGGCATGTTACGAACATGTAGTCAAGCTTGGATCAGTGAGGTACCCAAAATAGAGATGATGGAAGCATTTTGTCTAAGCTTTAGGAGGGCTGCGCGCTACCATTGCACCAACCGGCCAGTTGCTCAGTCTATACACACGGAGCATCTTACGATATGCTAGACAGAGTGGATGCACAACTAAAGCGTCCCAAGAACGGGAAGATACTCTCGTGTGTTTATGGGTGTAATCCAAGGGGACTGGGAATAGAGGAGGCTTGCTGACACGTTGCGTTGCGCGCTAAGTTAGGCCGATGCATCCAACTTCAACGTGTACCCCTGAGCCACGAGTGGCATCACCACCACAATAACAATATGCGAAAAATACTAGAGACTCTTCGTGTCCAGCTCGCCCATATCACTTTAGTGCGGATTTTTGATTGTCCGATGACCGTTGTTGGATCCACCTTACCCCAGCCGCGTTCGCTACAAACTGCGCTGCCGAAGCCGTCCGATTCGTTCAGCAAACTGACCCCGCATCTGACGTGTTATGCAAACTCTTCAAAGAACACAGTGAGTGATGAAAAGGGCTTCTGTCATCTGGTATAGTGGCAAAGTCTTCTCAAATTTTGATATATTGCTAAAAGTCCTGACTTCATCATAAATCAAGCAACTGGCCGGTTGGCGCAATGGTAGCGCGCAGCCCTCCTAAGGCTGAGGCTGTGGGTTCGAGTCCCACATCGGTCGCTAGCTCTTCTTTTTCTTTTTAGAAAGCATCTTGTGGTTGTTGTGTGTTGTTGTGCTGGCGTTGTGGTGATTTTTGGCTACCAAAGGGTGTTGTGGGCCCGAGCTTTTCCTCCGAAGCACAACACCCTCACTGATGATCACAGTCGTAAATAAGTGTGATTGGGTACCTTATCTTGTTTATTGTATTCGTATGTGTATGCTCCGGTTGAAAAAAAAGACCACCCGACTTCTTCCCCTATCCAACCGCAATGCGCAACCTCTGTTCACAACTAATGTTTTTGACTACTCACAGACACCAAGATGGGGAAGCGTATGCCCTTGTCGAGACAAATCTACCACTCAAGAGCTTTCTCTGTTCTTGAGAAGCATGTCTCTTCACACATGGGTCGTCTATCAGTCGTTGCACACCATCAGCCGTTGTTTACACTCTTCCGTTCTTCTCTCCAGTTTACCGTTAGGGACAAAAATCGACGAAACCTGCAATCGCATGCACACACGGTCGGCATACTGCAAGTTTCAACAATTCGATAGATGGTACCTTAGATGCCGGCATACACATATGCACCCAAGCCACCTTTTAGCGGTAATATTTCCTATCGTAGGGGGTGACCGGCCCGGGCCCATTCTCGCCCAATCGCTTAAGGCTGCAAAAGGTACAATATAGATTGTGCATATGTACATGTAAGTGATGTCCGGGCCGTGTGGTCAAGGCGTCCTCCCGTGAATTATCCAGTACATAAGACATGATTGAGCTAGGAGCCGCCCTTTTTGAGGTTGCGCCACCCTTTTCCAACTTGCGTTGTAGTCTCCTGGCACGGCTTATGGCTCCTGCTTCATCTAAAGCTACAGCAGCTCAACAGGATGTAGCAAAAGATGACTCCCCACAGCACTGCGAGTTTATCGAAATGCAAACCAAAGATGACCAGCAAAATGTCATGACGCAATCATCGTCACGACGCCAGTCCACGGCAAGCATAGACACGGAGGCGAGTTCCCGCCTTACAGCGCGCTTCCATCGCAATGTGAAGCGTATTTCGACAAAATTCTTCAGGCCCTTCAAGCCACTGGACGTATGGATTCAGACTCGAATGCGAAGAAGCCGCTTTTATGGATGGCGCATGGGTATCCTTATCGGTGTTTGCTCGTCAGCTTTTGTGCTTAGCTGCAACATCCTAGCGGTCGCGGTCATAACTTCTATCGCTACCGAGAATCGGGGCCCAATTTTGGAAATTATGTCTGGGAGCGCTACATCAATTTCACGATGGAGCACGGCCCTCCATCTGGTCATTAATGTTTTCAGTTCTCTACTTCTTGCTGCCAGCAATTATACTACGCAGGTGCTTTGCTCACCCACACGTGCCGATCTCGACGCAGCTCACCAAAAGGGAACGTGGCTCGATGTGGGATTACTGGGCATTCGAAACTTCCGGTATCTACCTCGAGGCCGTGTGGTGCTTGCCTTGCTGCTGAGTGTCTCGTCTATACCGCTTCATCTCTTGTAAGATGCTGTTTAACTAAACACATGGAAGACTGTTGACCAGAATTTACAGTTACAACGCCGCTGTTTTCGAGGTGACAAAGTTCCCCCCCACTCTGTATAAGATCTATGCTATTGATGCAAAGTCCGACATTTGTGCTTTTTTGTATTCAAGCCCAGAAGTTGAGACTTTCTGGGACGATACATGGTTAGACATCTACAGCAAGGCGCATCTCTCTCATTACGGCCATCTCTACCTTGCGATTGACCGTTTTGCTTTCGGATCTACTTCCGAGCCTGAAGCCAATGCTACAAGCATATTGTCTCGTGATTATGTCCCGAGTGACGTACGGGCCTTATCCTCAGAGATAAGCCCAATCAATTCATCTCCATGGATCGATTATACCAATTTCTATCCGAAAACGGTTTCGACTAACACATGGCCTAGAAAAGCACGTGTCGCTCAGGCCTTCGCTGTTATCATTAAAGCGCAGAGTCAGCTTCAGCTCAGTCGCGACTTCATGATAGTTGTTATATGCTTCGACTTCCTGAGACTGATCATTATGCTCTGGGTACTGGTTACAGATCGATCAGATTATCTCGTTACACTTGGTGATGCTGTAGCATCTTATTTACGACAACCCGAGCCCATGACCGAAGGGAAATGCATGCTCGATAAAGCCGGCCATCGCTTCATCCTTGGTGAACGAACAGACCTTGGACCAGACGTGGACAATCATGATGATTTCCATAAGAGACTAGATGGTATCTGGGCGCCTAGAAAGCTGCAATGCTCCATGCTGTTGCCTGAGGATCGTCAGCACATATTTGTTATACTGTATGGAGAACCTCTCATGTTGTTGTTGTGGGTCAATTGACATTGTTTAGATTCATCCTTGTTCTTGGAGCTACCACCACGTTGCCTATCTTCATGCGCGACTGGATATATGAAGGAGGCGGGCAAGTGTCAAACAGTATCAATGGAGGTGTCATATACAATGTCTGGTTGGCAAACACACCACAAGTCTTGATGTCGTTTTGTTACCTTGTTGTCAACAACATATGCACCTGCATGGCAAGTATCGAAGAGTGGAATGGATTCGCACACACAAGAAAGGCCCTACGAGTATCCAGACCTCTTGGAGAGCAACGAGAGACTTATTTCCTGCAGCTCCCGTACAGATACGCAGTACCTTCCATGCTTGTCAGCATTGGACTTCACTGGCTTCTGTCACAAGCTTTTTTCCTACAGCGGGTAGACTATGTACAAGGGGATGGCTACCCCCATGTACTATCGCAATGTCTTTTCACATACCGAAATGTTATAGCCCTCCTCAGCATTGTCTTGGTATTGTTAATAATCCTGGCTTGCGTGGGGTCGCGACAGTTGCAGATAATACAGCCTCCAGCAGCGTCTTGCAGTCTTGTGATCAGTGCTGCATGTCACCCACCGAAGACAGAAGTGGATGCGCATCTAAAGAAAGTCAAGTGGGGTGCTGTCAGTGGACTTGATCAGGAAGGTTTCGGGCACTGCTGTCTCACTGGAGAGCATGTAACCAAACCTGAACTTGGAGCAAGATATCGCTAAATTTTGGTTGGCGAAAAACATGTCTGTAATATCTTTAGTGTAGGAAACTAGCTGTACGTAGACTTCAAATGACCCATCAAAATGCATCCTCGTGATCGACCGTTCCCTCCAATTCCGACAGACGGTCTAACAAGAAGTCCGTACAACTTATGAGGACCGTAAGCCTCGCCCAGCTCCATATCCTAGCAAATCTATAAAATCATCCTATCGAACGCGGATACAGAACCACCAGTTTAGGCATAAATATTGGCCAGCTCGGAAACGATTGGTCCTGCGTGCATGTCGGGTTCTGCGAAATCAGCCTCAACCAACCTCAGGAAGTAAAAGATATCGTTTAGCCGTACGCAAAGCATGCAGCAGGACCGTACGCGCTAGGATATCAGAGCTCATTTCTGATCCGTTGAAACCAGTGACGGCCTTTGCATCACTGTCACGAAGATCAGATCAACAAAATATAAGTCTAGCCTGTACCACTTTCCCCTCTAGAAGCTTACATTCGATAATCTAGTCTGCGATAGCAATTCCAACTCTCCTTAACCTCATATCAACTCCAATTATCCATTTCCCACAATCTCATCTTCACACACAAGCCGCTACGAATCATCCGAGCCATGTCCAGTCCAACTATCTATTTTGCTCTACCCTCCCTCACCGACTTACGTCCCTCCTTCCCACATCCTCTTGATCCCTCCCCCGACATCTCGTCCCGGGTGGTAACGACGTCCCTCATCACCAGCGCCCCGAGCAGCATCGGGAAACAGACTGCCCTCTAGCTGGCGAGCTATGGGCTGCAGATATGAATTGAGATAGGTAGAAAGATTCCAAGGGATCTATCTAAAAAGCGCCACCAAAGCCGCGGCCAAAGTGAACGCAGAACATGGAGCTCATCTCCCTCCCCCCATCCACGATCCAAACCTGACTGCCATCTGTTAACAAGACGATACCCCTAGTTCGAGGACATTGAATCGTCGATGATGTGATGTGCAGACTGAGACATTGAGGTCAGGAGGTTTACAACCCTATTAGCCAGCTCGCAACGCAAATCGTGTCATTGATCATCGATAGCAGAGGACGTTGGTCGAGGAACTACCCTTGTTGAATCATTCATACATTAGCTACGAGAGCATTGATTTCATCTACGATCCTCACCAGAGACAACGGCTACAGGAGGCTATGAAGGCGCCGTTTCTGCGCCACGATGTTTGCTTCTCTACACCACACGTATGGACATCAGGGCATGAAGTGAAAAAAAACATGACTGAAGAATTTCATACTCATTCGTCTATTGCTAGTCTATCATAAACATCGCATTACCATGTTCGTCAAAGTGCAGAAAGAAGCCACACATGTTCCTTCTCACGCCTTGCCAATGCTTTTCCTTTATACCATCGTGGACGCCAACGCCTCGAAATTTGACGCCGATGCCATCTACGACGCCTCCTCTACGCTGTCGGGCTTCGTCGTCTCAGCGTCTGTCATCTCCGTGTCCTTCTCCTCGGGCGCAGGCGGTGCGTTTGCCTGTGCCTTGGCCTCTGCCTCCCGCTTGGCACGCTCAAGCTCTGCTTGTTTGGCGGCCATCTCCTTTTGCTGCTTCTCGAGAACGGCTTGTCGCTCGCCCTCAATCTTGTCGTTGTAGCGCTGAATGATGGGTCCAGCAATGGAACGGATGTCCTCCTTCTTGGAGACGTACTGTGCTTTCGAGGCGTCCTCGCCGTCGTCATATAGCCAATCCTGGATGCATTGTCAGCGTGGTACCAAACAATACTCGGTTATCTTCCTTACCTCGATGCTCTCGAGCTTGGCGTTCAGTTTCGACTTCTCGTCGTCGTTGGCAAACTCTGCGTACACGTCGAGAATCTTGTCCTTGAGCTCGTAGATGAAGCTCTCGAGGTTGTTCTTCTCGTTCTCGGTATCAGCGACAAGCTTGTCCTCCATGATCATTGCGCTCTCCTTCTCGGCTTGTGTCTGCTTGGTAGCCTCATCGAGGGATGCAGTGCCGGCAGACATTGGGAGGTCGCCCTTCCTTTGCTGCTTCTTGACCTTGCGCATCTTGGGTGGCTCCTTGGGGGCGTCCTTGTCGACGTCCATTGCCTGTGAGTCACCAGTTAGCTTGTCTGTTGCAGCGGTAGAAGCAAAAGGCTGCGCAAATACAGAATCGGTGCTGGGCTTGAATCGTTTCGCGGCCGGCTCAGAGTCTGGCTGGCCGGTACTTGGAACGGGAGGAGAATTGTCAAGACGTACTTCACCCTCTTTCTTCTCCTCCTGAGGCTCGGGGATGGGCTCCTCGACCTCTGTCTCCTCGACGTAGTAACCGGACTCGACGTTGAGCACGCCGTGGATGTTGAGGCGAGCTTTCAGCTTGCAAATCATGAAGTCGCCCTTGGGGTCCTCCTTGACGCCCTTGACTGAGAAACGACCGATCCATGGGTTGGTCTTGCCAGGCAATTGCTCAGGCTTCGCGTATTTGGCCTCCAGGTCGAAGGGGTGTTTTCGGTAAAATGTAAGGATCTTGGTGGAGGGCATGACACCGCCCTTTTGGAAGACGGTCAAGTTGGTGTCTTCGTCGGGGATGTCCTCGGACTTTTCCCATGTGAACTCGATGGGGTAGTTGACCATGTCGTGGATGGAGAAGTCACGGACACGGAAGACGGGGGACAGAATAGCGCAGCTGAAAGCGCAGCCTCGTGCGACAGCCTCGTCCTGGTTGAGGGTGAAGGACAGCGGCTTGCCAAAGTAGTCCTGGATGGCGGTCTTGAGCGATGGGACACGGGTGCATCCACCAACCATCTCAATGGCGTCAATGTCCTCGGGCTTCAGCTTGGCCTCGGCAAGGGCCTGCTCGATGGGGACGGTGGCACGCTCGAGCATGGGCTTGATCAGCTCCTCGAGCTCCTCACGCTTAAGCATGCCGCGCACATCGACGTCGTTCATGATGGACTCGACGTTGAGGGGCGCCATCTGGTTGGCAGAGAGGATCTTCTTCAGCTTCTCGACACCAGCGGCGAGGCGGAACTTGGCCTTGCCGTTCTCCATGACGTCGATCTTGTACTTCTCCTTGAACTCCTTGGCAAAGTGCTCGACGAGGGCCTTGTCCATGTAGCGTCCACCAAAGTGGCGGTCCCAGGCGCTCGACTTGACGGCGAGCTCACCCTTCTTGAACTCGACGACGGTTGCGGTGTAGTTGCTGTGGCCGATGTTGACGAAGACGACGCGGCGGGGCTTCTCTTCGGGGCCGGGCAGATCCAGCTTGGTGATGCCGTAGCCGAGGGCGACGGCGGTGTTGTCGTTAAGTAACCGCAGGCACTTGAGGCCAGCGATGTCTGCAGCGTCGAGGATGGCGCGGCGCTGGGCGTCGGTATACCAGACGGGGCAGCTGAGCACGACGTCGGAGACGGGCAGCTTCAGCTCGGCAGAGGCGGTGGAGCGCATTCTGGTGAGGAACATGGCGGTGATCTGGGTGGCTGTGAACTGCTCCTTCTTGCCCATGTAGGTGACCTCAGCGCCGACCTGGCCGCCCATGTCGACGAGGGGTGCCGAGACGAAGTCCTGCTCGATCTGGACATCGGGGTCGCTGAGGGAGCGTCCGGCGAGGCGGACGAAGGACGAGACGGTGTTCTTCAGGTTGGAGACTTCCTGGTTCTTTGCGGCCTCGCCGAGGTATCTGCTCTTGGGGCCGAAGCCAACCAGTGACCTGGAGGGGTGTTAGTAGGTGCAGAGATTTGTTGGGCGGCGCATGGTGCTTACGGTGTTGCGCGGTTGGAGACTTCATTTGCGATCTAGCAGGCGCAGGTCAGCATACAGTGCGTAATGAACATGTGCATATGTCGAGCACTCACCACATCGACACCGCGGTTCCGCGCCACAGCAATGACGCTGTTGACGGTGCCCAAGTCAATGCCCACAACAGACATGTTTACTATCGGTGATGGCGGGGTATCTCAAAGGCGACAAAGGGGAGGGAGAGCGGTCGCAGCGGGGGTGGTGTGGAAATGTCGTGGAGGAGACTCGGGGCCGTTGCAGCAGGAATTTCACAGGTGCTGTCACTTGTCTGGCAAGGCTGTGCTTGTTACGTAGAAAATGCTCGAAGTCGCTGGAAAATCAGAGAAACAAACTGCTAGCCCCACTGTAGCGCCGCAGTGGCACGCCAGCACGCCAAGCCGCCCACCAACACCCTGGCGCGCTGTCAACACCAGCGTCATACCGTCTCCGCCCAGTCTCCGCCCACTGTGGGCCCCGTGACTGCACGAGGTTTGTTTTGTAGTCATCGCAACGCAGCGCAACGCGTCGCTGGGCCACAGCCCGCCATGGCCGACATCCCCCCCTATCCGCTCTACAACAAGACATATCAGCTGTACCGCCTGTCCCCGCTGCACCATGGCCACGCGCCGCTGCTCGACGACAAGACGCTGCGCACCCACGCGAGGCGCTTGAAAGAGCAGCTCAAGGGCGACAGTGTGCGCGGCGTGCAGGTCGACTTTGAGACTGCGCAAGACACGGCCAAGCGCGGCCCGCTCGAGGAGTGCGTCTGGGAGACCATCGGCGACGACGACGCCTGGATCGACCGCCATGCGCAGTCAGTAGAGCCCGACGCGTCGCAACTCACGCCTGCCCTCGCCCCAGAGCGCGCGCGCGGCATTGATGTGACCCTCGAGTACGAGAAGCAGTCGTTCAATGCGCTCCTGCTGCGCGACCCGGACGCGACTTCCTCGCCCGCTGGCTTCACCGCGCTCCCCTTGCTCTTGATCAAGATGCCCCAATCCATCCGTGACATCTTCTTGGACTATCTCCGCACCGCATTCGACGCCCATGTCGCCCCTCTGAAACTGCCCTCTGCCTTCATCACCTCCAGCCTCGAGACCTACTTCAAGCGCCTGTCCTCGAGCACCTCCACCCAGACTATCCAGAACGTCGTTCGCCAGCTCAATGTCCAACTAGCCTTCCCCACCACTACAAGTCTGCTGAAGCATATCGAGCTGACCATCGCCGGTGCGGATGTGCCTGGCTTCGTCAGTCGAGGAAAGGCACTCCCGGGCGGCACGGACAAGCCCTTCGCCGCCGCCCTATCGCAGTACCTCCAAGCACACCTCGCGCTCGACTTGTCAAACTCAAAAGCACACATCTCGCGCATCACCTGCAATAGCTTCCACCTCAGCACAGAACGTCTCAAGCTCATCGCGCCCGACCCGCTCGCGGACAACTCCTTCTCGGATGACGTGGGCGCGTCGCAGGACGTCAGTGCAGGCCAGCTTGCTGTGCACGACTTCTACACAGCTCTGGTTCAAGAAGCGGCGGGAAGCGGAAGATTCCTGCCCAACAGCTTGTCTACAGACCAGAGAGACGACACACCCTCTTCTACGGCTAGCGTCGACGTGGGCGGACGGAAGAGAGCAGCCAGTACCGCCGCAGCTATAGCCGCCAACCGAAAGAAGGCAAAGAATAGAGGCAAAGAAAATGGCGGAACAGTCAACGGCGACGAAAGGATGGTGGACGCTTAGATTTGCTTCTCTTTCTCGGCGCAGTCTTCTTCATGATACCCAATGTGTAATGTTCTCAACTTCAATTGCATCACTCCATCGTCTCATGGACGCACCTCTACTCTTGCTTGTTCTCGATCCATTTATACCGTAACCTATGACAGCGTGAGGTACTGTACATTTCGGAGAAGTCTCTGCCTACCATACATGTTTTCGAAGTCCCCGACCCCACACGTCCTTTCACTCCCAACCCACGTGACTGAAACGTCATCCCCGTACGGCTCATAACCGTAGCCTCTCACTCCGCTAGATATATATAATCCCCTGCTTCTATCTCATCTCCTGCTCTCCACTACCGTCGGTACATATTCAAATCCCCCGCCCACTTCCTTCCTCTTCCTACAACACCCACCATCCGCCCATCTCGAGCGCTGAACAGTCACTCCATCCCTCCACGACCGCAATGTCCCGCCTCGAAACCAACACGGACACCATCATCGCCCTCCGCGGCTTCGTCTCCAACGCCCTCGCCTTCCGCCTCCCAGCGTCCCAGTTCGCGACCTTTCACGCCCTCGAACAAGCGGCGTATGCAGCGTTCGACATCGAGCCAGATGCTTTTACGCTACATCTCCATCTCAGGCGCCGAGAGGAAGGCAGCTGTGAGAGACAGGATGGACGGTATGTATTGGACGAAACAGGATGGGAGCATGGCGTCGATGTCGGCGGGGAGCAAGGTGTCTGGGCGCATTTCGTTATCCGGGACTCACGACGTCGCCCACGACGCGCTCTGAATCAAGACGCGACGACGGTCTATCCGCTCTGCATGCCGATTTCGAAACAGCGGTATGCAGACACGAGGTACTTTGCGAGGGAGACTGTCTTCATACCCGTCCCGGGCGCTGGGGCGAGGAAGGTGAGTTTTGGAATCATATCGACTGAGGGTCGTAGTTGACGATTGTAATGTAGTGCCTCTTCCCGCCTAGGATTGCTGAGCCGTTTCCTGGATTTCGGGGCTTGGCAATGGGGACAGGGAAAGAAGGCGCTTTTCCCCAGGTCTCACGCAGAGACGAGTCACAAGAGAGACGCGGAGAGAGGCGCTCAAGTTTACAGCGTTATACGGCGCCTCGTGTGGATGAAGAGCTCGAGATTGGGATAGACGAAAGCGACTTCGATGAGGACGACGACATCTTCAAAGATGACTGGATGCTCGAGGGATCACAAGGCGGGCCTGCAAGCACCGAGCTCGAATGTGTGCCCCGCGATGTCATCGTGCAGGCCCGAGCTGGGGAAGTGGCAACGGGAACAACAGATCATCACGCGATGGCTCTGTTGGAAGACGAGCAGGGTGCAGACGGGGATACGCAATCGCAGCAGCCAGGTCCGAAGGCTGAAGACGAGTCGTTCAATGCATATGAGGAAGTGTGGATGAGCAATTCTACGAGACGCAGATCGAATGAGTCTGAGGGCTTGTTCGTGTCGGAGTGAGACGCTGGACTAAGACTGTTTAACTAATCGCTCGGGGACGAAATGTACTGCGGGCTGGCATATGTAAGAGAGCTTAAATTACAAGGTGTCAGTGAAATCAGTACCGCAAGCACACTGTCATGGAAACATCCTTTTCTCTCTAACTCTATGCTCGCTACTCTAATGTTATAAATACCACTTGCACATGTTCCCGCCTCCAATCTTCCACGCAACCGCAGCTATGCAGCATGTTACTCGCATGCTGATAGGTCCACTCCGCTAACTCAATTGCGTCTAGCGCACATACTAGGCACCTACCTGTGCTCAGGTCCGTATGCATATGCGACACGACCACCCAAACTTATCTTCAGGTATACTTATTTTAAAGGAACGATCTAGCACCATGTCCTCAGCAACCCACCCACAAGCCGACCATCAAGATCCACGAACCCCTCTGCTCTCCTCAACACAATCAGAACAACCCCAAGTTCCACAAAACGTCCAGATCCCGAATGCACCACAGACCGCCAGGAAAGCATGCAGAAACACTTTACCGGGTGGCAAGGCCGGCAGGGGTATCGTTCATGGAGGCTACATATATGGCATCACAGACGATTCGCCGCTAGCACCACAGCTGAGCCAGGTTACGGACAAGAAAGAGAGGTTCAACTTTATTCTGGAACGAGGGGAAAGGTTTGGCAAGGTTGGGATTGATACTAGTTGTCAAAGGCGTGGAGATTAGGCGTATGAGGGTGGAGATTTTTTTGATGAAATAAAAGTCCTTGCTTATGCGTTTGAGTAGTGAAAGAGATGGCGTGAGTAATGGTCAGTATAATGTGGATTTGATGTAATCTTCAATAGCTATTATATTCCATTTCCACACATCACGTATATTCCATTTTCATAGGAAGGATGTGTTGACGTCCCTCTTCACAAAACGAATCTCGAGTCGTGTGCTTCGCGATGTACGTTGCTGGTCATGTTGTGGCCCTCCATCATCGTGATCCAGCTTTTGCAATGTGCACCTCGCGGACTTCTGTACTGATCATTTCATATCCGTTCTCCTCCATCTTCTGCTCCATCTTGAAAGCTACCACGAATTCCATCTCGTCCGTAGCCACGTCGAGAACGCCCCACTTGGTGAGTAGCTCCCGAGCTTTCTTAGCATGTACCAATGCATCACCGTTCACTTCAGCTTCGCAAAAACGCTCTTTACAGAGGATGCGAAAGGTGATAGGTTCTGTAGACTTGCCAAAGATGCACTGTACTTCCATCTTCTCGGAACGGATATCCTGCTGCCAGGCCTCATTGTTGTGGCAAATGACAGCAAGCAACATATCTGTTCGGTTGATGAGATCATAGCAGTAGGACACCCACCCGTCGTGGTCTAAGTCTTCCGGAGCACAGGTGCATCTCTCGACCCAGTTTTCGAAATCGTCATCTCCACGTTCTTCCGCTTCGAATTCCCCAAAGCAGTACCAGCATATGTCGTCCGGGGTGTTGCCGTCCAAAAGCCTCTCTGGAATGAAAGCAATGGAATGCGACAAGTTGTTGGCGTGTAAGTGTAGTAGACGTGTGAGGTCGTGCTCGGTATCCTTGCTGTCGTGCATACCAGTATCCCACTCGATCTGCACCCGTCTCGGAGCTAGATCCAGAAGCTGTTTGCCGACGACAAAACTGGCTATGAACTTGTTGATCCAAGAGAGTGTGGATCTGACGTTGAGCTTGAGTAGCCAAATTGGGCCAAACTCGGAGCGAATCTGCCTACACGTCTGTGTCAAGCCGAAGAATTGCCAGATGCGCACATCCCATGGTTTGCACGCCTTTCGCGTAACCCGAGGCGCATATGTGAGATTGTCCAGATCTTCAGCGGCATACTCGTAGATGCGATTGCGCAGTTCTGGCAGAGTAAGTCTTGGACGCGTGCGCAAACATGCTGCGTCATACCGGCTGGAAGTTCCAGGAAGCGACATAGGGCGTCTGTCAAGTACCTTGTCTCAGTCTTCGGAAGCTGCTGTGCGAAACTCTTTTGTTTCGTGCGGCGACCATGGTCGAGTGCATTGGTCGCTGCCGTTAGGCTGGTGAGGCATCGTGCGGCCGCGCGGCTGTTGTGGTCAGCGAATGTTGAGGTATTAGAGTCCGATAATTACGTTGTTGGTGCCATGTTCTGATGCGCTCAGTGTAAGTGAGCCAGTGGAGCGTCATTAGTTCATTGCAGTTATGGTCAGGATAGGGCTCCGGGGTTGTAAGTTAGTTGAAGTTAGGCTAGCTCTTGTTAAGACTAGCGTGCCTTCTACATACAACTTACCATACGTTGTGACGTGCACACAGATGGCTTTTCCCGAAGATGGCTACATTGCCGCTTTGGCACTATCATCGCACTTAACTATACCTGGATCAAATGCAGACTTCACTCTCCTTCCACATGAAGTTTCCCTCCCTCATACAACAATGCCAAATTCAAGCTTTGGAAGATCAGTGCATTCCAGCACCCAGACTCCTATCGTTCCTGTTCAAATTACATGTCAGATTTCATCCATAGGAGCGTCGAATTGTATGACATAGGATTCGTGCGACGTAATGCTTCGACCCTCACCTCTCGGATTTGCAGTATCTCAATGTGTACTACGGTGTCCATAGCTACAGCACTGTCCATCTCTGTCAATATCAATTCGCTGTGAAGCCATCTTCACGAGCCTTGTCAGGCATGTATTTCTGCAACATCTCCTTGAACCTGCCATCTGCCAGGTCCATGTGCGCATCACCCCAATCTACACCCACGAGTACGTTCCATATACTGTTCTTCAAGTAACCGCGCTGTTGAAGAGGACAAGCAACCCATTTGCCCAAGATATTCTCCGCTTTGTCGTCTGAACTCTTTGCAAGTCGCAGAGATCCAGTGTGTCCTGCCCCGTGATGTGCGACCAGCTTTGGATGGCTGCCTTGCCAAAGGACTTTGCTTGGATCAGCGTCGTTGTCTAGCCAGACAGTTAGCAAAACTCTCCAGCAATTGATGAGACCGGAGTTTCTCATACACTCGCCGTGAGCGGACCACATGACGGACCATACTGCACCGTCTCGCGTCCAAACCATGGCGTGTTCCCAATCATGCCGATGGTTCGACCATGGAGACCAGTCCATCTCGGTATAGTAGCCGTACATGTAGACACACCATCCATGATTGCACTTTTCACGAGCATATGCGTTGCAATGATCCAACCGATTTCTTTTGCGGCACTCCGCCTCAGATGAGCTAGGATGAAGGCCGAGATTGGTGTTGCCCGATGGGTCAATGGCCGCCGTATGGTAGCATGTATCATCGTCCCAATCTAGAACCGGCTGGTACTTCAAAGCTCCTACCGAGCCGGCTTCAGGTGTAATATTCCAGATCCAGTCAGCCGTGACTACGCCGAGTGGAATCAAGAGACAAAACGCACGAGCGACCGAGGATAGAGTCATGACGACGATTGCTTTCAAAAGAAGACGCCGTTTGATATTCTCTTGTCGTCTATTCAGTATTCTGAGGTGGATGAGTCGCCTGTATTTATACTAGAATCATGTTTGGAAATGTCTTGGTCTGTGTAACATGGCCAAGAAGCTATGAGAAGGTCTTCAAGTGGTAGGTTCATATTCGTATTACTCGTATTTACATGAGTGTTCGTGGCTCCAGCAAGCAGTCCGAAACCGTCTCCCTTGCGGAATACACGCCAGTTTCTATACTTTTCCACGGCATTTTCCCGGAATTTAGTTCACGTACCAAAGTTCTTGGCGAAAGAATCCTATTTGAACCGAAAATGAGCACGTCTTCAAGTGGCCACTGTTTGAACTACCATTAATTGATAACGGATGAGCTGAAAATAATGGTGTAAGCACGAAAGAGGTGCTCACTGAAGCATTTGTCCCTTCCCCAGTGATGGAGCGATTGCAGTGTGAAACAGGATGAAGGTGATTCCTTACAGGATGCAGACTAGACGGAAGGAGTATACAAGGATACGAAGCTCTAAAATAAGCAAAATATCTTGTTGCTGCATAGGGCTGCCCTCACCATGTCGTGCAAACATAGCCGGGCTAACTACGCTGGCGGCAAGGAGAGAGTTTGCACCTCGAGAGTTCAGAAACGATCACGAAAAATGACGAAAACTGAGTACAGACCTCTGCCAATACGCTGTGCGTGCAGCTGATGCGTTCAGACTTGATTGGTCTAATTTCGAAAGGACCTCAGTTCTGTCTTAGCCAATGTCGTGCAAGGTAGATCCCAAGGAGTTTGTTGACAAGGCTGAATTGATCGGAGTCAGCCTCCATTCACTACCTTAATCCCAATATATCCCAACGATAAGCACTGTCTAGGTGAGTGGCACAGAACTGTAGGTCCGCGATCTGCTTGCCTCCTAGCCTAGTTTTCTGAATCATGGTGCAAGTCACTGTTATTACTGAATCTTACTTACTACACACTTTGCATCGCCTCTTCACTAATTCCGTAACAATACCACCTCCTCCCATCCACAACGCTCAAGCCCACGCATGAAATCCGGACTTGCCTCCCACATTCTTTCACTCTTTTTCCTTAACCTTGCCTGTCTTGCACGCCGTGCATTTTCCTTTCATAGCGGCCATTTGTTTATCTCCAAAGACTCTTGTGCCTGGCGCACCATCTTCTTTACCGTTCTTGCAAATCCCATCCCTTTTAAGTTGCAATTGAAGATGGTAGGGCCCCTTGCCTCGAGAAATTCATAACTATGCTTTTAGATGCTCTTCATGCACATATTGCCTATTGGGTCCATGGCTTGCTTATGGAGGAAAAGGATTAATTGTAATTAAACACCTTGCTTTGGTTCTTGAAGTAATCGAATATATATTGAAAAAGTGGTAGCTGATCTTGAGAATGGAGAAAAATGTGCGAAGACAAGGCTTAGGAAGAATTATCTATCCTGCTATCGCCCAATGTGTGATCGTCTTGGATGACTATAACCTTTAGCTACCTCTGTTAATCATCGCAAGTTGACGCACACCCTAGCTATCGTTTTCACGAGCAGGGCGACAGTCACAGATCCCCAGCGGATGTTCGAAAGCTCCGAGTTACATTACTTGCCGATCTATCCTAACCTTGCCTTGCCGCCGCCATATTTTCCTTCCGGGCCCTCGAGATGCGCGTCCAACACCGCTGACCGTCCATCCAGTACAGCTTGGATCGCCTCAGGTAGTAGCTTACCCAGTTCTTCTGCCGTACTCGCATGTGCAGCCCAGATCTCGCCGCCGGACGCCGCTTTCGCGATGCCGGAGTAGTCGGGCGTGGGCGCGAAACTGATATTGAGCTCCTCGTTGCTGACTTTTGAGCCCTCCCCGTCAGGATGAACCAACAACATAGATCTCCTTGGCGCATTCCATCCCTTGTTGTTGAGTACGATGGTCAAGATGGGAATCTTGTAGCGCTGCGCAATCCAGTAGACAGAGCCAGGAACGGAAAAGAGATATGTGCCGTCGCCCACAATCTGGCACACAAACTGCTTCTTGCCTTCTGTATCAGTAGCGAGTTTGATGCCCAATGCACCGCCGCCACTCCAGCCGAGACCGCCGCCTCCGCAGTTGATCCATGAGCCGGGAAGCGTTGCTTGTATTTGGTCGGCTACGAAGCCTGTTTGAGTGACTGCTTCGACCGCCCAGATAGTATCGTTAGGGCAGAGCTTCTTAAGCTGCGAGCACAGGTAAGGTGTAGCGAAATGTCCTTGGTCATCGAACTTGGCTTCACCTGCGATGGATTCCAGCTTCTTCTTGTGCGATTCTTGAAGGGAGGACCAGCGCTGTGAGAACATCTGACTGGAAAGTTTCTCCTTTAGGTTTAACTCGACATAACCGTTCAGCTGTTCCAACGAAGTGCACGAGTCTGCTCGGTACCGTTGTATGGCGTTCAGGTAAAAGACGGGCATCTGCTGCTTGAGAGGGTCGACATCGACATGGAAAATCTTGGCTGTGTCCTTTGGCTGACATTGAGTGTTGATCCATGGCACATCGCAGTCGATGACCAGAATGACATCTGCTGACTTGATGGCAGGGTCATTGCCATATCGCAAGCCTAACCACGCCGGGTGATTTGCAGGGAAACACATGTCGCTGCCTCCAGTATCCAGCACGCGAAGCCCCTTGATATAGTCTGCCAAACGCACAAGCTCTTGCACAGAAGCATGGTTCCTTCCAGTATATCCTGCAATAACCAATGGCTCTTGAGCGTTCACAAGTGCTTCAGCAATGCTTTTAACACCTTTGAGCGGGAGAGCGGCAGGCTCAACGGGCTGCCAGTATTCGAGCTCCAACTTGTATGGCGTCAGATCCTCTTCCATGGGCTCTCGTGCTCCATATAGGTAGACCGGACCTTTGGGGTCACTCATGGCGAATGACAGCGCTCGATTGACCATTTGCTGTCATATCATCAGCGAGCTTTCGCTACGAGTCCTGCATCATAGCATACCTTGACATTTCGCCCTGATTTGATCTCGCCAGTGTATCTGCAGTACTGTGCCACAATCTGCTTCTGATCTGGCACGTCCTGTATCCAATGAATGTATTCGGTTCGACTACCGCGCATCTCGCCTTCGATCGTGAAGGGCGATAGACCAGCAAAGATCAAGACAGGGGCGCGTCCGCAAGAGGCATTGTGGACGGCGGCACCGAGGCCTTGTGTTCCGACATCGACGTGCACAATGACGCATTGAGGTTTGCCAGTGGAACGAGCGTAGCCGTCGGCCATGGACAGCGCGACCATCTGAACTTGTCAGCATTAGAGTAGCTTCATGTAATGTAGATACACACCTCATTCGGACACGTGATAATCTTAGGGAATTGACCCTTCTTCTCATTTTGGCCTTTGACGATGGCTTCAATGATGGAGGGGTGGTCGCTGCCAAGGTTCACAAAGACGTGTGAGACGCCATACTCCCACAGCGCTTCGAAGAATGCGAAAGATGCGGTATAGCTACAGCTTGTCAGATATGGTCATCTTCTGTGTGGTTGGTTTCACAACATACACCATGTTGAGCACCTCGAAGCTTCTGATGTGCGGTGGTTCGCGACGCGTTCGGATGCTTCAGGTCAAGGAGGGAAAGTGGAAAACAATGGAGACAAAAAGCGTCTTCAATGCGATTCCCATGATGGACATGACGGCAGTCATTCTTCAACGTCTGCTGCCCCACCCTCGCGCGGGGAAGAGAACGACGTGGTTGGGGAAGGGTTCCGAAGCACGCGTCGGCAAACAAATGCGGGCGGAAAGCCGCGGCTCGCGCGAACAGCTCCAAGAAAATCACCAGCACAGAATCGATATCCTTCGAAACGTTGTTTGATTTCCTTAGCTCCGATGGGAAAGTTTCAAATTCGTAGAGCGAGTGCGTATTGGACTTATTACTTCTCTCCATCAGTTTGCCATTTCTCCCCATGCTACGGTTGCGGACGTGTTCCGCACAGCTCTCCCCCGCGATACCGATAACGGACCTACGCGTACGCTGCCAAGAAACAACCATGAATCAAACATTTATATCAGAGTATCAATGCCATCATCTTCCTCCATCGCAAGATGCCACAATGTGTTTCTATAGCTACAGTGTTTCGAATTTAGCGCGAACTGTCAGGGTCAATATGCTGCGACACTTGCCACCTGAAACGCGTTTCACATAGTTCGGCGCCGTGAGCACCACATATTCAAAAGCCCCAAACTCCTCGAGATGACAACAATACATTTACACACAGAAAACAAACATCCAACATCCCTTTAATTATGTTACCTCAGAGCTTCCTATTGTGGTCAATCAGCCTACCCTTGAGTCTAGCTCACTCTGCGACCAGTACGCCAGAATGGCAAGCAGCACCAGGGACCTGTGTTGGTCCACCGGAGTCGTACATAGTCGAACAAAGCGAGGGTAAAGGACTCGGTGTTTTCGCAGCTCATGACCTGGACATTGGCGACATTGTCATGCGAGAAACACCAGCACTAAAGATCGATCCTCCTGAGTTCGTGAAAGGGACTGGATATCCTATGAGCGCTGTCACAAAGCTTGTTCGCGCAGAGTTCGAAACACTTTCTCAAGTCGAACAAGAAGATATCATGTCGTTAACGTACCATGCGACGCAGAAGGAGGAGGACAGCATGGACAAGCTGGGAATAATCTTCCGGACCAACGCCTACAACTCTGGCACTCAGATTGGCCTTTTCCCTAAGATCGCGCGAATCAATCACTCCTGCCGACCCAATTCGAGCTACTACTGGAGCGAGCAGCTGAACAAGCGTATTGTGTATGCCACGCGCAAGATTGCGAAAGGGGAGGAAATATTCGTTTCGTACATCCCGTTGCTTCTCACGCAGGCACAGCGACAAGCACATCTGGACCGTTACGGCTTCAAATGTACTTGCGACGCATGTGCGCAAGAACTTGCCGCAAAAGAAGTCAGCGATGATCGCCGCCTTACCCTCAACAAGGCCTTTATCGACTTCGAACCTCAACTCACACTTACTCCACCTAAAACAACGAAAGCAAAACAACAAGCCTGGAACAACGCCAAAGCCAGTCTACAGTTGACGGAAATGGTGCAACAAGAGGGCTTGGCTGATTATTACGCCAAAGCCTATCGCATAGCAGCTATCTGCCATGCGAGAGTAGAAGATTGGGAGCCTGCGACGATATGGGCGAATAAAGGCTACGAACTCAAACTATTGGAAGATCCACAGTCGGTGTATACGATGGAGATGCGGAATCTCACCAGCAACTTCATCACGAACTGGGAGCGACAGCTAGTGATGAAGGCTCGAAACTAGCCTTGTGGTGTCTTATGAGTCGAACAGCGTGCAAAATTGTGCAAGGCCTGCGGCTTTCCTCGTTTCTTTGCACATAAGAGAGGTTGAGCTCAACAATCGACGAGAGCACCATGACCATCACCGTTCCCATCAATTGATCTGGCAAGAGGCTTGGAGAGAGGCTTCGGACCCACTGGATGAGAAGTCACACTCGAATAACTGCGGCCACTGAACGATCTCTTGGAGTACTGATCAGGCTGAGGAAAAAGTGTGCACTTTCATTTCGCAGCCTTTGTCTGCCCTGATTGCTACGCAGCAGCGCCTGTGTTGCTTGCGTCGACCAAAACGCCGGTCAGACGGAGTTACGGCTTACATCCGCCTTGCGCTGATGATTTACATCTACGCGCAGATCTGGGAGTAGAGTCACTGGGCCGTCAACCAGTGAGGTCTCGCGCTACTGCAGTGAGATTCGCAGTGTAACACCAGCGTCTGTACAAAGAATTTGGACTATATAATGCTATTCATCTCTCGTGGATTTTGCTCATTCAAGTTACTGCCTCACGGATCAAGGCAGATCAGAAAGCATCATGTCTAATCTCGACGATCTTCTTGCCGACTACACGCAAAAAGGAAACGCAAAAGTACATGGCGTAATCTGTAAATGTGTCGATCGGACAGGTCAGTGCAGTGCCTAGACCAAAGAAATCGGCCAATTCAAGCCCCGAGCTGACATCGTGTTTGCATCTGCAGGCAACGAAATCTACAGCAAAGTCGCTGGCTACCAATCACTTGCGTCCGACTCGCCTCAGCTGCGGGAGGACGCCGTCTTCAAACTCGCAAGCGCCACAAAGCTTATTACAAGTATCGCACTGCTACAATGTGTCGAGAGAGGTCTCATTGGACTCAACGAATCACTCACAAAGGTCGTGCCCGAATTTGCGGACAAGAAGATCTTGACAGGAGTTTCGGGAGGCGACTTCAGCTTCGAATCGAGCAAGACTGCGATCACCGCTCAACACCTTTTGAGTCATACTTCGGGATTAGGCTACCCTTTCACGCATCCGTTACTTCAAAAACGTGCGCAAGCTCTGAGCCATCTGACAACATCTAAGAAAGTGGTAGAGAGATTTCACATACCTCTGGTTTTCGAGCCGGGCACTGGATGGCTGTACGGGTGTAGCTTAGATTGGGCTGGGGTAGTCGTAAGCCGTCTGCATAACGGAATCTCCCTTGGAGACTATATGATCGAAAACATCTGGAAACCTCTTGGTCTCTCCGCTCCCTTCCCAACATTTAACATCGCACTACATCCCGAGTACAATGCACGAATTATGCAGGGAGCTGCCCGGCTAGCTGATGGAAGTTTGGAGCTTCACAAAGAATGGGCATTCGACAACAACGAGGATCAAGATGGTGGCGCAGGTCTCTCCTCAACAGCGAAAGATTTCATCGCCGTCCTTGCAGATTTGATCTCCGATGCTCCAAAGCTATTGAAGCCAACCACAATATCTGAAATGTTCAAGCCCCAGCTCGAGCCCGGCTCCGAAAGTATCCAGATGCTTCTGAAACTTCGCGCCATCTGGTCTCTTCTCGCAGGCCCAGTCCCAGAAGATGCCATCAATCATGGTCTTGGTGGATTGTTATGTAGAAGTCCCGTGCCAGAGCTCGGTCAGCCGGGGAACATGCTTACGTGGGGCGGTGCGTCCAACATCGCGTGGTGGATCAATAGGGAGTCGGGAGTTGCTGGGTTCTTTGCGACGCAGCAGACGCCGTTTGGGAATGAGGCTGTATCCGAGCTTGTGAGCGCGTGGAAGAGGGACTTTTGGGAGGGGTATAATGGGACGAAGCAGATATAAGTAGGTGCAAGATATGCCTGAATGGTGTATTGTTTCTACACACGATCAACGAAACTCTCTATGTTCAGACGACCCCAGGATAGACCTCGAATCATTCCTGTTGCCTCTCAAGGCTGCCATAGCATCTTCATCCTTGTTGTGCAGCTCCCTCAGGTATTTCTTGAAAGCCTTCGACATGTCTACCGTTGCTCGGATGTGTTCTTTCTTGATGATAATGTTGCCTCTCGAGTCCTTTTCGCCTTCTGTTTCCGCCAATGCGACCGCTATCTGAAAAGCTGCGAATCATCAGTCGATATCAAAACGTTTCAAGGAAGACAATTACCATTCCTAATCTCTCGTCCATTCCACTGGAGTGCACTCAACTCGTCCGACTCCTCAACATATGCGCGCGTATTGTTATGCACACGTATCTTGCCTTCTCTCTCGCGCTCCAACTTGCTGAAGAATGACTCCCAAACTTCTGCTCTCGCTTTCGTTGAGAAGGGGGGGTAGTATATCGTGAGATTGATCCTCGAGATAAATGCTTCATCAAACATGCCAACTCGATTTGTGGTCAAGAACAAGATTCCTTGGTAGTACTCCATGGCGCGCAGGAACCCGGCCACCAAGCTATTTCGCTCGAGATCCTGTACACGGCGGTGTTCCATGAATATGTCGGCTTCGTCAATGAGTAGGATAGCATTCCAGGCTTTAGCGCGCTTGAAGAAAACGATGAGATTATCTTCGATCTGTTGAGGGTCCGTACCGATGTCAGCGCATGTTACAGTCAACAAAGGCCTTTCTGCATTCGCTGCAATGCACTCTGGAATGATGTCAGCTTTTCTTGAGAGCAGTGTGTCAGTTTTGACACTAACCTGCTGTATAGGTTTTTCCCACACCGGGTTTTCCGTGTAGGAGAAAGATGAGGCCTTCTCCTTTACCTTTGACGAAGTCTGGCGACCACGCTGTGTTGGGCTCTGGTTCGTGCGAGTTGGAATCTTTCTCGCCTAAATGGGCTTCTCGTGCCGCTTCTGCTTTTAGACCCAGGAGATACTTGTTGGTCAAACTACGGACAAGTTCCTTGACATTGGGATCCTCCAACACTAGCGTGTCGAGCATGTTCTTGTCGTATTTGGCGGGTCGAAAACCAGCAACGTCCAACTCACCTATACGTTGGTTAGCAAGAATAGAGCTACATGTAGAAAACTCGTATTACTCCACTTGCGCTGCTTCATTACATAAGCTTGCGTACTGCGATCGCATAAGAAGTACTGGTGGTCCTTGAGCGATGCTTCTTGATACGGATTGATGTTGGAGTAGCCACTGAACTTGAAGGGTCGTCGTTGTGGCTTGATGATCTCGCGACAGCTGTCACAACAGTGTCGATCGAACAACATATCGTTCTCCGTCTCAAAGCTAGAGTCCAGGCCAAGTTCCTCTGCGGTATCTGCAAAGTATTGAATGGGGTCCGATACGACAAGTCCTTCGACCTGCATGTAATAAGCATTGAACATGAAATCCTGACATGAAGTATGAAGCTTACCGGTCGTCGTGGAAATGTCGTTGTATACCCTCTGAAATCCCAAGAGGCTTGTTTTCGTAGCTTGAAGAATGTGTTACCTCTCTTTTCGAAATAGGCTCTCGCTTTTGTTTTGTCGCCCCATACTTTGCTTTCGCCACGATACTCGAAAGGATACGCTTTGAGAGAATTGATTGGGACTTCTCCAGCGAATGGTTTGATCACAGTGTTGTAATAGCAAGGTCCAATGTATCTTGAGTTAGCTCTCATGTTCCAGAGGCCAATGGTATATGAGCGGATTGTTCCGTTCAAAACGTCGCAGTCTAGTGTGCCCATAACATAGGGCTGATGCTCCCCGATATCACCCTTGTCGGCCAGCATATCTACACCAGGCTTGTATAGTAGCCATAGCATCTCGAACGTGGCCATACCCCGCGCGTGTCTTTCTTGCTCGTCTTTGATGGCTGAACCCATCGTCTGGTTGACGAAGTCTCTGACAATACCAATGTGTCTATTTGCATGCTTGTTTGGACAAGCTTTAGAAGTACATCTGGGATCTTCGAATCTTTTCTGGTATTCTGCGAGCACATCATCATTATGCGCAAGTACAGAATATGGCCAGTGTATAGTAGCACTTCGCGCTCCGAAATCATGCCCGGGCGCATATTCTACTACACACCGAAGAGCTTCCAAAACTGCTGGAGATGTGATTTCGATATATGAACCAAGTTGTGATTCATAAGGCGGCAGCTTGATGGCTTTGTCTTCTTTTGACTTATCTGCGGTCGAATCGCTCTGGTCTTCCTTTTCGGAAGGAATCTGTTTCGAGGAACTTTCGGTCTTCGCAGCTGCAGCGTCTGCAAATTCCGGCGCATCGCTCTCCAGCCACGTGGAACGGACATCTACGACCTTCATGACGGGTGGCTGAACGCCAACGGGCTGTTCGATCTCTTTGGCTGGCCGCGGCAAAGGTCGACTGAAGACATGCTCGCCATCGTCGTTTTTGTATCGGATCTCGTATAGAACCTCAGGAGATTCTTTGTCTTGAGTCACATTGGTGTCGTCTTTGATGCCATCTTCCTTGCTTTTATCCGCGTGGACAGTTCCAGGGTCACTCATTTCTATGCCCGAATCTCGGAACGTTGGGTGCGAGTTACCGAGTAGAATTGGGTCTGAAGATAAGGGCGAAGAGAGGTTTCTTTCGTGGGTCTAAGTGAAACCGTCAGCTCCAGACACAGCACATGATGGACATCTGACAGTGGACTCAATATCTGCCATCGACGCAGCCAATGTTTTGGCCACTTATATTTCTCCAGCTGAGAATACCACGACTGCAGCAGCGTCCTTGAGACGCGTTTTTACCTAGCGGCTCCACAACCTTGTGAAGTAAAATTACAGCGTTGATCAGGGATTTGGAGTGGCTATTGACTGTGAAGTGAAATGTTGAAAGGTTCAGAGGATGCCAGCGGAATAAATCATACCCCATCCCCTCAGCTGCGGGTCTCCATGGGTTGACCTAAGCGAGCGGCCCCCACGATTGCTGACCCGCTCGACTCGGCTCAAATTGATGTGGTGCTTGTTGATACGACAAAGTCCATTGGGGTGCAGCTTTGAAGAGGGGTAAGATCCCAAAAGGGTTGGTGGCGATATGTCAGACGAGGCTGCGCGCTGCCGTCCATAACTTACGCAGCAGAAAACCTCGGTCATGATCAGCAAACCTGCAATCGTGACTGCATACCCAGGCTACGCTTCCACGATATATGCGCGCCCTTGGGACCTCATCATGACATGGTACATAAGAATATAGGTTTTCCATCCTCCTTCGAAGCCTAGGTGGCCTTCCGATTGGCCGATCTGAAGATATCTTTTCCGTTGTCATCACATCATGGCGGCGTCGCGGACATCTGATGAAGAATATCGCGAGCCGCGGGAGATTGTACGCGTATTCTCGATGCGCATACAAGCGGAACACGATGGAAACTTCGAGGATGAGACGGAGATCGAGAGAGCCATGATCAATGAACTGGAACACGAAGAAAGCCAACAGAAGAAGCGTATACGACAGATCAACGCCTACTTGAACTCGACAAAGTAAGGTCATCTTGTGCGATTCTAAGAGGACCCCAATTAATTTTTGCGTGATGTAGGCCAAGCGAACTTGCTAAACTTGCTGCACAGAGACGGGCGCTCGAAGCCGCCCTGCGAGAATTCACCTCACAGGTACAAAAGGGGCAGCCAAAGAATGACATAGCCAGGAAGATAGAATCATGGGAAGATGTTGCATCCACAGTGGAGATTATGATGAGCCGTCTCAAAACGAAGCAAGAATCGGGAAAGATGCGCCGCGCCGCTAAGCAATTGCGAAAGTTCTGTAATACAGTCAATGCACACTCCACAGCGTTGAAAATGCTGCCGACCAATAATGATTATGTATCGATCTTTTATGGGGCTCTTTCGACAGCTCTTCAGGTGCGTTGTAATACTCAACGATCTTCTTTGGGTGGGAACACTAAACTAGTCTATAGGCATCAGAGAGCTACACGAAAGTGATGGAAGGACTTCCCCAAGCCTTGATTGAGATCAATGATGCAGTTTCGGCTATAGAGAAGCGCCTATGGCTCTTTGAGAATGACACAATGAAGTGCTATGCTTGGCGGATGTACAGCCAGATCTTTTCGTTCCTTGGAGAGATCATCCGCTGGTACACCAAGCGATCGATCCAGAGACTTGTTAGTAGTTTTAACGAGCATCTGCTGGAGTTCTTCGATGAGCAAGTCGACGAGATTCGCAAATTATCTAGGCTTATTCATGATGAAGCTGAGCTTCGAGCACAAGCTGACTCACAAATTAGTAGATTGTATCTTGAAGGCATTGATCAGAAATTCGATAGATTCATGACAGAGCTGCGCGATAGAGATCGTACTCAACGAACTATCTTAGATCGACGTTATGAAGACTTCCACGAAGAAATGGAAGGGAAACGTCGCAACGAATTATGGGATAAGAGACTGCTGGAGCAGGCCCTCTTGGACACATGGGAGAAGATCCGAGGACGGGAGATGGGGTTCGCTGTCACTGAAATCCTGGAGGGCGACGTCCAGCGGCGCATCACTTCTCCCAAAAGCCAAAGGACGATCGAAAAAGGAGATATAGTTCCGGAAGCAGGCGCTCCTGGAGCGAGGAGCCCTCGTGGGGGTGGCGGTCATGACGACGATGAGATAGAATCTCCTCGAAATTCACGAGAAGCCATGTTGATTCAATCAGCGAATCTGGAAGACTTCTTCGATCGGGCGAAATCCAATTTGCGCCAAACTTCTGGAACTCCCGGTCTCCTGGTGAACTCAAGCGTGGCACATCGAGTAAAGTCTTGGGTCGTGGCTACCGAATCGCAGATACTGTACACCGCAGGAACGGACCCTCTTGACGATCTCGAAAACTCCAGTGCGGCTGGTCACTACGCTTACATCGCACGAGAACGTGGCATACCAGTATGCACATATTCTTGCTCACTCGAAGGGCCAGATCCACCTACGGGTCGCACGCGAGAGACTGTAGAACTTGTCGGATTGGTATACAGTCTCATCCGTCAGCTGGTCGAGCTCTTGCCATCTGTACTTCCAGCAGAAAATGCATGGAGCCTCGACGAGAACTGGACAAATTTGGACGGGACACTTGATACCTTTCCGCAAGCCCTACAGATCATGGACGCGCTTCTGAGCTCTACCGGTCATGCGATTATCGTATTGATTATTGATCGAATCGATCTAATAGATGACCTTACGTATAGAAGCAGTGAAAAATGGCTGGATCGCCTGATTGAACTGCTGGTAAAACATACCAATAAAGGGCAGGGGACGATTCTAAAAATTTGGTTCGTTTCTAGTGGAAGCTCAGCAGCTCTTTTCAAGGCTCTGGACGTCACACAAATCGTTATCTCAAGTCCGCCTCGAAGGAAGGCTGGAAGAGCCATATATACCAACGAGCTCGTAGTATTCTGAGGAACGGAAGAATGAGCAAATCATTGGTCGAAACTAGCAATGCGTCATCTCAAACCGTGACGAAGGAGGATTATGTGGAGCGATAACTATGTGTCCCGGAGAAGCTATTCAATATCAGCCAATTTGACCCATTAATGTTGTTAGAGAGGTAGTAAGGACATGCAAAGCCATCTCGTATCTGCTAAACGCGTGATTGTATTAATACCTGACGTCAGGCGTGAATGCGACTCCAGAATCAATGTGAAGATTGGAGGGAAGCGGCGGATGGAACATAGCAGTCAGAAGCACAAAAGAAGATACATACGGATTGATTCAGTAGACTGATTATGTTAGTCTCGGAAGACGGTTCGAATCGCTTGATAGACAGGATGATATAATGAGAATCTAGGTGCAACAGTGTATTAAGACCTGAGCGTCAGCCCATTTTCAGGACTTTCATTTGTGTGCTGACAGTTTATCGATCCCCGTATACGCCATTGTTATGAGGCTAACCAAGCTGGTGTCATAAGCTTTCATTGTAGTCACTCATCTCAGCCGCCATCGTTTGTAACAACACTTTGGTTAACATTGTGTATGCTTTATCATTTTCAACATTTCAACAATACATTGTCCTGTCTGTACGCGAGTAGTTCGTGAACGATTCAACCATCTTCCACCCTTCCTTCCTTCAATCATCGTTCGCACAATAAAGTAAATCGTCTAAGACAGGATCCCCAAGAGCAAGCGTCAGTAAGCGTTCCAAAGAAGTAAATTGCCACTTTAATACGTCCTATCTCACACCATAGCCATGCTACTTGCTCCTCAATTGCCACGCTTGCAGATCCGCAACAATGGTTCTACCATCCTATTCATGCGATCAGATACGATCGCTATCAATGAAAACAACAAAGTCGTTGCCAGTGTATCTATTGGCGTGGCGGTGCTTCTCCTTGTTGGATTTATCATCATAGCTCGCGGCATTCCCTGGCTACGAAGCTATGGACAAATTAAAGCAACAAAAGCAAAAGCGCTCGCTGACCAGAAAGCATAGTTTTCGTCTACCCACCCGGTCGTCTACCAGCCATCGACGCCTCGCTTGCTAGATGCTTACACCAGGTATCCTCATATTCAGTAACAGGACGACAGTTCTGTAGATCAAGAGAAGAGCGCGATACCATTATTCTCGAAAAATACTCTGCGTGTGGCTCAGGCTCAAGAGAAGATGGATGCGAGCTGCGATCTCGGACTACAAGATGTTTACAGCAGACTGTCATCGAGCACGACTACAAAATATGCTTCCATTGGTGTAGCAGTGCCCGTGAAGACATAGTCTGCTTCTTGGCCTACCGAGGTGGACAACGGGCGTAGGCCTTGAATTAGACTACTTTCTAGACGTTCGTCCGCCGCTGGCTGTGGTTGGACGTTACATATTTTGGCACAGGACTATATTGATCGTGTACCAACACTTTGCCACCTGTGTGATGTTTCAAATTTCTGTAATCGCTGAGTGAATAACAATTGACCAATCCATCATCATATTTCAGACTCCAACCTGTGTCAATCATTCTCCTTACGCATCCTCGTTACGAAGAACTCTTCACCTGAGTGCTAATCTACTTCTGATCCAATCATTTAGACGTTGTTGACGATGACTGAACCAGGTTCTCCGGTAATATGGAGAAGTGGTGGCATGAAATCTACTATTGAAACCCTTGAACTGCGACAGATACACTTTGGGTTGAGCGCCTTATTGTAAACCTACAATGTGGAAGTGATTGGGATCGCCTATCGTGAGACCGTCAACGAATGCCCACAATGTAGTCCTTGTGTACATGTACTGGTTCTCACAGTGTTTACTGTGGGTTGATCTCCTGCTCAAGTTGGAAATGTATCACCATGATTCCCATCTTCACCGACGACACAAACACATTTTTGGAACACCTATCACAGCATTGAGCCCTAGTCAGATACAGTCTCAACCACACGAGCATTCTAAAACGCACTGTAGCAGAAATGGGCGATAGCATTGTGATTGTTACCCAAATCGAATACGTTACAGTCTATCCAACAAAACAAGACTCGATAGCAATCATAAGCCAAACTGGCCCTGGGACAAGTCTTGGAGTACCTTCTACAACAACAGCATCTACACCACAGCCTATCACTTCCGTACTAATGGAATCCTCTATAACACATTCATCTAAGACTGGACTCCCCTCTTTACCTTCCGGTTGGCCAGCGCCCAAAACATCTTCTGAGAATAAGCCATGGAACGACAGCCTGGCTAAACTAGCTCTTTCCGCAGTAGTCCTGATGGCTGTGGTCCTTCTAAGCTTGATTAGCTACGCCATCTATCAGCGTTTTCGTGGCAAGTGTCACAAATGCCCCGTTAACGAAGAGAAACTTCGTAAATGGGAGTCAGGCGAGCTGAAGCGTATCACAAAAGACATGGTCAAGATACGAGAGAAGTACAATTCCCAGACTTCTGGATCCGCAGCTGCACCTGCTGCATCTGACGTTGATCTTGAAGCCGGTGTTATAGGCAACTACGAAGCTGAGCGAGATGCTGAACGTGCAGTAACCCTTGCTGCACTCAGTCGGCCAGCATCTGTAGTACAAGAGACATCGCTTTTCGAACGTGCGAAGGGCGCCTTGAAAACCAAAGGTAAGCAACGAAGTGATTCGCCCAAAGATTTCGAGCGAGTGCTGCCTAGCTATGACCTGAGTCAAGATCGTTTCTTCGCCGTTGTCGAGCCCTTCGCTCAACCTGCTCAACAACCACAGGTAGCGAAGCAGTATGAGTCCAACAATTACCTCGATCGCGCCTACGATCCTCTTTCAGCACTTCCGCCAAAGTTGCCACGCTCTATTTATTCCTACGACGGCGAAAATACCTTCCACAATCACACATACTCGATCCAGTCAGAGGCACACTTCGCTGCAGGCCTACCGCTCCGCGGCAATTCTCCAGTAGAAAGCTCTGTTGTCTCCAGTGCATTGCACATCTATGATGGACGCCATCGCGTCCGATACGAAGAAGCTCAGCGTAAGATAGAGCGAGGCACGGCGCCGGAAGCTGAGCTGCAGAAAGCGGTCAGGGATGTGAATACCATTGAGGCGCAGATGCGGACGAAGCGGCGATCACAGACTTATGGTGGGCTGCCGAATCCAGAGGGATTTGAGGATATTGGTTTGGGGAATGGGAGATGTTGAAGTGGTAAGGTTGTTGGCGCGACTCTTGATTTTATTGCTCGTGCGTGTTCACGCTCACCCGAAATGTGCTGAGCATGTCCATCCCTTTGCTTTCACATCGGTGAATTGGAATACCGAATATAACCTTAATACATTCCCCCCTCATGCGGTTCCCCCAACCTATACGGCGTCCCATCATCCCTCCTGCACTCCACATAGTGAATCCACCCCTTCTCATGCCACATTTTCAAATCCACATCCCCGCTTTGCTCCAATGTGACAGCATTAATACTCAGATAGTACGGCGCCTTGATATCTTTCCCACTCTCTCTAATCGTCCTCTCCTCCCCAGTCGTCTTCCACACCTTGACCAATTTCTCCTTCTCACCTTCCTTCTTCGTTCCAGCCCACTTCTCGACATCAAGCTCAATTTGCTCCCACGACGCACCGAGACCGAGGACGCGCACCCCGCACTTTTTGCAAAAGTACCACCCGTGCTGCTTGCTGAAGCAGCGATAGTCGCCCAGCTCTTTTGGGTCGGATGGGGATGTCAGAATATAATTCTCAGCTGGCCGAGTGGGGCGACAGTGGAAGTAGCCCATCTTGAGACACGTAGTGCAATTGCATTTATAGATGCGGACCGCCTCTTTAGTTCGATCGTGGTCGGGTGGAAGTGCAAGCTTGACTAGGTATTGGACGTCGCCGCAGTGGCAGGATCCGGAGTAGGTCTTGAGATCGGACATGGCTGATTTGTGTTTTCTTGCGAAGTTGGTGTGGGTGATGCTGAAGCTGGATGTTGTATTGCCGACGACCCGATCTTATACCTGTGGCGGGGTCAAGAGTCATCGCGCTGGTTGGCTGCAATGATTTCAACGGCGTACTTGGGTAACGTTACGAGATACGACAGCGCGCCAGCGTGTGGCGATCATGCCATGTATTCGCGCCCTATGGTCAGCTGGAGCCTTCGTCATATTTGTTGTCTGCATGCTTCACACTCCACATCAATATATATACGATGCATCCTAGAACAAGTTTGCACACTCGCAACACGACTGAACATGCTGCCCATTGTAGCCAAGCTCATGCAGAAGATGTTCGAGTTATGTACGCATCGGATCAGAAATGCGGTTGTTTGCAGCGAGGCGGAGCGGGAGTAAGCGGCGGTCGTGCTAAGTTAGGCAGGCACAAACCACCGAATGCGCCAGTCAGGTCTCACCAACGCATCTTTCCCACTCCAACGCATCATGGCCATCTTCGCCGCCATCGGCGTCACGCTGTCTTTCATCAGTGCGATATGGATACCTGCGACCTTGTTGTGCTGCATACCTTGGGTGCAGAAGCGTGAGTCCTGCGACAAACCGCCCCATTGATTGGCTAGAAACTGACCCAACTAAAGAGATGCTGTATCTGCACTGGTTCACATTCTTCCCTGGCAGATGGCTTACAGAACCAGAAAGAGCGGGATTTCTAAGTATGTATGGATCTGGCAGGACCATGTACCACTGCTCACACCGCTAGAAAACCAAGTCACGCCCTTTCACATCACAACGAGCGACAATGAGAAGCTATTCACGTGGCTGATTGCTCCTTTGGGCGTGTACGCGAAGCATTCCGAGGACTTCATCACGGAGCAGTCTGGCGGCGACGACATTGAGACTAGAACTGCATTTAATCTGCTGAGATCTGACCCTGAAGCACGACTGCTGCTGTATTTTCACGGTAATAGTGCAACCTTAGCGCAGCAAAGGCGTACTGAGGAGTATCGCTCGTATGCATCTGGAGCATCTGGCAAGATCTTTGTTTTAGCATTCGACTATCGTGGCTTCGGTGCGTCGTCAGGTACGCCGTCAGAGACCGGGCTACTGAGCGATGCAGAGGCAGTGATTGAATGGGCGCTCAATACCGCAAACATCTCGCCAGACCGTATCGTACTACTGGGCCATTCCTTGGGCACAGCCGTAGTCGCAGGCATCGCGCATCGATATGCAAAGATTGGCACCGAATTCGCAGGACTAATTCTATGCGCAGCCTTCACAAACGCAGGAGGCGCGTTCGCATCATATTCGATCGGAGGCGTGGTTCCCGTACTTGCGCCTATCAAGCTTTCGTCGTGGTTGCAAGCGCGCTTTAGCAGCACGATGCGGGACACATGGCATAGCGACGATCGCTTGGTGGAGATTGTGCGTAAGTCAAGCCTCAATATTTGACTAAAGTGCGACACTTGGCCGACGGTGTGTCAGGCGTCGCATTTAGATCAGATTGCCCGTTTCGTTGGTCCAACGAGAACGCAGATCAAACAGTCTCAGATGAATTATGGAGCTGACTATCGTTCAGGGAGCTGCGCGCGTCTCCAGCTTGTGTTTGTACACGCTGAAAACGACACAACAATGCCTTGGGGAGAAACAGAGGAGCTGTTCAAGCTGGCACTCCAAGCCGCTGTCGAGACGACGTCACCGCGCGATGACGTGCCGAAGGATCTCAAAGTGGTCGATCTTGGAGAGGCTGGGAGACAAGAGGTCTGGCAGGCTGGGGCCAAATGCATCCAGAAGACCATCGCTAAGCACGGCGGTAAGAGACCCTTATTCCAGTACCCAGATTTCGGTTTTGGTGTTGCATGCCTCGGCGATCGTTCCGCAATTTCTTTGTTACACGGCGACCACTGGCCAGCCTCATCTCTTTGTCTCTTTGGCGAGGCTCCTACCCTGAGGCTCTTCCAGGTTTCAGCAACGTGGTCCCGGACCGTGGAGCACGCGGCACTGGAGTACCACCAGCCCCTGTTTAAACCATGCGGTCATCGGCTTGGTGCCGCGCTTCCCGGCACCGCTTGTCAGATTCAGGACTAACGTGAGACAGGCCACAATGGGATGATGCTATTTGCGCCACTTTCTCTCACAATCCTGCAACTGTTCGGCTTCGCGGCGCCTGCGTCCCACGTGTAGCGTCTTGGTGCCAGGACTTTAGGGCATCTATGGTACGTACATGCCACACCTAACGGGTCTTAGCATGGGGTTAGAGTGCGTCACCTGCACATGTATCTTGTACGTGTTCGGATGACGTTGCCCGGGGTGTTCCGCTTGGATCCGATACAAAGCCCACTGCTGGCACTTTGATGTTTGTGCCTGACAACGAAACTCTGTCGCTCGGATCCTTTGACGTTGATATAGCTACTCGGGTCCTGCTGTCGCTACGAATTATCTACGTCGCCAAAACATCTGTACATTCTGAGACGTCATCACATTCGCTCTCGCAAACGTAATACTCTACGACCTGAACGTCACCGATACTCATAATGGCTATTGTCAACCATCTCACTCGTCGCCTTCTGGATGGCGGAGCTTCCGGAAGCATTTCAGCAACAGCCATTGGACTCATCGTTGGACTCGGCATAATACCCGTCATCATTCTAATCTGGGTTGTATCATGGCTCTTCTGGTGTTACCCATACGATCGATCATGCTGCTGCACGCGACGAAAGAAGAAGGCGCCCAAGGACGAGGAGTTCAACCATGGCCACCGAACTGGTCGAGAAGTCGACTCTTTCCACGAGAAGGCAGGACTGCCAATGCCTAATCGACCATCAATGGCCAATTACCGCTCTGAATCAGGCAACTCGAATGGCAGCAACCGCATCTACAAGCCGGACCCAAGACTGTCGCTGAACACAGTAAACAGCACAAACACAATGAACTACACGCAGGAGCCGAAACGGTTCGTGTGAGGCTGAAGGCGATGGTGTTTGAAGATTTGAAGTCGAGTATGAAACTCGGCTCCGTCGTTCGCCGCATTGGCACGGGTCGCATCCGATACAAGGACCCTTGCCCACCACGACGAACCATCGCTTAACACTAGGGAGTGTTGTGCGATGTAGCGCACGTAACGACTATTTCGAGTATATGCCGCCAGATGCTTTTCCTGGCTGGCACGATGGATGTAAAAATAGAACGACGGTGCGAATGCACGCTTCCTTGTGCAACGGCGCAATAGATTTGCCCTGCGTGTCGCAATGCATCGATATGATGATAGTCGGGCATTGTGGCTAAGAGCATGTCATGAACCATACCAGTACCTGCTGGCCAGAAGGCCGCGACTTGGGGCAAGGACCCGGCGGATTGTACATACAGGATTGAGTGAAGAATAGTACATAGAACATGTAACCAGACGAAGATATGATATCTAATGAACCGTTGATCACGTTCATCAGCTGTGGCATGCGTTCCCCCGTAATGATGACACGTGCATTTCGCCCTTTCATGTACCGCATTCGTCCTGACATACACCACAGCACGACCGAACACCTCTCGCCCTATGTGTACCTGGTGTGTTGCCATGTGCGCTCCTGATTGGCCATCTCGTGCAGCGCTGCAAGCTGCATGCTGCCGACGCGACAAAGCGTGTTGAGTACCGCTGTTAAGGTTCGCGCAGTGGCGGGGCACTACAGAGGGCAACATGAGGGGCAATGTCTGGGTCGTTGGGAACGTGGAAGGTATCGCGCGTAGCTTAAAAAGTCACGATGGCCCTAGGGACGGGTGTAGGTCATATGTGCGCCATTTGTCAAGTCACATGGGCGCATCGTGATCAAGGACTTGCCCGTAGCCACGACTCCCATGTTGTTCATACCGCGGACATGACGCCCTTAAACTCTTGACACCCCCAAGCTCGTCCGGGTGAAGCATCGTTACGGCTCCGGTGCAATTCTTTGTCCGCCACAACATCACGGACGATTGCATCGGCGGTAGGTGTCGTCTAAGTCCGACGTCGCGCACGCCAACCAGAAGGCGGCAACAATCTCAGCCAGAGTCAATACGTCAGCACAAAAGCATAAATACTGTCGCTGGAGCGCCTCAGGTCTGGCCTGGGGTGTTTTGCGACTCGCACAACCGCCATCATAACTTCACCATACATCCGGCCGTGGCGCATGCTGCGACTGTACGTCCGAGCTCGACCGCGCGCAACGAGCGCCATCCAAAAGGCCGCAGGATTCGGCGGCGCCAGCTACATTGGCCTGAGCCTCAGCAGCGCGCCCATCCGCATAGAAAGTAAAGAGCATTCCACCATCACCATGGCAGCCCAAGATGCCCACGACGGGCAGGGCGAGCCGCAGGCCCAGCAGGCGATGCTGGCGCGGCAGAGGGCGAAAGAGCAGGGCCAGGAGCCGGGCAGGATCGCGCGCTGGTTTCCGCTGAGCGCGTCCGAGGGCTTCAGCCAGTGGTGGGCGGGCCAGTCGCCCATGGCCACCGAGCACCGCGTCCTCTCCTTCATCCCCCACCTGCAGAAGCCGCCCACACACACCCAGACGGGCTCAGCACCCGCCACCGCCGCCCCCTCGACCGACAACCTCACCGCGCCGCCACAGTCGCCCGAGGCGCACACCACCACAGACAGCCTGCACGACCCCTACGGCCCGCGACGATGGAACTCGCAGATGGTCGAGCTGAGCGGCAAAGGGCGCGCCCTGAACGAGTTCTCCGTCGAGCGCCTGGGCGAGGACGTCGAGGAGAACCTCGTCATGCTGCACGGCTACGGCGCCGGGCTCGGCTTCTTCTACCGCAACTTCGAGTCGCTCTCGCGCGCCGAGGGCTGGAAAGTGTACGCCCTCGATCTGCTCGGCATGGGCCGCAGCAGCCGCCCCAACTTCAAGATCCACGCCAAAGACAACCAGGGCAAAATCAACGAGTCCGAGTCATGGTTCGTCGACGCTCTTGAGGAATGGCGCATCAAGCGCGGCCTCGACAAGTTCACCCTCCTGGGGCACAGCCTGGGCGGCTACCTTGCTGTCGCATATGCGCTCAAGTACCCCGGCCACCTCAACAAACTCATCCTCGCATCCCCCGTCGGAATCCCAGAAGACCCTTATGCTGTCAACGAGGAAATGCCCGACCCGCAAGAGTCCACTCTGGCGAATGAATTCACCCAAGACGCCGCCGAGACAGCCAACGGCGTAAAGCCCTCGACCGCCGACAACAACAACTTCATGAACCAACGCAAAAAGAACGAATCAGCAACCCCCAAAGACCCCCCACGCCGCCGTCTCCCGGGTTGGCTCTACTACCTCTGGGAAGCAAACATGGTCTCGCCTTTCACCTTCGTGCGCTGGTCCGGTCCTCTCGGCCCACGCCTCGTGTCGGGGTGGACAAGCCGTCGATTCAGCATGTTGCCAGAGGAAGAGGCGCAGGCGCTGCATGACTATAGCTATGCCCTTTTCCGGCAGCGGGGAAGCTCCGAGTACGCGCTTGCGTATCTCCTGGCACCGGGCGCGTTTGCGAGGAGTCCCTTGATACGACGGATACAAGGTGTTGGACGCCAAGAAATCCGCCAGCACGACTCTCCAACCCTCGACGCCCCCTCTACTGCGACTGCGAATGGACAACGAGAGACGGGCATCCCAATCATCTTCATGTACGGCGAAAACGACTGGATGGATGTTGCAGGCGGATACGCGGCACAGGAGAAGATCAAAGTAGAGCGACAGCGCGTACTTGAGAACGCCACCAAGGAGCAGCGCGAGAAAGATTGCGGGGAAGCGAAAGTAGTCATTATCAACAAGGCGGGACATCATGTCTACCTGGATGGCTGGGAGCAATTTAACGAGGTTATGAAGAGCGAGATGGACGATGTTCGGAGGAGGAATGCGAGCAGCAGATCATGAGCACGAGAGCGATGTATTTGGGATGAAAAGAGCGGCGAAACCGGTGCATTGGGACTCGGCGTTCAAGGTGTTGAAGCAGGAGCATGATCAAACTCTGTCAAAGGATCAAGGGTTCAGCATTTTCCATTCGTGCTTTGAGATAACTAGACATACAAGATCGAGATGAGTAGATAACGCCGCATTTCAACATGAGGAGCATCCACTTTGCTTTATATTTCTCCTGACTTGGTTCTGTGGTTCCAGTAGAGCTAGACCAGCATGATTCACTGTCTATGTTCTTGCTCGGCTTCATTTTGTCGCTCGAAGTATCTTGATAAGTTTTCTGGCAATAGTGTATGAAGGTTATGGGGCGCTGTATTGTAGATATTAGATATACACTGCCACCATACTAGGCAGTCAATAGCGATGAGGTATAGGACTATCGAGTATAACTTCCAAAACCTTGCCAGAGAGGGTGGATAGGGAAGTAAGGCTCACCAGGCGCTTTCCCGCTGCGCCCGTTCCAATACATGCAGAACATCGACTCAATACCTCCTGGTTCTGTATACAACCAGCCATCCCGGAACCAGTGCGCGATGGCTGGTCGAATGCAATGTGATAGGTTGATTTCCATATTCATGGTGATGAAAAGGAACATTCGCCAAGCGAAGGCAGAAATTAGTGCGCTGTGGCTGTGCAGGCTCCTCACCCGGCTCATCTGGCCCTGCAGCCTGACATGCAAGGCTGTGTGGCAGTGCCGCCGAGACATGTTTGTTGCCTGGGAATATCGGAGCATTGATTCGATGCAGTACGCTATGCTGATGTCTGTGAAACTACCAAGGTCTGACATAGTCAGGGAAGTGTCGGGGCGCAGCTACTTTGCCACTTTGGAGAGCAGCCTCGGGAAAGTCTCCATACCAGCAGCTGTGTGATGTGTAGTTGAGAGTGATATAAGACGGCAAAGTGTGAGGCTTGTTGCAGAGACATCGTTGACATTCACTTCCAGTCTCTTCGCCAAGTCTCGGATATCATCAATCTTCAAATGGACAATCAGAGCAATCCGCCCAAGGCCCAAGACCCACCCAACCCAGGTCGGCGACTGGACAACATTGCAGCAGATGTTCACCATATCATAGCTGCTGAGCTTGCCACTTCATCGCCTTCTTCCATTCTTGCACTGGCGCAGAGCTCGCAGACTTTGCGGCATGCTGCTTTGCCATTTGTCTATCGAGACGTTGTGCTCGCCAGAGAAGAGGACGAGCCCACGAAAAAAGCAACATATGAAGCTCTTATCGCGCAATTCCGCGATCGAGGAGAGTACAGCATTGCGCACCATGTTCGCCACCTGGTGGTTAAGAATGAGGTACCAACAGATGACCTTATGATGATCCTTGACGCAATCAGCGAACTTGGTGTCTTGCGAAAGCTGAGGTCAGTGATCCCGATAAGAAGCTACACCGATCTCGCAATGCTGATATTGATAGCTGGGAAAATACTGCTCATGTACCACCTTCAGTGCTTGACAAGCTACAAAAAACCTGGCCAGATCTTGAATTATTCGTTAACGTACGTGGTCGCGGGCGTGCAAAACATCCCGACCACAAACAAATGGACGAGAGACTCCTCTCTTCCTCTCTGTTGAGAAGCTTAACTTACCAAGTCATATACCAAGGATACCAAGACAACATTCCTGTAAGCCTCGAGTGGGCAAAGCTTACTCGCGCCATTTCTGCTGGCGGCAACCTCCGAGTGTTGAGGATACAGATACAAGCGGGCGGAGATGAGCCGCAGAGTGAGTCGCAGCTCGAGCTATCCCGTGCCCTCCACCTGCCTGCACTGGAGGAGTTTTCTCTCCAAGGTACATACTACAACAATTGGAATGATGAGCACTGCAGAATGCTCGCCAACTCCGTGGACATGTCTAAGCTACACACATTGAACATCGCCAACGGAATGCCCACGTCTTTCTTTAGAGCCTTTACATGGCGGCTTCCAGGGATCAAGACACTTCGACTTGAGATCAGACGCCAGGACGATATAGGCGCGACTGCTGCGTTCATCAGATCTGTGGACGGACTGGAAGTGCTAGATATCGATGCACCCCCGTCCGTGGTGGATGCCCTCTGGCCCGTGATTGTGCAACACAGCGCGACCCTCAAGAATCTATGTCTCCGAGCAAAAGTCGACATCGAACGCCTGGAGCAAGTCACGAACTCATTTTCATTAATCCAACGCCTTGGCTGGAGAATTCCGCACAAGGTAGGACAAGCCACCTTGGCCACCATGCATGAGGAGACGCACTAACCATCAACAGCAACGATCAGAGTACCTCGAGCTCATGTCCCGCATGACCCTCGAGAGACTGGAGCTATTCATGGAACTCCCTAGTACCGCGACCGATTTCTGCGACGAGCTCGCATCAGGGCGGCGGGGAGGAACGATATCCCCTTCCCTCGATAAAGAGCGATCCCAAGCCGCCGCTGTGGAAATAATGCAGAGCCTTTCCGCTGGTAAAGCGCAACCACTCGAGCGATTGACCATGCATCTGACGCGCATGTCTTGCGACGAGAGACTTGATCCGTACAAGCTGTGGGCGAAGTTGCAGGTCAGGCGGGATGAGCGCAGCGGTATGCAGGACCATTTTGAGTTTCGGGGGAAGCAGCGGTGGTCGTTTAGGGAGGGGGTGGAGGAGGAATTGGAGCTTGAGGGGCCGAATGTGTTTTGAGAGCCTCTGATAAGGGTGAATTGCGCTGGTTTGCTGCTTAGGATACCATGATAGGTTCGGATAACCAGTTTTCATTACTGCATGTTGAGCGTATTTCAAGTAGTCCTAGCCATCAAAGTGTGTGTGACAATACATGCAGCAATATGTGAGCGCTGATAGGCGTGTGTGGCAATGGGAGGAACAGTAGAGCGCCACCTTCGGATGTGTACCGTACTCTACGATCTGACTAGGTGAATAGAGAACTGCAGTGTAATTGATCTCGCATGTACAGGAATTTACGCCGGACACATCGTCCATACATGGGGGAATATTCTCAGATTCTTAACGATCTGCAAACGAATGCATATTATCATTAGAGTTGAAAAAATAGAAGACGCCGGTAGGAGAAGCTTCCTAACTGATACCCCATCGCTACTGCACACGTGCCACGGCTGAGTGGAACGTAGCCCTGGGTCAAATTCAGTCAACATCTACGGGCTAAGAGGGCAATTGAGGCGTTCTACCCACTACATCTCCCTATAATTCCGTCTGATCACCCGAATTCTTCTTGATCCCACACCTTTTGAGACAACTTTCAACACCCTGTGCTAATGTTGCTGGGACCAAGTGGCGGAACTTGTCAATATCTGCACCTTCCAAAAACTCCAAGCCAAGCGCTAAACCAGCAAAGTCGTCGTCAAGCTGGAACAGTGTCTCTGCAGGAGTATTGACGCCAGGGTCTTCGCTGTTGAAGGCCGCGACGAATATCATTTCCTCGCAATCCGGGTTGAACTCGAGATGCAATGAACCTTGTGGAAAGAGTGCCATTGAGTATGCTTGGTGTTCCGCACGGATTTTGCGGGCGCCTGCCTCGGGGACGAATTCAGTGATCATGCGACCCTGCAAATGAGTCAATATGCGTGGACTGATAAGATGTGGAAAGAATACCTGCCTTCACGACGATCGCAAGTTCCGTCGCACGATTGTGCGTGTGAGGAGTGTTGAATCTAGAGGTTTGGTGAGCAGAATTCTGTGCAGGACCGAGTTGGCCACGTCGTACCCGCACGGTTTGGTGAAGCCGATTGCAGCAGCTGCACCATTGCCAATGAGGGCTGGCATTGTCAGGCCAACCGCGTTCACAAGTGTGCCTCCTCGTCCGCTAAGCGTAGAGAACGCAATATCAGGAGGGTTGATGAAGTCGAACTTGTAAGCACTGTCAGGGAGGAGCGCATGACGCGTGACTGCATTGGGAGATGTCCTTAGTTTGGCGATCAGATCATAGTCAACGCCAGGAACCGTCTGATTGAAAGCCAGTGGTGGAAGGAGAGGAAATTGAGGATCATTCGGTCGAGACGGTCCGCCGTCGTCGGCCAGGAATTGTTGAACTGGCTTCGCTGATATGACACTGGCGAGGAGCAGACTGGTTGAAAGTTGAAAGTGCATGTTCAGATTGAGCTGGTTGCCAAGGAAAATGAGGAAATTGTTTTATCGGATGAATAGCCATACGGCCAGGAGTTCTGCTCCTTTTATACACAGCATTTAGCTCTTTTGTTCCTTTCAATACCCTGGCTTCACCGCTTTTCTTCCACTTGCCATCACATCTAGTCGGCCGATCATGCACCTACATCCAACACAAAAATGCTCCAAAGGTGGCAAAGTACCAACGATGAACTACAGATTTGAGCTAGGTATCTAACACATTCAGTCAGTTGCCGAACCATGATTGGATGTGCCGAATCACATGTCGCCTCCAGGCGTTGCAAGAGTCAGCTTACTCAAGACCGCGTTAGCCTTGACACAGTTTTCTTGGCATCGTGTTGGAGTTTCTTTATACTCTGTCAACATCATGACCTGATGATGATGATTGCGATATTCGCTCGATTTTGCAGTACGCAAACTATCTTGCATATGGATCGATGAAACCTATCAGAGTGTAGCTATGCGAGGACGCTGACACCATAAAAGCGGAACTTTTTATAAGCCGTCGTCTTCCTGGAGATAGATTCTCCATCTGATGTTTTGGTTTTCTATGGGCATCGGCATCGGAAACGGCATGAGTAGCGAATTGTTGCGTGACCGTCCTCAAGGGCGTAGTTGTGTTGGTCTTGTCAGCAAGCAAGCCATAAATTCGTTCGACTATAATCATGCTCAATTAGAGCTCAAGTCAGACTTCACACACGATTTGAAGACCATGTGGTCATAATCTAAAGCTGGAGGGTTGGTCGCGTGAATGTGACAACATTCTTTCATATAGGCAGTGACGCGTAATAGCTGTGCTTAAACGTAACATTATTGCTATACTTGATATATTGTAACATGTGCTTGTTCTTATCCGTGATCCATCCACCAATGCATTTAGAGTAGAACGGTAGACTTGTCTACGTTGTATGCAAATCACATTGGGAATCTACTCCAAGAGCCTGATTTTGCGCAGGGCGTAATGTTGCTTACAGCTAAGCAAAGACGCGCCCTGTAGCTGACAATCCAAGTAATTCGTAGCTCATTCTTGTGACATCTCGATTCCAATCCACGTTGCAGCTACAAAATTGCAACCGCGTTAGCAGGACCGGGCACCTTCAAAGTCACGAGTTAGCGTGCAAGGCATGGGCTTCTGATCTGAATATCTGCCTTGAACGGCATACTTTGCAAAAAGACCGTCCAGCTCTGTTCTTCTTGGCAACGGTGCGCGAGTTGTTTAAGGTTAAAGAGCTCGCCTATCGGCATTCCCCATCCTGCTAAACACCATTGATGAATATTCACATCCGGAACGTTGTATGGCCCTGTAGCTGGACCACGTTCAACTCCAACAGCGTCCAATACGATTGCTACAAATCTGCTCTCCCAAAGCCATTTAAGTCTCTCTTTCGTTGCTTCAAGATCCAGAAGAACCCTGGGCTGATGTGTGGGAAAGTCCTCGCGCTGCTCTAGAGTAAGCGCATCGTATTCTTTGATGAATGCCACACGAATGAAAATCATACCGGCTGGTCGGAAACTAATAGAGTTCTTTTTCATAATGGCCGTAAGGTGCAAAAGTTCCACGGCGCCTGTTTTGAAGGGTGAGCGGTAGATGCCGTTCTTTTGTGCCCATGTGTACCAGACCGACAGTTCGCCTCGACCTATCATTTCTCCTCTACTTGAGAACACTACCTTCTATCAGTGGGGTGTTCTGACCGTGGCAAATACTTAACTCATACTGTCTATGCCAAGCGGGCCTGAAACAGACACGAAGGCATCTTGCTGGTGACCGTTGTAGAATCGCTTGCTTGTTTGGTACCCATAATGCCGAAAGCCGTCCCATTGTGTACTGCTTACGTCTTAAGCCGGATCTCATCATTATTCATTGTCATTGGTGATTTGTTGTGAATCTCATGATGAAATTTGGATCTATCAAACGCAGAATGTGACGATTCGTCAAGAGGTAAATCAAGCGATATGCGCACACCCGACTTGATCTCCTGTGCTGCGGCTGACACAACGTCGGTAGTGATCAGATTCAACATGCCCAGCTCGTCGTCTTTACCCCGATTCCCCTGGCATTATCCGGAGGACCTGCCTGATCGGCAGGAAGCGCTTCAAAGCTCGGTAATCTCGATACCATGGCAAATCGTTGTGCAAGTTTGGACAGAATGAGGGAGGATTTGCATCAACCCCTGTAGTGTCATGCGAGGGACTTCGTTGCTGACGTCTGGAAATGATGTAGCAGAGCATTTTGGTAGCTCACGTTTGCGAAAGTGCCAATGGGCCTGAAGTAGGCCGCATTTCATCACCACACACCGCACAATCCGAACTCATTTCACCGTGCCTATAAGGATTTATCTAAGGCAAAGGGCTTAGGCTGTCGGCGAGCCAAGATTGATGGTGATATTTAAGTTGGCTTGTTCAGAAAGGGTGTTTATCTTCCCTCAAAAGGGCGACGCGCGCCAATCGCAGATCTTGGGCGCTTTCGAATATACGCCCCCTCTAGACTCTGGCGTTCGTGCCGCTGTTGCCATGGTGTATATATACGCTTTGTTTAATGAATTAAGCTAGAATAGTATTCCATAGTTGTGCTGAGGTTCTGCCCACCAGGATACGAACAGCTGGCATGGCTTTTTGTGTATGCATCCAATGGTTCACTCAATTCGTCGTGGTATACTCGTCGCCTTACATGGGATTGGGCATGAAAGATGGTAAATTCATTTTCTTTGGTGTTTGTACAGTCCTTGCAATTATATTTGCATACCTGTTCGCTCCAGAGACGAAAAGTGTGCAATTTGAGGACATGGATCTTTTGCTCGGACCCGACATATCAATCATTGCAAGTAAGGCAAGAAGAAACTATGAAGAGGCGCGTGATTCAAGGGCACAAGTCGCAGATGAGAAGATTGTCGTGACTCAGAATGACGGCGTATAGTTGGCAATCTGCTGGGGTGTCACAGAGTATTGGTTTTAAACAAAAAAGTTGGTTTGAAAAAAAGTCCACAGCTTTTCAGAGAATAATCTTCACCACAACCTTGGGAACGCTATTTCGTTATTGTACTTGAACGATCGGGCCCCAATTTAATGATGCAGACGGAAATGGTTCGTCTTCTGCAGTTGTTCTCCTTATGTCACCTTGCGACCATTCGTATAACATATTGGCTGAGCTTTTCACATTCTCACCTTTGTATTTGTTGAATGCACTGCGTATTACTATTCTAGCAATCCAAAGCTAATTTCACTCATGGATGATTCTCCTAATGTGGATTCACGAACTGTACCCGTAACTCAATCATATCACTGCAACCTCATTATATTAAGCACTTCAGTGGTTCAAGATCTACATGCTATCAGTGATTTTGAACGCTAACAATAACCTTCAAATTAGCATTGTAATATTCGAGGGCATATACTGATCCTTCACCGGACAAAGTTGCACCTCTTGCTCGCGAACAAGAATTTGCTCATCGAAACACAATCTAAGAATGCAAGTGGTCCCACTTGGGCGCGTGATTCGCAGACTAAATGATTGTGGCGAATACGTTATCCTCCACAAAAAAGCTCATAGTCTCACGAGAAGCATAATCTATACGACGAGAGTACGGGATGATCACAATTGCCTGTTGTTAGTTCTTGTGATTACAATTGTTTGAGGCTCACAGAAACAATAAAATACGCGACTTCATATCTTGAACAAAAATTGTCGGCAATTATTGCCTGAAATGAGCGTAGTGCTTATTTGATATGTGCAGTGCTACAACATGCGCATTGCTGTCTCTAATAGGCTACAACATATACTAGTAGCATGTGATACACCCGATGCTTATCCTGGATCATCGACATCATAAAAGAAGGCGAAGCCTTTCAGCACAAGTATTCAGAGCGTACAATTGTGCCATCTTACGCAAGAATTTTCACATGAGGTCTACTGAATGATCGTACCTCAGTCTCGATGGAATCAACATCTCAGGCTGTGGAGAACATGTTGCACGACGACAGCGAGAAGAAGGGCGTTGTTACCAACGTAGCCGCTTACTTGGATACGCAACACCATCATGACAGCGAAGCGACGCCAGTATACCTGCACGGTCTGAGGTTCTGGTTGATCACAGTGTCGTGAGTCTAGATCCAATGTTCGCTCGAAGCTACTACCCCGGGAGTCACTGACATTGATCCAGGCTCGCCATAGCTTTGTTTGTGACAAACATGGAGATCACATTTGTGAATACCTCGCTCGTGGCGATAACAAAGGATCTAGGGAACGCAGACAACATCGGCTGGGTCGTCTCGAGTTATCTGCTCGGATACGTTGGAGTACTGGTCATCTTCGCGAAGCTAAGCGACATTCTGGGCTCTAAAACAATGATCAGCGCTTCTATTTTTCTGTTCGTTGTGTTTTCAGGTGCATGTGGCGCGGCACAAACCTTTAGCCAACTGTATACATACACACCACGTTCCGTTGACCCGGAATGGCAATAGCTAACATATAGCAGGACGGTACTACGAGCATTCGAAGGCATCGGTGGACCAGGCCCTTTCGCGGTAACAACTGTTATGATGTCTGATATGGTGCCCCCCGAGAAACTTGCAAAATTTGTGGCCGGGCTAAGTTCTGTATTTGCAATCTCATTGTTGGTCGGGCCAATCATCGGAGGGGTTTTCAGCTCCCAGAGTACTTGGAGATGGGTCTTTCTAATCAAGTATGTGGGACCGAAGAACGTTTTGCTCTCTCAACTGACATTTTCTAGTATCCCGATAGCGACTCCGGCGTTGGTAGTGCTGATGGCCACCATTCCAGCCAACTTCCCATACCACTCATAACCAGACACTGTAAGTGGCACAGTCGCAAGTGCACAATCGAAGACACAAAACCGCCAGAGAGTTGACTTTGCTGGAGCCACGCTGCTGCTACTTGCAACTCTTTCTCTGACCTCTTCGTTCGAGGAAGCAGGCTCGCGCTTTTCTTGGGCCTCTGCATATGTGATCACATTGATCGTCATCTCTGGTGCTTTGTGGATCATCCTGATATTGTGGGAACGCTCCATAACACACTACGCACCTTTGATGGAACCCGTGCTACCATGGCGCTTCTTTGGCAACCGGGCGATGGTTAGTCTAATGCTGTAAGTTGTAGCAAACTAGATATGACGTGCGAAGATCTGATGATACAGTAATGCGCTTTTCCTCGGTGGTCCTTGGTTCGTTGGCATTTTCCAACTGCCACAGAAATTCCAGATTCTGCATGGAGCCACCGGCACTATGGCAGGTATGAAAACCATGCCGTTCACGTTCGCATCGGCTCTCGGAACTGGCGTGTCAGAGATTCTTGCGAAGAAAGGTCCCGTCGTATATGTTGTCATCGTATTGGGGGTGCTACAGACGATTGGCTTCGCCTTACTTGCCACTCTGCCTTATTCTGCCAGTGTTCCAGCACGAACGTATGGATACCAAATTATTGCTGGCTTTGGTTGTGGTATTAATAGCTCGACACTACTACTGTTGGTGCCGTTTGTGGTCAATCCTCGCGATAAAGGTAAGCGATTCCTTCTTGTAAGGAGCAGTCACTGATGTCTCAAGCTGTCGGAATGGCAATCGTATCTCAATTACGAACCATGGGTGGTGCCATTGTGCTTTCAATTGTGACATCTGTCTTCAACAGCTACTGCACGCCTCTGCTTTCCCAACATATGTCGCATTACGGCTTAACCAGAGACTTGATCTACTCACCTCGCGTCGTGGCGACACTAAGCGATGCGGACCAGGCCTCTGTAAAGGCTATCTTGGCGGCAGGCTTTAATCGTCAAATGATTGTGCTCAGTGTCTTTGCAGCAGCGCAGATACCATCGTCGCTCTTGCTGTGGCGGAAAGAACAGATTAGGGTGTAGAGCAGGTTAGCAGATGGGAGATTGCGTGTCCTCCCAAACAGGCCTACATGGCGATTTGAGACATTTAAACAAACAGGAATTGTCATGCATAGAAATCCCGTAAAAGTTAGTCCTGAAAGCATGCAGTGTGTACGTGTGAGAAGCAGTGTGGCAATTTGACAAGGCAATGGACCGGACCGTCACAACAAGGGATCTGATTAGTCGCAGTCGCACGAACACTGTTCACGTCACTTCCTGTAACTAATGCTACTTGTTGACATTTCAGAAGCACTCTGAAGTCTTGTTGGGCGTTGGCTTCGACAGTTCCGCCTTACCCAATGCAGCTGTAAGGCTTCACCACACCATGTCCTTTTCCGACCCAACGATAGCGCCTTAGCTATGTTACGCACGAGTAAGCTTTGTGAACAGCTTCGGTGCTTGCGACATGTGGATCGAAAGGTAATGAATGCAGAATAATTTTCATCGTGCAGTTGGGAGAAGGCCGAGGACAACACGATGGAAGACAAACTCATGAAGGAATAGTTCACGTGAGCTCCTCGCTATGAAAAATTTCGATCGTTCAAGCTGGATTACAGTCAGCAGAAACTGTTTGGGTGCTGGCTACATATACATGGGACCCGGATGTTCAACATCGATGCCTAAGATTGTGCCCGTGCCGTACTCTTTGGATGCGGGCAATAGATACGCAAGGGAGATCATATTGAATCGTTTTCCTTGAATGGGTCCCACCCACCCGAGGTCACTGCGAGGACAACTGCTGTGAACACACCGATGTGCTTGCGCCTTGCTCTGTGGAGCACTACCATATTTTTGAACGACCTGCATCCCGGGGCTCCGCGTCATCACCAACGTGGATAGTCAGTGCGTGTACCAAATATGGTACAGCATCAAATCTGCTCGTGACTGTAAACAACACAGGCCTACAGGTAACGTTTAGTCCTCGAAACAGCGTTCCGTAAAAGCGGCCTAGTAATTAAGTCAAGTTGGCGTGGCGTGCAAGGCATCCGATTGGCTGCAGGCAAGCGGCTCGAATAGAACCGACCAGCATCGACGCTCTTCCTCGTCATGTCTTCCACGACCAAACGATCAAACGTGCGACGGTCCAACGTGACTGCCTGCGCGCGCTGCAAATCCCGAAAACAACGCTGCGACCAGAACATACCGGCATGTTCTAATTGTGAAAGAGCTGGAGTTGAGTGTGTTGGCAATGACGCTGACGGCTCTGTGCTCCCACGAAGGTATCCTTCTATCCCACACTTGAATATGCATGCCTTATTGACGCCAAAAGCTACATTAAGAGCCTCGAAGACCATGTCGCGCGGCTTGAGCAAGAGTTGGCAAGCTTGCGCGCAACAGATCATGGCGTTCCGCCAGTCGTCACGTCGGTGCCTCGAGACTACATCGAATCGGCACTGAGTCAAGCCAGTCTCGTCTCCCTGCATCCTTCAACTTTTCCCAGTCCGCGTTACATGGGAACTGCCTCGGGATTACCGCTACTTCATCTGCTTCTTGTCGGCCTTGGAATTCCACGCTTGAAGGAGTCATTGCATCCTAATGATGTTTCTACATCGACAATTGCTGCTCTCTTACAACAAGAGAGTGCGATGCCCCTACCAGGGAGAGACGTGTGTTACCGACTCTTTGACGCGTATCTGGAGCACTGTAACTTCTTCTCGCCCATGTTTTATAGGACGGACATCTTACGGATGCGCGACAACGCCGAAGATCCTTCGGCTCTCGAGGATCGAGTCAAAACATTCTTGATCCTTGCCATAGCAGTGCAGCTCTTGAATCGCACAGACTCCTCCATCCCTGCTTCCAGAGCAAGCGCTTTCTTCTCCGCTGCAACCGACATCCTGAGTACCCACGCGGTTGAGCTTCTCACTGGAGACGTTTCTCACCTGGAGGTGCTATTGCTCATGATTCAGTACTCCTCCTTCTCTGCAAATCCAGCTGGCACTTGGCATATGGTTGGATTAGCAACGAGGCTAGTCATAGATCTGGGCCTCCATGATGAGCCATCCCCTCACTCATTCGATGCTTTCGCCTTGGATCGTAGAAGAAGGTTATTCTGGGCCACATACACCTTCGAGCGAAATCTATGCTCTGTATTGGGGCGACCAGTGTCAATACCGGATCAAGCTATCACAACTTCGCTCCCCGCTAGCGTCGATGAGGAATACATCACAGCTGCGGGGATTCTAGCTCAAGCTGAGCCGTCCCGCACAGGGCTGGGGGTCCACATGATCAAATACCGCCGGATTGAATCGGAGATCATGCAAGTGTTGCATCAAGCACCGCCGCTTGCAACCAATGAGTTCGATTATCACATGTGGCGGAAAGTCATGCGAGATAACCTTTACAATTGGCGCAATACGCTACCGTTCCACCAGAATCCCACGCAACTGGCTCCTATCGAGATGTTCGATGGCTGTCTCTACAACTCACTCATTCAGATCTACTCGCCTTCTCGACACTTGCCTCAGATGACAGGTGAGCATACTGTCTTTCTTGCAGGCTGCGCGCAAAAGAGCATCGAGGCTTATCGGACCTGTTTTCGCGATGGCAAGTTACGCTTCTACTGGCGCACGATCCACAATCTGTTCCGCGCTGGTATTTCCCTGATCTATTGTGTCAGGAACTGGCCATTAGAAGAAATCATGGATCTCGACTCAATACATGTTTCCCTGAACTCATGTTCCTCAATCCTCTGGGGCATGGTTGAACGATACCCAGCAGGCCGAGCTTGTCGCGACATGTTCGAGACGCTTTACGACTCATACCGGAAGTCAAAAGCCGAGCAGTCAACACCGATTGAACCGCACCTAGATGCGATCAACGCACTACCCCGCTTTCCAAGCGCCTTTCCGGGTGACATGGGCCCGCACTTGGGTCACGCACCGTTTGATCTGCCACTACAGGACATCAACATGCAGGACTTCATTACTTGGGATCTTTGATTCTATCGCACAAGGATGTGTTTGTGGTCGATATTATAGCAATGTGTTATCTGTTCTAGCACTAGACTATCTGTCACCGCCAGCCATCTTATCACATGTCTTTCATGGGATCAGGAGGCGCTGGATCGTTCTTCAAGCTCTTCTGGAAATCTGCTCTGAGCCTCATCATGGGCTGTAAGACCCACGTGTTGTATGCGAGAATGTCTGACTCTTCTTTGGGATCACGGGTGGTGTTGAAAAGGTACGGGGACTCCAAATGGCCGGAAGACTGATTGACTTTGGGCTCCCATACTAGATGCAGCTTCCAATTCCTCCACTTGAGAGCCCGCAACTCGTCCTTGATGTAGAAAAGGAATCCTTCTCGTTTGCTCTTTTCAGTCTCGGGATTTTGCAAGAATTTCGTCTGGTCAATGCCGTCAATTGGCCTATCGCTGGGCTTTTCTGCGCCAGCCATTGCAAGAATAGTTGTGAAAAGATCTGTTACATGGACCATTTCGTTGGAGGTCGTCCGCTCAGGAACCTTTCCAGGCCATCTTATGATGAAAGGTACTCTTAAACTACCTTCCATGGCGGTGTGATAGGTCCCTGACCAAGGTCCAGCAGTACCGCGATATGGAGGCCGGAATTCGGGACCATTATCGGACGCAAAGATGACGACTGTGTTCTTCCGCAAGTCTAAGTCATCGATGTGGTCCAGTATCTGTCCCACACGATGGTCCATTTCTGCCATCGAGTCGGCAAAGTCACCGTTGCCCGTTTTGCGTGTGAAGTCGGGATGAGGCAAAGTGGGAAAATGCAGATGCACAAGTGGATGGTACAGGAAGAACGGCGAATCGCCCGCAGCTTTCCTGGAGAGCCAATCCTTGGTTCTTTCCACCAACATCTCATCAATAAGACGCCTCTTCTCTAGATCATATACGCAAACGTTCTCCGAGGCCTCTCCAGTCTTGCCGCGCATAATGTATGGCAGTTCTGCAACTTCAGCGTCAAATCCCACGGCGGACGTAAATTGGCTCTCGTCCGTGGTCCTTGGTATGCCAAACCATTCATCGAAGCCACGGTCAGATGGATAACGACCCGGCACGTCTCCCAGGTGCCATTTGCCGTGATGTGCTGTTGCATATCCTGCTTCACGCAGGCATTCTGGAAGTGTCCTTTCCCATGGAGTCAGACCCTGAGGAAACCCGGCAGGTACGGATTGTCTACAGCCCGTTCGAATTGGATGACGACCACTCATGAGCGCCGATCGTGTGGGAACACAATCGCTCTCCACGTTGAAATTGTGCAACAACAGGCCTGTGGTTGCAAGTTCGTCAATGCGTGGTGTTGGCGCACCGCGAAGAGCGCCACCCCCATAGCAGCCTAACTCTCCCCACCCAAGATTATCGGCCAGAATGAGGACGACATTGGGTCGGTTTGGATCCTTGGACATGGTTGTGATTCGTGTAGAGGAAGTGTTTGGAGTCAAGCCTTTCTTGTCGGTAATCCTGAGAGAAAAGAATAGTAGTTTTACTTGTGATTGATCACGGGCCGTTGATCTTGAGCCGGTGTTCATGAATGGACGCTTGAGATGGTTACGCCGAAATTGTTACCGGTTTCGGCACGCTATCGTTCATCGCCGACGCTCACCTCCGACGGAAATCTGCACCCCGCAAACCTCCAGCTCCCCACAGATGGCGACCTCCGAGTTCGTATCTAAGTGGGCTCGAACAAGTGGGACATCCGATTGCTCAATTCAAGACCCGGATTGCGCTATCGTGCACTGACAAACAGCATAAATACAGCGTGTGATCGTGTGCAACTGGCACCACACCTCCACGACGCGCTGTAACGGCCACTGCAGTCGTCCAAAATAAAAATGGAAGACGTTTCTACTCAGCCATATGGGGCCACCCCTTTGAAACAAGTTGGGGAGAAGACGGTCGAGTCGGCCATGTCGGATCACAACACAGAAACGGTGTCATGGACTGTTGCTGAAGAGAAAAAAGCAGTTAGAAAGTAGGTATCTAACTATGGTGAAACAATATCCCTACTAACATAAATCTCTTTGCAGACTCGACTTCTACCTCATGCCGCTCCTTGTCCTTGGATTCTTTGTGCTACAGCTCGATCGAAGCAACATAGGCAATGCGCTTACGGATACGATCACCAAGGATCTCGGCATCACCACAGACGATGTAAACCTGGGCAATCAGCTCATGTTGGCGGGAATCGTCATTTCCGAGCTGCCTTCGAACATGCTGCTCCAGAAGGTCGGCGCACCCATCTGGCTCACGGGTCAGATGGGCATCTGGGGTACCATCGCCCTTGTTCAAGCATGGGTCACAAACAGGAGCTCGTTCTTCGCGACTCGTTTTCTCCTGGGTGTTTTTGAGGGAGGATATGTTCCAGGGAGTCAGTACATGCTCTCTCTCTTCTATACCAGAGAGGAGCTTGCACTAAGGACCGCCATCTTCTACTTTGGCAACTACTTCGCAACCGCTACTGGCTCACTGATGGCGGCGGGCATCTTGCAACTTGCCGGTCAGAACGGTCTTTCTGGATGGCAATGGTTGTTCATCAGTATGTTTCTTCCTACCATTCATGTGGTGTCATGACTAACGCGCCGTACTATAGTCGAGGGTATCATGACGCTAGTAGTCTTCGTCGTCTTCATCGCCCTACTACCGAAGAGCACTGTGCACACAAAGCCTATCCACGGTTACTTCGACTACTTCACCACGAAAGACCGCACGATTCTCTCGTCACGCATGAGCGCATTGCAGCGCTCCGCCAAAGCCGATCTCAATTGGGCAAGCCTAAAGGGTGCCTTTCTGGACATTCGGCTATGGCTTCACATGATCCTCAACATGGCCAGTCTCGCTCCCAAAGGCGGTCTCCAGCTCTACGGCCCCTCAGTCATCAAGGGCCTCGGGTTCTCCAAGACGAGGGCAAACGCTCTGAACTCGATTAGCAGCTACCTGGTCGTTGTGTTCTCGTTCCTCATCTCGTACGCGTCAGACAAGACGCACCTTCGTGGCCCTTGGTGCATTGTTGCCTTCGCCTGGTCCATTGCTTTCGCCGGCGCGCTATACGGACTCCCGCTCAAGGCAAATCGCTGGGCACGATTCTGGGTGTTCACTTTCCTCGGCAGCGGCAATGCGCTTGCTCAGGGCCTCAACGATGCTTGGCTGAGTGCCAATGCGCAGAATCCTGCATCACGTAGTATTGGGCTCGCCCTGGTTGTCATGGGCTCTAACCTTGGTGGTCTCGCTGGTCAGCAGATGTTTAGAAGCTCGGATGCGCCGCGGTATCAGCGTGGCTTCTTGGCTATACTGTGTTTGTATGTTGCTTCTATTGTCATTACGGTTGTCATCATGGGCACGTATTGGTGGTCGAATAAGAAGGCTCGCGCTGAGCATGAAGTTGGGCAGAGAGTTGAGGATGGGGAGGAGGAAGTGCCAGAAGGACCTTTCAAATGCCAACTGTAATATAGAGAATATGAAATACTTCGTCTGTTGCAGAATACATCTCGATGACAAGCAAATCAAGCCATCAGCCCCGGGCGGCTTGACGCAGAGAGTCGATCAGGCTACTTTTCGCCTTCCCAAGCTGCACCACCGACTGTATCTCGTCGTCGATATGCGCGTAGAAATCTTCTTCCGACCACCGCGGCTTCCAACCTAGCCGTGCCTCGTTATGCGCAACCATGTTCGAGCTGTTTGTAGGTCAGCGATATCCCCGGCAGAATCCCGCAGGTCTCACATACCCAGAGTTCCACAGCACTTGGACAAACATGCCTGGCACACCAAGTGCCTCTGCGGCGTCTTCGCTGTTCGTCCAAGTCCCGGTTTCTTCGTCCGCGACCAGCTCGCGAGCCTTCATAGCCGTGGCGAGCTTTGCAGCCAGTTCGTGCCAGTGCAGATTGTGGGCGAGTGCAAAGTAGTACCCCTTCTCGCCACTCTCGGGTGGGTCGTCTGCTAGGATTCGCTCGACAATACGGGCGTAGAGGGCAGTTTGATCCGAGATGTGAACAGCAGCGATTTTCTGCACGTGTGTAAGTAAAGGTCAATCATGCAATGAACGACATACAGTATTCTCTGGAAACCTGTAGACTTTCTTCTTGGCGAGCGCAGCGGAAATGAAGATGGGCAGTAAAACGGACAACTGGTTCCATGCTCCGGTGCCTTTGCCATCTGTTCCGGTGTCAGTAATAGCTTAACTTGAGTGTGGTCAGCTACAAGGGGTCTTACAAACGGTGCATGGGACCACGATGTAACTCTTCACCCCGAGCTCTTTTGCATGTTCAATGATCTGCACGTCTGTTGTGCGAACTGGGAATGAATCGGCCAGAGCCTTTTCCGTCCCAAAGACGTCGTCCGTGTCGTTGAACTCTTGCTCTGGCCAACCGGTGTTCGGAAAGAATGCACTCAACGCTGACGTCTGGTATGGTCTGAGTGAAACGTTTTCCGACGCTGCGCTGGGTGACTGCAACTTACATGAATGAAGTGTGTCTGAACACCGTTGGTAGTCTGGTGCTTACTCAAGGCAGTAATGAGAGTTTTGGCCAAGGTTGAATTAATCGAGGTTGCAGCGTGTATGATGATATTGACTGCAAAATTGTCAGTCGCCTCCCCAGGATCATGGATGATTTGCTCATACTGTTACGTTCTTGGACCGCGGCAATCACGCTCGCTTCATCCGACAGGTCCAGTTTGATAGCGTCCAGACCAGCTTTCTGCAATGCATCGAATTGTTCTTGGGAGCGAACGCTGGCGATGACGTTGGCGTTGGCAAGAAGCTTGTCGTTGCTCGAAGTGAAGTCGGCCACGATTGAGCCGCCACTTTTCTTCCTCTCAGCAAGATTCTCTAGTTTGAAATCACGACACGTACATGTAGCCAGCCGCACCCGTGACGAGAATGTTTGCGACCATCATGGAAGAGTTGAATGCTGCAGCAGAATCTTGAAATCAGAAGTTGTGTTGCTATCGAATAGAGATCTGGCTGCTACGGTCATTTAAGCTGCTCTTATATATGGAACAGTGTACTGTATGGATACCACAGTGTCCGTCAATCGATGCAATTACACGGTGGCCAACGAACAGTACAACGACATTTGGTGCCAAGTATGATCAAGCTTTTGCAGCAACCTCCTCATCTTGGCTATGTTGAGATAACAAGAAATGAGTCCTGGCCAATCGTCAGCAGTCTCACGCACGTGTAATGACGATCGCTTGGTAATGTCAAGAGTTACGGACCAAAAGCAAAGGCGACTTTCTGTATTACAGCAAAGGTGTCCGATTACCAAGCATGTAAGCTCGGCTCAAGTAAGAAGCGAGCGACTGATGAGCTGTGTAGAGTATCTGCGCTAAGCCTGTTTCGCAGCCTGGAGAAGCACAACAGGAAAGTGGTTTGAAATGCCATGCAGCATTGCGGCGCTGGCTGACCTTATCCCCTTACGAAAGCTTTGAGCGGGCAATATAAAATGATGTGTTTGACTTCAGGAATAAAAACGGATAATTTCCGAATCTTTGTTGTGTTCAGGCTGCTTACCAAATTCAGGTCATGTCGTCCCAAAAGGTAGTTCTGATTCTCGGCTCAGGCCCAAACATCGGCCATCACGTATCGCGCGCCTTTGCGGCGAAAGGCTACAAGGTTGCGCTTGCGTCACGGCGTGCAAAGCAGGAGGACAACAGCGCCGACCAGGTCAACTTCCAAGTAGATTTGTCGAACCCTCCGTCGGTTTCGGAGCTGTTTGCAAAAGTCAACGAGACAGTCGGAATTCCGAGCGTGGTTGTATATAACGGTATGCTTCAAATGTAACCATCAACGAGCCTGTGAGGTGCTGACTATGCGAAGCTGGCGCAGCAACTGCGAACGATGCGCAGGACACATTCTCCGTTTCACTCGCGCAGTTCACCAGTGACTTGAACATCAACACGACGAGTCCATTCGTGGCGGCGAAAGAAGCGGTCCAAGGATTTGCTAAATTGCCAGCGTCGGCATCGAAGACGTTCATATACACTGGCAACATCACCAATACCAACACGGTATTTGCACCACTTATGACTTTGGGTGCGGGCAAGTCGGCGACGGCGCACATGATCCACAATGCGTCTACAGTTTACGCAGATCGCGGGTTCAAGTGAGTTTATCCTGGCGCGCAGCCCGAGGCAGTGGTATGCGTAGGTGACTGACCGATGGTAGATTCTACTACGCCGACGAGCGCAAGACAGATGGCTCACCGGCGTACATGGATATCAGCGGCGAAGGGCATGCCAGGCATTATGTTGAGCTGTCAGAGGGGGAGAAGCAGGGCCCGTGGCAGCAGACATTTGTGACTGGGGAGGGATACAAGACGTGGTGATTGATGGACGGATAATAGGCCTTCAATTCAATTCAACATCACTCGGCTCCGCGATAGTTGTATCCTTCAGTAATTTTGCATCGTGTTGATGGTGAAGTAGGCTAGACTACTGCAGGGCTCGGTGTAGTGTGCGGGAGGCGGTTGTTCTGTGGGGTAGGTGCAGTGCCAGCATTCCCTGTTCACCGCCTCGGGTCTAAGTTAAGTTAAGCGAGCCTTCCCATCATCATCCAGCGCCTCCGCCGTACCTGGTACTGCAATCAACGCGTCGCACAGCCATCGCTTTCACCACGGGCTCGTCATTGTTGGTGTTTGCGTTGCTTGCTGTGGTCGCGATCCCCCTCTAATCCAGGCTTCTCGGACAACGACACGTGACCAATCGCCGCCAAGCTCGAACAGCGACAGTCACATGTCATTGGCAGTCGCAGCGCATTGACGATATCGATACTGACAGCTCAAGACTTGCACCGTCCAGGACATTCACTTTGTCTGGCAACAAGCGTGGGGACATGAGCGACCAGCCGCAGACGCTTGATCAGCTGGTCAAGGGCGCGCCGGCTCCGCACACGTCGGTCCAGGCGGTAGCAGCAGCGAATGCCAACCCCTCCGCATTTCCATCCACGCTCGTCGACAGCCCACACGACGCAAATGACGGCAAACCGAATGCCACCCACATGCGTGTCCCGTCCATAGCCGACCCCACGTCGCTCCTGCCCAGCTCCCCACCGCAAATCTACCTCAACCTCCTCATCCTCGAAGCCTCGCTGCGCTCCCAGTACCTCACCCTGCGCGCCCGACGGCGGCAGAACACCTTCGTCCTCTCGCTCCTGACCATCTACCTCGTCGTATTCTTCGACCTCATCTTCCTGCGGCCGCGCGAGGATGGCAAAGGGCGCGGGGGCAGCCAGTACTGGCTGGTCGACATGCTGCAGAAGGTGTGCTTCATCACGGGCGTCGTCACGGCGCTGCTGTTCTGGGCGACGGGCCAGTGGGAACGCGGGGTGCGGTGGCCGCGGCGATGGGTGGGTGTCGCCAACCGCGGGCTGAGGAGCGTCAATGCGAAGATTGTCGTGATACGCGGACCGTGGTACAGGGAGGCATTCGAGTGGCTGCTGTTCCTGCGCCCCTTCTCCGGCGGCCTCTGGGGAGGCGAACAGGGCGGCAGCTCATACCACTTCATCAACGTCGCGCAGGAAAAGTCCCAAGGGCTCGACGGCAACGGCGGCCGTCCCCGGCACCGCATCGTGCAGGACGGCAAAGAATACGCCGAGGAAGATATCGCGCCTGGCGGCGACTACATCAAGCTTCTGCTGCTGCCAAAGCCCTTCACCCCCGACTTCCGGCAGAACTGGGAGACGTTCCGCGCCGAGTACTGGGACAAGGAGAACGAGCGTCGCGCCGAGCTTCGGAGGAGTGTCCGTGCTAGGCAGCGCGACATTGCGAAAGAGGAGGGCGGCTGGCTGTGGTGGACAGGCTGGCGAGGCTGGAAGCGTGCGCGGGGGTTCACAGCGCGTTCCAGCGACGTGGAGAAGAGCGGACACCATCACAGCCACAGCCACAGCCATAGCCTGTCGCATACAGGCTCGAGAAAGAGGAGACCAAGCGTGTTGCAGGCACAGCGTGGAAGGGATGCAAGCCACTCACGGAGCTCCTCGCGCAGTACCACACCCACGCCCGATGTTGACGACCGTCTTCGATCCATGGAGGGCCGCGAGCGGCGATGGAGTAACAGCACCACCGGATCGGTAGGCGCCACCACATCACGGCAGAATTCGTTGCGCTCAGCCAAGATTGCGCAAGGAAGTGCCCAGACGGCGCGGAGACCACAACTACCTACTGGCTCGAGACCAAGCACAAGCGAGAGCAACCTGCCATGGCAGAGCAAGCGGGCTAGTATGCTCAGCAATGCTGAGTCAATGACAGAAGGAGACGACGAGGGCGATGGGGGTGAGGTGCCCGCTCGACCTCAAGTCAAGAGACGATCAAGTAGAGAAAGCAGCGGAGGCAGGGCGGAGAGTGCCTGAGGGATATCCTCGACGTCATATTACAATACTATTCTTGACAAACACTGATATCGAAGCATGCCAGATGGATTGTGCATCATCGAACCCACTGATATTCTGACAACGGAAACGCAGTGTGGTCAGCAAAGGCCGCACCGACATACTTTGCCAGGAATTCTGCAATGCCCGTTCTTGCAACTATCGCGAAAAGCACATTGCGCACCCAGCTTCCCCAAATCGTCTGCAGCGCCAAGATCGTCCCTACGAAAGGCGGAATCTTCTGTAGTTCCTTGATTAGTGGCGCCATCTCCTCTTCGTAACCCACCAATCCTGCGGCGATGTCTCCACGATGTTCGCATAGCTCGCCAGCGAGCATGTAACCGCCACTTAGCACAAGACTTGTTCACCGCCTGTTGGGCCCGCTGCGTAGCCTGCATCACTGACGAGGACGACTCGATTCTTATACGGGGTGGGTACCTTAACTTGCAAGACCTCACTGGCGTACAAGTCCTTCGACGTTTCCATCTCTTGTAGCACACGGCTCGTCTCCCACCCTACGTCACGGAACTGCTGGGTGATGAAGGCTTTGAGGACATTTTCGCCTTGACTTTAGGCGTCGCGAAAAGCCGCCAGCCTCTGAGCCGGTTGATTGACGCACATGAACATGACCCGATTGCCTCCAGCTGGGTCATGTCCGATGCTAACCAATCGCCCGCCAGGCGCACTATGTCCGTGTGCAATCTCACTTCCGTGAATTAGATCTGGTGCGATTGAGGAAGACGCAGCCCATGTACCGGTAGGATGAACGTGTTCTCTTACACCACTATCGAAACCCATGGCACGTGTCCTTTGATGTTGCGCCATCACACGCGACCACGAAATCATACATCGCGGCTGGCCTTCCATTGGCGAACATAATTTGCACTTGTTCTTCACCCTGCTCCAAGGACGCGACCACGAAATCATACATCGCGGCTGGCCTTCCATTGGCGAACAGAATTTGCACTTCTTCTTCACCCTGCTCCAAGGACGCGACCTGTTAGCCAAAGATGTACTCCACTTCCTCTCTCTCCTTGGTCAGATCATACACCACTCTACCCAAATCACCGCGGAAAATCTCAAACTCGCTCACAAGAGATTGCTGCTCTGCGTTTCCTGTTGCGCGTATAACACCAAATGGCTGTCTATCGTCACACATAATCGTCAAGGCTTGTTCCCCTGTCGAATACTGGCGTACTCGAGCTTCCATACCGGGCATCTTGCGCATCACGGACACGCCGCACGTGCGGATGTCGACTGCTTGCCCGCCAACGCGTAAATGGGGGAAGCGCTCGATGACTGTGACATTGAAAGCGGCACGGGAGAGCCAGTACGCGGCTGTTGAGCCTGCGACTGAACAGCCGACAATGAGGGCGTGCGGATTGGACATGGCTCAACTTGGATGAAGTTGGGTGAGAATATCCACCTGCTTTCTCTGGAAATGGACGCGTGGTGATGATGATACCGGGAGTAATGATCTAGATTTGGACGCTGCCTTGGTAGATGTAGCAATATACTTGAAATGCTCGTCGTAGGCAACAAGCATTCTTAGCGTGGTGTTTGGGTTTATGTTTGTCAGTGGCGTGCAATCGTTTCTTACCGAGCAAGCGGAGATCATAGACCCAACATCTCAAGGTGCGGACTGCGATCAGCCTCATTGGCTTGTTCGTTTATGCGAACCCGTGGAAGGCCTGTGGCAAGGATGCGCTGGACATTCAACATTGTATTGGGATGGCTTTAGTGGGACGGGTAAGTTGCTCGGGGTGTAGGATTTTGCGAACGCCCGAGCGGGTGCGAGCTCGATTGATGTTTAGAAGTAGGTCTCTCCCTTAAAGAGAGTTGTGAGCAGATGCACGAGGGAAAAGAAGAAGCGTGTTTATAGTACGAAGCAGATAAAATGAGTGTGTTGATTGTACTAGACAGGCGAAACGAGTGTGTACAAATCGTCCCGCTGCGCAGAGTGAAATGCGAGAGCTCTGGATAGTCTTGTCGGCTAACAGTTTGCAGTCATCTTAGGATCAGTCCTCTTCCCACTGATGGCACAGGCCAGCCAGTAGGAATCATGTTTGACGACCTTGGATCTCCGCCTTCAGCACTAAATGTACCTAAGCAAATATCTCCAAGGCATTAGAGAATATGTTCGCCAAATCTCCACCTGTCTGGGAAATAGAAGTGAACACGGTTTCAGCATCCAATAAATCCATGCCGAGTACAGTATCTGCAAAGACCGCTTGCCACATAACCTCAATGGCCGCCAGAAGTTCGCCTGCAGAAAGCTCTACAACGCTAAGTTGCCTAGCAATGCCAAGCTCAGCGGGGCTCAAGGTTGGTGTCTTGTTCACCATCGTGCATTCGGGAAAATTCGAACAGTAAATCACGGTCTGCCCGTTTACTAGCGACACCGCTTCGGTTGTCGCGGGATCCACTAGGCCTGAATTCCCATGAGCCCCCGTCACGGCCAGTCAGATACCACCCGCGATGGAAAAGATGATGGCCATCAGCAAGAGCATGGATCGTCCCAATTGGCGCAGTCCTGTGGTGCTCTCAGACGGCTCGATTGGTTTCCATTGTAGAGAACAGGCGCCAGATAATTCTTGCGAGCCAAGGTTTTGTCTCCGGACACGTAGATGTATTCCTGCGGGCTAGGTGCAGCCAGACTGTAGCCAGAGCTGACGGCTAGGATACCAAGAATCATGGAATGATGCATCCAAACCCAAATGTCAATACTCTAAGCTTGCTATGCATTCGAGAATTCTTTCAAAACTTTCTTATTCCGTATGTCTCGAATCCGAGACAGAAAGGTGACAAGTCGGGGTAGGTTCAGGATCAGCAGATAGTGGATGGATCGTTTCGTCAATCATGATCTAGAAGACAAGTCAGTATGCTGTGGAGTGAAGCAATGTTGAAGTCGTATGGTCCGAATGTCAATTCTGTCCCGCGACTCCCCTCTTATTTAACTTTTCGTCGACATCACAATTGAGAAGAAGTACATAGTCATAGTAAGCTGCTGGCGTAAGCTATCGTCGGCCGACAGTTCTATCGTCACTCCGCTTCCATGTGACTATGGAGAGCGATGCGGAGCTAGTTCTCATAGCTCACTTACAAGGACGAGATGTTGCTGCTTATCCTGAGTCCGCTCGTCTGAGGCCCTTTCTCCGAACTGAATGCAATACTACTATTACTGCTAGATGAAGCATGTACTAAGCAATGCTGTTATATTGTGCAATTTTGAAGGACGTGCTTGCCCCATCTTTTCTCCACGTGAGACTGGGAGCTTTCGTGATCTGGTGGAGTCGACGTAACTCTTGAATATGAGATCCGTTAGAGCGATGGAAATATAAATTTGCCTGAAATTTTTTAAAAGCAAAGGTATGAGTAGGAGCTAGTTAATTCTACTTAATATCTCAATTCTAAAGACTTATCCTTGCAAGGCTTTTTCAGTCAGCAATTAGAGTAAAGTGGTTAAGGTGCAAATACACTGCTGTAGTGTTGCGCGTCTCTGTAAGCAACCTCCTCGGCCGACGTGGATGCGGCACTGCTGATACTACCAGACCGTACTGACGTATTTTACAAGATCGATGACAAATACTATTTGACTTTTGAGGCCGTTCTAACATGCAGTATCTAGACGGACATACCTGTTACCGCCTGTATCTCTGGAAGTCACATTGCGAACATACGTAACCCTCCATTTACAACCGTGGTACCGTTAGCTACCACACCAAGGTGGGCTTTGGTATTTTTATTCGCCCAGTAAGAATGCCCCGACCTCAATGCCGCTTTCGATGTTTTGATTTAGCACTATGTGATTTCCTAACCATTCGAGTCAACCCTAGGTTTTGGGCATACTACGGTCGCTGTAATGACTCTGGTAAATGTGAAAATATCCCGCCCAGCAATGGAAGCAACGACTTCAGTGCGTGCGGCGCCCGCAGAACCTCGGCATGGATGGCGATGAAGGAAGGGCGTATTGTATTTGGAAAGACAATGGTGCCAAAACATGCTATGGAACTGGTAGAGATTACCTGAGGCACCGTGAGGGATGGGTAGCGGCTGGTTCGATACGGCACGCGATTGAAACGGTTGCGTGCACTTGGTGGTTGGTCTTAGCGCATAAGGGTTATTTACTTACCTCACCCTTCGTGATTCTCTCGACGACGTTCGAACACAGACATGTACTCAACTACAGAAAATGTTGACGACATGTCAGACCACTGGTTAACTGCCTTTAGTCAACAGATGGATGCTTTACAAATGCCAAGCTTACCTGTGATGATTAGGTAATCACAACCGACGTAAACTGTACAGTTGTGATTATTAATCGTTCACATATTGGACTCCAGGTCGTTAATCATCGCTACATGCTACAAACTAATCAGAAGAGACCTCATATTATAAGAGGGGAATTAATCCTCTGCAGCAAGTCATTCGAATATTGATAACATCCAGCAGCCCAACCCTTTCACTACATTCCGTTCTGAATTCGCGAATATCTCGACCTTGCATTAATATGGCTACGCAAACAGCTCTCGTTGTGCGTAAGCTCGAAGAACCTCTCGAGGTTATCCACGATAAGCCCATCCCACAACCCGGACTGGGACAGATACAAGTTCGAGTCACTGTCGCAGGACTCAATCCTCATGATCAAAAAGCCCGCGACCGGGGCCTATTCATCAAAGACACCTTGCCCAGCAGTCTCGCAAACGATGTTGTTGGTATAGTCACTGCGATTGGAGACGGTGTCACGAGATTTAATATCGGCGATAACGTCTTCAGCCAAGCGTCTTTTGTGGGGCTACAACAGTATGCCGTGTTAGAAGAAGACTTCACAGCTCTCGTGCCAGAAGGCATTTCTGAAGATGAGTGTGCGACCTTGCCAACGAATGTCATAGCAGGTAATTATCCCATACCCATTCTCGTCCTCCTTCAAACTGTACTAATGTAACTCATTTAGGCGTCGTAGGCTTTTTCGATCCACAAAACCTTGGCTTGCCTGCACCGTGGAGCCCTCACGCCGATCTTACAGCTCTTAAAGATTCAGCCGTCCTTATCGTTGGTGGCGGAAGTAATTGCGGCCGCTTCGCCACTCAGCTCGCCTCTCTAGCAGGATTTGGCACCATCGTCGTTGTTGGCGGTAACGATGTTCAACTGAAGGGCTTCGGTGCCACACATATAATCGACCGCTACGGAGGCGATGACAAGATCCTCCAATCCATTCGAAACATTGTTCACGACGACCTTGTCTATGCTTTCGACGCTTACAACAACCCTCCCCAACAACACCTTGCCATCAACGCTTTGTCAAACTCGAAGAGAGGGGTTTTGGCGCGACTGACGTACTCGAGAGGTGTGTTGAACGAGAGTCTAATCCACGAGAAGAAGAAGGGGTATGAGCTGAAGAATGTGGTTGGGATAAGTAGCTTTAAGCCTGATACTGTGAGGCCGTTCTGGAAGAGCGTCTCGCAGCTATTGGGGCAAGGAAAAATCAAGCACTTGGAATACGTTGCGCATGAGGGGTTGGATGTGGTGAAGGTGAATCAGGTATTAGATAGTTACAGGGAAGGTGAAAGGGTTGTACAGACGCATTTCCACGTTAGCAAGAAGCGGGACGATAATTAGGGGTGAGATCAAGTATATGAGCACTAGCATAATAGACTATTGCGTATTGGAAGCGCTACATGTTGAAAACAGTGCCTTAATCACACCTGCTGATAGTTCTTCAAGCACAGGCATACTTGAAGTCGAAGTAATCAAGAAAGGCATATTGGGTGACGCAGAAGTACTGATCCCGTGCCGCGCCATCACTTTTGTCAAACTCGCCGAACAGTTCGCTTTCGCAATGTGGTACGCCCCTGTTCGGCCAGATCTGAAAAATGCAGTTGTCATCCCAATCTTTGATCCGAAGGGCTTTTATATCATTCCAGGACATAGAGTCGCAGGCTGATGTGACTCCGGCGGCGCCAACGCGAGAAAAATCAGGGGCCCAGTCAGTGGTGCATATCGCTGAAGTACTGAAGACGCCTACGATGATAACTTAGCATCAAATGTGCGACTACGCTTGACAACCCACCAAACTTTCAGCAGAGTGAAGAAACAGGTAAAATAGCTAATGCAATAGCTTTGAAGGAGACCATGATGTTGATTTTCAATGTGATTTTGATTGTTGCTGAGATAATATAGGCAAAGAGATTGTTAAGAAACGTTGTATGCAGTCCTTGAGTAGTGAAGAGTTTATCTTTGATATCTATAATATTAGGCTGTGATGCTTTCTAAAGCACAGCTTGGACACACTACAGTCCTTGGCTACGGCGACCAACTTGCTTGGTGCAACGAAGATGATTGGCGGGACAAGGTAAACGGCTCTTTCAGCATCTGCGAACGGCGTCACCAGCCCTGCTTTGTCTTCATGGAAAATCCCGCGAAATACTGCGGCACTATATCCGAGTTCTGGTACATGCATCTTGCCTAAAAGATGCGAACAGACTCAATAGATCAATGACGACTACGACACACACCACTGGGAATTGCATCCGCCTTGGCATCAAAGTGAGCTTGGCATAAGCAAACTGCAGTTGAAACGCCAAGTAGAATTCCACGCATATTGGGCATGCCGAATCACCTAAGAACACGAAGTAAGGCAGAATCCTGTTGGTCATGGATTATATGGGCTCAAAAGCCTACCAATTGGCATTGCGCCGACGAGGAATCGATTACGGCTTCAGTCGATCGCTATCCGGGGTTTCACAAATCGGGTAACTTAAGTGTTCTGCCATCAGACGATCAAGGAAGCCAACATCTTTGCTGTGTCACTTCACTGTTGTAATCTGAGATAGTCGAATAAAGCATGATCTTGTTTGGTCAGATTATGTCCCTTGCGTTATTCTAGTGAACACGGCGTGCTCGAAGGATTAGGTAACATGTGTGAACTGCGTATAACATGATTCAATGACGTAAGGGGAATAGGTACTGAATTTTCCCCGCTTCAAAAAAGATTCTTATTATATTCCGGTTAGCGACACGATTGTTTCCAGCCGAGATAACTTGGTAGCACCTTCCCGAATTAGTAGTCTACGTTCTCAACCTGTCGTAATTACCCAAGAGGGGCATGGCGAGGTTTCCTCAAGGCGTTATTCACCACGGTATAGTGATGGGTCTTGTGAGGGGTTCAAGCGACGGCGCGTTGTTCGCACTGCGAGAAGCTGGCCAAAACCCACAAGTCGAGATTTGGTCCTTTGCGCCCAGATCGATAGATGGTCGGCGAGCTTGCCACTCTTTTATATGTGACTTTCTTTGCTTGCGTACACATCCACGTGAAATTCTGTCACCGGTCAAACGAGGACTCATTTCATGTCTTCGCACGGATCAGAAGCTTCAAGAACTTGCTTTACATAATTACGTTGTTTGTATGACGCTAGGACAACCTATCGTCCTAGGCACCTGTAAGGACCAGAAGACTCTGAACGCTGACTCTACCAAAGCCATGTTGAAGTAATAGCTCTCGACCACGATGTATCGGAAATTCCGCCACGACCATAATGCTGATGTCTCCAGTGCTAACACCGGCTTTTTTCAATAGTTGCAGCACCGCACAAAGCGTCTTCCCTGTGGAAAGAACGTCATCTACCACCAAGACTGGTACCCTTTTTGGAATCACATCCCGCCCAATTTCGATATCCTTCTTTGAAGAACCATTGGTAGCCATGGAGGAAATGTAAGATGTGGTCGCGATGTTGGAGATGGTGGGCGGAGGAAGTTTGCCAGCTTGGCGTATCAATATTAATGGCACTCTCATCTGCATTGCTAACGGAGAGGCATAGATGAAGCCACCAGCTTCACAAGATACAATCGCGCCGACCTTGGTCCAGTCACTTCTGAAGTGCTTCTGCAGCAAGGACGTGCACAAGGACAAGCCATCGGGGTGCTCGGAGATGCCGAGTACATGGCGAAACTTGATGCCTGAATTGGGGAAGTCGTGTACTACACGTACCATGTCGGCCAGCCGCTTGAGATCGTGGCCCAAGAAAGGAATCAAGTACTGTTGAGCGAACACTTTCGCCGCCTCACCTCCCGTGTTGTCATTATCGAAGACAAGAGTAGGGCAGTGTTCCATAGCCTGCAAGCCACTACTGCTACCGTTGTGGCCGCTCTTGTCGCCACCATGAAGGTCTACGTTGGCAAAGCCACGCCATTCACGCTGCCTTTGTTCAGCTGCTCGAACTTGTACCTCGATCAATCTACTCTCTGGCACTAGATGAGACAAGGCTGCAACCGCCGCCGCATCTCTCATGCCAGTAATCATCAACACTTCGGCACCCCCGGCATTTCTTACGACGTCTAGAAAATGCTCCTGTGGCAGTCCTGGTCGTTGTTGCACCTGGTCCCGGAAGAATCTCGTCAAGGCTGGTCGATGCTGCTCTTTGTAGGTACGGTCTTCGAGCAAGCGGTGAAGATCAGCGCCGGTGGCCGCTGCGTACTCTCTCTTAGTCGCATCGCTGATACTGACTATGCGCGTTGGAAAGTATTCCGAAAGAACAGGGGCCCAGACATTGGCAGAATAGTCTTTGCCAACACCGTGCTGACCGGTGACAAGTACAATAAGCTTGGGCACCGGCGCAGGCGGGAGCGGCAATGTGGGTGGGAGGGGGCAGGCGTACGACAGCACATTATACGGATCGAAGCGGGCTTTCAGCCGAGCCAGGCGCGCCAGGTTGGGCCCGAAGGCGCGGGCCGCCAGCGCCGCGTCTCTCGGATCCGGCCCAAGGTCAGCCCCATATGCACCGCAACTGAGAGGCAACAGGTCAGCAGCGACATTGTAGACCCACTGCTCTGCCAAACGTGCAATCGGTGTGCCATCCTGATCACGTGGCCATACACCGGTTATCACACAGCCGAAATCCCAGTCTCGGCAGCCAAAAGCAGTGTCTTCGCTTTCCACGTCGCCAATCTTGCCGCCACCCTGGAGCAGATGCAAATAGCAGAGGTTGGAAGGCCGACTTTCCATGGCCGCTACCAGGCGAGCAGCGACCGTCGTCTCTCCGATATCCTTCAGGAATATGCATCGCTTGAACGCCGAAGTCTTGCCACCGCCGTGTCCGCCGTGCATGTCGGTCATGTACATCTCGGCTTCAAACAATTCGATGCCGTCCACGGCTTTGACATCCTCGCGCGACATATCCTCTCCAGGCGAGCAAGATTGGAAAGTCGTCACGCCAAGATGGAGTTGATCGGCGTCCCAGTATAGATACGCATCCGCAGCGCACTCGCGGTTGAGCCTTCTTGCTATGCGTGTATCAAAGTCGCCGAGTTGGTGCCTGCCCTCGAGGTTGTTGCAGAGAGCAATGGTCTTTTTCTCAACGACGAAGCTCGTAGCTGCATAAGCCCTGAATGTCACGCTGATCACAATGCCAATGTTCGTCCCTGCGCCTTTTACCGCCCACAACAAGTCATCCTCATTGCTAGGACGGATCGAGCCAGCTGGCCTGTGCTGGCTTGGTACGTTGCCAACGTACAGAATTTGACCAGATTGGACACTGATGATAACAGCACCAACAATGGCATCGCAAGAAAGCCCATATATCCTAGCCAGGTGTCCAATTCCGCCTTGTAACCATAGCCCCGCACCAAGGCTTGGGCGGGCGCCTAGAGGTACTGTAAGGCCTGCTGCCATGGTCTTGCGAATGATGTTCCCGACCGTGCTGCCTGCCTCGACTACAACAAAAAAGGGAACAGGAGTACCATTGCACCCTTCTCCCCCTTCTTGACTGTCATTCTCAGTTCTGAGAATGTGTATCTGGCCAATCGCGCTCATATCGATGGATACGACAGCCGACAGAACGCAGTGGCCGCTGTGGCCTCCACCAATGACTGCAAGCTTGAGGCTATATTTCAGAGCCCATTCGACGCATACCTGGACTTGTCCAATCTCTGTCGGTCTTGCAATGTACGCAGGGCTTTGAAGATGAGCTTTTCGGTTCTTGATCGCCCTGTGGCTCTTCAACACAGGCATCTGCGCCATGAGATCCTGAACGGCGGTCGCATGAGGCGTGAAGACTACCATAACCTCTGGTGAGCTGAATGACAGATAATTTCCCTCATGATGACCCGAGTTGCGGCAGATGGTACGCCAGGCCTTTCTGACGTCATGATCCTCATCTGTGTTCCCAAGAGCATAGCCTGCAATGAAAGGAGCAAAGGAGTCCAGCACAAGGTCGTCATCAGCCAAGCGAATGACTCCAAAAGGGTAGGAAGCTGTTTGATCGGACACCAAGTCACTGAAACACAGGCCTCCATCGCGATGAAAAACTACTATGATGCCGCCTTGTGGTCCAGTAGCGAGCATGCCCAGTGCTCGTTCAATGAACTTGTGCTTCTGCTTCATGCCGTACATACTGTGGCAGAAGAGGATCAGATCGTATCTTTTGCTCGCATCGAATGCATCATTATCGAGGGAGATTTCTTTGCTGTCCTTGAGGGCCAATGGATGTCGACATATATTGGCTGGGTGTGCTAGGCATCGAAACGCTGACTCTGTGTGGGTCGCAGAATTAAGCTGCTCCTCCAAATTTGAAGCGAAGAGACCATTGGGCTCCAGTGCATCGTAAGACTGGAACTTGCCCCTAAGATCTCTGGAAAGGCGCGCGAGAACGCTTTGTGGACCAGGTCCGATCTCCAATACTGAGATATCAGTACGCGATTTGAAGTGCGTATCTAGCAGCTGTGTCAGCTGAGGGGTGATGAAGTCTCTGTACGTCGTCTCTGATCCCTCGATCAAGACTTCGAGGCCTGCTTTATATTGCGTGTCGGATAATGATGAATAAGAGGTCGTTCTGGCCGCTTGCCGAAGGGCATGCTTTAGATCATTGAGGACAGCCATCTCGTTTGGTGATTCAGGCGCACTTGCAAAAATGCTGGTGATGCGCGGTCAACAGGACAACATCTACAAGCGATTCTACGAACAGCTAATGATTTCCGACCGGTGAAGGGTTTATGAGTTGTGGAAACTGTGCAGCAGCGCCACATACGATCTGGATATGCTGTGTACCACAGAGCGGCTAAACTCAACCACATACGCCTGTTACACGTCCTCGAGCCAGGAAGCGACCGGTCAACCAGTGACCAATGGCATCCCTTTGACCCAAAGCTTGTCTGATCGCCACTGGCCCTGGCCTGAACAAGAAGTACCATTTCCACAAGGAACGACCAAGCTAGAATGGCAGACCACTGCCCGTGACGGTAGCAACGAAGCATAGATCATGGCAACACGGAGCGGCGATGGTTCAAGCTGTATAGCGTTCTGATCATAATAATGGCGTCGAGTTATCGGTATAGCGATTGAAACACTGGGCCACGGATAGCAACATTAAAATCCAGCATCGCTCTAAGCAAACGTGTCACTGTATCTGGCTGCGATTCGGTAAAGCGATACTACGCACGGAAAGCAAGTCGACAGGCTATTTCCGGTGACCGGTGAGTATTGTGCGTGTTGCACGACTTGAATATACTTCCGCTATGCATGATATCAATCTGCCAGCTCACGTCGTCGTCCAAAGCGGGCTGATAAGGTAATTGATAGCGCAGCAGTGGAATGATTGATCGTCATGACTCCACCTATTCAATCATCTGACTGCGTCTATTGCGGCACGATACATGGAAGGCCAGGAAGGGTAGCCTACCATACACGCTCCTGACTGCACTAGGTTATGTGGCACCATGAAACCAGTGCCACATCTCGGACTATGCATATAGGCAACAAGAATTGCGCAAGTGGAGTTATACGAGAAGATTTGCCCGAACCAGAAATATGAGATAGAGAATATGGCTCTGCAAGGGATGTACATAACGAAAGGCTAATAAGAGCACCACGTCCGCAGTTCCTCCGTCTTTGCTCCAGTATTGTCAATCAAACTATCGCGCTTGGATCGTCGCCAAAGCCTGAATTTGGGATAAATTATTTGTCTCGAAACCTTCTCCTCTTGCAAGCATGGTTGACGTAGACGGGGATGAAACATCTTACACCAAACACCACAAACCAGACGCAGAAGAAGACATTCATCGCAAAGATGCGATGGTTGTGAGCCCTTCAAACAGAATATTTTACAGCCGTCCGCCAGTCGATGATGGTTTGAGCTGGCCTGGTAAGTCACAGGTACGCGTGCAAAAGATGTGGCATGTTTAACAAACATAGGTATCTATACACCTGATTCCAAGAATTCAGTCAAGCCCGAGAAAGAGGACCAAGTAGCCAGCATCTCCAGAGCAGTGAGAACCATATTAGAAAGCGTAGGCGAGGACCCCAACCGCGAAGGCCTCCAAGATACCCCGTCCCGCTGCGCAAAAGCTCTACAATTCTTCACAACAGGCTACCATGAGGATCCGCAAGATATCTGTAATAGCGCTATATTCCACGAAGGCCATAACGAACTCGTTGTGGTAACCGACATAGAATTATTTTCACTCTGTGAGCACCATCTCGTGCCTTTTACTGGTCGAGTAAGTCAACCTCCCCCTTTGTATCTATATGCCTCTTATCTCTGGAGCAGGTCCATATCGGCTACGTGCCTAATAACCATGTGATTGGCCTGTCGAAGCTCGCTAGGATCGCCGAGATTTACTCCCGCCGGCTCCAGGTGCAAGAGCGGCTTACGAAACAAATAGCGCACGCTCTCGACTCGGTACTTCATCCGCAAGGCATTGCAGTTATGGTACAGTGTAGTCATCTTTGTATGGTGATGCGCGGGGTACAGAAGACGAGCGCTATTACAACGACTCTTTGTATGCTTGGGTGTATGGAGTCGGCGGGGAGATTCAGGGAGGAGTTCTTGAAGCTTGTTAGTGTTTGAGATCATTTGTTTGATGGTATGGGTTGCTCTGGTTCTTGATGTGCGTATTGCGTACCTGATCCGTGTGTTTGCACAATCTAGGTTCCAGATGCATCACGTCCCTGGTTACATAGAAAAAGAAGTAGTGCTATTCAAGAGCGCCGCTGTCATGAACTCGCGTAGTCAGATAGTTAGGAGGAGCTTTTGATTGTGTTATCCATTTCACATGCAGTTTCTAGGTCGCTTAGATGGTCTCATAGCCCATCTTTTCTCTCTCCCGTAATATAAGATGGTCGACTGCAAGACCAGTATCAGGAAGGAGATACTACATTGTATGCTGAAGTGAGGTGTTAATCGTCTATTAAGAGACGTCACTGGTAAGTAATGGATCATCTGCCAGGCGCGAAAATCTTGTTCAGCTCCGTGATGTACTAATGCTTCTTCTCTGCTACAACGAGTTCATCTGCAATTCTCCCTCTTGCAATCATATCCACTGTGTCTTTTCATTTGAATCGTCCCAGCGCCAACTCCCCGACGCATCGAAATCCACAACTCACGAGCATCGCACGAACAAATGTCAGACCTGCAGCAAGCTGTAAAACCGACAAGGATTCGGGTATATCATGATGACCAAGGCTATCTGACGGCATATAGCCTCGTGCACTTCTTCACCTGTCAATTCCTCAAATAGAGGTACGCTAGCAGCAGCTAGTTAGAACCATAGCGGGCTTGATTTGCAGTAGAACCTAGTTTGCAGGGCGGTAAGACTTAGACCGAACAGCACTAGGCGCCCAATCATCTTTTCCATGTGCTAAGTTTGTAAACGGAAGAATCGACCAGTGGGCTGGAAGCGAGATCTCAACATATTATCCACCAACACAATGGAGACCGAGGCCCGCCGATGCCAAGCCGATTTAAATTGCGGCTTCGTGTAAAACAAGGTACAATCTGGGCCAGAGTTATCTAGATAACGCTAATTTCTTACATCTGCTCAAATAGTAGTAGTAGCATGCGGACCTGAGTTCGTTACATTTTACCTTCGAGTTCAGAATACTGATTGCTTGAGGCAGGTCGGAGTAGTTGCCCGAAACTTGCTGAAGCTTTCTGAGAAAAGACCGCTCCGTTAGTGCATATGCCTGACAATTGGATGTGGGAGACGAGGCGCCTCGCTCCTATACAGATTCAAATAACATGTCTTTACGGGTGCAGATACGAGACGGGTACGTACCAAACTTGGACATTTCTGTGAATACGAGGCATACTTCGAGATTTGCCTGCATGCATCTAGGCCATTGGGTAACGCACGACGAGGCTGTTATACTTGGCGTTTTCTTGGATTGTTGGTAGACATGAATTGCCTCAAGCTGCAGTTGTCCCTTTTATCACCCTATATAAGACGTAGCCACCTGCAGACAGATTCAACACCAGCATCAACAGCATCAAAAGCATCATCAGCTCTATCATAACCTGACCATTATTCTCTAAGATGGTTTCCTCCAAACTCCTCAGTCTTTCTGCCTTGACCCTACTTCCTCTGTCTCTTGCCGCTCCAGTCTCAGCTCCCGATACTATCTCAGCTGCTACAGCTGCAGTTAGCTGGACGCCTGTCGAATTTGAAGGCGACACGATCTACATCAACAGTGCAGCATTAATTCATGGTTCCCTCAATCCCGCTGAGGAGGTAACAAAACTTCTTCGCCGCGTTCCTACCAGCAATGACTGCTGCGATGGTACTACCAATGATCCCCATCCTGCCCCTTTCGCCAACAGCGCGGACTGTTGGGCTATCCATGATTGTAAGTCAACGGAACTCGTAAAATTTTACTCGGACTGCCGGGCAGCTGACTATTTCATAGATGCAGCGTCTCTAAACGCTTACTTTGGGGTTTGGACCAAAACTCCCGACACACACGCGATTGGGCTTTTGAGACGGGGCACGTGTGTCTTTGAAGCAGGTACACGAGACATCTTTGACACCTATATTGGGTCGGCGAACGTTCGCGACATCATGAACCTGGCCATCAGGAGGTGGAATGTAGGTTCTTCTATCTCCTCGGAATATGCATGTTTCTTTGCTAACAAACAAAGTCTAATGGTGTAGTTGCTGCGCAGGGAGTAACGACATGCGAGAACAGTGTTGGGCCATGGTCAACTGTCAGGTGGACTATCAAACGTTCTTGAGGGCAGCAATGACTTCGTCTGGAAGATCGCTAGGCAAAATTATAAGTTGAGATCGGTTGGCTATCGTGTGGCAAGATCTGGGTATTGTGTTGTCTTGGCTTGCGGTAAGCTATCGAATAGAAGCATTGAGTAACATAACGCGACTTACATATAGCGCAATAGGCCATCACAAAGCTGTTTACAATGGTGCCGATTTTTTTTCGCCTTTCTGGTTACGTGCCATATGTGTTCAGGATATCGCCATTGTAGCCAGGAGTAGGAAATTGTCTCCGCTTCCGTGAAGTTCGACAAAATAGCTTGATTAAGCTTACTCATAGCTCCCTTATTGTGGAGTGCCTTTTAGTGCTGTATTAGGGACGTGACCACATATTGCGAGATTATGTCAACACTGACGACAGCAAAAGAGGAGATTGTGCACACAGCATAAGGACAAATAGAGAGCTCGCGTGCATGCGCAAAAGTGGCAACAATTGTGAATGCGAGCTTGGAAATTTCTCCAGTATCAAGCCACCAAAGGCTATGAATGGTGCTGATTGTGATGTTGAGACTAGGTCAGTTATCTGAATACTGGCTACTTAGACTAATATAAGACGAATATTACAATTGAGGTACTTCTATTGAGTATACTATCGAACTCTAAACTGTCTGCTACTTCTATATATAATCTCAAAGGAAACAAGAAAAAGTTCTTGGGAACTATTTTGCAATCAAGCACAACTAAGGATAGCTGCTCCAGCTAGGCCAACAGAGCCCACGCCGATTCCAACTCCAACGCCACTTCCAACAATCGTAAGAGCACTTAGCGCAGTTCAAAACCATTAGTCTTTCTCTTGCACAAGATAGCTAATAGTCTTCATCGTCGCCCGAACACTCTACTCTTATCCAAGATCAAGACTTCCATCTGCTTTTGGCGGAGCTATGTTGGATTCACTCATAGTAAAGCTTTGTGGCATTTTGACACCTCGATTGTATCCACGGATTGATCCGCCTCGATTCGGGCGGGGTTTGTAGTCTTGATCATTAACAGCGAACAATTTGTTATTGTTTTCATAAATAACAAGCAGTAGGTGTACCATTTTACCCATTGTTTCGGTATCAGTACTGACACACTCCGACACGACGATCTTGCACCCGCCACAAACATCAACCGGCGCAGATTCGCAGTTGTTGCTGCCAGCACCTGTGCGTAGAGTTATGTTCTCAAGAATTTCGGCAACGGTGGCCTTGCCATCTGTACACAATGACGCTTTCGAATTTTGCCCATCGGTATGTTCTGCCACTGCGACAGTATCTGACGAGGCTGCAATTCTGACAACAGTTGCAGAATCGTGCGTGCAATATATTTGAGAGCGGCATTGTCCGTAATTCCGTTCCTTGTGGACAGCGTGATCATCGTCTATGAAGCATTTGAAACCTCTTGCCGTCACAGGTGATCTTGCCAATGTATGTTTTGATCGGTCCATTTCCAGCGAGGGTGCGAAGACCACGTCGGAGCATGCTCTTGCCGACGACCCAGGACGTCCGACCGCACTGCACATCCCAGTTCTTGTTTGAGAATGCTCCGTCTTTAGCCCACGACGCAAAAGTCATCTGCGGAGGGCCATTGCCCTGAGGTGGTTTGCCACAGCGTCCAACAACTTGGCCAGAATTTCCGAAGTCCATGAAACGAACTTGATCGTATCAGCTGCCTCCAGGAACAGTGCGCTTTGCGCAAACAGTAACAGTAAATGTTAGCCAGAAGTAGAAGGACAAACAGAAATTCATCAAACGGCTCACATGGCAAGCAGCTAGTCGTAACTGAAGCTTTATCATGGGCCTCTTAACAATCTTCCTTCATGCGTATCATGATGGAGCCCGTATTCTCTCTACATAAATGGAAATGGGCCCTAAATCGGAATCTCAGCCACCCCGGGCATTAACAATCAACCCAGAGGATGGCACCCAAAACACTGCATTGACCATTACACCTCACCCATCTGGACTGCATCGGCGCCATATCCGTCGCAGACAGTTTGTCACTAATGGATATGTGGTTGGCAAGATCAAAACAATCATTTGCAAAGAATCCCCCCAAACTGATAACCAGAGACTTCCAGAGACGGCGCAAAGGGAGCACCAGATAATCTACCAAGAGATTGTTTTGGCTACTGGGCCCATTTTTGAAGGGAATCACTGTCATGCAATTACCCACAATTTTTTTGACATGAGCGTTGAAGCGGGCTCAAGCAATTACCACACTACCGACCAGTGGCAAAGATTTCGAGATGTCAAAGATTAGAGGAGAAGATCGGGTATCCCCCGACCATCGATGGAGGTTGAAGTGCCTCGTCAAGGGCCTATTATAGGCCCTTCGCCACTCTCCAGATCGTGGACATGACTTCTAAGCCGCCCAAGAAGCAGACACAAGCTGATCCCATGGCGCAGCAAAGGCCACATCCTGTGTGGTGTCAAACGGTCTGGAGGTAGAGATTGGACGATGCAGAGATACATAAATATCTGTTGCGTCGCTATTCCAATATCGACAGGCACAGCATGATGTCGCATATTGAACTGTAACACGGTTTTTGCGCTTCTCTGACTCCAGTGCGCTCGCTCCCTAATTCACTCGACCTCACAGATCCACCAAGTTTGGTTTATGGCCGCCATGGCTGCCGCGCATGGCCTCGATGGAACACGCAATTAAGAGTGTGTCTCTATCTTTACCCCCGAAAAGCTTCGCGCGAGCTACCGTCGCATTGAAGGCAAGCTGATACCACTAAGAGCTTCACTGTACCTGGTATTTTCTCCCTTAGACCAATGGCAATGCTCGGCTGTCGCATCAATGTGGGCAGCGATGTGAACCTTCGGTTTGTTAAGGATGTTCACAGCTGCGAATGCAACAATTTAACCGAACCTTCAAGCATACTTTTGAGACGGATCTGCAGCCACACTGGGTGGTTTGGTAGATGCGTTCCAGATAGCTGAGGAAATCTGCAATCTTGAACAGCCTCCATGCTCAATTCCTGGTCCAAATGTGTCTCCTACAACAATCCTGGACAGGCAAGCATTTCAGTCGCGAGCGTTCCATCTATGTCATCCATGGAACTGACAGATTAGTTGGTGGACCCACCCTTTCAGGCCGTTGTGCCCCACCGCGATTAAGTATTTACCGGTTTTGCACATGCCTACTGCAGCTGTAGCAACGGAGATGTCAAGTGCCGCAATTTGCGCCGAACGTTTAGCCCTACCAGTGTACTTTGTTCTTGACCAAGATACCGGAAGGAAGGCCAATTATCGCCCAAATGAAATTGTTCGTGCAGAAACCTGGTGGGAGGTATTTCAAAGCTCCGGACAGCAACCTTAAATGAGTATATCTGCCTGTGGTCCGAGGAAAGTGACGCTTCAGCGCATACATTACAACAGAGAGAACAGACGGCGGGAGTGAACAGCAGTTCAGTTTGTGCTGGGGTTTTAATGAGTGCGTAAGAAGTGACACGTGAAGACCTTGACAACTTTCCCTGTGCACACGCCACTGATACTGCTTGTGGCCTTGCGAACATCATCCCTGGCTGCGATGTGGTGGGGCTCAGTTTTGAAGGATAGGCATCAGCCGCAGCGCTAGTAGAAAAAAGCTTACAGGAGATCTAAGAAGCATGTGCCACAGCTTAAGCATTTTTGGCATAGCATCGATG